>JANXHW010000004.1:34816500-35462250 GCA_026170595.1 Plestiodon gilberti rubricaudatus
CATATCTTCTTCATCTCTTCTGCTTCTGTTAGGTCCCTGCCTTTTTTATCCTTTATCATGCCCATCTTTGCACAAAACGTTCCCTTGATATCTCCAATTTTCTTGAAGAGATCTCTAGTCCTCCCCATTCTGTTGTTTTCCTCGATTTCCTTGCATTGTTCATTTAAGAAGGCCTTCTTATCTCTCCTTGCTGTTCTCTGGAAATCTGCATTCAGTTGTTTATATCTTTCCCTTTCACCCTTGCTTTTTGCATTCCTTCTTTCCACAGCTATTTGTAAAGCCTCATCTGACAGCCACTTTGCTTTCTTGCATTTCTTTTTCTTTGGGATGGTTTTCGTTGCTGCCTCCTGTACAATGTTACAAACTTCCGTCCATAGTTCTTCAGGCACTCTGTCTACCAGGTCTAATGCCCTAAATCTATTCTTTACCTCCACTGTATACTCATAAGGGATATGGTTTAGGTCATATCTGACTGGTCTAATGGTGTTCCCTACATTCTTCAGTTTAAGCCTGAATTTTGCAATAAGAAGCTCATGATCTGAGCCACAGTCAGCTCCAGGTCTTGTTTTTACTGACTGTATAGACCTTCTCCATCTTTGGCTGCAAAGCACATAAACTATCTGGTTTCGGTATTGACCATCTGGTGATGTCCATGTGTAGAGTCGCCGCTTGTGTTGTTGGAAAAGAGTGTTTGCTATGACCAGCGTGTTCTCTTGACAGAACTCCGTTAGCCTTTGCCCTGCTTCGTTTTGCGCTCCAAGGCCAAACTTGCCTGTTGTTCCGTTTATTTCTTGATTTCCTACTTTAGCATTCCAGTCTCCTATGATGTAAAGGACATCTTTTTTGGGTGCTAGTTCTAGAAGGTGTTGTAGGTCTTCATAGAACCGGTCAACTTCATCTTCTTCGGCATCAGTGGTTGGGGCATACACTTGGATTACTGTAATGTTGAATGGTTTGCCTTGGATTCGAACTGAAATCATTCTGTCGTTTTTGAGGTTGCACCCCAGTACTGCCTTTCCCACTCTTTTATTGACTATGAGGGCTACTCCATTTCTTCTAAGGGATTCATGCCCACAGTATTAGATATGATGGTCACCTGACTTAAATTCACCCATGCCCGTCCATTTTAGTTCGCTGATTCCCAAGATGTCAATGTTCAATCTTATCTCATTTTTGACCACATCCAGCTTGCCTTGATTCATAGACCTCACATTCCATGTTCCTAAGCAGTATTGCTCCTTTCAGCATTGGATTTTCCTTTCAACCTCAGACACATCCACAGCTGAACGTCCTATTGGCTTTGGCCCAACCGCTTCATCCTTTCTGGGTCTACTTGGAATAGTCCTCTGCTCTTCCTCAGTAGCATATTGGATACCTTCCGACCTGAGGGTCTCATCTTCCGGCGTCATATCTTTTAGCCTTTTGGTACTGTTCATGGGATTTTCTTGGCAAGGTTACTGGAGTGGGTTGCCATTTCCTTCTCCAGTGGATCACTTTTAGTCAGAACTCTCTGCTACGACCTGTCCGTCTTGGGTGTCCCTGCACGGCATAGCTCATGGCTTCATTGAGTTACGCAAGCCCCTTCGCCATGACAAGGCAATGATCCATGAAGGGGCATTTCCTTCATGGAAATTTAACATTTCCTTAAATCTCCCCAATTAGCAGCAGTTCACATGCATACCCATACAGATAAGAGTCAGGATATTTCTAGAACTAAATATGCTTAAAATCTAGTTACCTTGCCCTAATTGGTCTGTATACTATGCTATACAATGCGTGAGTCTTCTTCAGACAATACTGTATAGAAAAGATTCTCAGAATCTACACAGATCCAATGACTGCAAGCTTAATAGGACCTCTCATGATCTGACTTCCCAAATTTCAAGCTTCCATTTATATTAACTAGAACTTCTAATTTCCCAGAAGTGCGAAATCAACATCCAATTATCTGCATAATATCTTTGCTAAATAGAATCAAGTGCAATCACACATTTTAAGAGAAGGAAGCAGCTTGTTCACACAAGCTGTTTCTCTTGGTCAGATCTGCACAGCAATCTTTACACTCTTAGCCAAGGCCTAAGGAACTGTGAAACCCATTGTGAAGTGCCAAAAGGGCTTTTATCATGTTTCTCTCAGTCAATAGTCCCCTCATACCATTTGGCAAATTGCTTCTGAATTTGAAGGGAGTTTCAAAAGCAGTTTTCAATACAGTTTAGAGGTAAGCAGTTCAAAGAAAAGCATACGTTTACAAGCAATTCTGTTGGGCTAGTGTGAGTGTCTCGGACAAGTCTTTGGCTCCTGGACCCCATATTCAGTTTTTGGGTCCACAGAAAAAGATAGGCATAGCCAGGTCCCAGGGCATGGCCTGAAGGTACAACCAGGTGTGGTCATTGCCAGGGTAGGAGATTTTTTCTGGGATTTCTGTGTACGCCACTTTGAGTTTTGTAGAAGGAAGGTGGTATATAAATGAAATGAACTGCATCACAGACTAGATGTTCATGGGTCAAGCCAATATTCCCAGGTTAGCTTAACTATATTTCAAAAATAAAAAGCCAGCCTAAGAAAGACATGCACTTAATATCTGAACTTCTGTCACCTTTAATTACCAGCATTTCTTTCCATGAAGAAACTGGTTGTGTGTGTGTCCACTCAAATTATGTTACCTCACAGCACCTAACTCTCCAGCTCCACCATGAATCCCAGCTGTCTTCAGAGGGCTCGATTTCCAAGAACACATCCCTCTTTTGTTGATATCTTCCATGGCTATATCTCCTCTGCAAAGAAGAAAAAATATTAAGCATTACAGCAATACAAGCATTCAGAAACTGCAGCTAGTACAAAATGCATCAGCACAGGTTGTACTTTCAGTTCACTCTTGGAGCAAGGCCAGCCTGTCCACGAAGCCACGTGTGGAGTGGCAAGTTGGAGTGGCAGCAAACTAACAAGCCCCCAGCCTGTCTGTGGCCCTATCCAGCCTGCCGCTCCAGTCAGTGCTCTGATCTTCTGGCCTGCTAAGAGCGAGTTGATCATGGCGGCAGCAGCAGCCCCTTTCTCCCTGCAGTGCTGCTGGAGGAAGCGGGGGGGCGGGGACGACAGGTGATGATGACACAAAAGCTGCTGCAGCTCCAAATCTCCTCTCACTGCCCACCCAGCATCAAGGGGTGGCATGGACAGGAGGTCTGGAGCCCTCCCCCCTTCCTCCTCCACATCGCTTCCATTTCAAATGAATAGAAGTCAACCATGCAGGGTTCTTAGCATGTTGACACTCTCCCATGCTCTGTTCCTGATCATTCAAAACAGAAGTGGCAGAGAGGAAGGAGGGCATGTTCTCCATGAAAGAGAAGGGTCTGCCTCTCCCCGTTCCTGACAATGGGCATGTGCTCCAATGGCTGCAAAATTGGGGGGGGGGAGATTTGGGTGGCAGGGAGGCATGGGCCACCCCTGCTTTTGAGCATGTAACTTACACTTTGTATAGTCTAAATGGGTTACCAGTGCATTTCAGGATCCGTTCAAGGTGTTGGCTATAATCCGGTACCAAGCTGTTAAGGGCTTTAAAGATTATTTAAGAGACCTTCTCTCCCCACATGAATCTGCCTGCTTCATGTTCCCTGTTCAACAACAATCCCTGCTCCATGTTCCCCTCCCTCTGAATCCCTGCTCCATGTTCCCATCCCCTCCGATGGATGTTCAACCGGCCTAGGACTCAGTCCCAATAGAGCATGTGCCTATGTACAACTACATAATCTGCCTCACACTGCAAGCACATATACTGTAGATCTGCTGGGCATCCACTGCCTTTTTATCTTGCGCTTATTCAGGATTCAGTCCTCACTCCTCCCACTCTGAACACAATCCCAGCTCAAATTCTGATTAGGCTTTTAAACCAAGGGAATCGTGCACAACATTCATGTGCCAAATGCATTTTCATGTATTGGATCATGTAGAAAAACCTCATGTGATGTTACTTGACAGCAGTTCTCAAAGTTCTCCCCAAGAGTAGGGGAAGTTGTAAGTCCTTGTGGGGGTGGGCCGGCAGGCGGCAGCAGTGCTCCCAGAATAACGCTGCCACCGGGAAAAAGGTAGTTTTTTTCTACTTACCAGAGGTTGCGCCAACCCTCCAGAGAGTGTGGGGCCCTCGCACCCTCTGGAGCTGGCGTGACCCCCAGTAAGTAAGTAAGTAAATAAACAAGAGCACAAACTGTGGCAAAAGAAATGTAAAAAGATGATACGGGAGGCCAAGAAAGACTTTGAGGAGCGTATGGCCAGAAACATTAAGGGGAATAATAAAAGCTTCTTCAAATATGTTAGAAGCAGGAAACCTGCCAGAGAAGTGGTTGGCCCGCTGGACAGTGAGGGAGGGAAAGGGGTGATAAAAGGGGACTTGGAGGTTGCAGAGAAATTAAATGAGTTCTTTGCATCTGTCTTCACGGCAGAAGACCTCAAGCAGATACCGCTGCCCGAACGGCCACTCCTGACTAAAGAATTAAGTCAAATAGAGGTTAAAAGAGAAGACATCTTAGACTTAATTGACAAATTAAAGATCAATAAGTCACCGGGCCCAGATGGCATTCACCCAAGAGTGCTTAAGGAACTAAAAAATGAAGTTGCTGATATCTTGACAAAAATATGTAACTTGTCCCTTAAAACGGCCACTGTGCCAGAGGATTGGAGGATAGCTAATGTCACGCCAATCTTTAAAAAAAGGAAGGAGAGGGGACCCGGGAAACTACAGGCCGGTCAGCCTAACATCTGTTCCAGGGAAGATGGTGGAAAGCCTCATCAAGGATAAAATCAGAAAACATATAGAAGAACAAGCTTTGCTGAGGGAGACTCAGCATGGCTTCTGCAAGGGTAAGTCTTGCCTCACAAACCTTTTAGAATTCTTTGAAAAGGTCAACAGGCATATAGATGCGGGAGAATCCGTGGATATTAATATATCTGGATTTTCAGAAGGCGTTTGACACTGTTCCTCATGAAAGGCTCCTGAAAAAACTCCATAGTCAGGGAATAAGGGGGCAGGTCCTCCTATGGATTAGGAACTGGTTGAAGACTAGGAAACAGAGAGTGGGTGTCAATGGGCAATTTTCCCAATAGCGAGAGGTGAAAAGCGGTTTGCCCCAAGGATCGGTCTTGGGACCGGTGCTTTTCAACTTGTTCATAAATGACCTGGAGTTGGGGATAAGCAGTGAGGTGGCCAAGTTTGCGGACGACACTAAACTTTTCCCTCTCGCACAACACCAGAACCAGGGGACATGCACTAAAATTGAGTGGAGGGAGAGTTAGAACGGACAAAAGAAAGTATTTCTTTACCCAGCGTGTGATTCATCTGTGAAACTCCTTGCCACAGGATGTGGTGATGGCACCTGGCCTAGATGCCTTTAAAAGGGGTTTGGACAGATTCATGGAGGAAAAGACCATCACAGGTTACAAGCCATAAGCAACCTCCTGGTTTTAGAAGTGGGTTTTCTCTGTGCCACGTGCAAGGGAGTGTCAAAGGGAAACAGGTTATCTTGTTGTCTTGTGCTCCCTGAGGCATCTGGTGGGGCCACTGTGTGATACAGGAAGCTGGACTAGATGAGCTTTTGGCCTGATCCAGCAGGGCTTTTCTTATGTTCTTATGTTTTTTTCGGGTGGTGAAGACCAGCAGAGATTGTGAAGAGCTCCAGAAGGATCAAACTGGGAGAATGGGCAGCAAAATGGCAGATGCGCTTCAATGTAAGTAAGTGTAAAGTGATGCACATTGGGGCAAGAAATCAAAACTTCACATACACGCTAATGGGTTCTGAGAATTATGCATGGGATGGAGAGAGTGGATAAAGAGAAGTTCTTTTCCCTCTCACACAACATTAGAACTAGGGGACATCCACTCAAATTGAGTGGAGGGAGCATTAAAACAGACAAAAGAAAATATTTCTTTACCTAGCGTGTAATTGGTTTGTGGAACTCCTTGCCACAGGAGGTGGTGGTGGCACCTGGCCTGGATGCCTTTAAAAGGGGATTGGACAGATTTATGGAGTAAAATCCCATCACAGCTTACAAGCCATTGATGGGGATAAGCAACCTCCTGGTTGTAAGAATAGGTTTTCTTTGTGCCAGGTGCAAGGGAGTGGCGACAGGATACAAGTATCTTGTTTTCTTGTGCTCCCTGAGGCATCTGGTGGGGTCACTGTGTGATACAGGAAGCTGGACTAGATGGGCCTTTGGCCTGATCCAGCAGGGCTCTTCTTATGTTCTTAAGTTAATAAAAAACGTTTTCCCTAGTGGTGGGATGTTGCCAACGTCACTGCATGTTGCCACCCGTAGCAACTGCATCCGCGACTGCATCCAGTCCTGACCCACCAGTTTGAGAAACATTGCTTTAAGGGGTAAAATAACCACAATAAAATTAGCACAATTTAAATGAATAAATCATAATCTAAATTAAAAAATACATGAAGTGAAGACTTACTTGCTTCTGAAGAAGCCTTCAAGAAAATTTTGTGAAGAAGTAGATGGAACCAGGTGTAAAGGTGGCAAAGAACTGGGGTCATGCTTACTATAAGCGCTAGAACAATTAAAACAATTAAAAGGTCATATGAAGAAAGCACTTCCAGAGGCAAAACACTGTGTTATCCATATTTTATTGCATTTTACCCCAAATAAATAGACATTGGAAGAGTCTGAGAAACATGTATAATGCCATGCATAAAAATACAATAGTTTTCTGTCGTATAAACAATTTTGAGTAAATTCCAGCTGTACAGTAGTATGCTAAGAGGTATGAGAACAATTTGAACAGTGGGAGACAGAGACACAGTTGTGTAAATAATAATGCTGCAAAAGTGAAAGGCAAGCATTGTCTACTAAAAAAAGAAAACAAAGAAAGCCAATCATATTTTTATGGTAGGGGGCGATAGCTGAATGATAGGGAATATGTTTTACACATACCAAGTCTCTGGTTCAATCCTGGCAGGGCTGGGAAAGATTTCTATCGCAGACCTTGGAGAGTTACTGCCACTTAGATTAGACAGTACTTAGGCCAGCTGGATAACGTGCTATCCACAGGGTGCCTGGTCCTGTTAAAGATACCAGGCCCACTTTCCGAAGGTCCAGTGATCCTTTTTTGAAAGGTACATCTCTAATCCTGAGAGAAAGGAAAATGTGCAGGAAGTACTTTACCCAAATGCCCTGCAAGGAATGGGAAGGGAACATGCAAGACTGTTCTGGAGTTGGCGCCTGTCCTATTAGGTCCCTATTTATTAGCCAAACTCATTTTTATTTGTTCTATACTACTTCCTTTCCTTCTTCCTAGTATCCTCCTAAATGTAATCAGAGACAAGCAAAAACAGTAAAATGATAATTTAAGTGAAATCTGTACTATTTGGGGATTGTTTTGTAGTGGGGAGATTATGCCTCAGGAGTAGGTTGGGGCATGGGAAAGAGGCCAAAGGAGAAAAATAAGCAGCCATCTTATTGTCTGTCTGCCTGTCTGTATTAGTTGCTTTTCAGCTGAATACCCTCTGAAAAACAACAACAAATACATGTATTATTCTTATATTAATTAACAGGCATTAACATTATTACTCTTCAGCAGCCTCAGGTGCAATGACTGGCTGATAAATGCCCAGAAAGAAAAACTGCAGAATTCAGCAAGCCATTTGCACTCTCATCTTATTCACCCTGGTTTCCGTTTTTAATCATTCTTTCCAAGCCACATTGCTGCAACATGCCTATGTGAAGGGATATTTGCCTCTAAGTATATGCAGAATGCCAATCATTCATCAACAAAGAAGTACTTGTCAAGACCCTATTCTCACCTCCTCCCAACATCTGGATTAGGGCTAAAAGAATGAAAGGACATAATAGGTCCCAGAAAAGTGGAAAAGAACACCTAATATTCCAACAGCACAATTCTTCCACCTATTTAACTTTAGATGCAGAAATATACATTAGGTATCTCATTTTCCACCCTTGCTTTAAAAATAAGTTATATCCCATAAGTTTCTATGTACTGACTAGTAGAAATGCCACTGCTGAAATTCAGCTTCTGCAAAATGTCCTGCACGGTGCATGCTGCTAATGGAAATAGTTTAGTATTCATCCCAGAATACAGACTACAATAGTATACCTTGCTGGAAATGGATTAGCCGCACCTTGTGTCTTCTGTGCCACAGGAGAGGGATTTGGTACTACTGGACATTTTTCAGATCCTTGAGTAAGACTTGGCATTGCAACATTTTCATTGGAGTCTCTCAAGCCATATGCAGAGGTATATTCTGCTTAAAAAAGTTATACATGAAACACTAGCATCTGGCCATACATTTGAGCACCATATAGTTACAGTTATAGTCTAAATCAGAGGTTCTCAAACTTTTCAGTCTGTGGAACCCTTTACATTTCTAAACCGAGTCTCAGGGAGCCCCGCTGGTGCGTGTGCAGAGTCTTGGGGAGTCCCAGAGTGCCAGCGCATGCGCAGAGTGGTGCTGTGCCAAGTAGATGGCGGCCACTTCTGGTGTGCTTGTGGAGCCCCTGAAGGGGTCTCAGGGAGCCTCAGGACTCCTAGGAACACACTTGAAATGCTGGTGTAAGCCATACTTGCTTAGAAATAAGTCCGACAGAAAGTCACGGGAGACTCATGGGGAAACATGTCCAGAACAAACAGGCAACCTGGTCAGAAGGAACATGTTCACTTTTAGTAATAAAATCATTAAGGGCTAAAGTGAGATACAGGAAGGGCTAAAGTGAAAAATTTATTTAGTAATAAAATCATTAAGGGCTAAAGTGAGATACAGGAAGGGCCCATCTAGTCCAGCTTCCTGTATCTCACTTTAGCCCTGCCCGCGACCGAATTGTATCCACATGTTTACCCTGTGAACATAAGAAGAGCCTTGCTGGATCAGGCCAAAGGCCCATCTAGTCCAGCTTCCTGTATCTCACAGTGGCCCCACCAGATGCATCCGAGAGCACACAGTCAACAAGATAACCTGTTTCCTGTTGTCACTCCCTTGCACCTGGCGGCACAGAGAAAACTTACTTCTAAAACCTACTGTGGCAACCATACCAGCCACACAGGTCTTGGTTCTTCTTCCCATACTGGACATACCACCACCACCACTTATACATTTCATTTATTTGGAGCACGCCAACTATTGTCCTGTGATGCAATGTGGACAGCAAGACCAAAGTGCATCAATCCCAGAAAGGCAATGATGCAAAAAATAAGGAGAAACGCTGCTTCAAATTTTTTTAAAAGAGAGTGGGGGAAAGAGAGCAAGAGAAAGGCTACATAAAGCTTGGACATCTCAGTGGCACTTCCCAACACCCCAAAAAGGAGCAACAAAACAAGAAAAAATATGCAGTTGGACTTGGTCAATTTTTAATAAAAGGCACCCCACAATAAGTCTATAAAATGACACATTTAAAAGCTTCACCTTGTTTTATTCTTGTTGTCTTTATCACTGCATGCTTCCAACTATTCTCAAAGAGGCGACTCCCAAATGATTTCCCTGAGACAATTTCCAGGTGTCTGCGGTCAGGTGCTAGTGTTGGCAACTTGTGTTCTTTTGGTAGCTGAGAAGTGATTGCTCTGCTGTTTCAGACATTAAAAAATATTCAGACATAAGATGTGCTGGTCAAGGTTGTTTTAAGTTGGCTAATGTATTCCGTTTTTGCTCTTGTATTGCCTAATATTTGTTTTAGAACAGACAAAAGAAAATACTCACTCGGAGAAAGTTCACTCGGAAAAGAAAAAGTTCACTCGGATGCTTTCCGAGTGCTTCCAGCCTCGCGCAGGCGTGCAAGGCTGGGACAAAGAAGACGAAGACGCAGTGTATTAGCACGCTGCAGCGGGGGAAGTCCCACCCCCAGTGATTTTTCCCACCCCCGGTGACGTCACGATTCCTGGCCCCATCCCTGGTGACATCACTGCCCCCCTGCATCGGGGAAAATCTGGTAAGCCCAAGGAGAGGGAACATTTGTTCCCTTACCTTGGGCTGCATTGCGGCTGCACTGGTGCAGGAAAGTTGGTTAAGATTGCGCTGCAAGCCAGGATCAAACCACACGTTCCAGATCTAAGTTTGTTACTCAACTATGATTTGAATAAACTGCTGTTTTGAGTTTGTACACAGCACGGAAGTGTACAATTTATTCCAAAGCACAGTAGAAGCATCCACTCTCCTCATTTCAAACAGGGAGGGGCGGGCACAGCACAAGCCCACAGCTCTCTATTCTCATTGGGAGAACATAGTTTCCTGTTACTTAGTAGCCAAGTACAGGTATATCAACCAAGCTCTTTTGAAATCAAGTTGACTCTGGCTTTATATTTTTACAGTACTTGCGATATTTATAGTACAATATTAATTTTATGCCATGCCCACAGGTCACTACAAAAACACTTACCATTCTGGAAGACATGAGATCTCTGGTAGTTTACCATCTTGTGCTTGTGATTCTGCAACACATAAAGTTGTAAGTGTTCAGATCCAAAGTCCCTTTATTTTCATATAAAAGGCAGACATTAATGTAACACTATATTCAATGACATTTGCTTTAATTAAAAAAAACATTTTAGAGCAATGAAAATTCTGTTGCGGTATGCACATAACATTGAGCAAAGCATATATAAATTCATTCTTAAAACTCACCTTTCTATGAAGTCCCACAAGTCCCCATTCCCTATTGCAATTAAGCTTAATAACATGTAACTGAAACAATCACATGGGCATTCCCTGGTTGCCCCACCTCCATCCCTCTTGCCACTCTTGTGTCACTATCTTGGCAGTAAAGGCTGTTCCACACTACACGAATCCCAGCGCAGAGGCCTCTGCCTCTGCGCGCAGAACTTGTCGGGAGGAGTGTCTTCCCTCCTGTTGTCCCGCCTTCTTAGAAAGCTCAGCGGTGATTGGTTAAGCACAAATGCGGTCCGATACACGAGAGAAGAGAGAGGGGGGGCAGGAAGGAGAGAAAACTAACATAACAATTTGTGCCGGGAATAGAATTCATCTTGCTAACTTTTGTGAGAAGGAGAAATGGATCCATGAGAAATCGGAGACTCGAGTGAGTTCCGATTGATTGACAGCCCCTTTCATCCCGCCCTCTCATCCGATTGGTTGGTTGCAGTAGCTCCGCGAACCCGCCCCTCAAAAGATGGGCTTCCAGCTTTTTGTACGCGCCGGAAATCGGGAGATCGCAGCTGCTCCGCTTGCTTCCGCAATGGTGACAGAGAGCTCCGCACATCTCCGTGACGCGCTGGGATTCGTGTAGTATGGAACGCCCTTAAGCCCCTCAGGGCACAGGCCTATCTTTTTCCTCTATGTAAAGTGCCATCTACCTTGATTGCAAAATTAACAATAACCGCTTAGGTTTATTTCTACCCCTCCCCCACCTCATTTAACCCTGACGTCCTACCCAGATTTTAATTGAATAATTTATTTCTAACTATACGTCATGCCCTTACAGCTAGAAAATGTATTCCATTCTTCCAGTTCTAGGCCATTGTGTTTTATTCTGCATATCACTGTAGCGATACTCAAACTTTAGCATGATGTGACCCTACAGTCCAGCCTGGATTTAGCATTGTGAAGGCCCTATTCACTCAAACAGACCTTTCAGTACCACATTGTACCTATGCACTACTAGGCACAATGTGAAACAGATACAAATCATGCACAAATTTAACATTTTTACAGTTTGGCACAGCAACTAAAAGAAGAGGGGGCTGTTAAAACCACCACACACTCATCCATCAGTGCAGCGTCACAAATAAATTGCTAGTCTACAAAAACATTTAGTAGCCTGCATATTGATTGTATGAAGTTAAAAAGATTTGTCTGAAAAAAGATAACCCTCTAATTTCACATTTTAGTACTCACATGTTAAATTCCAGATGTTTTGGGATTATAAAAATAAAAGAAAGCCCAAAGAGAAAACATTCAAGTTTTTTTTTAAAATCTTGTAGTAATTTCAAAGTGGCATAAAGAAACATAAGGAAAAAAAAAATCTGGGCCACAGTGGTACAACTGCCTTCCCCTGCTGGTATCACATATTGTAACTGACCAATGACGAAACAATTCTTTTTGCCCCAAATGACACCTATTTGCAACAAAACTGTGCAGAGTTTTGCAGGTTAATATCCTTCTCTCTTCTACCCTGCTGCCACCACCCTCTTCAATTTGAGCCAGGCTCTACGATTCAGGCCAACACCTTTCAATCCCAAGGCACAGTCCATGGAACGTGTGAAATAATAAACAGCTTCTCAGTCAAGATACTGGTAGCTTTTTTACTCCGTTACTAACCATAAACAGTCTCTCATAGCCTTCAGTTAAACTCCACACAAAAGATCCCAGGCTATTTTCTGTTAAGACAGCTGCAGCTTCTGCAACAAAAGCAAACAGCTAGTGTTCACATGATACCGTTCACTAGGACTACCTCACGCCAAGGCAAAGGATACTAGACAGACCTAGCAGCCCCTTCCAAAGTCAAATAACACAGACAGTCTTAGTTTACTGTGGGCACAATCCTATCCAACCTATGCCACCGGCTGAGCTCTGTTCAATCTTATCCAACTTATGCCACCAGTGTAACTACAGGTGCAGCGAGAACGGGAGGTCCCAGAATGAAAAGGGGATTCAAAACCCCTTTGAATTCCCCCTTTGGAGGGGATTTGAATCCCCTTTCCGTTCTGGGGCCTCCCGTTCTCGCTGCACCGCTGGTTACACCGGTGGCATAAGTTGGATGGGATAGAGCAGAGCTCAGTCGGTGGCATAAATTGGATAGGATTGTGCTGTGAGTCTTGATCAGAGCAAAGCAAATAGATACCGTAATGGACAGCATGGGATCAGGAGCTCAGTGCCTAGCAACCAGCACCACCCCTCTGCCCCCCTTTTACTCCCTTAGTAACTGGGATTAAAATGAGATGACAGTTCTTGCTGTCACCACCCAAAGCTAGAGAATTCCTGACAGGAGGCTGCCTTGAGAAAATCTCCCTCCAAGTTAGCCAAAAGGTCCAAAATCCAGGAGTCTCATTAAAGTCAGGTGGGCAGGCTGGAAAGGTGGGACAAACCAGTTCTGCTGCTGCCCCTTGAATGAATTGAGACAAGATAGGCAAAACAGTAAAAATAAAGGAAGTTGAGTAAACGGGGTTAAAAAAATTACACAAAATGATGGATTGATAATAAAAAGGAGAGAACCAGGCACTTGCAAGGAAGAGGCAAGTCAGTGTGACATGGCCAACATGGAGGAAGGAAATTGGGCAAAAGGCAAAAGGCTGGGATTAAAAAAAGGCAAGCTGAAAATTAAACAATACATTAATGTGATTTACTGGGTACTTCTCCTATGTACTTGCACTAGTCCAGGATCTTGTTCCTAGACAGGTACCCCCTCCCCCAATGCATCCACTGACCACATGGCAAATGTGCAATTGGTGTGGTGGGTTTGTGTGACCCTGGGTTTTTTTTTCCTTTGCTTTGTTTTTTAACCTGTGGAAATTAACTAGAACTACTTGTGGGGGATCGGATACTTACCTATGTGTATGTGTGTCATCTGAGCTCTTAAATTTCCTGCTCTTGGGAATCAGATGGGCTTCATGGTCCAATAAGCTGGCTGAAAGCCAAGTTCGTGGTTTACCAGTCAGTTGAGGAAGAAGAAGGAAAAAAAGTAGTAGAACAACATGGCTACTGCATCCAAAAGACTCAGCAATCTCTTCAGGATGCTGAGCGAGGCATTACATTATAATTACGGGAGCCTCTGAGGTGAGAGGAAAGTACAAAACAGAGGGGGGAAAATCTGGGATTTTCACCACAGATGCAAACATCAGAACACAAACAGGAGCCTTCTGGTACCAAAACACTGACTTCACCATCAACTAGCACTGACTCAGCACTGAACGGAGAACGAGCAATTGGTTTTAGAAGAGTTAAGTCTCATGCTGGGGAAAAGTGCAGCAAATGAGGGCCTGAGTCACCCCCTGGGACAACTTCTCTTCACCAATGGTGAAGAGACAGTTCTGGACTGTTGCATGCCTACTCCTCGTTCAGGTCAAAGGTGCCATGCTGCCGGCCCCACGTTCCCCATGTGTGGAAGGTTGTTTCTCGTCAGGTCCTCTCCCCCCCATCTGTCCTTTCAAGGGCACAATTATATCCAACTTATGCCACTGGCTGAGCTCTGCTCAATCCTATCCAACTTATGCCACCAGTGTAACCAGCGGTGCAGCGAGAACAGGAGGCCCCAGAATGGAAAGGGGATTCAAATCCCCTCCAAAAGGGGATTCAAAGGGGATTTGAATCCCCTTTCCGTTCTGGGGCCTCCCGTTCTCGCTGCACCACTGGTTACACCGGTGGCATAAATTGGATAGGACTGAGCAGAGCTCAGCCAGTGGCTTAAGTTGGATAGGACTGCACCCTAAGGATTTTAATTAAATCGCAATGGTTTTAACAGAATTGTTCTATAATATGTTCAAAGTTGCTTTGGGAAATCCAGCCAAATGGCAGGATACAAATCTTTAAAATAAGGAAAAATAAATTTCAGTAAAGACGAGAGACTCTTTTTCAAGAAGCTGAGCTCACTGAGGTTCTTTCAACATTATTCCCCAACTCCCAAGTATTTTCAGTTTAAAACTATAGGAGCTGCTAATATAATTTTTTGATTAGATTACAAAGTAGTGCTGCCTGCATTTCTGTTGCAATACATGTAACAAGTGCATGTGATACGTTTGTAGAAAAATGTGGGATCCTTTACAATGAGGTATTCCATGTCTCATCCCACAACTGTCAGAATTATTAGATACCTGTAGGTTGTAGCTTTAGGCTACAATCCCACACACGTACCTGGAAGTAAGTCCCATTGAGTTAAATGGAACTTACTTTTGAGTAGACATGCACAAGATTGCACTGTAAGAAAGTTAGCATGGCCAAGCACCACTGAAATAAATAAGACCTGACTGGTCCTAAATCCTATTGAAATTAATACAATTTAGTCATGAATAACTAGACTTAAATTATATTATTTTCAATAGGATTTAGGACTCCTAACCTTCATAGGATACACCCCAATGTTGCTACATTGCAACACTCAAGGCATTAGAATGATTTTTATCAGCTAAGAAAGATTTGTTGAAGGAAATACATCACTAATTGATTTTTCAAATATATATTCTGGGAGACACAAAATGGTAAGTTAATTTGTAGCCCTTTTTAATAATGTAAGGGGTCTGGGGTAATTGGCCAAGTACCAATCTCCTTATTAAGCACAAGCTACTTGATAACTGTATCTTTAAAGTATATAATAAAATTAATTGCTGTTAGTTTATCAATCGGCTTAAGAATTGGAACTCTCAATTCTTGATATTTCTGTCTTTGATTAAAGTTGAATCTGAAATCATTCATAGCCTATATACTTATGCAAAGAAAAGTTCAATCCTCACACCAGTCTTCAATAAGGTTAATGTGCCTACAATATACAAAACATTTCTATGATAAATGCTTATTTTCTCTTTTAGAAGGCACCAGAAAACCAAAATCCTCTTGACTTTTAATACAAAAGCATTAACGTTTGTAAAATCATGTAATTCTGAGAAAGCAGTGAAGACATTCGCTAGGAAAACTATGTATATATCATCTCTGATGGTCTCCTATTGCACTATCTACAAAATCCTGTTAGCTCAGCTGGAAGACTAAAACAATGACATTCTTTAATGACTGCCATAGGCCTTTAGCTTGCCAAATGAGTTGTTTGAGCATCTTACGGAAATGAGGTTCTCTTCTCCAGGGTGCCAGTTACATCCTTAATAGTGTTTCCTGGTAGCTAATATGCTAATATATTTCAATAACAAATAGATCCTTTACTTGGCTTCAAGGAAAGACGTTTCTCTCTCCTCCACAGGACTATCATGTTCATGTTTTTATTTAAAAAGTAATCCATAAATGTCCACCCAAACAGGATGTGCAAATGGCAGAGGGAGATAAATTACCCATTATTTAAAATATATATTTCCCTACTGGAAATGCGAAGAAAGTCTTAGTACAAGAGGCTGAAGGAGCTGGAGTTTTTCCTTATAATGTTTCAAAGGAAAATTAAGATACTTTATCATATACAGGTAGAATATCACTGTCAAGAGTCAGGCAAAGATTTATATATTTGAAATTAAAATGCTAAGGAAGAAATGACAGTTTTAGATGTCTCACCACTTTTTTCATTTGCATCAACTACCCATCTTTCTCTCACCTCTGCTACAAGGTCTAAACTCCCAAAACCAAAGAGGAATGGACTGAACCCAGCTAGCCCACTTAAACATGAAGTAGGCAACAACAGGCACAATTCACACCTGTGAAATGTCCCCCACTCCAAAACTGTTAAAGGAATAGGAGTCACATTTAGTCAAATGCTATTGTCTTCACGTTATATAAATGGTTGGACACAGAGAATCTAACAGTGATATAGACTTGAGTCTATTGACTCGGACAAGTCAGACTCAAGTCGCGTCAATGACTTGACTCGGACTTGATGCGGCGATCGTAAAAGACTCAACTTGAGACTTGGAGCCTTTTACAACAAGTTGAATTTTATTCAGGTTTAAACCCGTTTAAACCCAAATAGATAGGGACTTGCAACCAAAGACTTGGGGACAAAGACTTGGGACTTGACTAGAGACTTGGAGACAGGGACTTGATCCACATCCCTGGAATCTAACACACAGAACCCAAGAATTCAATTTGGAAACACCCCACATTTGCCAGGTTATGTTTTTGCCAGGTTATGTAAAGTGGCATCCGACTGCTTGGCCACAAGAAAAGCACATGACCATCACTTCCCCAAACCTCCCTGCTTGTTTCTAAGGGTCAATGCACACAAAATGGCCGTCATTTGGATGTTGCTTGAAATTGCCTCTGTATAATAATGGTTACTCCATGAGGTGTGCCATTGTGTGTTGTCACCACATCAGCTGCCCATTGTGAGATTTGTCTCCACACTGGAATAATTTTGGCAAATACTTGTGGAAGCATTAAAATATCTTGGGACCAGGGTACCTAAATGACTGTGGAATGCCCATTCCAGTGAGCAATTTAAAGAGGCCTGTGTATGGTAGTTATATCACATGAACCAGCATTTGTAACAGCCAAAGAAGCCAAATCAAAAATTAATGTTTGACATTCCAGAAGACCAGCTCTGTTAATCAGTAGAACGACTTGATAGCAAGTGGTGTGATCCCTTAGGGACTAGGTAATTCATAATGGCATATGTTGTAATTCATAGGCCATAAGCCTTACTTCATCAGCTATATGAAGTAGGTCAATTGTGCTTTCTAATGGCTCCAAAGAACAGGGAGCAGGAGAAAATGCACTAGCATGGTTCTCTTGCATAATTACTAGTGGAAGATTTCTCACGGTGCAGTGTCACAATGCATTGGAGACACATTACAGTATGAGAAACATGGTGAATAAGGAAGATACAGTTTGTAGTGTATGAACTCCAGCAGGCCATAAAAAATCTTGGAGAAGAGCTTGTGCAAATCCATGTGCAAGAACTTGCACAAACGAAAAATTATCTGACCTGGAGATCACTTTTCTCATGCAACACTCTTCTGCTAGGTTGGGAAGAGCCCTTCTGTGACAGGAAGAAGATTTCAATTATCAAAAAGGCGCCTTTGGATTCAAGCCTATGTATGTGACAAATAAATGATATTCATAAAATGTACCGTAAGTCTCTTGAACAGGGTCCAGGAAAAGCTAAGATGATGAGAGCATAGAATTTGACATCCATCAGAAGTGGTAAGCGCATTTGTGCATGCCTGCCAGTAACAGATTTAGCTTCAGGCAGACACTGGACAAGGTATTTTCTAACCTTTTAGAAACTTCCTACTGGGTATGATAACTGCAGTCAGTACCAGGAGCAAGCTGTCTAAACGGAGCATTTATTTACCTAGTGACAACAGAGAGATCAGATAAATGGGACCATTAATAAATGGCATTCAGCCACATTATTTCACTGTATACAGTATATACTGTATAATGAATAGAACTTGAACTCACAAAGTGTTAACAGTTGGAGGCCCAATATTTGTTTTGATCTAACTGTAGCATACATTTGCTATTGGCATGCTTTAATTATATATCCCCGTAGGACTAAATTAGCTCAGCATGGGGTTCATAAAACTGCTGCTTAAATTTTCTCTTATGATTAAAATCACTTGTCTAATTTAACAGTCAGCTGTTCATACTCTTTTTCCTCAACACCTGAGTGTGTGTTTGTGTGTGTGTCTTCATACAACTGATGAAGTGGACTGTAGTCCTCAGAAGCTTACACTGCAATAAATGTATTTGTCCTTAAGGTACACACCCCTCTACTGTTTTTGTTGAAATTAGTTTATGTGAAAATCTCGACTAAAAGCCTTTCTGAAGTTCATTTCTTCTTCTAGGATGGTTGACATAAGATTTTCAGACACGCTGCAAATCAATCAGTCCTGTCTGACTTGCATCTTCCAAAAAGCATGCAAAACTCCCTATTTCTGTCTTATCCTAATACTGCCCCCCCCCCCCCAAGCTCAGCACCTAGTGTTGTCACAAGGTAGGCTTACCAGATCTCCAACCGGGACAGAGTGCTAGACCTTTAGGAGAAGGAATGTGGGCAGGTATAGCTTGTCAATGCTTTCGAACTGTGGTGCTGGAGAAGACTCCTGAGAGTCCCTTGGACTGCTAGGAGATCAAATCAGTCAATCCTAAATGAAATCAACCCTGAGTGTTCCCTGGAAGGACAGGTACTGAGGCTGAAGCTCAAATATTTTGGCCACCTAATGCAAAGAGAGGAGTCTCTGGAGAAGACTCTGATGCTGGGAAAGATTGAAGGCAAAAGGAGAAGGGGAAGGCAAAGGATGAGATGGTTAGACAGCATCACTGATGCAACGGACATGAAAATGAGCGAACTCAGGAAGATAGTGGAGGACAGGAAGGCCTGGCGGGATATGGTTCATGGGATCACGAAGGGTCGGACACGACTTAACGACTGAACAACAACAACAACAACATAGCTTGTTAAGTCCTAAAGCACAATCCTAGGCATGTCTACTCAGAAGCAAGTCCCACTGAGCACAATGGGGCTTGCTTCTGAGTAGACATGCCTAGTGTTGTGCTCTAAGGCTTAACAAGCTACACCTGTCCACATTCCTTCTCCTAAAGGTCTAGCACTCTGTCCCGGTTCGAGATCTGGTAAGCCTAGTCATAGATGTTACTTATCCACACCCATCTTTTTTCTCTGGGGTTGACAACTGGGGGGAAAAATCCCTCAGACTGGAGGCAGGTTTGGCCCAGGAGCAACCAGTTGCTGACCCTTAGCCTAGTCTGTTGCAGAAGATCTTGCATGCCTTTCAGTGTCACAACAGATCTGCCAAAACCTATCAAGAGACAAAGCCCACACCCTACGCTGCTTCCTACATCTCAAACCTACATCTCAAAGTGATTACCCACTTTGTTACAACTTTCCCCATCTGTAGAACCACATTGAAAGTCGCTCAGTTAGCCCACCCAAAGTAACTTCAAATCCATAACTTTCTGCTATTGTTACCCTACCTTATAACATGCTCCATTAGCCTTAATCAATGAATTCTCCTTGATTTCATAGCCCAATCCTATGCATGTCTACTCAGAAGTAAGTCCTATTCAACTCAATGAGTCTTACTCTCATGTAAATCTGCAGCCCCAACCTATTTTCCTGTCACATTAGTCCAAATTATGCCATCCACATACTTCTCCCTGCTAACTGGGCAAAGAGGTACCTTTTAAAGTGGTGTCCTCTTATATTTAGCAGGAGCAGAGCAACTGTTCCTCTTCACTCCAGCATGGCATCTTTTCCAGTACTGTGGCTGGTGTCTCTTCTGCCTCTCTAGACTGCAATAAGTCCTTTGGGGACAGGGAACCATTTATTGACTTATTTTGCTATATAAGTGGAACTTTGTGAATGACTCTTGTTGAAAAGCGGTATATACCATAAATATTCTTAATAAGATATACAGTTGCCCCTCATCTTAGGTGCAGTTGACTTGTGTGACTTCAACTTCACACATTTGGCACCCCCCAACCCCTCCCCTCAAAATCTGCTGTCAATCAGCCTCATGGACCCTCCAGCCTTGCCAACTCCCACTGTGTTCTGCTTAAAAACAGAGCATTTTCTCTTGGTTGGGCCCTCTTAGGCTAAATTAAACATATAATTTGGAGGAAACTTTAGGGTTTCATTTGTGTCAGGTCTCAATCTGTGAACCTGTTTGCAATGAAATATACATGATTTATTCAAAACAAAAACAGGAAGCTCCTTTTGCATAAGCACGTGCAGAGATCCTTTCCAACATCCCAATTACATTGCACTTGACTGGACAGGACCAAAGAAGTGAGAAAGAGGAAGGCTCTCAGCTCAGCTGGGCTTGAGTGCAACTCTTCTCTTTAACATTTAGCGTTTGTATTAGAATGCATCCCGCACACTATGTTGTAATTCTCACGACGCCCCTGTAAGGAAGATCAGCAGCGTTATCCTTATATCTTGCAGACAAAAGGTCGACGCTGAGAGCGTGGCACGCCATCCCCTTTCTTAGCGCCCCTCGCTTTTGCAACACGAGGTACGGCAGCTCACCCCCTGCTCCACGCCGCCCCTTCGGCCCACTCACGCACCCCGTTGCTCCAAGTGGGTGCGCTGCTGACTTCTGCTCATAGCGGCCCCTTCGCCAGACTCGCCCGGGGGAAAGGCAAAGGAAAGTCAGTAGCGCCCAATCTGCCGGAGCCCTCGCCTCTGTGGGGCTGGCGGAGGCACCTCGGGGCGCTCATGGCCCGCCACCCAAGCGGGCAGCATCCCTGCCCTGCCAGGCTTTGCCACGGCAGCGCCAGCCTAGCGTAGGCGGGCAACCAGACCAGCTAGTTACCAGGCAACAAAGGGAGCCGCAATAAAGAGGCGAGGTCCGGGCCGCAGCCAAAGCAAGCGAAGCTCACTAGTGGGCGGGGAGAAGGGTGGAGGTCCCGGCGAGAGCTTCGGAGCCTGGAGGCTCAAGAGGGCCAACCGGGAAGCCGCGTCTCCGCCTTCAGGGCGTGGCCAAGGTACTCGCTTCCATCCCTTTCCCGCAGACCTCTTGGGCTTTCTCGCTGTTCATGGTGAAGAAAGCTGCCCCCGTTGAATTGATGTCTGTGACACACCTGCGAAAAGAACAGGAGCTCTGCTTGGGAGAGGGAAACGTGCCAGATGGTCAATTCCAGAAAGGTCACCCACCCTGTTAGTCTGTTACAGCAAAAGCCCAAAAGAAGGAGTCTTGTGGATGTAAACAGTCGAGCTGTGAAAAGTGAGAGGTACAGTCTGTGAGTGACTCGGCTGTGGTATAGACATTATGTAGGGGAACACCAACAGACATTTTGATAGTTAATAGTACAGTAGTAGCATATCCTGGGTTTTTAGTTTACCCCCCTCCCCATCAGTTCATTTTTTAAACTATTATTATTTATTTATTTTTGCTGTTTATGCCTTTGATACCCAGTTGACTTATTTATTTAGAAGTTGATTTCCAGGAAAGTGTGCATAGGACTGCAGCATCAGGCTACAATCCTTAACACACCAACTAGGGAGTAGCTCGCATTGAACTAAGTGGAACTGGAACTTATTTTGAATAAGCATGTTTAGAATTGCTAAATAAGCATGTTTAGAATAACATAAGGAAGGTTGAGGTAGTTCTCACTGAGGCTGTAATCCTATACTGTACACACTTACCTGGGTGTAAGCCCCATTGAGTTCAATGAATGAGAATTCTGAGTAGACATGCTTAGAATTGCACTATGAGTGAGGTTTTCACTGAGGTGGTAAAGCTGTGTCTAAGCTTTACCATTTGAGACCACAGGAGAGGGCTTGCATAATGGAGTGGTCCCTGGGGACTATGGATGGGTGAGGGCGACAATTCTATACACACAATGCAATCTTATGTTTACTCAGAAGTAAGTTGCAGTGTGTCTAATGTAGTGTAAAGGTAAAGGTGACCCCTGACAATTAAGTCCAGTCGTGTCCGACTCTAGGCTGTGGTGCTCATCTCCATTTCAAAGCCGAAGAGCCAGCGTTGTCCGAAGACGCCTCTGTGGTCATGTGGCCGGCATGTCTCTCCTTGCCGCAGCGTGTAGCATGCGGCTGGAACACGGAGCGCTGTTTACCTTCCTGCAAGCGGTACCTATTTATCTACTCGCATTAACATGCTTTGGAACTGCTAGGTTGGCAGGAGCTGGCCAAGCAATGAGAGCTCACCCCGTCGCGGATTCGAACTGCCGACCTTTCGATCGACAGCTCATGGTTCAGCGGTTTAACCCACTGCGCCTCCCTAGTAAATATGTTTAGGATTGCAGCCACAGTAAACTAGCCTGTAAGTTTATGCTGATATGCTGTAAGCCTTCTAACAAATATCTCATTTTCTTTGTGCGTGCGTGCGTGCGTGCGTGTGTGTGTGTGTATTAATTCATGTGATTAATTCAGCAGCCCCTAGCTGCTGTCTGAAGTGGTGCAGCCCATATATAGCCACAAATATACCACTTCAGCAAAGGGGAACTCTTATTTCCATGTCAGGGAACTTCCTAGCTATTTCTCTGGCCATGTTCCCACCCAAACGTGAGCAGGGGGAGGCTTGTGAAAAGTGACCAAAATGGTCACACTGTTGTCTCATCGTCAGAAACCAGTCTGTGTCCTCTGATGGAGACCCAGGATGTTTTTCATAACTCTAAAACTCAAGGTAAAATGTGCTCCAGTCAAAAATATACCAAGTGGTTGTCTAGTATGAAGACTTTTTATTTTCATATGGTTTTTTTTTATTATTCTAGGAATTAGGGCACAATGCAGCAGCTGCCCTGCAGGGAAGGACTTTATATGCATAAAAATTAAACATATCACAAATAGCACTAACAGCACAATCCTATGTATGTCTACTCAGAAGTACTGTAAGCCCCATTGAGTTCAGTGGGACTTACTCCCAGGGAAGTGAAGGATTGCAGCTAAGCCTGAAAATATCTGTGTGTGCTAAAAATATATGAATTGCAGTGCCATTGTGCTTGTATAGGAAGCTTTGAAAAATTTAATTACAACTAAGGGTGCAATCCAATCCTACTTAGGCCGCCATTGTAACCAGCGGCCCAGCGAAAATGAGAGGCCCCAGAACAGAAAGGGGATTCAAATCCCCTCCAAAAGGGGAATTCAAAGGGGATTTGAATCCCCTTTCTGTTCTGGGGCCTCCTGTTTTCGCTGGGCCGCTGGTTACAACGGCGGCCTAAGTAGGATTGAATTGTGCCCTAAATATGTTAGTTATCCTAAATAACTACGGATGAAGTCTAGAGTGAGTACAGTAAAAATGGAATGTAATATGTTCTTTATTAGCACAGGCATGATCTTGAAAAGTGATGCTACAAACACAAAAGCGCAGTCTTCTGACCCAGAGGTGAAAAGATGAGGAAAAAAGGAGAGCAAATTTGATACACACTCCAAAATACAACAGGTTCATTGATGATAATAGGAGACATAGCACACTAGACTCTCAGTTTCCAAATGGGTGACACTCTAGAATCCTGAATCAGTAAAGCAGAAACAAACAGTACAAGCAGTGTACATGGATTTTTTTCCCAAGGTGTTGAGCACATAAAGATTCAGCTAAGGTTAATGGAATAGGAAAGGTAGGATGTTACAAATATCTATGCAGTGTACGGAAATGCAAATACTGTACTAACAGAATGACCAGTAATCTCAAGGTGCTTTTACTCCATCACATTGGGGAAAAAGTAGCAGTCAGAAAACTGACCATTTCTAGACATTTGTGAAATTATGAGCAAGGTATTTGTAAAGCTTTCTAAAAGTAAGACATGTGGAACAATTTGGCAAATTGCAGAAATAGGCCACCCTGAGATTATTGGCCATTCTGTGTTTGCATTTCTGTACAGTGTAGCTATATTTAACATCCTACCTTTCCCATCCTATTTGTCTCACTCCGTTATTTTCAGGCAACAGTTTCTGTGGTCTTCTAAACTTCAGTGGCAACACAAAGAGCAGTTTCATGCTTCAGTAACACAAAATACCTTTTGGGGTTTTGTGGTGTCATCAGAACGGACTATTACCTCAGCAACAGAACATTCCAAAGTACTTCCTGACCAACGGTCATATGAAGTGTCAACAAAAAGATACCCGTTTTACACCAGGGCAGTGTCATGCTGTGTCAACACCTTTTTGCCTAGAATAAAATGCACCTGCTAAACAGTCGCAGAGCAGGACTTAACAAGGACTGCACAAAGACAAAAAGAGCTGTTAAAGGTAAGTGAAAAAAGGAGGCACAGATTGATGGAGTTAACACTGTAACCAGGGGATGGTGGGTTTTTCTATTCTGGGCCAGGGTCACACTCCCTCAGAGAATCAAGTTGGTAGCCTGTGTACAGTATATTCTTGTACCTGGCTTTACTACTTAATGCTCAGGTGGCACCCATCAATTGCATTTTATCAGTTACAACTGATATATTGGTTGTGCCGCCTCTTTCTCTTGAATGCAGATTTGAATATACTGTATAAAGTTGCCGTATACTGGGTCAGACCATTGGTTTGTCTAGCCCAGTGGTCTCCCAATGTTTTCTGGCTGTGGGCTGGATGTGCATGATTGACAGGCCTGTCAGGCCAGCAGCCCCGCCCCTTCTGGTGGCCCTGTCCCTTCTGGCCACAATCAGACATGAGCGGCTATTGGGGAGCTGCTCGCTGGCCACTGGCAGCCTCCCGCAGTTGCTCACCATCCGCTGCAGGCTCCTGCAGCCTGAGGAACCGCATGCCAGCCACCGCGGCAGCCTCCCTCAGCCTCTCGCTGGCTGATGCAGCCTCCCATGGGCCGTAGTTTAGAGACCCCTGGCCCAGCCGGCTAGTGTCTACTTTGACAAGCAGCAGCTTCCTGAGGTCTTTCCTATCCTGCTACTTGAGATTTTTTTTCTTGACAGTAATGCCAGGCATTGAACCTGGAACCTTTGAAATAAGCCATCTTTGCATCAACTTCACGGATAGAGTCCAAAGAATTACCGGTAGTCATTGTTAAGCAGTGTTATCATTACTAATGAATTTATGCTTCTCAGTATTTTTTGTTTTCTTTTTAGATTATTGTATGATTCTTTGAGTAGCCTGTTGTAGAAAAGCATTTTATAGACTATTATTATTTAGTGATTGATGGAGGCTTCAGTCCTACATTCTTGTTCTGCAGCAGTAGGGCAAGCCATCCAGCCAGATAAGGATTCTTATGGTTCAAGCCCTTCCATACAACCAAATGGTTTGCCAATGAATACAACCATTTCCCCTCCTTTCTGCTGTATGGAGGAGAAGGGGAAAGAAGGCATGTAGTTAAGAAAAGGGTTTCTTTTTGTGCATGGAAACCCATCCCTCCCCACTTGAGGAGAAGAAAGGAACAGACAAAAGGTCCAGTTCAGGTGATACTCTGACCTATCCTCTCGATCACATGCGGGAGGAATGTGCATGTCTCTCCCCATCCATCTTGTGTATTCATGCAGGAAAACATGCAGGTAAAATAGTAACATAGTATTTATTCCATGCATTGAGGGGAAGTTCACATGAACAGTTCCCCTGTGCTATTAAATGCACCCATGCTTCTCTTCCTTGCATGGTTGAGGGTGAGGGGGACCAGTTAGAATATAATCAGAACTGGCCCAAACAGGATGCAAACCATAGAAGACAAATTTTCTTCTTTATTTGCTTCCTTCTATGTGAGTGTTTGCCCTTCGGAGTGTTTCTATTTATTTATTTAAATGATTTTTTATCCTGCCTTTCCCTCCGAATAAATGGAGCGCTTCTTTAAACTTGCTGACCTCTGTGATGCTTACCGGTAATTTGTCTGCAGGACTCTAACTCTGGAGACTCTCAGAATCCTGGTTTCATAAGTATATATATTAGAAACAAAGTTGCCAAAAATAGAACCAAGAAGCCATGTTTAGTCTTTTTCTTACATTTGTTTTTCATTAAGTAGGTTAAATCTTGTTGTCAAAGCAACAAAAAGACCATACTCATTTATTGGTTCCTTTTTAATAGTGCACACAAGAGAAATAAAATACAAGCAAATGTTGCATTTCCCATGGATTTATAGATAAACACCTAACATTTCAAAATGAGAAAAAGGTCAATAAAACCACATTATTTTACTTGTTGTTGTAAAGGGAGGGAAATTGGTTGGGCATTTAGTCAGGCCACAGAGACCTTTTCTGAACCTGAAAACACTAGAAAGCCCAAGTATGCAAAAACAAGTAACACCTCACAGAATTTAGATACTGCTGTGCCTAATCCACTGGAGAGAAAAGTCACACAGTCCTTTAGAGTGCAGTAGAATTATTTTAAATGAAAATGCATACAAAATTGTCAACGCGGTCCAGTGTAAGGATTCGGCAGCCGGCCCATGGCTGCCCGCCAAATCCTGAGCCCTGGCGGCCGTCCTGCCGCCGGGCTGGAGGTCTACTCAGGGAAGGGGATGCTTGTCCCCTTCCCTGGGTGTAAATCCAGGCCGGCCCGATCGGCCTTCTCGGATTTCCGCCAGCTAAATAGCTGGTGGAAGTAGCCCGGTGGAGACGGGGATATGGCCAAGGCCATCCCCCGCCCCCTCCCAGGCCGGCTAGGCCAATGGCCCCCCTCCCTCGCCTGCCAAACCGCCCCCGCCGGATCCTGACTCACCTCATCCGGCAGACACACAGGCAGACGCACTCACCTCGTTCGGCGACAGAGCAAGGGAGGCCAGCCTCTGTGCTGGCCTCCCTTTCTCCAGACTAGTCACAAACGTACTTTCTGGCACGTTTGCGACTGCTGCCGGCGACGGAATGCTCATTCCGTCACCGTTGCAATCCTCAGGATTGCGCTATTCGATATGTTTCCATCCAGATGCTATGACACTACTGTGAGGCAGTGGCGTCGCTGCAGGGGGTGGAGCTCTAAGTTCTGCCGTGGTCCGACCCTCCATTACATGGGTGCACGAAGCGGCCCCGACCCTCGACTTCGGAACCATTCAAGTCGGTGAAAGCAACGTGCAGGAGACTCCCTGCGCGTGTAACGAAGGGTCGGACCGCGGCGGAACTTAGAGCTCCGCCCCCCTGCAGCGATGCTAGTGCTGTGAGGAGGGTTGGGAACTGTACATAAAAAGTGTCTTGACAATTCTTGCTTTCAGGGCCAATTGCCCACAAAGCAAGAGGCAAGGCTATATTTTGATTATATTTATTTTGTTAAAGCGGTGTATAAATGATTAGATGGCTTTTGCGCTCTATTCCCAACTGTAGCTTTTTGCAGTCATTTCAATATTGAAGGTCAAGTACACCCAATTTTCCCTTTCCCACTGTCCTGAACCTGACTAAGGTCATTTTATTTTCCTTGATGTATAGCCTTTCTCCTGGAGGCAGACGGAGTAGATACAACTATGTTGATCCTACTAGACTTCTCAGTTGTATTTACAAAATTGAGGAGCCTGCCAAGTTTTTTAGGAGCCCAGTTGGAAGGAGCGAGAGACAGAGACATGAATACCCCAGAGAGAGGAAGGATACTGTTGTGGTTGGTGCATTCTGATCCCTCTCCCTGGCCCAGCTCCTTTTTCTATGCTCAAGTATACATGGAAGTTATAGCCTCTAACTTACAGAGGCCTTTCCTTCAGTGCGTAATAATTGCTGATGATTACAATTTATTCAGTGGTGAGAAAAAGAAATATGCGGCCCATAGCTACTCTTCTTATTAATACACTTATTTTGTCAAACACCATGACTCAGATCAGGCATTGCTTTAAGGCAGAATCTTAGAGATATGCCTATTCACAGTAATCAGATAGCAATATATATGTATAGCATGACAATATTTTATATCAGTGAGCCTTAATACTGAAAGATTCTGTACTTGTGCGCTGAGAAGCCAACCTCAAATTAGTTTTTTTATTTAGGCAAGGCTCCTGGAGAAACAGGTGTGTAAACAAAGAGAACTGGGAGGGGGGGAGAGAAGAAAAGGAAGGGGAGACAAAGAATGGAAAAGAAAATACTGAGTGGGAATGAAGAAAAAAAGTAGGGAAAAATAGAGTTGGTCTAAGAAGGATGTGTAAGACAGAACCCATACCAATTGTAGAGAAAATTAAGGATGGTCAAGGTGGAGGAGGAATAACAAAGGAGAGAATTGAGGGGGAAAGGAAAATGTAGATAATACTGACTTGGATGAGTGGTCCGATGCAGTATAAGGCAATTTCACACACTCATCTATTGTACTGTATGTATCCCCTCTGATGCAGAGAAGCATCTAATCACTTGTGATATATTTTGACTGTTAAGCTAAGCATATCTGACTCTCTAAGTTGCCTGGATGGGAGACCTAGTAGGAACCATTCTTCTAAGCTCTGAAAAGGAACAGTGGGTGTAGATGTAGTTAATAGGTAAAACTGTAAGCAGTTTGGAAGAAACCAGTACAGGAGCTGGTTAAAAATCTTCACAAAGAGGCACTTTCAGCTAATTACATTTTGGCTGGGGCCCTACTCTACACAGCATACTTAGAATAATCAATCCTTCCTTGGGGAGTAACTTGGAACCCATATAACCACTTGGAAATATCAAAGAAGAGAGATTGCTCTCAGGGTCTGTAAATGAGGAACTTGATTAAGAGGAGATAAGGCAAATTAATTGCATTTCCTTGGAAGGGAACAAAAGGGGGAAAGGATAGTGGTTTGGGCTTCATTTTCAATGTGCTTTTACTTTCTTGTTGCTTGACCCATCTCTCTTTTGACCTACAGTCCGAAGTTGGGAATATAGCACGTTTGTTGTATGACTTCTGGGTATAAGGCTTTTTTTCCCCTTTTAAAGTCAGTTCTCTGGAGTGGCTGCCCTCCCCTAATATCATTTAATCAGTTTATCTGTTGCTGGAATGCCAACATCCAATGAAACCAAAATTAGGGTTAAAAGTTGCTAGCACTTGGCCGACATTCCTGGAACGTTTTATAGAATACTCCTGATTAAAGAATGCATTAAGCCTGGGCTAGAGTTCTTTCCCTACTTATGAATGCAGTAATGTCTGATTTCATTTTTTACATTTCATGAGCTTCTGTGGAAAAGCTCCATGAGCAGAATAAATGACAGGCTGGCATCCTAAAAGTAAAAAAAGAAAAAGAAAAAAAAGATCAGTTTTCTTCATTCCAGAAGAATTTGTGTCATTCCAGACAATTATATATGTTGATGACAAGCATTATCTTTGCATTTGGTGAGAAACTGTTAGGTGGGCTTTGGGAAAAAGTAAAGTCATGATGCAAGTGGCTGCTGCAGTAAGCCTGCACAAAATTTGTGCATAATAAATAATGAATGCCTGTTGAATTGCACACATTAGCCACTAGGTGGGGCAAGGAAACAAATTGCAGAGCACATTGTTACCTATTGATCCCTCATGGTCAGGGTGTGTGCGGCAGGATGAATTTGTATTTGTGCTTGTCTTCTACTGTTTGTTTGTATCTATATTGTGGGCATAGTGTACAAATCAACTCAGCGGGGAATGGTGCATTGTGCACTATGGCCCTGCTGGCTTGATTCATAGCGAATGTCAAGTACTGGTATTAGAATAGCTGTGTTAAGCCTACTATAAATATTTAAAGGATTAATAAAACTGTATCTCTTTGTGGGGAGAGAATAGTGGTCCCTGCATTGGCCTGGTAACAAGTGAGTTATGATAACATTACAAAAACTTGTGCACATTATAAACTGCATCAGTCTCCAAGACCTCTGATTGCAGAAAAACCAAAACTAGAGGCAGCTTTGCTGTGTTCTACATCTTTCTTTTTAATGTCATGGCCTCTCAAATTAGAAACAAGACTCTCCAGTGTGCACAAAATTGTATAATGTTGTAAACAATATGACACATTTAAAAAACCCTGAATTACCTGACCGCTGTGTGAACTATATGCTACCATCTCTGTGCATTACAGGTTTTTTGGGTGGTGAAGATGTTTCTTGAAGAAACATTTGCCAATGCAACATCTGCAGCAGTTTCTGAAATCAGTCAAGAAGAGATGTATGGGATGAGGTACTCACTGTGCCTGCAAAATTAACCAGACCTTTTATAGTGACAGGAAAGAACAGCTTAACAAATAGCTACGAATTTATCTTACTTCCAGATTGCCATTTGCTTCAGATCAAGTCTAAGAGCTTTGTCAGGTTGCTGATGTTGTTGTTTCTGTCAGAAACTATTATAGCATCCTTAGCATCTGTACAGAATATGTATTCACATATGTCCATGGTTACTGGTGCCAGCAGCGATGCGGGGGGGGGGGGGGCAGGGGGCACACTGCCCCTGGGTGACACGCTCTGTGTGTGTGTGTGTGTGTGTGTGTGTGTGTGTGAAAGCGGCGGGGAATCGGTAGCAGCAGCGCGAAAAGCAGAGCGAGGTTGGGCCCTCCTGCCCGCCCCGCGTCTTGGAATGGCTTTGCAGAGGCGGCGGTGACGTCACTTCTGGGCGGTGACATCACGGGAGGGTGCATAGTGACACTGTTGACTGGTGCAACAGGAGCATGTTTATGCCAGGTGAGAATCCTCTGCTGCTTGATCAATGTGGGCTAGTTCCATAATTCAACTCAAGTATCCCAAGAACACTGAAAGGACTTAGGGCATGTTCTGAGGGCACAAGCTATAGCTACCTTCAGAGGTATCACTAGAGTTTGCATCGCCCCATGCAAGAGCTCATCGTGTCACCCCTGTGGTGTCACTGGGGTTGGTGTCAGGCAAGTCCTGCAAAACATGTTAAAAGTGATGCAGGGTTGTTTTTTTAATATAATTTTCTTGCAAGGACAAACTTTAACTATATGGGTTTAGTCTTTCCTGACAGTTGCTGCCCATTCTGAAACTGATATCCTTTGAAAGCTTGCAGTAATCTGCATAATGTTACCATATCCTTCATCACTGAAAATAATCAGATTTCACTTTCATTCTATTGGTAAAGTATAGGCAGGCGAGAAAAACAATCATCAGTCACATTCTTGGCTCCAGAAAGCTTACTGTTTCAAAAGCAAAGTTCATCAGTCGTCACAGTCTATTTAACAATTCTTGGGTGGCTTGACCAGGAGGACTTCCTTTGGTTAAAAGAGCTGACAGAGATTTATGATCATGTTTATGGGGAAAAGAAATATCTCCTATTGTTCTAGCCCGGAAGTCTAATGGAATTTCCATATACTGTAAATGTATACCTGAGAAACGTCAACTTAAATACTGTTGTGGATTGTTATCAAGGAGATTGTGGCAGAAAGTTGCTCCTCAACATCAGCTTCATCTTGATCCATCCTGATCAGCCTCATCATGGATCCATCCTGATTCATGATTGCCCTCTGCTCCCCCCCCCAGTTTTCTCCCATTTCACATACTCCCCCATGTGCTAGTTTGCACAACCCCCCCCCCCAAAAAAAAACCAGAGTCATTTCATGTACTGTCTCAGTTGGTCCTCACAGACTTTAGCAAAATGTCCTTTCATATTGCATTTCTTGCATGTCACTGCCTTTGTGGGACCTCTAAAATCAACCTTATGCTTAGGATTTTGACACCAGTAGTACAGATACAGTAGTTTATGGTTTCAAAGGGTTGGAATAGTAGAAGGCTTGTTTTTTTGACTGGTGAATGGTCTTAGTCTGAGCATACAAACCTCTACTTCTACTAGGTCTGAGACATCCAGTCTGTTGGAGAAAAAATTACTACTGTGAAGAGCAGTTTCCATCCTGTCAGCAATTTCAGTTGCTTTTTCAAAAGTCAGATCCTTTGTCATAAGGAGTTTCTCATGGACTTTTGATTACTTTTCTTCATGATGACAACTTGATTGCTGATCATCTGCAAAGGTAGCAAATGGACAAGCTGCACTCAGTTCATGCAGAGCAGATATATGCATGTCTTAAAAAGGAGAACAAGATTAGAATTAAAAATATTCTGCTACAACATTCAACCATGCATTAAAATGTTCATTTAGGACTCATATAGCAGCATCATAAGGAGTGGCGTCTTGTAGCAAATCAGTTACTAGAAGAATACAGTTGAATATCTTCTGGCTTTTGTAGTCAAGGCAATGTAAAAGCAGCTCCTGTTCGAGTGTGAAGGCAGTGGTTTCTATAACGAGTATTAATTATTGAAATGACTGCCATTGTTCCAATGGCAGCCAAACTACTCTGCAACATGGTTGCTAGATGAGCAGCACAAAGAGAAGGAGGCAGTGGACCAGGGATGGCCCAAGACCTCCAGGCATCTGAGGTGGCCCACCAAATGTTTTACTTGGTGGTGGGGTGCACCAACATTAGCCCATCTCTCCTCTCCTCTACAGATGTCTCCCGTTTAACAACGGGGATACATTCTGAAATCCCCGTTGTAAAGTGAAGCCGTCATTAAGCGGGTCTTGCTGTGCTTTGAAGTTTAGCACTGTGCTTAAAGCCCCAGTGTTAAACATCCAAGCTCTTATCTTGCCCATTAGCTGTTTGGCTTTAGATACGGGCTTTGAAGTTCAGCACTGGGGCTTTAAGCACAGCACTAAACTTCAAAGCCCTTATCTAAAGCCAAACAGCTGAAGAGCTGGGGATTTAAAAAGAGGTGACTTTTTTAAATCCTTTGCTCTTTTCTACTGGGGACTTCCATCATATATCCGGATCATCGTTAAGCGATCCATCATTAAGCGGGGGACACCTGTTTACTTTTTCTATGCTGTTCTCTTCTTTTTTGATTCTGGAGGGTGGAGTAGGGGAAACTGGCAGAGTTAGGTGGGTGGAGGCAACCGTGTCAGTTGGCTTCATGGGTGGGTAGGTCCTGCACTGTACCATTTATTGTCTGATTCAGAAGGTCAGCAGCAACTCCAAACAGAAAAGGTAGTCAGTAAAAAGTGCTCATAAACCAATAGGATCTTGTTCCTATTAAGGAAAGCATAGTACATGAGATGTGGACTTCAAGAAGTTGTTTTACTAACAGTTTTTGCTATCTGATGAAAATGTTTTTGTTCAGCTAGACATGTCAGTTAAAGTGATGTCCTGTATCATGTATTGCGTTCAGTTGATTCTTGGTTTTAGCTCTCAACTGACTCTTCTAATTTTTATTATTGTTTTGATTCTGTTTCAATTATTGTTTGTTTTATTTAATGGTTGGTGTTTTTTTAGTAAGCCACCTTAAGGCAGGTTAAAAATGCTAAATAAATAAAGGTACTTTCCCACTCCAGGATCAAGCTCTAAAAAAACACAAAAAAACAAAAAACAGTTCTGCAAGTTTATAACAGAAGCTAGCTGTGGATGGTGCTGATTGGCTAGTAGTTGTGATACTACTTCCCTCCCAATCTCCCAACTTCCCTCCCAATCTCCCAACTTCCCTCCCAATCTCCAAAGCAATTTTGCACTTAAAAATATTTTCAATTTAAAAAAATTAATAAGGTGATGAATTAATGGATAATCACAACACTTAAAAATATTAAAAGCTGACAACCTTCCTGAAGCATACATAAAGGGACAAGACTGATGGCTGAACTTGCATTAAATTAGCTAGCATTCAAATTGTAAATGGCTGATAGGAACTTGGGCTCATTGCATGACAGAGAGAGAGGCCAGCGGTGAGTTGTCTTTTTGCATCACATCTATCTTCGTCCTATGTGTGTACTATGGGAAGAAAAAAAAATCTTTCAAATTACTTTCATTTCAGTTACAAATTGTTCTCTCTCCAGTCTAATATGTGTAGCAATAAAATTAAGAGACAGTGCCTATGAGCACATAGAGCAGCGGTGGGGAACCAGGCCCCTGAGGCCATCTGGTCCGGCCCCCGGAGAGATTGCCGGGAGGCCGCCCAACCGTCCCCTGGAGGCTCCACCGGGTCCGCGCGTCGCCTCCGGAGGCCGGGAGAGGGCCTTTGCATGTCCTCCCCGGCCGCCGCCTCAACCCCTTCTCACCAGGCCGTTGGCTATTTCGCACATGCGTACCATGCCGATGTGGGCAAGCTCTTGCCCTCTTGCCCTCATCGGCATGGTACGCCGGAGGTGACGCGTGGACCCGGCGGTGGCTTCGGACGGTTAGCGCGGAGCCTCCGGAGGCCGATGGGGGGGCGGGGGCAAAATTAAATAAATAAATAAAAATGGCGAACGGCCTTCCGGCTGGCCCTCAAGCAAATTTCTAATATTTAAAACGGCCCTCGCCAGGGAAAAGGTTCCCCGCCCCTGACATAGAGAGTACTTTTCCTCACCCCGAAGTAGCCAAAGCTTGTCTCCTAGAGCTAGTGCTTTCAGTTTGGTGGAGTGGTTCTCACCTTGGTACCTCTCTGTGAATACATGACCACTGAGAGGATATTCCTGGACAATTAGCAGCACCAGACAAAGTTCTGTGCAAATAGTTTGAGCTCATTTTTTTCTCCTCAGACGTTGAGAGGGAGAATGATTACAAAACAGACACAACTCAAGGCTTTGAACCAAAGGCTTTGTGCTAAGGTAAGCAGCAAACAAGCTCTTTACTATGGAGAATATTCTTGTTTTCCCACTCTTAGTGCCTCGAAGGTCAAGTTCCACAAAGGGCACTCCGCCAAAGTGAGATCAGTTCTTCGTATGAAGAATGAAGGCAATTGTAAGCAGCCTGAAACACAGCGCATTTGGCTTCAGAATTTCCTCAGGCTTTAGGAATTCTCAGCATTATTACGCCTCAGCCCACAGAGTGGGAGTGTTAGTGTAGTGTAGTCTGTGCTGTACTTAGCACAGGAGCAGCATAGCTGGAAATGCTGTATCACCCACAGAGAGGTGCACTCTGGTTTAGCTCTCACTGAGCCTCTTGCTAGCTGCTCTCTGACCTCTGCTCCTTAGGTGTGACACACAGAAATGTTGTTGGTAGGGGGGGAATATGAACCTCCAGATGATGACTGATACGACTCCCCAGATTTCCCTCCTCCCTCTTCTCCCAAGACAGTCAACATTATTATGGAACAGAGGGAACACGCTGATGGACTGCTGTGTATTTTGAACAGACATTAAAGCACGTTGCATAAATTGCACATCCCAAACAAAAGATTAACCACTTAAATGTGAATGTCATCAGTTTAGCCAGCAGTTAAAAGTGCAAAAGCTCCTTTTCAAAAACAAGAGCCCTCAGGAAGAGTCGTTACTTTAAGATAATCATGCCCTTAATCATAATCATACCTTATTTTCTGATAATGCCTTCAGGAAGGGACTATCCCGTGACAGCCATGTTTTCTACTTAACGTTTCATTGGCATCATGGGCAGCCAGATCCATACTATGGTTCCGGCGCCGGAGTGAGTGCTCCGGCGCCGGAAGCCATCACAAATGTGCTGTAAGGCACATCTGCACTGACTTGGGAGTAAGGGAGGCCGGCCTCCCTCACTCTGTCACCGAGACATCCATACGGCCACCGGAGAAAGGTAAGGTTCCCGCCGGCGGCCGAAAGGGTGGTCCAGGTGGCGAGCAAGGGGGGCCATTGGCCGAGCTGGCCCAGGAGGGGGCCTGGGCCTGGCCGGCGTTATACCGGCTCCTTCGATTTGGGCTGGCCATTTTGCCAGTGCTCATCCAAGAAGACCCATAGGGGCCGCTGGGGGCATTACCTGGGGGAAAGGGACGAATTTCCCCCCCCCCCCCCGGGTGTGCTTCAGCTGCACCAGAGCTGACCAGCCTCTCACAGCCTTCCCGGATTTGTGCCAGCCATTTTGCTGCCACACATCCGAGGAGGCACGTAGAGCCCATTGGGGCCGCTGGGGCTCTCCCCAAGGGAAAGGAGTGAATGTCCGTATCCCCCGAGGTGACCTCCAGCTCAGCCAGTGCTGGCCTGATCCTGCTTAGGATCCGGCACAGCATGCTTAGCATGCTGTGGCGGATCTTATGCAGGATTGGGCTGCCCAGCTTAGTTACAGTAGGGAACATGGACTAAGGTGTGGTGCTAAAGGCTTCCCAGAAAAGGTGGATAAATGGAGCAGGGCTTCACCTGCAGAACTCAGTATTTATATGGAAAACGACATTCCCTAAAACAGAATAATAGTCAAATTGCAAAAAATGTTATATGTCACCATTAGAATCTTGCACTGTGCTCAGAAACTCAAGGTCAAATTACATATGAGATCCACGATTGAATCTCCTGGTAGTTGTAAAGCTCAAAAGCAGTTGTAGGGAGGTCCCAAGTTGACTCAGCCCAGTGGAACTGGGGGAGGGTGCAGAAAAGAGCGACCAGAATGATTCGTGGGCTGGAGCACCTCCCTTATGAGGAAAGGCTACAGCGTCTGGGGCTTTTCAGCCTATAAAAAAGGTGCCTGAGGGGGGACATGATTGAGACTTATAAAATTATGCATGGGATGGAGAGAGTGAATAGAGGGAAATTCTTCTCCCTATCGCACAACACCAGAACCAGGGGACATGCACTAAAATTGAGTGGAGGGAGAGTTAGAACGGACAAAAGAAAATATTTCTTTACCCAGCGTGTAGTTCATCTGTGGAACTCCTTGCCACAGGATGTGGTGATGGCACCTGGCCTAGATGCCTTTAAAAGGGGTTTGGACAGATTCATGGAGGAAAAGACCATCACAGGTTACAAGCCATAAGCAACCTCCTGGTTTTAGAAGTGGGTTTTCTCTGTGCCAGGTGCAAGGGAGTGTCAAAGGAAAACAGGTTATCTTGTTGTCTTGTGCTCCCTGAGGCATCTGGTGGGGCCACTGTGTGATACAGGAAGCTGGACTTTATGTTCTTATGAGGGTGTGCTTAACCCTTCTCCCTGTGCCTTTTTTTCTCCAGCCCAAATAACCTTTCCCAAAGTTGCTATTAGCTTTGGTGAGGAGGGAAAAAAGCCTGGTGATTGGGAAATGAGTGCAAGGAGGGAAGGATCATGCACCATATCCCAGCATCACTGCCCAGGGGTAGCCCAAGACATTCCAGCATCTAAGGTGCATGGTGCCAAATACCACTGCACTCTCTTATCTGACACTCACCAGTAACCACCATCACCCTTCTTCTTCTCCTCCCTCCCTCCTTTTCTCCCTTCATGGATTTGAAAAAGAAAAGGGGAACAGAGTGGAAGAGTTAGCCCACCACCCTCCTCTCCTCCACACTTCCTCTTCTGCTCTGTAGCCCATTTTTGAATCTACAGAGTGCAGGAGGAGGAGGACTGATGGAGGCAAGCACAAGCTGATGGAAGCAAGACTGACAGGTGTCCTCTCCTTCCTGAAGTGACCTCCACAGTCAGCTTCATGGTTGGGTTTGCTGTGCCACTGCCTTAAGCCAATTCAGGACTCCATTCACATATAAAGTGGAGGGTGGAGATCTTGCTTTCACATGAAAAGGAACAAGGACGTGACAGGAGCTGAGAGCTCTCTCCATCTCCACACTATGTCAGTTTGGGTGACTTTTTCCTAGCCAAGTTCATACCCAATATCAATGCTGGGCTGAGAGAAAAGCACCTGGGGCAATCAAACAAGGGAAGTAAGGTTGGTGGGGGAGGGTTCTGCTGTCCTCACCCATACACCCTCTTTTGATGTAAAAATCAGACTTCCAGCTCTGCCTTGCATGTGAATGAGGCAAGCATGTGATCAACAAAGAAGGTTCCGCCATCACATGCATCTTGGTCCTAACAGGAAGGGCTTGGACTAGCCCTGGGCAACGATGCTGGGGTATGATGCTTGATCCTTCCTTCCCTGCACTCTTTTCCCAAATGCCAGACCACCAAGGCTATTTTGATTTGGAATGGAAGTTATCTGTTCCTAACAACTCGCTAGAGACTGAGAGTAATTTCCCCCTTGTGCCTCTTCACTCTGAATTCCTTTGCAAATCCTCTTTATAATATTTGTTCCTGGCTTCTACATAGTGTTAAGGATTTACTATCCCCTGACATATGAAATAAATTTCATATTTCAGAAAAGGTGTTAAAGCAGCCTTTCACTTGAGTGAGCAATGACCAAAACTGAGATTTGACCCATGTGAAAAAAAGGCAAACTGGGAGGTCTCCATGTTTTGGCACTTCAGCGCTAGAATACTGCAAAGACCGAGTCCCTCAACATAGTTAATTAAACAGTACATGCAACAGAATTAAATTTACCCATGCCTCCAAGGCAGAAGAAAAACACTTACAAAAGCATTTTATCAGAAATCTTCTATAATAACCTTCTAATCTAGAAGCATCGTATTTGAAATGAAGACTTCTAAATTATGTAATCCTAAATGCTACTACTAATAGGTAATAATCTATGAAAATGATTTGTTAAAATTTTCAGGTAATCCCCAACTATTCCTGGAATAATTTGGTTTAAGGCCTAGTCCTATGATTTGCTCTGCCAGCGAATAAGGGCTGGTTTACACACAGCCTGAGTGTATATAGGTGTCAATATACCATAGTTACAGTATGTATGTACATGCACATAGCAGTGGTGTACATGGTTGTCGCAGAGATACATAGGCAAAGGTCCCCAACAGCAATCTAAAATGGGTAATGGGGAAAGACAACAGGTAAAAGGAAGGGTGTGATCAGGGTAGGGAGGGATTAATATGAATAAAGACAGTATGCAGCAGGTGATCTGGGAAATATGATTCACAATTTCTTACCATCTTACCATTTCTCATCATATCGCTGAGGATGATGGTGTACAGCTCTTACAGTCCAATCCAGCGTAAGGATCCACTGGGCGGCCGAGGCCGCCTGCCGGATCCTGTGCACCACTGCGGGCAGGTACCCTGCGGCAGTAAGTCTACTTGGGGAAGGGGACGCTTGTCCTCTTCCCCGAGTGTAACCGGGGCAGGGGCCGATTAGCCTCCTTGGAATTCCACCAGCTATCTTGCTGGTGGAAGTCAGGGAAGCCATGTAACGGCTCAGCTGCCCGGTGGGGGCCTGGATATGGCGGGAGCCATGCCCCCACCCAGGGCGGCTGGGCCTATGGCCGCCCTCCAGGCTACGCTGACCCTCCCCCCTGTCCTCCGACCCACCTACCCCGTCTGCCGGATCCTACCTTTCCTGGGTCCGTCGGCTGGGCGAGGACTCCTTCAGTGGAGCAGGGAAGGCTGGCCTTGCGCCAGCGTTCCCTGCTCAAAAGTATTTGTAAACATGCTTTACTGCACATTTGCGACTAATTTGGGCAGGGAATACTCGTTCCACCGCCTGTATTTAGATCAGGATTGAGCTCTTAGATCAAGCAGTTACATTCAATTCAAGAGGAGTTCCCCTATCACTCAGGTCATGTGGCACAGCTGGTGGGGTGGTAAAATGTTATGGCCTATCCCCATTAGGAAAGTGGTTATCGATATATACACAGTCAAATGCCATTTAACGTTAGCTAGCTACCACCAACAAATAAACCAAGTTGACAACAAAACTTGACAGCAAAACTTGCTAAGGACTGTATAGTTCCATGAACTACCTGCTATAAAACTTGCTGAGATTTGGCAAGGTATACTTGTTGCCGCTCATAGCAGTTTTTGCAATGTTTCGTCACTTCAGTCCTGCTTAAACTCACCTGGCAAATCAGGCCTCATACAGGTGTTTTCCTGACAATGCCTCCCTAGGGCTCCTGTGGGAATCCATCTACTAACACTTACAAAGCACCACTCTGTACCGTGAGCCGAGGGTTCTTTACTCTTTCACTGCCCTCTGGGAAACAGGTGGGCTTCACATTCCAGGATCTGTGTAAGGTTTCTTGTTGATGAAGCTGACAGAACGAACAGTTCCTATTTAATGAAGATGAATTTCAAGACCTGGCTAGCATCATATATTCAGCATCACAGAACATGTTTTTTGAAGGGTTACTTAGAAGCTATGGTTATACTCCAACTCTAAACATTTGCAATGGCAAATCTGCCTGTTGACCTGGCATAAAACCCTTATGCCTGTAATGTAACCTAATGATTGCAGTCCACTGTCAATAAGTGTAAAGTGACACACCCTGGGGCAAACAAACAAACCAAACTAAACCCAAGTCCACATACGTATGCTGAACTGTCAGTGATGACCCAGGAAAGAGATCTTGAAGCCATGGTAGGTAGCTCAATGAAAACATTAACAGTGTAATCCACCGGAACTCAAAGACGACAGAATGAGTGCTCCGTCGCCAGAAGCCGTCGCAAACGTGCCATAAAGCACATTTGTGACAACTTGCGAGTAAGGGCGGCCAGCATGGTGGCCGGCCGCACTCACTCCGGCGCCACATCGCCCCTGCGGCTGCCGGAGGAGGTAAGTCTAGCTCCGGTGGTCGTGGGGACCCAGGAGGGGGCAGGGATAGCGTCCGCCATATCCTCGTACCTTACTGGGCCAGCTCAGCCGTTACACAGCCTCCTCTTACTTCCACCAGCTATTTAGCTGGCAGAAATCCAAGGAAATCCCCTTCTCTGAGTACACCTCCGGGCTGCTGCAGGGTGGCCCGGAATGGAGATAGGATCCAGCGGCAGCCCTGGGCCGCCGGCTGGATCTTTACGGTGGATTGTGCTGCCCGCCAATGTGTAGCTGCTGTGAAGAAGGCAAATTCCATGCTAGGGGTCAACAGGAATCAAAATTAACAACGCAATCCTATACAAGTTTACTCAGAAGTAAATCATTATGTTCAATGGGGTTTACTCACAGATAACTATAGGATTGCAGACTGCTGATATTAGAATGCCCCTATAAAATATATAGTGTGGTTCCATTTGGAATACTGTGTGCAGTTCTAGTCTCCACACTTCAAGAAGGATATTGTAGAGCTGGAAAAGGTGCACAAGAAGAGGGCAACCAAAATGATCAGAGGCTGAAGCACCTTCTTTGCAAGGAAAGACTATGATGGGGCCTTTTAACCTGGAAAATGGTGATTGGGGCGGACATGATTGAAACATAAAATTAAGCATTATATGGAAAGAGGGGATAGAGAGTTTTTTTCCCTCTCACAATACTAGAACCACGGGTCATCAAATGAAAGTGATTGGTGGGAGATTTAAGACAGACAGAAAGAGGCACACACCACATAATTAGTCTATGAAATTCATTACTACAAGATATGGTGATGGTCTCTAGCTTGGATGTAGCTTGTTAAATCTTTAGAGCACAATCCTATACACACTTTCCTGGGAGCAAGTCTCATTGAACACAATGGGGCTTGCTTCGGAGTAGACATGCCTAGGATTATGCTCTAAGGTTTAACAAGCTACACCTGCCCACATTCCTTCTCCTAAAGGTCTAGCACTCTGTCCCGGTTGGAGATCTGGTAAGCCTATTAAAGGGGGATTAGACAAACTGCGAAATCCTAACTAAAGGTCCGACCGGCGACCCAGGGCCATCCGTCAGATCCTGTCCCCACTTTGGGCCATGCTGCTGCGGCCCAGAAGTCTACTCGGGGAGGGGGACGTTTGTCCCCTTCCCCAGGTGTAAACCTGGGCAGGCCCTATCGGCCTCCTTGGATTTCTGCCAGCTAAATAGCTGGTGGAAGTAGGAGGAGGCCATGTAACGGCCGAGCCAGCCCGGCGGGCACAGGGATATGGCTGACACCATCCCTGCCCCTCCCGGGCTGGCTTGCCCAATGGCCCCCCTCCCTCACCGCCCGGACCGCTCATGCGGCCGGTGCCGGAGATTCACCTTCCGCCGCCGGCCGCATAGATGTTCCGGCACCGGAGTGAGTTACTTACTCACTTACTCCAAAGTAGGCGCAAACGTGCCTTATGGCATGTTTGTGACGGCTTCCGGCACTGGAGCACTTGCTCCGTTGCCGGAAATTTAGTGAGGATTTCGCTGAAAGTCATGGGGGACAGGTCTCTCAATGTGTACTAGCCATCATGATGGCTATGTGCTACCTCAAGGCTCAGCTGCAGTATACCTCTGAATAGCAGGAAAGCAGTGGTGGGAGAGAAGTATGTCTTTCTCTCCTGCTTGTGGGCTTTCCAGAGGCAGCTAGAGAGCCATGGTGAGATGCTGGACTAGATGGGCTTTTGTCCTGATCTGGCAGAGCTTGTCTTACTTTCTCATGTCACTATTACTACACTGACATTTTGTGACATATGAAGGCATAGAATTGGACTTTAATAGTTTACGGTAATTACTATTATGTTTTTAATATAAAGAACTCAGGAGCTCTAAATTTTATTCTAATTTTCTTTAGAATAATGCAAAATTGCAAAGACATGAGCAGCGGATTTACTCTGCATGTTTATTCAGAAGTACCACTGACTTTGAGTTGGATTACTCATAAGTAAAAGGACATAAGCTTAGGCTGCAATCCTATACACACTAACCTGGGAGTAAGTCCCATTGAATTCAATGAGACTAACTCCTGAGTAGTCATGCACAGGATTGCACTGTTAGAAACTTAACCAGAATGCTTAGCGTTGCAAAAAGAGGCTCTATTACTGCTCTGCTTAGAAAGGTTTTTTGTTTTGTTTTTAAATATAATATAAATGAAGACTGGCCACAAACTTGGCAGGATTTTCTTTTTCTCTCTATTTTTGGTCTCAGCTTAACAACATTCCTTTTAAGGCCAAAAAGAAAAATAATTTCCACTGGTGCCATTGCTATCAACTGCATGGCTAATATTACTTTACTGTGCCAGTGTGGTTTTTTTTTTTTAAACATAAACCTTAAAATGGGATCTGTGCTATAAACTTTTTTTCATAGTTCCACATATGGTGTGAACACAGGGAATTCGTTTAGTTGATCTGTAGCTAATGCCTGGGAAATGTTAAGCTTCAAGCTGGATGTGTTGAAGGGCTCCAAGGTTTAAATAAATACTCGCATAAATATTTTGAAAACCTCTATTCCTTTCAGTGAGAATACATGGCGTGGAGTCTAATGAGATATAGTTTGTTTGCATTAATCCCTCTAGATGTCACTAACTATATATGTATGTGTGAGCATGTGTGTGTATGTGTTATATACCGTATTGACCTGAGTATAAGACTCACTTTTGTCCCCTAAGGCAAGTCTTTGAAGTAGGGGTGCGGCCTATAATCAAAGTCTAGCTTTTCTGCCTAGAGTTTTCTGCAAAGCGTCCTGTTTTCAAGCCTCTCCAAGTCTCTTTCAAAGGTAAAATGCTTTTTCTTTTTTTAAATTGCAAAGCTGTGTTTTCAGCTCTTAATCACTTGCTAAATGGCCATGAACTTCCTAGCAACCTCTAGCCTCAGGATGGAAGCATTTGAAAAAATTAACCCTTAAGTTCCAGCCCTAGGACTTTGTGGAAACTAAGATATTTATTGATCCTGCAGTTTGAAAGTTGAGAGCAAGAGCTCCTGCATAGGCTTATCATATCCAAAGGGGGACAGAGTGCCTACCTTTAGACTGTAATTCTATGCACACTTTCCTGGGAGTAAGCCCCATTGAATGCAATGGGACTTCTCTGAGTAGACATGCATAGGATCATGCTGTTCATTGAAATTTGGGCAGGTGCAGCTCATCATCATGGAAGGGTGCAACAAGCTGCACCTGCCCAAATTCCAAAGGTTAAAGGTAGGCACTCTGTCCCCCTTCGGATCTGGGGAGGCTACTTATAGTAGGGTGCCCAGATTCAATAAGGGACAGGGTGCCTATGCCTTTAACTGTACTAAAGCTGTACTGTTTTACTAATGTGTATATTTTCTAAAAGTTAAAAAAAGTTTAAAATGTATTTTTTTAAAAATAGCACCAAACTTTAAGGATGCGGCTTATAATCAGGAGCGTCCTATACTCAGGGCAATACGGTATATAGTAGAAGCTAGTTTCATATGTCACGGAGGATTGCCGAGTCTATAAACATCAAATCACTTACTTTGGAGTATTTATTTACTTATTTATTTAAACCAATTTATACCCCACCTTTCTCCCCTAGAAGGGGCACTTCTTGTATCTTACTGAATTCAACCCCTTTCAGTATTCCACCCTTTTAATGACCGAGGGTAAACTTATTAGAGGTGCCACATTTTTTGCTGCTCATCTTTTGTCTTTAAGAACAGAATGAACAGGTCAAAATTGAAACTTTCTCCATTGCTGGGTCTTTGTCCTGGGAAAATCAGCACCTGCCAAATGGCTGTTAAAGACACAGGAGCTGCTGCCAAAATTATGCCTGTTGAAGTCCTCACTGACATACAGCTCGATCCTACGAACTATAGGAAAAGTGCCGGAAAGAACTTTTGCTGCTAAGCAGTGCTGGCGCGGAGGCTGGTATAACTTACTCCACTGCCGTCCTGGACCCGCGTCGGCTGATGCATGTGATTGATGCACCGGCCAGTGCAGGGGCGTGGAGAGGGCGGGCAGGGATGGTGAGGGAGGGGGTCATTGGCCGACCCAGCCTGGGAGGGGGCAGGGGTATCGGCGCTGAGTTGCACTGAGCCCCTTCCCAGGTCAGGCCAGCCTTACATGGCCTCCCCAGTTGTGCGCCAGCATCTGAGGAGGCCCATTGGGGCCTCCGGCACTTACACCGGGGGAAGGGAACGAACATCCCCTTCTCCTGAGGTGAGCCTGGGTTGTGCCGGAGTGGGCTGCCTCCTGTGCAAGATGCAGCGGCTGGCCATTTAGGCCAGCCACTGCAACTTGTGCAGGATTCGACTGGAAATGGTACCAAATGGAATACTCTCAATGCTCCAGTCAGTTTCCAGCCATAGATGTCTAATCCTTTAATTTACCTGGATCTTTTTCCAGCCCTGTCATGATCGTTGGGGTCGGGGATGGGTTACAGCATATTTAAAACTAAAGTTGTCAACCTTTGAACTGGCCCCTGTAGCTATGTCTTAACAGGCTTTTGATCTGCAGCAATTAACAGGTGGTCATTTTTATATCTATGCCATCAAGACCTTCACCTGCTAATGCTTGCATTTGTATAAAACTGCTGTTAAAGATACAAGAAAAGGCCATCTCTCCCCCCCCCCCTTTCCTGGTTGTTTGGCAACCCTAATTAAAACTCAAATCTAAACGTTGTCAGAGTAAAAATAAATAAATAAAAATCAGACATTTCAAATATCCTAAAACCAAGACTGCAAAATGCTAGCTTAAATATTAGTTAGGCTTAAGAAAATAATCTACAAGAGGAAGACTTGAAGATTATCAAACTCAGCTATGATGAGAAGGCTAATTGGACCCAGCTTGGAGATCCTCCTACACTCTTTAAACAAGAGCTGATGGAGGGAACAAGCTCCATTGCTATGCCTTTCACCCCAGTCTTCCATCCCGGGCTGCAGGGTGTACCGAGTGGGTGTACTGACCCACCTAAAGCCCTGATTTTCCTCACCTAGGATTCTTTTTTGGCTTTTCAATTTGTGACAGGTGAGTATTCACTGAAAGAATATCTTGTTTGAGGAACAGGAACAATTGTAGTTTTTCAAAAGGCACAGCTTTGTCAAGCAAAAATATATTGACTGGTAGACCCCTCATTCTCTGCCTCATGTTTCAGGGTACAGAGGGCGCCCATATCTGCAGATCCGGTATCTGCGGATTTACTTATCCGCAGATCGCAGATTCACACCTCCCGCCCATTACCTTCGTGTGTGTAGCGCTGGTGCCAAGCCAGTGCGAGTCTTCCTTAAACAAAACACTATAAGCAGCAGCATGCAAGTTATAGCATAGCATCTGAATGCTTATAGCAAGCATCCTTGGTGCTAGAGAGACTCCTAATGTTAACAGTATTATTACTTTATTATTTAACAGTTAATATTACGTTACTGTGCCAGTGTTTTTGTTTGTTTGTTTTTTAAACATAAAGGCTTGCCACATGCTCTCATTCTGCACCTACCTGGCTATGCTGCAACTGACTTCAGAATGCCTGAACAGGGCTTATGTTGGTACTGAGGAAATCATTGATTTCCTATTCATGTACTGTACTTGAAGCCCCACCTTGAAATGGCTGAAATAGCTAAAGTGGCTGACAACCCAAACCTAACCAAGTTTGCAATGCCGATGCAGCTGCAATGCAGCACCCTTACCTTGAGGAACTGTCTGTGACTGCCCCCCTACTACAGAATGAAGAGCGCATCCCATTGGCACAGCTGCATTGGCACTTGAAACTTGGTTAGGATTGGGCTGTGAGTCACCTAGCAAGTCATCTTGGCTCCACCACTCTCCTCCTCACCTACCATTCTTCCTACCTTCTATGGAAAAAACTAAAGTCCAATTTGCTACAAAACACAAGCAGAGTGGGTGAGTCATGGAACTGGTAGAGAAATCATGTGAAACGACCACTGGCTATAAAGCTCCAATAAAACTTCTGGGTCGAGCCTGCTCTTTAGTCTGAGCAGGAAAATGGTTTCTGCACCCTAGACAGACTCACTTTCACCTTGCTCCCTAGCCTTTGCCTGCATTGACTTGTCAGGAACTTGATCTGACACTGCTTTTGCGATGCTACTGACTGACCCTGACAAAAGCCAGAATACCCTAAAATGAATTATACCATCTGGTGCTGAAGGTGGAACAAATCGTAATATGTTGAATTTGTCAGTGGCTAAAAGAACTCAGTGCAAAGAAACTGATGGCAGTCATAATATTAAGATACAAACATTATCAACTAACGGAGCAATCCTGGGTGGGCCTGCACTGGGAGAGTGCGCGCTCCCCCGGCACAGGGTGTTGTAAACACGCCGTAAAGCTTGTTTACGGCACCTGGTGAGTAAGGACCGCTGGCACAGCGGCTGGCAGCCCTTACCCGGGCTTCTACCCGGCCCTGCACCCGCCGGAGCAGGTAAGGCCTACACAGGGTGAGGGCGGATTGGGCGGTGAGGGATGGTGGTCATAGACCAGGCCAGGCCTGGAAAGGACGTCCATATCGGCGGCAAGATACACCGATATCCAAAGCCCTCTCCAGGCATGGCACGGCCTTACACGGCCGGCGCAAATGTACATGAGCTCCGAAGCTCGTGTACATTCGAGGAGGCCCATTGGGCCTCCTGTTGCTTACACCCGGGGAAGGGGACGATTGTCCCCTTCCCTCGAGGTGCACCGCCGTATCTCACACAGCTGGCTGCCATATCTTACACAGGATTGGGCTGCCCGGCTGCAGTCCTATGCACACTTACCTGGGAGTAAGCCCCACTGAACACAGTAGGGCTTACTTTTGAGGTGACATGCATAGGATTGTGTGTGCTTTGAGAGGATAATTAGATTGGAGGATACATGAGTCCAATGTAAACGTTTTGTGAACGATCAGATAACAGTAAGCTGATACAAATATGAACTAGGAGGAGCTATCCTGAGTTAGGTATACTGATTAGGAAGTCACATCAAGATTTATTATCTTTGAGTGGAAAGTTGTTCTTAGAATATGTACAAATTGTAAAAAATCAGGAGGGAGTCGCAAACATCACAGAGAAAGGATACAAATCAAGTAGTAATAAAAGTAGAACACAGGGCAAGACAAATGTAAAGTATTACCCTAAAGACACACGGAAATGTAGGATAAACAACTATGGTGAAAAGGGCCTAAACACTACGGTGGATCAAAACGGGTAAGATTCAGCAGTGTGATATTAGCTGAAAAAGAACATACTGTTTTGCTTTACTTTCCAAAGGAGTTTGTGAAGCATATTTATTACATTCAGTTGATTGTTGGCATCTCTTGCTTCAGGAATTTAGCATTATTAATTCTGATTTGTCTAAGCTAGCAGATGAATAGCACTTAAAAATAATGATGTTTTCGTGGTGAAACATGGCTGAAGGCTAAATAAATTTAAGAAGACTTAAACTAATAGAAAGCATGCATCAATATGAAAGATTTTGACAGTATGCTGAAGAGAAGACAAGGTAAGAGGATATATATGAGTTCTACACATTGGATCCACCTGTGACCCAGTTTTGAACCTAATTTACCTAAACTGGATTGTGGAAGTGAAGGAAAAGTTGAGATAAATTATGAGAGGGCAAGCATGAAGTTGTGTCAGGTGCTGAAAGATACACCATATACTTCTACATGTAAGCCTGATACTCTTTGTACCTTAATTTAAGTTATATTGTATGCATTCAAAAATCACATTATCTGTCACTGTCATGATAGAGTCAGTATTCCCTTTTATCTAATTTATTTTATTTATATTGCCACGCTGGTGGGTCCCATTTGCAAGTAATGTTGAGAAGAAGGTGTAATACTGTATTTCCATTAAGTGGAATATCTTTGTGCATGGGCTCTAAAAGGTATAATAGAGTTAATACATCATCATCATAATGAATAAATAAATAAATAGAATTGTTAATTTAATCAAATAAATATTTCCTGCTGTAGCACTGATAAGGTTTCTTTCAAAAAGTATTCATTTCATATGGACTGATTACACTGAAGGGATTTTAAAAATAGCGATGAATACAACAATTGACATTCATACTTTTGCCTGGATATTTTTTCTTCAAGGGAGGGAGAATCTGAGACATCTGACAACGACTACAAAATGAAATTTTGCACAGGAGAAAGTACCGGTAGTTTACCCTACCTCCAAAAACGGGACTCAAGACATGGAGAAGTACTGTATTGATCCATACCAGAGTGAGAGATGTCATAGCAGTGGTAGTGCCTGTATAATGTGCACCTGCTTAACTTTGAGCATGACCTAGCTCCTAGCCAAGATGCACAGATGACAGGTTGCATCGAGCCAGGTATGCTGCACTACCAGCATCCAGATCTATCCAACCCAAAAGTGTTTTGCACATGTGAAGCCCCATGGCATTGCAAGGTGCATATCTCTGAGCTATCCAAGGCATGGAAGTAGGAGGATCTCCATCGCTTCCAGTGGAGCATTAGATGGCCGGTTTTGACCACATAGGTTATTCAATGGGGTTGGCAATGTATTTCACAACCCCCCAGTTTAAGTGATAGATCAGAACTGTTCAGGGTTTTCCCCTTCAACGTTATTTGTGAAATGATTCATGGATGGCATATTTGGTATTTTTGAGAATTAAAAAAAATGCTTGTGTTCATTTAGATGTTATTCAACAAATTCTTCAGTTTGATATATTTGGATGAACATTTGTCAGACAAAGGGTTTGCTTGTCCTAAAATCAAACCAAAAGAAAAATGATGGACATTGACAGTGGTGGTGTTCCATAGACACAACACTTTCTTTACATATCTTGAAAGGCGGACCTTCCATGAAGTGTACACTTATATCAACACAATTCATGCTGTTGTCACACTTCAAAACTTGAGAATGCCCATGTCCCTTTTATTGGAAGGAGCCTTTGGAAGTAAATAAGTGGGCATGTGCAAACAAGTCTGAAAAACAGAGAAAAATGAAACGCGGAATTGCTGAAATCTTCTCATCTAGATGCCATCGTTAAATCCCTTAAAAGCAAACAGGAATAAGCTATCTATATTTGTGCAAGTTAAGGCCTTCCAGGAAGTTTGCTCATGAGGAGGGTGTGTGTATGTGTGGAATGCTACAGACTGACAGCTAATATATGGGAAATACACTTTGAAGTTGACCTGACTGATCCTTATATTGGATATTCAATATTGCACCGGCTACCAGTTAAACTTGAAATATAAGACCAAAGTTGATTTGACTATAAATCATTCAGCCAATGCCTATGCGAATAGCATTTCCTGGCTAATATGGCTTTCCACTTATACAAGTATGCTTTTTTTCAAGAATTGCAATGTAAATGTACTTATAGGACAGATAAGGTTGGTGGCCATACTTAGGTAGTTCTTAACTGATGAGCATATGTCATGCAGAGTACATTTGAAAGGAAGACAAGTTATTGCAGAAAGGATCGTTAGATCACATCTTTCTTATGAGATTGACCCATTCTCTGGAGTCAGAGTCTGGACTTCATTTATCCAAAAGTCTGTATTCATATTCTGTCTCTCCTTGTTGCTATATCAAGGTAAATAGCCATCCCAATCAAAATGTGTGATTATCCAGATGGACTGGAGGTCCTAAGCCATTGGATGTGAAGTTGTGCTATAAATCTGGACACACTGGAATACACACTGGAATACACACTGGAATACACACTGGACACACTGGAATACACTGGAATACACTGGACACAATTCACCCTCCAACCTGGTTAGGTTGAAGAGGAAAACATGCTGAGAGCAATTGCAGGGATGGCACCACCCAAGAGGTTGGCCAGGTGAGGCACTGGCTGAGTGCCGATGCTCCAGCGCCTCTGAGAGGAATTTTATCAGGGGGTACAAAGTTTCTTTTGAGCACCTTCTCAAAGGGGGAGGGGACAAAACAGGGTAGGGGGGGACAAAACAGGGTAGGGGGAGGACAGCAATGGACGGAAAAGGCTCCAGAGCCCAGGTCTACCAGGCTTCCTGATGTGGCACCCAGGTCCACCGGTCCGGTAGATCTGGCCTCCCGGTTGGCCTGGCCTCCGTCTTTCACTCTCCATGAAGCCAGTTGAGATTTCTGGGCCCCCACCTTTGGCTTCCGGGCCCCCTTTTTGACCCTGGGCCTGGGTACAATTTACCCCCTTTACCCCCCTCTCATGGGCCCTGCGATGCCCACCAGAAGACCCAACTGGTCAGGATGATGCCTGAATATGTTTTAATTTCACCATGTCTTTTTAACTGTATGTGTTTTTAATCACCTGAATATGCTTCAGTTGTGCTTTTAACTTACTGTTGAGAAAGATGCTGCTGCTACAGTATTTTTGTTTTTTATTCTGTGCATTGCTATATTTATGGCTTATTTTATGGTTAGTCACTCTGCTTGACATATGCTCATCAGTTAAGAACTATATAGATCCACCTGCAATCTGTGTTATTGCAGAGGCCTGGGACAAAGCCTGTTGGCTGGCTGGGACGACATGCCAAGGAATAGTTGCATATCTCTATATGCAAGTGGCATACAGGGCTATGAAAACAGAGTCACCATGCAATTCAATATTTTCTTATACTTATATATGTGATTCACAGCAGCTCCATCCTAGGTGGTCCCTTGTGTGGGCAGTGGCGTTCCTGCGGTAGGGGCTCGACAGTAAGTTGCGCCCCGTCCTAGTACCGCGTTCACGAACCGGAGCGAGGAGGCCCTGCCCCTCGCCGTCGGAGCCATTCTGCGCAGCGAAGCCGAACGGGCAGGGTCTCCTGCTCGTTCGGCTTCGCTGCGCGGAATGGCTCCGTCGGCGAGGGGCGGGGCCTCCTCGCTCCGGTTCGTGAACGCGGTACTAGGACGGGGCACGACTTACTGTTGAGCCCCTACCGCAGGAACGCCACTGTGTGTGGGCACGGGTCCTTGGGTTTATGCCCGACAAGGCTGCACCTGTGGTGCTGGCCCTAGTTCAGTGTGTAGGCACATGCAAACCTGTAGATAGGGGCCCATCTGTTATTTTATTTAAAGCTTACAGATTGTATGTGAATTTGGCACACCTCATAAAATACTGACAGAAAGGATGAAGAGTATTGTACTGTATTCTTTCAGCTCAAAGATTCTATATCTTTAATTAATGTTTCAATTTCTTAAACATCCAGCATTAATATATACCCAGGTAAGATGTGAGTAAGCCAGGTGGAACAGTTCTCCTAAGATGATTAGTTTTATATATAAATGAACTGATGTTAATGCCATCATCCTTCCATTGAATAAATGGCCATATACTTTGGTGTTTCTTTCAAGATACCACTTGCTCTTGTAAATCTGATCTTTGATTTTCTTTCATCATTGTATTTTCCCTAGCCTTTTTTTTCTTAATAGCTTACTTTGCAAGTTAAAGAAAGATAAAGCTTTCAAGTAAAATCACAAACATTTTCAGCCCTGTCTGTTCCCCCCCCCCCCCCCGACATTTATAGGTTTAATCTCTTGTTTTTTTTTTATCTTCAAAGTTTTCTTCCGGGGCATCTTGCATTAAATTATGTCTTTCAAAAATTACTTAAATATTACCTTAGGCACAAGATATTAAACTCTCCCAGATGGCTTTAAAAGTAGTACTGGCTTAAATAATTCCATTGCATATATATAAACTTTGCTAGTCTTTTCACCTGGAAGGCAGGCTGTGTCATGTGCGCATATAAAGGGAATAACCAAAAACAAGGGAAATTATTTTACAACTGTTATTGTACTAAACATAAGAACATAAGAGCCCTGCTGGATCAGGCCAAAGGCCCATCTAGTCCAGCTTCCTGTATCACACAGTGGCCCCACCAGATGCCTCAGGGAGCACACAAGACAACAAGATACCTGTCCTGTCACCACTCCCTTGGACGTGGCACAAAGAAAACCTACTCCTCCAACCAGGAGGTTGCTTATCCCCATCATGGCTTGTAAGCTGTGATGGACTTTTCCTCCATAAAATCTGTCCAATCCCCCTTTAAAGGCATCCAGGCCAGGTGCCATCACCACCTCCTGTGGCAAGGAGTTCCACAAACCAATTACACGCTGGCTAAAGAAATATTTTCTTTTGTCTGTTTTAATGCTCCCTCCACTCAATTTGAGTGGATGTCCCCTAGTTCTAGTGTTGTGTGAGAGGGAAAAGAACTTCTCTCTATCCACTCTCTCCATCCCATACATAATTTTATACGCCTCAATCATGTCCCCCCTCAGCCACCTTTTTTCTAGACTGAAGAGCCCCAAACGCTGTAGCCTTTCCTCATAAGGGAGATGCCCCAGCCCACTAATCATTTTGGTCGCTCTCTTCTGCACCTTTTCCAGTTCCACTATATCCTTTTTGAGATGCGGCGACCAGAACTGGACGCAATACTCCAGATGCAGCCTTACCATCGATTTGTACAACGGCATAATAATATTATGTGAGGGGAATTAGCTCAAATGGTAGAGCGCTCGCTTAGCATGCGAGAAGTAGCGGGATCGATGCCCGCATTCTCCAATGGTGTACCCTATTTAAGGCCAGTGGGTGGCGCAGCGGGTTAAACCGCTGAACCATAAGTTGTCAATCGAAAGGTCGGCAGTTCGATTCCCGCAATGGGGTGAGCGCTTGTTGCTTGGCCAGCTCCTGCCAACCTAGCAGTTCCAAAAGCATGTTAATGCGAGTAGATAAATAGGTACCGCTTGCGGGAAGGTAAACAGCGCTCCGTGTGCCAGCCGCATGCTACATGCTGCGGCAAGGAGAGTCACGCCGGCCACATGACCACGGAGGTGTCTTCGGACAATGCTGGCTCTTTGGCTTTGAAATGGAGATGAGCACCACACCCTAGAGTCGGACACGACTGGACTTAATTGTCAGGGGATACCTTTACCTTTATAATAATATTGGCCGTTTTATTCTCAATCCCTTTTTTAATGATCCTAAGCATGGAATTGGCCTTCTTCACAGCCGTCGGACACTGGGTCGACACTTTCATTGACCTGTCCACCAGTACCCCAAGATCTCTCTCCTGATCCGTCACAGACAGCTCAGAACCCATTAGCGTGTATGTGAAGTTTTGATTTCTTGCCCCAATGTGCATCACTTTACACTTACTTACATTGAAGCGCATCTACCATTTTGCTGCCCATTCTCCCAGTTTGGAGAGATCCTTCTGGAGTTCTTCACAATCCCTGCTGGTCTTCATCCACCGGAAAAGTTTAGTGTTGTCCGCAAACTTGGCCACCTCGATGCTTATCCCCAACTCCAGGTCATTTATGAATAAGTTGAAAAGCACCGGTCCCAAGACCGATCCTTGGGGCACACTGCTTTTCACCTCTCGCCATTGTGAAAATGAGTTCCTTTTCAGCTCATCAGATCTACATTGTTGGGAGAACCTCTATTTGGGAGGTTATCTAGGAGATTCTTAGCAGAGTTTGTTCCCTCTTACACCCAGGCAGACTGCTATTAGCTAAATAAACACACGAGGCATATGCTGAGTTAAGTTGCAAAAAGAAGAAGTTTACTCACGGTTTCAGTTCATATATACAGCATCTGATTAAGATCAGAGTTTATACTAACTTAAGGATGAAGCTCCCCCTACAGCTGGGAGCCTCCTGCATGAGGTCTGCTTGGATCATGGCCACCATTCATCATTGCTCAGGCATGCCACGACCTCTCTCGGCATCAGGAGAAGGAAAAAGGGAAGTGAGAAAGGATGAAGGAGGAAGTAGAGTCAGGGGCCACGCCCCTTCTTTTGGAACACAGAGGGGTCAGGTAACAGGTCCTTTCAGGTGACCGGATGACACACCGCCCCCCAGTGTCCACCCTAGTGTCCAGCAGACGAAAACTGCCATTCTCCAACATATATTAACTTACAGTATGTTGCAGTTTTGTCCATCAGTTCTGCCTCCTAAGCTAATGGATAGTTTAACAGCCCAATCCTGTGTAAGATATGGCGCCCGGCCTAAATGGCCAGACACCGTATCTTATTCAGTTCCCGGACTGCCCCAGGGCAGCCCGGAAACAACTTGGGAGAAGGGGATGATCGTCCCCTTCCCCCAGTGTAAGCGGCAGCAGGCCCAATGGGCCTCCTCAAATGTACATGAGCTCCGGAGCTCGCATAATTCACGCCGGCCGTGTAAGGCCGGGCCGGGCGAGGACCTAGGATATGGTAGATCTTGCCACTGATATCCTGATTGCTTGAGGCAACTCCTTCAGTTGGCCTCATGGGTGGGCCAGCCTTGCCAACTTGCCTACATATTTTAATAATACATATATTCTGTCAACCAGTAGATCTTATGAAAGCAACCTGGTTATGCCACTTGCCTTCTCATGTCTTTCAAGCTACTGTAGTCATTTGGCAAGTAGTACTTGTCACAAGTAGTACTTGTCAGATGATACCACCCTAATGGCAGAAAGTGAAGAAGAACTAAAGAGCCTCTTGATGAGAGTGAAAGAGGAGAGTGCAAAAGTTGGCTTGAAACTCAACATTAATAAAACTAAGATCATGGCATCTGGTCCCATCAATTCCTGGCAAATAGAAGGGGCAGAAATGGAAGCAGTAACAGATTTTACTTTTTTGGGCTCCAAGATCACTGCAGACGGAGACAGCAGCCATGAAATTAAAAGACGCTTACTCCTTGGAAGGAAAGCTATGGCAAACTTAGACAGCATAATAAAAAGCAGAGATATCACCATGCCAACAAAAGTTCGCATAGTCAGGGCGATGGTGTTCCCAGTAGCAATGTATGGTTGCGAGAGTTGGACCATAAGGAAGGCTGAGCGCCGAAGAATAGATGCTTTCGAACTGTGGTGCTGGAGAAGACTCCTGATGGACCAGATGCCATGATCTTAGTTTTATTAATGTTGAGTTTCAAGCCAACTTTTGCACTCTCCTCTTTCACCCTCATCAAGAGGCAAGGTAACTGGTGGAAAGGTGCAAAGAAAGTAACATTTTCTGGCATGAATTCCAAAACAGTTATAGTTATGACTTAATTTTCTTCATTTCTGTACGATTCATACCCTTACAGATCACACAGGCTTATTTCTTTCCTACTCAAGCATTTGGGATTCCTGAACTGGTAGGTGTTGCCCAGCAAACCAAAAACAAAAGGAGTGCTCTTCAAAGTAAGTGTACAAGTTATAGTATAAACTTGTAAAATACTGGTATGACTTCTGAACATATGAAACTACTTAAATACTGTCTAAATGACCTGGATTCATTAGAACAATGTATTTGATATCAACTTTTAAAATCACTAATTGCTATGATGGCATCAGATTGTAAAGAATAGTGTACCTTGTCTGACTATGTAAAATTAAATTGTATATTAAAATATAACTTCTCGTCTAGAAGTAGACTAGACTTCAATCTCACAGAAATTAAAGCAGTCAAAGGTAATGTGGTACCATGTGAAGATAGCATACCAACTACGAGTTCTACAGATCAATGGCCCTTAAGTGTATTTTGCACTTAAATCTGAATAGTTATGCCATTGTATTCACCTGCACTAGATGACACATGTGCTGCTGCTGCTGCTGGTGCATCCTATTTTAAAGTTCTATTACTGAGTCAAATTGGTGCTAAACATGTATCTTTTAGTAGCAGTAGCAAAATGTGGGTCTTGCTGCTTTAATACAGTTCAGTTGTGTGTGGTGGAGCAGAACTGTGATGCCTTTATACCTGATTGACAACTTGTCCTCTTATTGCCAGGTATACAGATGAACCCTAGATACACGGAGCAGCAGGCTGACTATGTTGCTGCCTCCCAACTCCCCCATTGCTAAGGGTTTAGTGTATTTTGCTACCCTTAATTAATCTCTACTGCAAGTGAACATACTGTCATAGAGGCACATGGATTTAGAACTGTGTGTGAAAACTTATTTTCCCTTTTAAAAATTATTTCCAAGAACAATGAAAAGAGCATTGGTTGCTAGGGGAATAGTGGTGTTGCTTTTCTGAGCCATGCAGGTGGATTAAAAAACCAAATAGATGTTGGCTATGTATGGGTTTTTCCTTTACATTTTACTTTCCATGCACTTTTGAACCTGAAATCATATCGAGACACAGTCCCTCTTCAAAGTTACATGCGTAGGCTTACCAGATCTCCAACCGGGACAGAGTGCTAGACCTTTAGGAGAAGGAATGTGGGCAGGTGTAGCTTGTTAAACTTTAGAGCACAATCCTAGGCATGTCTACTCAGAAGCAAGCCCCACTGAACACAAGAGGCTTGCTTCTGAGTAGACATGCCTAGGATTGTGCTCTAAGGTTTAACAAACTACACCTGCCCACATTCCTTCTCCTAAAGGTCTAGCACTCTGTCCCGGTTGGAGATCTGGTAAGCCTATACATGTGCAAGTCCTAATGGCACTTGTACAGATACCCAAATGTTGTTGGTTTAACTGCTTCAGCTGCTAGTTTATCTGCTTCAGTCCCATACTGAGCCTCGTAACCCAGTACTTAATCACACCGCTAATTAATAATAATTAATAGAGCTTTAATACATTGGGTTCAAAATACTTGTCTTGGTTTGTGCACCTGAATTAGGTAAGACAGACTTGCAGAATATTGAACATGGTCAACAAGGTGATCAATCTTCATTAATTGGCCTGACTTGGAAGCGACAGGTATGTATCAGATTCTAAAATGAATGTTGGTAATCATCATATTTCACTATCTCAAAGCTCCATTTCATGAGTGCTTCCCTCCCCCCCCCAAAAAAAACACTTTCATTTTCTTTAAGTGTCTGCTAGGAGACCAAATCAGTCAATCCTAAATGAAATCAACCCTGACTGTTCCCTAGAAGGACAGGTACTGAGGCTGAAGCTCAAATATTTTGGCCACCTAATGCGAAGAGAGGACTCTCTGGAGAAGACTCTGATGCTGGGAAAGATTGAAGGCAAAAGGAGAAGGGGAAGGCAAAGGATGATGGTTAGACAGCATCAGCGATGCAACAAACATCAAAATGAGCGAACTCAGGAAGATAGTGGAGGACAGGAAGTGTCCACTATCTGGCAGGATGTGGTTCATGGGATCACGAAGGGTCGGACACGACTTAACGACTGAACAACAACTTGTCATGTTGTGTTGGTGTCATGCAGTGTGCAAGTTTGATTTATCCTGGGAAGTTTTTTTTTGCTTGGAACCTGACTGGTGTGTGGAAGGAAGGTTGTGCAAGGATAATTTCCTTCTCATCTTCACTGTAACCCTCTGCACACCCCAAAAGAGCTGCTCCTATATGAAGGATACACAGTATGGATCAGTATAGGATAGGGTCTGTGCAGCAGCAGCAGCAAGAAGGGGGTAATCTGCCAAAAGTAGGTGGAGACACGCTTTGGCAAGCGGAAGCAAGCTTGCTCAAAGTACCTCTGCTTGATTTTGGCCAATTTCACTCCTGTCCCTGCAGTACCTATACCTCATCCTTTGCTTCCAAAGGGCACCAACCTGCAAGGGGTTGCAGTGGAAGAAGGGGGAGGGAATCCCCTTTTGTAAGCTGCTTCCTACTTACACAAATCAGGATCAAAACCTTTGTCGTGCTGGTCCAACATGAATGGGCATAATGAAGCAGCCACCATCTTTGCCTCAGCTATTCTGCTATGGAGGATAATTATTTTATTATTCTAATGCTTATTTGTATTACTTTGCATTTTCATTTTTAAGGCACTGGTCAGCTGTTAACTTCGCTTATTAAATAAAGCTCTTTAAAAACACTGTAAAGCCAAGACTTCCAGAAACAGAGATTCTGGGGCTCAAGTGGCTGTGTCTGAAAACACGCTTCTGCCACCTGCAAGCTCTTTTATCCTACTTCCGTGGTGAGGCTGAGAGGCACATGCCCTTGCTTGCATCTCAAAAGCACTTTCGTGTACTAACTCCTTCAGAAGGACTTTTAGAACCACTTGGGACAGCCCAACCCCCCCGCGGTTCTGTCCGAGCTGCCGAACGAGGTCAGACAGAGAGAGGCGGGACAAAGGCTGCCCCGACTTTGGCTCTCGTCCACTTTGGCTGGTCCTCTGCCAAACGCGAACATTCCTCACCCCGCCTGGAGAGGATGAGCGGCCGAGAGCATCCCTAGTTGTGCAGTTCCTTACGCAACAGCGCTGGACAGGCGCGGGCGGCGCGCAGAATTCCGCACCTCCCGAAGGGAACTTGCTGCCGACGTGCAGTCGCCCTCTGAAAACAAACGTTCGGAGCATCAGGGCGCCTCGCAGTTGCCACCAGCATCGCCGCTTCCCGGACAGTCCGCCGGGTGCCTCAGGAGGGCGGCGAGGCGTGGCCAAGGGGCGGTCCCGAGAGGGCTCCCCGGCTTCAGCCGGTGAACTCTTTGCATTCGAGGCGGGGAGATGAACGCCAGGGCTGGGCCGGGCCTCGTGGGGCTGGTGGCGCTCTTGGCATTCGGGCAGCGCGCTGGGGCAGGCTGCGCGGAAGAGGGGCGCTGCTGCCCTGGCCGGGACCCGACCTGCGTCAGCACCGGTTGGCGCGTCACCAGAGCCTACGGGACCTGCTTCTGCGACGAGGCGTGCCGGCTGACCGGCGACTGCTGCTATGACTACGCCCAAGCGTGCCCAGGTAGGAGGGAGGAGCAAGCCTGTCCTTGGAAGTCCGTTCCGCTCTGCTCGACGTGGTTTATTCCCAGGGGAAATGTGCCAGCCTGAGAGACGAGTGCTATTGGTGGGTGATGGAAAAAGCACTTTGCACGTGCTCAGAGAGCCATCGCCTCCTCTTCTACTACTTTTTGTAAGCCAGGGTTGAGCCTTGCCATCGCAGAACCGGCTCCCGTGCCGAGATCCTGGTGAGCCGTAATTCAGAGTCAAACCCGGACAGGCCACCTTCTACGATATTGAGTTTCTGCATCTCAAGATTTCACTTCCCTTTCCAACCCCCGCGTTTGACACTGCTTGCATCTGCTGCACCTGAACCCAAGGGGATGCAAAGGCAAAAAGAAAAGCTTTGTGTTATGTAGGAGGCTTCAAAAACAAAACAAGAAAACCACTTTCCTTATTCTTTTGTACAGGAAATTCAATTTAGGTACAAAAATGTCAAGGAAATGACTCAGGGTGATTTCAGGCTATTTATTTGTGAGGGAACTTCCAAATCTAGAGTTGTGGATGTTTGAATTCCTTTGCAAATTTAATCTAGTGTGTAAGAGAGTGTATGAGGGCCAGCATTATTGGATTCATGTTACACAAAACATCCTGAAAGGTCTCTTTCTTTAAAAGACACTTTCTTAAAAGTGTCAGCTGCCATTGAATTTGTCAGCTCTAGAATAGAAGTGTTTGGTGAATGCAAGAATACTCAATTGTCAGACTTCTACAAGTTTTGGTTTCTGTGTTTTAAAGAACATTTTTAGTAGAGGATGGTGTAGTGGTTTGGGAGTCGGACTTAGACCTAGAAGATCCAGGTTCAAATCCCCGCTCAGCCATGAAGCTTCCTGGGTGACCTTGGGCCACTCACTATCTCTCAGCCCCACCTACCTCACAGGGTTGTTGTGAGGACAAAAAGGAGGGGAGGAAATATGTACACCACTCTGAGCTCCTTGGAGGAAGGGTGGTATAAAAATGTGGAAAAATAAATAAATAAAAATAGAGTTGCTGGAGCCAGGGACTGTAAGCCAAAGGGCTACACACCTACACCTGGCCTACTGCGGGTACCCTCCACCTTAAAAAAATATCTAAAGCAAGGTTGTGTCAAGATTGGTTCCCACCTCCTCTTTTGGGTTCTTTTTGCACAGCTGTTTTACAGGAAGTTGTTATAGGGGGATGTCTGTCAAGTGTGAGCTCTAGAGGTTTACAGCTCAAAAGACAAACAAAAAGAAGACGTTTTTATTTGAAACGATCTGCATGATTTTTCTCATGCGTTGCATAAATTTAGCTATTTGCTTGAATCGTTTGGAGCAATCTGCTCTGCAGGCATCTTGATCTGATGCACTGGATTTGTTTCTGCTCTGTTTGGTGCATTGTAGTCTGGATTATATGGATTAATCTGTGGGGAGGGAGGCTGTAGGGGGAAGGATCCTGCCTCAGGGAGGGGAGCTGGGCTGTGATGATCACCTGGCCTCTCCCAGTCCATTTATATGTGCTTGTTTTGATAACTCAAAATGTTATCACTTAAGCAGGAAACATTCTGTATCAGGATAGATTCTCAAACTGAGGCTGGAACAACTAGAAAACTAATTTAAGGCAAACGTGAAGTTCCTAGCATTGAATTTTTCTCATAATTCTAATGCAGAGGAGGTTTTTTTAATTGATTAATTTTTAAAGCCACGTTTTCTGCAAAACCCACGTTTTCTGCAGCCCAAAGCAGTTTACTATCTTAAAAACTCAAAATGGTATATCATATTGTTTGGGGCTGCCTTAGGCATTATTAATGGTGGAAAGAAGGGGTATAACAGCACAATCCTATGCATATCTACTCAGAAGCAAGCCTCATTATGTTCAATGGTTCTTACTCCCAGGAAAGTGTGTATAGGATTGTAGCCTGACAGCCAATCCTATATAAGGATCCGGCGGCGGATCCCTACATAGGATTTCGACGACCGGACCGCCCTGTGGCGGGCATACCGCTATGCTCTGTGTAAACCGGGGCCGGCCCTATCGGCCTCCTCTGATTTATGCCAGCTAAATAGCTGGTGGAAGTCGGAGGAGGCCATGTAATGGCCGAGCTGGCCCGGTGGGGATATGGCCGACGCCATCCCCGCCCCCTCCCAGTCTGGCTCGCTCAATGGGCCCCTTCCCTCCCTGGCTGGACCGCCCATGCGGCTGGCGGCGGGAGACTTACCTTCTGCTGCTGGCCATATCCTCGGTCCAGCGCCGAAGTGAGGGAGGCCGGCCTTGCGCCGACCTCCTTTACCCCAAATTGAGGCGCAAACATGCCTTACAACACATTTGCAACAACACCTTCCGGCGCTGCCACACCAGAGCGCTCACTCCGGCGGCGGCACCAGGAAGTCCGACAAAATACCATACTAATTAAAACAAGAAAATCAATAAACCCCAAACCCAGCCACAGAATAAGCTCCTGCTCACTGGGCAAAGAAGAACATTTGTGGTGGTGGCACTTTTATATTTAGGTGGGAGAGAGAGCAACTGTCCTGGTTTATCCTAGTTTAGCATTACTTCTAGCGGCTCTTGCGTGTGTTTCCTATATATATTTCTTTTTAGAGTGTGAACCTTTTGGGACGGGACCACGTTCTCCCTTCTTTTAGTATGTCAATCACTTTGATAACTTTTTTTGTGTGTGAAAAATGGTATATAAATATTCTAGATTAGTGGTTCTAAAACTGGTCGGTTGCGACCCACCAGGTGAACTGGCAGCGGCAGCTACCCATTTAAGGGGGGTGGCAACAACGTGTGGTGATGTTGGCAACATCCTGCCACCACCGCCAGGAACAAAAGGTTTTTTTTTTTAAAAAAACTTACCCCGGGTTGCACTAGCCCTCCGGAGGGTGGGTGGCTGCAGCCTGCAGCCCCTTCTATGGGCCTCCCTGTGCTCCAGATCGGCTCCCTGAAGTGATTGAGACCCACTTCCAGTTTGGAAGTGGGTCTCGATCGCTTCAGGGAGCTGATTTGAAATGCAGGGAGACCTGCAGAGGAGGCCATGGGGCCACCCTGCACCTTCCGGAGGGCCGGCACGCCCTCTGGTAAGTTTTAAAAAATCCTTTGTTCTCAGCAATGGTGCGAACCTAGGAGTGTTGCAACCACTGTTGTCCCGCCCCCGCAAATGCTTGCAACCTTCCCTACTTGCAGGGAGAACTTTGAGAAATGCTGTTCTAGATAATAAAAGAAACTTCTGCAACAGCAGCAGAACAGACACAGGTGTATTTCTGCTTGTGTCTCCCTGTCCACTGTTTCTCTTCCACAGCTCCTCACCTGGCTCTTTCCCCCACTGTTGTTCCTGCATTCAACTCTGAGACTGAAATGACTCTGGCAGGGGAAAAAAGACTGAGGGGAGGGAGTAGTTCTGGCAAAAAGAATTGGCGGGTGGGCAAGGGAAGGTTTAAGTTCCCTTCCCACTCGTCAGTTTTCCCCTGTTCATGCCCCCTTCGCAGCTCCTGCATTACTGTTAACCGGTAAACATGTTTTTGGAAATCCTGTTTGCCTCATTAGGTCTGCATTGAAGCATCAAATGCACAGGGTAGCAATCGGGTACATTCTTGTTGAGCACCTACTCTCACCTCACTTTCTTCCCCCCTTCTTGCTTCTTTTTCTCACCTTGTTATGCCTCCAGCGCCTTCTCTTTCTTGTCCTTCCCATTGTTTTGCCACTGTTTCAGCTGCGTGAACGTTGTTGGACTGCTTTAACTCTTGGCTGGATCGGACTTCAGGAAGCACCTAAAGCTGCACAAGAGTTGAGTTGTGTTAGTTTTCACAGCAGTAGCTAGTAGTTAGAATGACTGTATGTGTGTGTTTGAGAACTTCATGGCATCTGGTGGAAGGCCTGGAATAATAAAATATTTTAGCTTCTTTGTTGTGCAACAAATACAGGCTTATGGTATTGGTATGAGGCATGTACAGTAATACTGTAAGAACAAAAACAGTGACCTGCTTATGTAACTGGACAGAGTGCATGCCTCCGTAGCATGAATGGAGTGCAACCATTTTTGGGCCCAGTGTCACAGGGAAACTACTACTTGGAAAAAAAGAACCCAAATGTAATCCCATCTTCCCCACCAGCAACCAGACATTGTGAGGGAAGAACTCATGGGACCTGGGTTCTTGTAGCAGATTGGGTGAGGGGGCATAATGCAGGGCCCCAGATTATGCATGGTGCCTCAGCCCTTAGCAGGATACAAATAAAGTACACAGTTTTGAGCTCAGTTTTTCATAGCATAAACTGAGAGAGTTTATCATCTGCAAATTTATCATCCTTTCTACTTTCATAATCGTAGGCTGGGTTACAGCTGCAGGCCTCTGTCTCAGTCCTAACACGGCTGCTAGATGAGTGCTGTGAAAGCAGACTGCTGTCTCTCTCTTTTTCCATAAGTATATCCATAGGGATGCACTTAATATTTACCCATGTAAAATACACAAAACGTCAACCTGTATGTCAGTATGTAACAAATGGGAAAATATGTAATGTTTTTAACCCCATTTCCAGCAATTAAGGAATTCATAAATCCATATTCCAGTTGAGTAGCTAATTGTCTAGCAAACAAGCCTGCACACACCGATCCACTTGGTGTGGGGTAGACCGTCCCTCCCCCCACAAGGAATGGCAAAGAACTTGGGGAAGGGGGCTAGTCCTTCACTCTGCACTGGCCTTGCACAATCCTCTTGTGCTGCTTCTTCTGTAAAGCCAGCGCAAAGTCAAACAAGACCCAATTCCTCCCTTGAGTCCTCTCAAATCTGTTTGGGAAGAGGATGGCCAGTGGCAGTTTACTCATTATTTGTTTTGTTGTAGCCAGTGAAAGTCGTGAAATGTCATAGTTCCTTGAGTATCTTAGTTCTCCTCCGAGTCCTTATTCTTAGGTTGTGTGTAAGAGATTGTCCCTCTGTACTACCTGGAAAGGGAAGCCTTGTGGCCATGATATGTTAGCAGACCAAGAAAAGGTCGTGTCAAAGGCTGGCCAGGTCAGGCAATAGCCAAGGGTCCTGGTACATCAGAGGGCCCATCTGGCTAGGGGGCTGTCCCCTGAACCTTCAGTGGCAGTAGTAACATGCAATGAACCATTGGGGTGCTACGGAAGGCCCAGTGCAGAGTTTTGTCCTAGGGCTTAGTGCCGCTGACACTGTGACCAAGCCAATATAAGCGGTTTGCTCAGCAGCTTCCACTCCCATCAGCTGGGAGGACAAGGGAATGGAAAGTTCCTTGTGGGTGGTCCAAAACATCAGTGATGTGTTTCCCTTACTATTGTCAGTCCTTTGGTCTTTTGCTAGTTGTGACCCTTTTCCTCTGCTTTGTGTACTGAAAAAGACAGATGGTCATAATCTATAAGGCAATCATGTTCCAAATTCGGATGTGCAAATGTGATATTGAGATCTTCGGTAAAGTGTTTCAGGGGAAAACCAATTAAAAATGACTGTAAGTATAGAGAATGTTATTGTTGAAGAGGGGAGAGGCTTGCAACTATGAGGTGGGGCAGCCCTGAAGGATCTTCAAACGGCAGTCAACAAAACAGCATAAGAGATGGTTTAAAAAGCAAGTTCCACTTATCTGCTCTTTTCACCCTGCATTATGATAAAAAGTCAAGTGTCTAGCTCAGAGGTTCTCAACCTGTGGTACAAGTACCCCTAGGGGTACGCGGACCTCTTGCTGGGGGTACGCCAAGCCCTGCCCCTTATCTGCCCCATCAGCATCTAATTAAGTGTTAATTAACATGGATTTTAAATTGTAATTATTTTCGGAGCCCTTCCATCTCTCTGATTTTGGTTTTGGGCTTACTTTTGTACTTTGGACGGGTGGGGAGGGAGGAGCTGATTTTGGGAAGTGTGACTTGGAGAAAAAAAGATATCTTTTTTTACACACACACACACTCACTCACACACAAAGAGAGAGAGAGAGAGTTAAATAAGGCATTTTTCACATTTAAAATTGTTTTAGTACTTTTTTATTTAACGATTAATTATCTAATTAATTGATTAATCAGCAGTTAATTAGCAGGGGGTACTTCAGAAAATTGGACCGTGATAGGGGGTACCCGGGCCTCTAAAGGTTGAGAACCCCTGGTCTAGCTAATATTTTGGGTGTAGTCAATAGGGAGGGGCCATAGCTCAGTGGTAAGGTATATACTTTCATGCAGAAAGCACCAGGATCAATTCCTGGTATGGTTTCAGATTGTGGTTTGCTGGCACCAAATAAGCCACAGTTTGTGTGCAGACATAACAAACCATAATTGAGCATTACGTTGGAACCTGCCATAAAAAGGGGGAATAATTGTTCAGTATAGGGCCTTTAACCCTCCCAGTGGTTTCATTATTAAGTGATAATATCCTATCATTTCTTTATAGCTCTTCCGTGCATTGTTGGGGAATGGAGTCACTGGAGTGGCTGTGCAGAACAGTGTAAACCTAACTTCCGAATGCGTACACGCATCATACAGCAGGAACCCAAAAATGGTGGGGAGCCTTGCCCTCCATTAGAAGAGAAAGCCGGCTGTTTGGAATATGCTACTTACCAGGGGCAGAACTGTGGGGATGAACATGGTACATCTACAGACTATTTCTCTTTGAATGATTCATTATACTGTATAACTTTCATCCTTTAAAAATGAATTGTTTTGTAATCCATTTTTATGATAACTGGCTGTGGTTCCATTCTTGGTGGAATAGTACATATTCAAAAAGATACAGAAGATATTTTGGTGCTGTTAACTCTCTCTGTCAGTCACTCAAGAATGAAAAAATACAGACCAGGGGGAAGCTTCTTTGAAAGGCAGAACCACAATTTTCCTTTAGCCGACACAAGATGATGGCTCCAAGAATAATGGAATCTGGTATAGGTTGTTGAGACAATTAAAACATCAATAAGGGACTACTGTGCTGAGTGAGTTCCTTCTTCCTCTACCTGCCATTAATAGCTTTGTATTGATTTCAGTTCAAATCATGCTTAATGGAAAATGGGTTCTCTCATAACCAAGGCGTTGAAAACTATTTCAAACCACGGTTACCATCATTGGCTTTTTGGGGAATTAAAGTTTGTTTGCATCAATCCATGTGTAAAATAAAATTATAGGTAATGTTGGGATGGTAGAGGAGAAATTGCTTTGGAGAAAGGAAGAGGGAATGAGCATGTGTTCATGAAGCCGGCTTCCAACTTTCCAACGTTTGCTAGGCATCAAGTGTTATGTCCTCGCCAGGTCATAAAGTTTTGCCTGCATTCAGCTTGTTTTGTGGCAGCCCAAAGTCTCTTAGGATGGCATGCAAGTGGCCTGCCACATCCCTTTTCTGCCAGACCTTGTGGTGTGTAAGGGCAGGAGGTCTGGCTCAGTCGGTAAGAGCTGCAGCCTCTTATGCCTGAAGATCTGAGGACGGCAGTTTGAGACTCCTGGAAGAATCCATGAGCAGCCGAAGAGCTGTCGAGATGCCACTGACAAGCTGCAGAGCCTCTGTGTGTGAGAGAAAGCTGCAGCTGGCTATCTGTGTGGGAGGCAGTTTGCCTGTCAGTTGAAGCATGGGAGGTAAATGCCAGAGAGAGGCCAGACCGTGAAAGGAAACCACCTGGAATGAAGCATTCTATGAAAAATTAGAAAAGGGGGTCTCAACCAGTGGTACTAGTACCACCAGTGGTACTTTGGCCGACTGCTGGTGGTACTTGGACCACTGGACCCCTGCTCCAACTTGTTGCTTTTGGCGGCGCGTTTTCACTCCCGAGAGACTCCTGCCTTTCGCCCGAGTCTCTTGGGAATGCTGAGAAGCGCCCTCCCACCCGCCCAGAGTCTCCTACCTGCATTTTCTGGCCTCTGAAAACCCAGAAGTAACTGGTGATGATGTCATTGCCAGTCACTTCTGCTGCTATGCAGCAGGAAAGTGGCACGGGAGGTGGTACTTGGCCGGGAAGGGGTTGAGAACCCCTGGATTAGAACATGTATTGTAAATGTAAAAACCGCTTGTTTTAGCATTGCCTGTCTATGTAAACCACCTTGAATTAAAGGCGGAGGAGAAATCCAATGACCAAGGAAGGTAGTATATAAATACTGGTATTATTATTAACAACAACAACTTTACATCTGGAAATGGTTGTTATTTAATAAAGTCAATCCCGCTGCTGCTCTGGTAGAGCACCACTGGTTTTAATGCTGCTTTAGCAATGAAATCCTTCTACACAAGTCTTAAATAGCAATTCTACACACACTTACTTTTTCCTCTATCTTTTTCTCTGTCCTAGTTCCTGCTTTCATAACTACTTCTGAATATAACAAAGAAAGGAAAAAGCAAGCTGCAAACCCACACTGGTCTTCAGAAACAGACGATTCTGGGTAATTAAGTTTTTTGTTGTTCAGTAATTAAGTCGTGTCCGACCCTTCGCGATCCCATGAACCATATCCCGCCAGGCCTTCCTGTCCTCCACTATCTTCCCGAGTTCGCTCATTTTCATGTTCGTTGCAGCGGTGATGCTGTCTAACCATCTCATCCTTTGCCTTCCCCTTCTCCTTTTGCCTTCAATCTTTCCCAGCATCAGAGTCTTCTCCAGAGAGTCCTCTCTTCGCATTAGGTGGCCAAAATATTTGAGTTTCAGCCTCAGTACCTGTCCTTCCAGGGAACAGTCAGGGTTGACCATTCGGTTCACAAGAGATAATTATGCATAAAACACAAGAGGGAAAATGTTAGAGCTGTACGTGGAACTCCTCAAGGATATAGAATATAATACTAAATGTCTCCTGTATCCATTGCTTTTTCTTTTCTTATTTTTGGTCCCTTGTTTTTATTTTCTAACTTACCAAATCAGTAAGTGTCTGATTTGGTAATGGAAAAGGATTAGTTGAGTTTGCAGTTGTTTTTGTGTCAACAAATCTGAAAGCAAAGTGAAGTAGGACTAGGACTGCAAGAAGGGTAAAATTGTAGGTGATTTTTTTTTCTACAAATAGTATTATGCCAGTCCTGGTGTCTGCTCTGTGTCACATCTGTTGAAGATATCCTGAGAAACTTTAGAAATCATTTGTCCACCTTATGACTACAGTACTGGGTAGATGGAGCAACACAAGACCCAATTTAAGCAGGAGTAGCAGGTCCTTGAGCTGCTGTTCTAGGAGTGGCTACTCTGTCCTTCATGTTATGAGGCTGTAATCTGCTTAAAATGTGGTGTATTTGAACTTATCTAGTTCATCAAAACCTAAAAATTAGTGCACTTTTGTTCCACTTAGCCTGTAGCAAAGGGTTTGTAGCAAATTTCCTTTGGCAATAAGACGAGTTTAGTAGGTTCTTACTCTCTTGCTAGGGATAGGAATTCAAAATACTCACACATCATCTACCAGCTATAAAGCTGTATGTATACAGCTTCATAGCTGGTAGCTGATGTGTATTTTATACTAGCTATAAACTGCTCTCTTGAAAGAACCACCTATATGGTGCATCCTATTTCATGTCTCTGCAACCCATGAACTAGAACTCTTCATTTAACATACCTGCTTAAAATTTAGAAAATGCTTCTTTAATGGATTCTACAATCTTATCATATAGGTCAGATAAAGTTAATATTCCCAGTTCAGTAATATCTCCAATAACACTGCTTCTTTTAGCACAGATTTGTTACAGTACTTTGTCTTGGTGTGATTGATGGCTATTCTAGCCAATGAGATTAGTGCAGTCTGGGTCAATCAGCTTAGACTTCCAACAATGTATTCTATAGCACTGTTATACACAATGCTTGACTTTGTGAGATGGATCTCTGTTATCCGAGGCATTTCATTATCCACATTGGTTCAGATACTGCAGCAGTCTCAAGAGCTCATAGTACAGTCAATTCCCACCATACGCGAATTTATGACCCGCGAATCCGTGAGCAGCAGAAGTGAACCACCTCGCGCCATTCGATCACTTTCTGCAATCACTTTCTGCGGTCCCTGCTGCCTAAGGAATCCGTAGATACTTTCCTTAGGCAGCAGGGATAATCAAAATGGCACCTGCAATCAGCGCAGAGCGCTTTGAAATGGCCAGCATCTGAGGCTTCCCCCAGCAACTTCAAAGTGCTCTGCACTGATTGTGTGCGCCATTTTGAATGTCCCTGCAGCATTCAGGACCGCGATCAGTAGAGACCTTCTGGAGGCAGCAGGTAACGCACACCCCACACCCCTGCATGGAACCCCATTGATTCTATAGAATCAGTGGTTCCGTATCAGTGAATTCACAACCCACGGCAGTTTCTAGGAATTTAACCCTTGCGGGTAGCAAGAACTTGATTGTATAAAGCTCCAGTTTCAGGATGACTGCCTTGGAGAAGATACTCATAAGAATGTAGTTGATACAACTACATTTGCACTCAGCAGCAGTACTTTAACAACAGTAGGGACTATTACTCAATGTACTATCTGACTTACTCAATAAGTATATAACTTTGAGATGGTCTTATCTGCTTTATAATTGATGGTACTATGTCCTACATGTAATTGCCATGGAGGCTACAGAACATGCTATAATCATACCTTAAATACACTAAATGCATGTTTCGTAACACATTCGTTACATTTGCTTGTTTCATTTCCTACAGAAGCTACTGTGTGGAATTCAGAACTGAATCACTTTCTCCACATTGTTCTGTGGAGAATCGCCCATATGCTCGATGGATGCAGTATCTACGAGAAGGGTATACAGTGTGTGTAACCTGTCAACCTCCAGCAATGCATTCTGGTAGCAGTCGTTGTTCTGGAGATGGTGTTGACGCTGATGGGTAAGTAACAAGCTGAGGTCCTGAGCGACAACAAATAATTTTAATTTATCCACTATCCCAGTGGCTCCCAAACTTACAGGCCTCACGAAGCCCCCCTCTGCTGGCACCGGTCATAGAACCTTGAAATAAGTGCTGATGATGCAATTATGCATGATGCGATGCCATCATGGGCACTTCTGGGTTCCATGGCCTAAGAAGACCTGAAACCCGGCACTAAACAGGTGAGGACAGGCAGGCAGGCAGGCCGAAAACACGATGCACAGCTAGCAGAGCAGAACCTCTGCTCCGTGATTTTCCACATCACTGTCCCGCTGCTGAGGGGCTTGGCTGGCGCAGGTCCTGCGGCACCCCTGAGAGTGCATCGCAATGCTCCAAGGTGTCACGATGCACACTTTGGGAACCGCTTCACTATCCTGAACTATAATGGAGACAAGTTGCTTGGTGAACAAGTGAAGTAAGTATTCTCAAGTTTCAAACTGATCTTCAGTAAACATTTGTGGTGGGTGTAGATGCCTTCCCTTTCTCAAGATAAATCAATGGAGCAAACAGCACTGGTATTAATGAAGAGGGTCTTACTCCCTTATTGCACTAAATAGGATGCCTAGACACAGTCTACTCAGCCTACAGTCCACTATTTGAATGCATTGCTTTTAGCCACTTTATACTTATGGAGAAGAAAATAGTATCAAAAGACCTCAGGGGTCAATTTCATAAACTAGAGAATACATCACACAAACTCAATTTCTCGTTCATGGCAAAACTAAGGTTTAAGTGTAGTTTAAGCTGCAGTCATGTACTTGTCCGCCGATTGTGCGTTGCTCGGCAGGCTCCCGCAGGCAGAAAGCCAGATGGGGTTGAGCCAGTGCCCGGGCCTGCCAGGCCTAGACGCATAAGCCGGCATGTCTCAGCAAGTCAGCAAAGGAATGTCCCATAAGGACTTGTGGTCTTGTATCTGCTGGCCGGCTCTTCTGGGTTTGTCTGGTCACAGAGCTGGCCACCAGGCTATACAGCGCCGCTCAGGGTCTGGCTCCATGGCCCGACAAACCTGGAAGAGTTGCCCATCAGCTGTGAGACCATAAGGCCTGATTAGGTGCCCCCTCACTGGCTGTGCTGCCAGCAGAAATGACAGACGCCCTCCTGGCACCCGGCGCAAGGCCTGCGTCACGTGACATTGACGCACCCCCTCCCCGCCAGTTTTGAATTCATTTCGGAGCCGTACGAGCTCCAGGGAGAGAGGGAGGACCAAAACGAGGCAGCACCACACAACAGTAAGTGCTGCCCTGCCCCAAGTGTGCCCCCGCCCAGCCCCCCCCCCCGCCTGGAGCAGCTGCTCCACATGCTCTGCACAAGTTCCGCCCCTGGCTGCCAGCACTTTTGCAGTCTGTTGCAAGCATGCACACACTGCTTCCCTAAGCAAAGCAGCAGGTGCATTTTGGCAAGCAGGGCTGTGATTGCAATTTACAGAGCGAGAAAATGCTGCCTGGCTTTCTGGGCCAGACAGTTTCTAGAGGCACGAGAGAAAGTGGATGAGAGGCAAACAAAGGGCTAGCTCAACACCCCCCCCCCACACACACACACAGCTCCTCCACTCTCAGCGCCGGCCAGCGGGGAATGCTATTTCTCCAGTGGATTGCTTGATCTTCCGCCTTTGGGTTCTAGCCCAGTCTTAACCTCCATCTTCATAGGCAGTCTACCGCTGAATAAAGGGGGGCTGGGGAGCAACATCAAGGGGCGGCTATGGCTTGTAGGCTTCCGAAAGGCAGCTGTTGGCCACTGTGCAAAGCAGGATTCTGGAGCAGCTGGATCTTTTCCCAAAAAGAGAGGGAAGTGGGTTTTAATTTGAGCCAGAGCTCAGCTCCAGCCTGTATTTTCAATACTGTAGTAGGGAATGTATGAAATATGAATACATGAACATGTCCCTGAGCAACTGCAGATATGACTGTAGCCTTAAAGTTGAGATATCGAAATTGGATTACTTAAGCTAGAAACAAACTGCATAAGGGAGATTACTCATCTTTGGGAAAATAGCAAATAGAGCAACTGCTTATTAACACAAAAGCAACATGCAGTCACTCCATTAGTTGTTAATATTGACACAGAGTTTCACCCAGTAGTATTAACATTAAATTTATTCAAAATTGAAATAGCTCTTTACATAAATGCTCAACCAACTGAACGTTAAAATGCAGCCATAGTGTGTATAAGATGACATTTGTTAAATTTGTATAACCTCTGTTCCTTTTTAGGAATAAACTTCTTCATTGGCAAGCAGTTGGCAATCCCTTATGCCATGGAACATGGAAGAAAGTTCAGCAAGTGGAAGAATGTTCTTGCCCTCTTGTACACAGCTTTATTTTTACGTAGCAGCTTGAGCAGTCATCTTTTAATAGCTGAACTGACACCGAGGAAGTTCCTCTGTTATGGGGCTTGCATAACTCCATTTGACATTGTTTAAAGAAATAAGATTTGTAATAATATTCAGCGGTCTTTCCTGCAGTGATTAAAGTTGAGCCAATTATAATAGTTGGCATGCCTGAAGAATTGCCTTGGCTTTAGCAGGCTTTTACTTTGCTTAATCCATTGTCCACAATGCCTACGTACAGGTCCATACATACACGTCCATAGTGATGCATCTCAACCCCATTTTAGTGAGCTCATGGAGTCCCAGAGCAGACACCTGCATTTATCCACAGCTTAAGAGATACATCACTTAAGATGGCAGTTCCAATTGCAGCCAATCAGTCCTTTAGAAAATAGAGTTGTTCTTTAGTTGGCACAGTCTTCTTTCTTTGAATAAGTGGTAGAGGCTGTTTGCACTGCTTCACTGTATGGATGAGAAGATTGCCATATGATGGCCAGCTGCAAAACTAAGCCGCCAGTGCATGGTGCCTGGGCATCTGACTTCATCCTCAGAGTTAAGAGTTCTTTTGTATAGGTAGCTGGTACATCGGTGTTTGGCACCCCCGTTCCAGCTTACAGTTCTCACAAACCACATCTAAGTTGTCCCAGTTCTGTACATTCTGAGCTGTATCTTCAGAACTATTTGAAACATTTCAGCCAGAAATCAGGCCTTATTTCAGACCAGAAAATGTCAGTCGAGAAGCTTATAACTACGACAAATGCAGGTTTTTTTTTCAGCAATAGCAATTTTTTGACTGCACCTCACAAACCATAGGACAAGGTGACCACATGCAAAAAGGAAACGATCCCTCAACCTTTTGCAAATGTTTTGTCAAACTGGGTCTTACATTAGAGCAGAGAAGCTCAACGTTAAAAGCTTTTAGGATCAAATATCTTGTGGGGAAGGATCTGTACTATATGACCCAATACAAGTCACTTGTATTGTATTGTATTATATTGTATTGTTGTGACAAGTCACAAGTCTGTGAGCCGTATCTTACCTTTACAGATGTTTGAGAACCAACTTAGGTACATAAAGTACAAGGCTTAGAATTCTTCAGAGTTAAGCATAATTACAGTGAGAAGTTTCACTGTTGTATTTCTAAACCATTTATCACCACATTGGATGGTTAAATCAGGAATACAACTCTTCACAGTATATAAGGTGAAATATTTGGGACAGACAGCTAAACCATCCCCAACCTCACCATAGTTCTCCATCTGTCTTTCAACATTACATTAGTGCGATGAGCAAAATCATAGTGGTTAAGAATTTGAGTCCAGTTTCCTTCTCCAAACTTCTTTACACCGTCTCTCAGTTTCTTGTCTTCTTCCCAACTCCAACGCTTTAGAAGGAAGAACACATTTGTGAAGGTATGTACGTGTACACAAACACACAACTTTAAAACGTGTTCCTCTCCAGCCTAGCAGCCAAAAAGAAAAAAAAAATTCATTTTGGTTCCTGTCTGCTTGACTTTTAGGACTGGGAGAGTTCAATTTTGTAGGATGCAAACATGGGTGCCCTTCAGGGAGAAAGGCAGGAAATATAAATTGATAAATATGTAGCATTTTAGGAATTGTTCTCACTACTGATGTAGTTTGAGATATGGGGTCTTTCAATGGAAAACTATTAAAACCCAGTATTTGGCAGGAACTTCAAATCTGAGGGATGTGTATATCAGTCCTCACAGAGCTATATTATGTCAATATTTTAGAACCCAAATCACAAATTACTTAGAGACTTTAAGGACTGAAAGTCACAACTGTTTAGGTCAGGGAGGCCAACCTTTCAGCATGAATGCTTCTGGCCCTTTAATAGGTGTATAAAGGTAAAGGTTCCCCTTGCTTGAAAGCCAGTCGTTACTGGCTCTAGGGGTGGTGCTTATCTCCATTTCAAAGCCGAAGAGCCAGCAATGTCTGAAAGACGCTTCTATGGGCATTTCAGCAGGTGGAGCTGCTTTAGCAGCACCATCAGCACTTGCAGCTGCCAAGATTCTGTCTTCTACACAACTCTTAAGAACGCAGAGGCCCTAATGATGAAAGGCTGGCCAGCCCTGGTTTAAGATGAACAATCGCATCTACACAGGGCTGGATAAAGCCATTTGTGGAAAGATAAAATAACTTTCCAGAATTCTGATCATAATTTGTTGAAAAGAAAATGCAAAGTCTGATTTTTTTTGGGGGGGGGAAGCAAAATCATGAAATGGAGCTTTGAGATAGTGAAAGATGATGATTACCAACATTCATTTTAGAATCTGATACATACCTGTCGCTTCCAAGTCAGACCAATTAATGAAGATTGATCACCTTGTTGACCATGTTCAATATTCTGCAAGTCTGTCTTACCTAATTCAGGTGCACAAACCAAGACAAGTATTTTGAACCCAATGTATTAAAGCTCTATTAATTATTATTAATTAGCGGTGTGATTAAGTACTGGGTTACGAGGCTCAGTATGGGATTGAAGCAGATAAACTAGCAGCTGAAGCAGTTAAACCAACAACATTTGGGTATCTGTACAAGTGCGATTAGGACTTGCACATGTAACTTTGAAGAGGGACTGTGTCTCGATATGATTTCAGGTTCAAAAGTGCATGGAAAGTAAAATGTAAAGGAAAAACCCATACATAGCCAACATCTATTTGATTTTTTAATCCACCTGCATGGCTCAGAAAAGCAACACCACTATTCCCCTAGCAATCAATGCTCTTTTCATTGTTCTTGGAAATAAAAGCAATTTTAAAAAAGGAAAATAAGTTTTCACAAACAGTTCTAAATCCATGTGCCTCTATGACAGTATGTTTACTTGCAGTAGAGATTAATTAAGGGTAGCAAAATACACTAAACCCTTAGCAATGGGGGAGTTGGGAGGGCAGCAACATAGTCAGCCTGCTGCTCCGTGTATCTAGGGTTCATCTGTATACCTGGCAATAAGAGGACAAGTTGTCAATCAGGTATAAAGGCATCACAATCCTGCTCCACCACACACATCTGAACTGTATTAAAGCAGCAAGACCCACATTTTGCTACTGCTACTAAAAGATACATGTTTAGCACCAATTTGACTCAGTAATAGAACTTTAAAATAGGATGCACCAGCAGCACATGTGTCATCTAGTGCAGGTCAATACAATGGCATAAATATTCAGATTTAAGTGCAAAATACACTTAAGGGCCATTGATCTGTAGAACTCGCAGTTGGTATGCTATCTTTACATGGTACCACATTACTGTTGACTGCTTTAATTTCTGAGATTGAAGTCTAGTCTACTTCTAGACGAGAAGTTATATTTTGATATACAATTTAATTTTACATAGTCAGACAAGGTACACTATTCTTTACAATCTGATGCCATCATAGCAATTAGTGATTTTAAAAGTTGATATCAAGTACATTGTTCTAATGAATCCAGGTCATTTAGACAGTAAGTAGTTTCATATGTTCAGAAGTCATAGCAGTACTTTACAAGTTTATACTATAACTTGTACACTTACTTTGAAGAGCACTCCTTTTGTTTTTGGTTTGCTGGGCAACACCTACCAGTTCAGGAATCCCAAATGCTTGAGTGGGAAAGAAATAAACCTGTTTGTGTGATCTGTAAGGGTATGAATCGTACAGAAATGAAGAAAATTAACTATAACTGTTTTGGAATTCATGCCAGAAAATGTTACTTTCTTTGCACCTTTCCACCAGTTACCTTCCTTTTTTGGATGGCATTTTACATATACAGTACTGTATTGCTCTTTATTACTTTGGAGAAGACATAACATTTAAAGGACAAGCCACAACTGTGGCCACTCCCCAATAACATAACCAATAGCACTGTGTTTAGTGACAAGCTTTTTGGACTGCCCCCCACCCAGTTTACTCAAATTTATTGACTCAAATGTCTAAGCAATGAGAACGCTCGTGCCCACAGAATATTTTGCTTTACTCAACATTTTAGCCCATTTAAAACAAATTCCACCATTCATTGCTTTCCAACTAAAGAATTATCTTTTCTTGTTAATAAAACTTCAGTAGAAAGAGAATCTCTCAACATTTACATTTCAGTTGAATTAGGTATATTACAAAGGGGCACCATTATGAAGATGCATAATTCCAAGGTAAGAATATGGTACTAAGGTAAGTAAAATCTGATTTTTCTATTAAATGCCAGTAACATGTCACCCCAGTGAAAAGTATTGAGAGACAGGCCATGGACAACATGTTGTTGTTGTTCAGTCGTTAAGTCGTGTCCGACCCTTCGTGATCCAATGAACCATATCCCGCCAGGCCTTCTTGTCCTCCACTATCTTCCTGATTTCGCTCATTTTCATGTTCGTTGCATCAGTGATGCTGTCTAACCATCTCATCCTTTGCCTTCTTCTTTTGCCTTCAATCTTTCCCAGCATCAGAGTCTTCTCCAGAGAGTCCTCTCTTCGCATTAGGTGGCCAAAATATTTGAGTTTTAGCCTTAGTACCTGTCCTTCCAGGGAACAGTCAGGGTTGATTTCATTTAGGATTGACTGATTTGATCTCCTAGCAGTCCAAGGGACTCTCAGGAGTCTTCTCCAGCACCACAGTTCGAAAGCATCTATTCTTCAGCGCTCAGCCTTCCTTATGGTCCAACTCTCGCAACCATACATTGCTACTGGGAACACCATCGCCCTGACTATATGAACTTTTGTTGGCATGGTGATATCTCTGCTTTTTATTATGCTATCTAAATTTGCCATAGCTTTCCTTCCAAGGAGTAAGCGTCTTTTAATTTCATGGCTGCTGTCTCCGTCTGCAGTGATCTTGGAGCCCAAAAAAGTAAAATCTGTTACTGCTTCCATTTCTGCCCCTTCTATTTGCCAGGAATTGATGGGACCAGATGCCATGATCTTAGTTTTATTAATGTTGAGTTTCAAGCCAACTTTTGCACTCTCCTCTTTCACCCTCATCAAGAGGCTCTTTAGTTCTTCTTCACTTTCTGTCATTAGGGTGGTATTGTCTGCATATCTGAGGTTGTTGATGTTTCTCCCGACAATCTTGATTCCAGCTTGCGATTCATTCAGCCCTGCATTTCTCATAATGTACTCTGCATATAAGTTAAATAAGCAGGGTGATAATATACAGCCTTGCCATACTCCCTTCCCAATTTTGAACCAATCAGTTGTTCCATGGCCGGTTCAAACTGTTGCTTCTTGACCCGTATACAGGTTTCTCAGGAGACAGGTAAGATGGTCTGGTACTCCCATCTCTTTAAGAATTTGCCATAGTTTGTTGTGATCCACACAATCAAAGGCTTTTGCATAGTCAATGAAGCAGAACTCAAAAACAGGGCAACTGAAAGCGAGGCTAATATAGTTGGCAAATGAGCTCAGAGAGAAAATGAATTGGTTTGCTCTCAAATGTTTCATTTGTGCTGCGGACAGGTAAGAATTTGAGTTTAAGGTTTATGCTTTCAAAGTTCCCAGCATTTGTTTAAAATGGTTTCTATGTCCTACTAGCCCACAGTGGCTTCTCCTTCCTTTCTGTAGAGTCTTTCCACCCTGACCCCAAGTGTCTCATACCTTTCTGCCTGCCCAGTCCACAGTCTCAAATAACTCCCATGCTGGTGTCCCAAGAATTGTTGTGCCACTGCCACTCACTCTTTTCTCCTGGTGCTACATGGTCCCCTTTATGTAGCTGGGACAAATGAACAGGAAGGAGAAGACAAGTGGAAAAATCTCCCATTTGCAGATCAGAGCAACACCTGCAGGAAAGAAGCTCTCCTCTCAATCATGACAGCATGGTGTGCGAAATAAGACTAGAAGAGATCCTGAAAATTAGGCTGGCTGTTATACGGAGATGTGGCAAAGAAAGCCTACACCTCACTAGAAAGCCAATGTGATTTTCTCTAGATTACCAGCGTGGCTGCGTAAACACGATCAGTGTGGGTTTTTTACTGTTTGAAGCCCATTGGAGTACTGTACTTAGAAGGCGCGCAGGATGTGAGAAGTGGGCAGCAGGCCCTGGGCAGATGAAAAATAAGATACTGTGGTGCCGCCCCCCCCCCTCTGCTCCCACCCCACCGCCGATTTGTTTTAGCATGGTTTTTGGCACCTGCATGGATTCCGGGAACGGAACCCCTGTGGATAAAGAGGGCTGATTCCACTTGAACTGCGCTTACTCAAAAATGCAATGCAAGAGGTTCTCTCTCTTCTGTTGAGAAGACAAGAGGGAGGGAGCTGGTGTAACATGCGAGGTTCTTTCCCCTTTCTGGGGTTGGAAACTTTGTTACAATGCCCAATACAGCAACCCACACAAGAAAAATCTTGCTACTGTTACGTTTGGCTTTCTATGAAGGGGTGTTTACACACTTGTTTTGCTTGTGTTTCTCTGGCATGTACATTCAGAATGGAAGTGGTGGTACTGGTGGCAGAGGAAGATTAGGATGCCAAGGCAATGTTTGAGTGAAAGGGAGAAGAACATGAAACATTAACTACCCACTTGCATATCCTGAAGGTGTCTTCCTCCCGATTTGCTGTCCCGGTGCTGAGGCAGCATAAAGACAAAATGTAATTGTGCTGTGTCTTGGCTCTCAAATTATGCCAGGGCTGATGCAAACACAAAAGAACTAGCCCATGCACACGTAGATGGGGCAAACACTCAGACTTACTAAGGGGGAGAAGCCCCTTTCCTCCCCCCAGGACAACAGGGGAAGGGAGAGAGTGATCCTTTTTCCCTCTGGCCAGGTTTTTGCAGGAGAACACAGATTCTTTCCTCCTGCCCTCACTCACCTAAGTCTCAGTTTTTGCAACCCCCATCCAGCAATAGTCAGTGGAATTTTCACTTGCCAGAGTGAAATGTTCAATGGCCACAGGGAAACCATAAGTTTGCCGGTGCCTGATCTTCAGAAGCAAGCAAATGCAAGATCCTGGATGACAGACAATTGCCAAGAACTAGAAGACTCAAGAGAAATGGAAGGGCTGCTTCTGTGGACTGGCATCCTTAGCATTAGCCAGCCTGTATCCATCAACTTTAGGAGCCTGTCCTGGCTGAAAAGCAGGGTGAAAATAATAAAATAAATGCAAGGCCCAACAATTCCTATACTACCCATATGACAATAAAAAGTAGCATCAAGAATATTAAAGATGTTGCCAACCTTGGTGTGCTTTCCAAGTCATTTTCTTTATTTGCTTCAGTTACACCATCATACTGCTTGCATACCATTATTTCTCCTGATCTTTTAGTTTCCACCTCTTTTTCCGCTTCCTGCAAAACAGCAATGCCAGCTTAGAACTACAAAACACCAAGAAGCCATACATTAGACTTAAAAACATGTGCCCATGATAGTAATCTTACCATTTTCCTTTGGACAGTACTGCCCATCATTAACACAAGCATATTTCAGTGTACAGCTAGTTCATTTATAAGAGACAAGCTACATAGTGCAAATAGCAATGTTGTAAAATTGTGACCCCTTTTAGGACAGGGAACCATTGCTAAACACTTTGTGAAGTTATAAATATTCTTAATTGAATTTTTCAGTTTATAATCGTGATTATTTTGCTTTGTCTTTGAAGCTTAATATTAACAACTTTGTTCAGGTTTAATCAAGTGAATATTCATGTAGTGAGATTTCCCCTTGCTTTCAACTTACCTCCATTAGGAAGTTATTGGATTCTTCATTCAAGAAAGTATTGATGTAAGATTTGATTTTCTTAGTCATAAGACTGAAACTGAAGTGTTGGAGAAATTGATGATGTGGATCTTTCCGTTTTACTACTGCAGTTAGCTTCATTTGCAGCGGCTGAACCCATAAAATCCAGAATTTATGATCAGTGTTATAGTGAGTCCATTGTATTCTAAAAATCTTACCACTACAAAGCTGAAGTGTGCTTTGTCCTGTCCTCAAAGTTCAATGGCTGGCTGCAACAGGCAGAACTACTGATGCCACCAGTTGCCAGAATATAGGGATACAGGTATTCTCCCATGCTCTCTCCCACTTCTGATTGGCTTAGATGGGCTTTAGGAATACACAGTGGGTCACAAATAGACAGGGAGGGATTCATTTGCTTGCCTTATGTTTTGTGGCCCCTGATCTATTATGCAGTACTAAAGGGTCACAGTTTATTGTCGGATACGACTTCCAAGTCTTCATATATTTTGAATTGGCTAAACCTCACAAAAGCATATTTGCAGTTACATTAGCACTACAGGGAACCTTTTGATTAACAGGCCTCTATATAAACGGACTTCAGAAATAACAGGCGCTGACTGCTTTCCGTAGAGATCCTGCCTGCCCCAAGCCCCCTTCCACACTTATGTGCCTTAGGGCTTTGCATTGCTTTTGCATTGCTGCTCCGCCCTCTACTGTGCCTTCATCAGGGCATTTCTAGTGGAGAGCAGAGTGGCAGCACTGAGGGAGCTCTGTGGTGTGGAAGGCAGCTTAGAGGAGGTGAACAGTTAATGGAAATGGGGAAGGGGTACCTGAATTTGACACCCCTTCCCCCCCATCAGTGCATTCACTATACTAGCATTAGTGTTGCTTAAAGCTGAAGCCTTGCTTATAAAGTAAGTGATAGCTCAGAGACAAAAATTATGCAGGTTTAACCAAGCTTACAATGAACATTTAGGATGATTTGATGCATTTGCTCCAGAACACACTATCCCAACTTTACTAAGCCTTTGTACTTAACAGTACTGAAGAAAATTCAACATTACCTCATCTGAGCAAGGTTCTGGAAACAGTCTTTCTAGAACTTCTGTAGCCTCTTTAAAATATCCTTTTTCCATGTATACTGCTACAGCCTACAAGGAAGATAGATCTGTCTGTTATCTCTGGGCTGATAAAGGGTCTTGCCTTTATTATTGTAATATTTTCAATACAATGAGAGCAAAGCTACTTCCTCAGCTTTGTTATTACTAATCCTTTTTGAAGCTCATTCCCAAGACACTGCCCTATGAGATGTCATCTTGTTTTTATTGGTCATTGATAGTACATGGAGAAACTAAAGAAGTGGTATTTATTTTTACTATTTTTGTTCTGCTTAGCCACCTGTATCTTGCATAGCACATTCAATTTAATAGCTCCACAGAATCCACAAACAGACCTGAATCTGAATTAAACGTTGGATGTCTTCATGTAGCTTTTTATCTTGCTTCCTTTGCATTTTCTGAAGTGAAATCCAAACTGAAAGAGCTTTTTCAAGTGGTGAAGTCCTCTGGTCATCCTCAAAATGAGTTTCTTAAGAGGAAATAATTGAGACTAGCCAATGATAATATATCCAAGAATGGGAATACAAGTATGCATATACATACAGTAGTGCACCATTAACATTCAGGAAGTCAGCTCCCTCCTATGCTATTGTTTGCACTAAACTCTTTGTTGATAGAAGTCAGATTTCAGACAATTGAAGTTAAGACTTCAAGATAGACACCTTCAATTCAGTGAACTGCTAGAATCATAAGTTTATAGACAATGCAGTACATTATTTTCAAGATTAGTAAGTGTATAATATTGAATGCAATTTTAGTTTGTCCCTTTACCCTGAGTAGCCCCAGCCGTCCCAATGGGTCTACTCAAATGTGCACCAGCTATTTTGCTGGTGCACATTTGAGAGGCCCGTGTAAGGCCCAACAGGCCTGGGAAGGGGGATAGAATATGGCGGAGGAGGCGTCCCCTTCCTGGTCCTAGTCGACCAATCTCACCCCCACAAAATGCCCCGTTCCGCCCTCCCCCCAAAGCGGGCACCTACCTCTCCACCTTAGCATCCTCTCTGCTGGTGCCACTTACTCTCTGGGTGCCACAAACCAACGTGCTTCCTGGCACATTTGCAACACCTTAAGCCGGTCTAACAATAGACAGGATCGTGCTGTAAGTGATGAGGCATTTCTGCTGCTGAACTAGGAAGTGTTCTGCTGTGGCTTACAGTGGCTGTCCCATTGGCAAGTTATTACTGTTTTACATTCTCATGAAGCCTGACTGAATTTTCCCTATGTTTATGCTACCTGTTTATGCTTTAGTCAAGTGAGGCTCCTCAGCCTAGAGAAGGGAGCGGGGGAGAAGGTTAGATAGTAGGCCTTTTGAAGGAATGCAACGGCATTCTAAAAAAGGGCAGCGGAACAAGTGTTTTGCCGCCCTAAGCCGTCACGAAAGTGCCGTAAAGCACTTTCGCGACGACTCGAGAGCAGGGAAGGCTGGCACAAGGCCAGTCTCCCGCCCGCCACCAGACCCAGGTAAGGATCTGGCGGACGGGGGGCGGTTCGGGAGCAAATGGCGGGGGCCGATAGGTCCAGCTGATCGGGGAGGGGGCAGGGATCGGCCTTGGCCGAATCCTGACCCCCGCCGATCGGCTGAGCCATTACATGGCCTCCTCCAACTTCTGCCAGCAAAACAGCTGGCGGAATTCTGAGGAGGCTTATTGGCCCCAGCCGCTGTTACACTCGGGGAAGGGGATGAGTGTCCCCTTCCCCGAGTAGACTTTCCACTGCGGGGTGCCTACTGCAGGCTGCCCATGGCAGAGATCAGGATCCGGTGGGCGGCCTTAGCCACCCGGTGGATCTTTAGAGCAGGATTGGGCTGTAAGCAAGATAAGGGGAGCTGGGAAAGAGCAGGCAGCTCATACCTTTTTCTAGTACGAAGAGATAAGCCTAAAAAAGTTTTAACGCTGACCAGGACTGCAGCTGGCACCTCAGAACCTAGGCCAGAGGTTCCCTAACTCCTGGGAAGGCCCTCCACTGCCCTAAGTAGCAGCGGGGCCTTCCCAGGGGTCGTGATGACGCGCCCGGGATCGCGCCACCGCCGCCGTGCCCGGGATCGCCCTTTTTACCTTCATTGGTGGGCAGTGGGTGTCCGGCGGGGGTTGTGGGGAGCCTGCGGACCCCTCCGCAGGCCTCCCCAAGCGTCGGAGCAGCGCTCCGTCGCGATCGCAACTCACTTCCGGTTTCGCGTAAAACCGGAAGTGGGTTGCAATCGCGTCGGAGCCCTGCCTACCAATGAAGGTAAAAAGGGCGATCCCGGGCACGGCAGTGGCGGCGCGATCCCGGGCGCGCCATTGACATCACCGCGGGTTGCCATGCCTCTTAAGGGCATAGCAACCCTTTGTTCCCAGCTGGGGCGCCCCGACGCCCCAGTTAGGGAACCACTGACCTAGGCCCTTGGGGGTGCAGCCATTACTGCCCAAAGACTTCCAGTAGTGAAACGACACAAGATATTGCTTTGCTTCTTTCACCCATCGCCATTGTACCAGCTAATAAACCATCATTAATAATACCTCTTCTCAGTGTGCACTCTTACTTCACAAGAATCCACAAGAACCCTTGCACATGGCAAGACACCTCCCACAACCCCAAGTTCTTTCACTTCATGCAACATGGGAAAAATACATTCTATCCTGAGTTATCTGGCGTGCACAGAGGATTCAGGAAACCTCTCGCTTCACACTATACGACCGTATGAAGCAGCAACAGTCTCCTAACAGACCAGGATAAACTGACAGATTGACCCTTCCCTTCCCTCAAGCTCTAGAAGAGAAGCAGGATCACTCAGGTTGTGCTGGGCTTCTGAGGCAGTCAAATGTAACAAGCTCCTCTCCAATTCTTTAAGACCTTTTCCCATGCCTGGTGCAAAATGGTCAAATGCACCATTGCCTATTAAGGCCAGAGAAAAATGGTAGAGAATGCCTCTCCCTTTTCCAATCAAGTGCCAACATTTAGATTGCAAGGTCCTCAAACCAGCATCCTTTTGTCCTATTACTCTGTGGATCACTTATGTAATATAGATATAGATATAGATATAAACACAATAGGCAATACAGACCCACCACCCCAACGAGCAAATCTGTATACAATATAGATACTAGAATAATGGAAGTTAAGAGATTTAGCAGAAATTTTACCAAGTGATTTTCCTTCTGCAACATATGCCAAAAGCTGACAAAGGCACACTGTCTTCACTTGACGAGTTTCTAGTCTGGGTAATCCTTTGATAACAGCTGAAAGGGAAGCGCAAACAGGATTAAATGAATTTTGCTCCTGCAGCGCCACTGCGTGGTCAGTGGGGGGAGAAGCGGCCTGCAGCACAGAACAGTTCAAGCCCTTGGCGACAGTAGCAACTGACGCCACCAGTCTCTTCCCATCCCGCCTCCTTCCAAGTATCGCGAGAGTTGCGACTCGCTCGTTCTTCCTTACTGAACGCCAGGTCTCGGTTCCTCTCGAAGTCTCGGCGGTTGTCCTCACAGAAATGACGGCACAGGCAGCGGCAGGCGAAGGTCAGTATCCATCCAGTAGCCACCGCTTCCGCCTCCGAGAGAGGCACCGGCGAGCCGCACTTAGCCGTCACCGCTGCGACGGGACTCTGCTGACGAGACGAAGCCGGGCTGGAAACCGCTGACTCTGCTTCGCTTTCCATTTTCAAACCTCGCGCGCTCCACCGAGACGTTCCATTTACGTCAGCTCTTTTTTGGCCACGCCTCCGCTGTCGCGCAGTTTTCGCCAATGAACTTCCTCCTTTGTTTCTATTCGACCCGTTTTCCCGTCCATTACGCAGAGATAAAGCCAACGCTTTGCACACACTCCTCATTTCCGGTTTCTAAATCATCGCCGCCATATGCGGGGCTGGAGGCTAATGTACGATCCTCTCTTGACACTCAAACCTCTTTATCTGTGGTACCGTCATATTTAATGTATTTTTTTTTAAAAAAATGTTTCTGTGCTATTTTATTGCCTTGATTACTCCCCCTCCCCCTGCACGTTCGCGTGGGGAACGGAAGTGTCGTTATTGTGTTCTTGTTTTTCATTTACCTCCTTGGTTTCCTAAGTCTTGACAGCTCCACCCGCCCCACAACAAGGGGCAGAGCGATGAATGAGAAAGAGTTACTGTGCGGAGAGATGTGCCTGGAATAAAACCTACCAGGCAGAGCGAGTTGCGGAGCAGCAGTTTTCTTCAGGGTTCTAGTGTGGGGGGCTTGCTAACAGAGAAGGACCCAGACATTTTTCGACCGGGGGCGACCTTTCCTCCCCCCATAAAACTGTCATAACCCCGGTCATAAAACTGTCAAAATTAGGTTTCGGTTTTAATAAAGCGGTTTTTTGGGGGGGGTTCTGGGGGGGTTTAGGGTGAAAAACAAACATTTGGGCAGAGGCGTTGCTCCGGTAGGGGCGGGGCTGTAAGTATAGCTGCGGTTACAGTCGCTTTACCGAGCGAGGAGGAGGCAGCCCCGCCCCCTCACTGTCCGAGCCAGTCCCCTACGGAGAAACCGGCAGGGAAGAGACCCTGCCTGCTGCTTTCTCCGCAGGGGACTGGCTCGGACAGTGAGGGGGCGGGGCTGCCTCCTCCTCGCTCGGTAAAGAGACTATGACCGCAGCTATACTTACAGCCCCGCCCCTACCGGAGCGACGCCTCTGCATTTGGGGGGTGCCTCATATCACCTTCACCTTCATGCACTGAATGCTAAGTGGGACAGAACAGTGAAAACAAAAGAATATGAGGTCCTGCGCCCCTTCCCCTGCCTCAGCGCCCAGGGCCCCCCCCTTGAAGACGCCTCTGCTTGCTAAGATTTGTGGTTAGAAAAACGGAAGGGGGAGAAGAGAGCAGGTTTGTACTGGAAAGCATAGGTGTGCGTGACAAGCTGAGAGGAAAAGGTCACAGGCAAAGTAATCTGGGGTGTGGGGATGCACGTGAGGATTTAAGTGTCGTCTGGCCAGCTTCGCGTGTGTTCCGCGGATATGGTTGCAACCCTATGCACACTTTCCTGGGACTAGGCCCCAGTGAATACAGTGGGACGGCCTACTTCTGAGTAGACTTGATAGGATTGCATTGCACCTGTGGTTGTCAAATGCCGACTCCAGGTTAGGCAAAACAATAGCTGAGCATGAATTTAATTGAGTTGCAGTGGTTTACAGAAGCTCCTGTAATGCTTGTGTGTGTTTTTTTCCTATCATTTTTGAATAATCTGAAACGAGAACCGCTGATCTAGATTTCACTGCAGATTTGGCAGAAATCCCTGTGCTTGAATTTAGTTTGATGATGTCACATGATTTACCTGAAGTGATTGGAGGAGTGGAAGCCAGCTCCATCCCACCCATTTACCGTCGTAGACAGACAGTTTTAGATGCCCAATTGATAGACACATGCCAGTCTCTACAAGGAGGGTTAGCTACTCCAGACATCAAGAAGTCCACATCCACATCCAGAACGTGCTGTCTGGCAATAGCGTTTCAGACAAAGATTGTTGCAGGAGCAAGTCACAGCAGCTTTTAGGCTGCTGGACCTGCACAGGAGCTTCTGGGGGTTAGAGATGTGTCCAAAAATAGGCAAAAATACGGGGGAGGGAACAGGGCATTCAACTACCAGTAGTTAGCAAAAATGTTGAAATAGTCCTCAAATTATTCAACCATTTGCAAGTAAACTTGCAACGTAAATTACTATTTCAATGGTCACGCCATTAATCTCAAGAGAATAATTATGGTGAGGGGACGTACGTGTACACCTTTCGGTATACTGCAAATATACTCTATGCAGTGGTTCCCAAACTGGGAGGTGCGGCTCCCAGGGGAGCCGCGGATACCAGCCAGGGGAGCCGCGGAGTGTCACGGAATCCTCTCAGAAAGCAGTGTAATGCCAATCGGCAGGCATCCACATCATGTAATGGGGAGCCGAGGCCAACGGTCACCAATGGTCAAGGGAGCCGCGGGCTAAAAAAGTTTGGGAAACACTGCTCTATAGGGATTCATTACATACCAGAATGTGGTTTGAAAGTGGAACTGGGACATCGTACGTCATCCCCCCCCCCCACTACTTAAGAGATCCCTCAGGGGCTTTAGTATTTAATAAAGCCTTTTCCTTTCAGCAGTTGAAGAGTTCCCAAGAGTATATTCCAGCACACTGGGACCTTGCTATTTTATGGTATGGTATAAAACAATTGTGCTCTTTTTAATGACTTGCTTAAACTGAAAGTGGGCTTGACTACATTATAAGAGTGCTTGTTGCCTCTTGTTGGTTAAATAGATTCGCAGCACTTGGTTTGCTGCTGAAATAACATAGTTCTGGTAATCTGTTGCCAATCTGAAATGAAATGGGATTGTATTTGCATACACAGTCTTGGCCACCATGGCTCTTTCCTTTTCACTTTCTTTCAATTGCCTAGCAACAACTGCCCATGTTTCTGCAACTTTTTTTTTCATGATGGAATTGAATTAACACAATTGTAATGGGGAGGAGTAGTGTCTTGCCAGTCAAACAGCATCTTGCTATAATTTCAGCTTTTTTTGGCACTTTTGAATTTTTCGTGCATCTTGTCTGCCCCTCTGTGGAATCAAGAAATACACACACTACAGCACTACTTGGTTGCCTTCACTGCACCCTGCCCCAGGATGTAATATAGGGTGGATACTGTATTATGAAATGGGGCTTCTTATGAACAGGGAACACATATGAAGCTGTCCTATACTGAGTCAGTTCACTGGCCTAATATCGTCTATGCTGATTTCTATAGCTTCAGGTATGTCTTTCCCAGCCTTGCCTGGAGATGTTAGGATTTGAATCTGGGACCTTTTACATGCAAAGCATGTGCTGTACTATTGAGCTATGGAAGAGCGTATTTCAGAAGGTGTGGTGCCATTTACCACCTGATCCTATCCTGATGCTGCACCGATGGTGCATGGACGCCAATTTATCCTTCATATGCAATGGTGTACCGATGCCAGAGCAACAAAGGCCAAATACCAAGCCTGTCCTGGCAAAGCAGGTAAGCAACACTATTTATTTTTCACATTTTTATACCGCCCTTCCTCCAAGGAGCTCAGAGTGGTGTACATATTTCCTCCCCTCCTTTTTGTCCTCACAACAACCCTGTGAGGTAGGTGGGGCTGAGAGATAGTGACTGGCCCAAGGTCACCCAGGAAACTTTGTGGCTGAGCGGGGATTTGAACCTGGATCTTCCAGGTCTAAGTCCGACTCCCAAACCACTACACCATCCTGGCTTGAGAGCTTGAGAGCAGAGACACATGTGGTGATCCTGGAGGGTCCGAATGGGGAAGGTAGAGACATGAGAGGGAGATGCAGCATCAGTACATTGCAGCATGGGATTCCCTGCTCCCCTTTGCTTACTTGTGTGGCGTGCATTTTCCTTCCCCTGTTGGGTTGGTGAGGTAGAGGTTCCAGTTGGGTGTTTGTGTGGAGACCTCCTGGGGCAGAGTCCCTGCAATAAGAATTATGAGAAAACAAGAGTTAACCAAATATCTTGCTATTCATGTTGTGAGGGACAAGAGGTTGTTTATGCAAAGTGCTCCCTTTGTGTGTCAAGTGCCCTTCCACCATGGCTCCCATCATCAAAGCCCCCCCCCCTCCTTTGAGAGACCAGACAGGTATAGCCCCATGCTTCAGATCTGATAATCTGAGCTATAGTCTTCCTTGCAGGGGCTTTAGTATTGGGGTTGGAATGCTGTGATTGGTTGCCAAATACAGTATACTGGTAGTCAGTATCCTACGCTCTATGGTAGGAAAGTGGCCATGGCAGAGGGGTGACAGGAGGTGCAATTCTCTGCTGTTTCTCCTTTCCCCATTGTTCCTTATGGGGTCATTCCTACTTGTGCCAGCTCTGTTGTTGGCATAGTGTTTTTCTGGCACCAGGGGTGTGTCCATTGTCTGAAGGGGGGGGTTAGGATATGGTATATGTCGACTCATCCTTGTCTCCCACATCATAAGAAGAGCCCTGTTGGATCAGGCCAAAGGCCCATCTAGTCTAGCTTTCTGTATCTCACAGTGGCCCCACCAGATGCCTCAGGGAGCACACAAGACACCTGTATCCTGTTGCCACTCCCTTGCACCTGACATACAGAGAAAACCTACTTCTAAAACCAAGACGTTGTTTATGGCTTGTAACCTGTGATGGTCTTTTCCTCCATGAATTTATCCAAACCCCTTTTAAAGGCATCTAGGCCAGGTGCCATCACCACATCCTGTGGCAAGGAGTTCCACAGATGAATTACATGCTGGGTGAAGAAATATTTTCTTTTATCTGTTCTAACTCTTCCCTCACTCAATTTTAGTGCATGTCCCCTGTTTCTGGTGTTGTGCGAGAGGGAGAAGAACTTCCCTCTATCCACTCTCTCCGTCGTATGCATAATTTTATATATCTCAATCATGTCCCCCCTCAGGCGCCTTTTTTTTAGACTGAAAAGCCCCAAACGCTGTAGTCCAAGGGTGGGAAACCTGTTTGCGGTGGAGGGCCATTTTCCCATGGGGAAAATTTGTTGCAGGCCGGCCATTAGGCCGGCCGAAATTTTGGCAGCCCCACCGAATTTCGCGATCCTCCCGCCTCTTTTGCACCCCCCCGTGGCCCCCCATCGCTCTCCTTACCTTCCAGGTTCCGGGTTGTTGGCGGCAGCGGCGGCAGCAGCTCCGCGCGTCACCTATTTATGAAATCGGGGTTTGTGCACATGCGCAGAATGCCGCTAAGGCCGAGAGAGGGCAATCTCTTGGCTTCAGCGGCGTTCTGCGCATGTACACATACCCCGCTTTCAGAAGGAGGAGGCGCCGAGGTGATGTGCGGAGCCGGCTCCGCACGTCACATCGGCGCCTCCTCCTTCTGAAATCGGGGTACGTGTACATGCGCAGAACGCCACTGAAGCCAAGAGATTGCCCTCTCTTGGCCTTAGCGGCGTTCTGCGCATGTACACGAACCCCGATTTCAGAAATAGGTGACGCGCAGAGCAGGTGGCGGCTCGAGGTGAGTGGGAGCCTCCGGTCCGGTCTTGCGCGGGCAGGACCTGATGGACTCGGGTCCGGTCTCGTGCGGGCCGGGCCGGATCACCTCAGGGGCCGGAAACGGCCCGCGTGCCGGAGGTTCCCCATCGCTGTCTTTCCTCATAAGGGAGGTGCTCCAGCCCACTAATCATTTTAGTCAGTCTTCTCTGCACCTTTTCCAATTCAACTATATCCTTTTTGAGGTGTGGTGACCAGAACTGTACGCAAAACTTCATACGTGGCCCTACCATCGATTTGTACAATGTCATAATAATATTGGCCATTTTATTCTCAATCCCTTCGTTAATGGTCCTGAGTATGGAATTGGCCTTCTTCACAGCTGCAGCACACTGGGTTGACACTTTCATCGAACTGTCCACCAGCACCTTAAGATCTCTTTCCTGATCTGTCAAAGACAGCTCAGAACCCATTAGCACAGGGTTTCTCAACCAGTGATACTCATACCACCAGTGGCACTTTGGCTGACTGCTGGTGGTACTCGGACCACTGGAACTCTGTCCTGATGCGGCGCTTTTAGCGTGGCGGTTTTGCTCCCAAGAGGCTCCTGCCTTGGGCCAAGACTCTCGGGAATGCTGAAAGGGCCCTCCCATCCGCCCAGAGCCTCCCATCTGCTTTTTCTGGCCTCAAAACTCCAAAAGTAACCGGTGATGATGTCATCGCCAGTCACTTCCGGTGGTACTCAGTAGGAGAGTGGTGCCGGAGGTGGTACTCAGCTGGGAAGAGGTTGAGAACCCCTGCTAGTGTATATGTGAAGTTTTTATTTCTTGCCCCAATGTGCATTACTTTACACTTACGTTGAAGCGCATCTGCCATTTTGCTGTCCATTCTCTCAGTTTCGAAAGATCCTTCTGGAGCTCTTCACAATCCCTGCTGGTCTTCACCACCCGGAAACGTTTAGTGACATCCACAAACTTGGCCACCTCGCTGCCTATCCCCGACTCCAGGTCATTTATGAATAAGTTGAAAAGCACCGGTCCCAAGACCGATCCTTGGGGCACACCGCTTTTCACCTCTCGCCATTGTGAAAATTGCCCATTGATTCCCACTCGCTGTTTCCTGGTCTTCAACCAGTTCCTAATCCACAAGAGGACCTGCCCCCTTATTCCCTGACTGTGGAGTTTTCTCAGGAGCCTTTCATGAGGGACTGTGTCAAACGCCTTCTGAAAATCCAGATATATAATATCCACGGGTTCGCTCGCATCCACATGCCAGTTGACCTTTTCAAAGAATTCTAAAAGGTTTGTGAGGCAAGACTTCCCCTTGCAGAAGCCATGCTGATTCTCCATCAGCAAAGCCTGCTCTTCTATATGTTTTAAGATTTTATCCTTGATGAAGCTTTCCACCATCTTCCCTGGAGCAGATGTTAGGCTGACCGACCTGTAATTTCCCGGGTGCCATCTCCTTTCTTTTTAAAAGATTGGCGTAACATTAGCTATCCTCCAATTCTCTTGCACTGTGGCTGTTTTAAGGGACAAGTTGCATCTTTTGGTCAAGAGGTCAGCAACTTCATTCTTGAATTCCTTTGGAACTTTTGGGTGGATGCCACCTGGGCCCGGTGATTTATTGATCTTTAATTTGTCAATTAGGTCTGAAATGTCTTCTCTTTTAACTTCTATTTGACTTAATTCTTTAGTCAGGGGAAGCCGTTCAGGCAGTGGTATCTGCTCAAGGTCTTCTGCCATGAAGACAGATGCAAAGAACTCGTTTAGTTTCTCTGCCGTCTCCAAGTCCCCTTTTATCGCCCCTTTCTGTCCCTCACCGTCCAGCGGACCATCTGTTTCCCTGGCAGGTTTCCTTCTTCTAACATATTTGAAGAAGCTTTTATTATTCCCTTTAATGTTGCCTGCCATACGTTCCTCAAAGTCTTGCTTGGCCTCCCGTATCATCTTTTTACATTTCTTTTGCCACAGTTTGTGCTCCTGTTTATTTTCCTCACTAGGGCAAGACTTCCATTTACGGAAGGAAGCTTCTTTGCCTTTTATAGCCTCTTAAACTGTGCTTGTTAGCCATGCCGGCACCCTCCTGGACTTAGTCGAGCCCTTTCTCCTTTGTGGGATACACTCCCACTGGGCCTCTATGACTGTTGTTTTAAACAGCCTCCATGCACTCTGGAGAGATTGGACTCTCTTTACCTTCCCTTTCAGCTTTTTTTTAAACTAGTCTCCTCATTTTGGGGAAGTCTGCCCTTCGGAAGTCAAGGGTTTTTGTGTCAGATTTGCTCGGCACTCTCCCCCCTGACATGCATGGCGAAACAGATCGCAGCATGGTCACTGTTCCCCAACGGTTCGGTAACATTTACATCCCTGACCAGGTCCTGAGTGCCACACAATATCAAGTCCAGAGTCGCGTGTCTTCTGGTCAGCTCCATGACTAGCTGCTCTAAGGCACAGTCATTTAGGATATCAAGAAATCTAGTCTCTGGATTTCACACCCCAATCTCCCCATTTTGGCCTTTCCGCCAGCAGAGTTGTGCTGGCATCTGAGTGACAGCTGAACTATGTTGGTATGGCATTTTTCCAGCATTGCACCAATGTCTGTGGTGCATGTGTGGGTGGGTGGGGGGCTGTCGTTGCACTGGTGTGTACATAGAGATATGCTGGCGTATCGGGACTATAGGTTTGCACTGTTAATTTAGCAATTTAGTTCAATGTAATTTCACAGTGATGTTGTCTAAGGAATCTGTGTGGCTGAGACGGATGAAGTGTGGCTGAGAGGGTTGAAGTGTCAACCCAGCCATGAACTCACTGGGTGGCCTTAGGCAAGCCAATATTCTCTCAGTCTATCCTCCACCTGCACTGTAGGCGTCATAACAAAGACCCACTGAAAGTGAAAATTGGAGCTTCAAAACTAGGATTTTTTTTTTTTAGTATGACAGAAGACTGTTGAGAATTGGGCACAAAGCGGCGTCTCTTGGAGAAACAATAAGCCATAGTTTTGCAGGAAATAATGCATGCCTTTTTATCTGTGTCGAATTAGTTTTATGGTCCTATCAAGCACCTGGCCTTGCGAGCCCAGATGGTGGAGGAAGGCAGGACTGGAACCCAAACTTCAAAGGTCACTAGACCTGACTTGGTCTCTCCTGACCTCTCCAATTTGGCTGCGAGCACTGGAGCCATTGGATCCAAATGATAGGTGTTGTTTTAGCTTGATAAACTAAAGTGAAGTTTAGTTTTGATTTGATGGACAATTTGATTTGATTTGATGGAGTGAAATGTATATTTAGTTTTTCTTTATTTTTTTAATCATTGCAACATTTCCTTGAGAGAATTTTGATTTAAATATCTTGAGAAGCAATTAATTAAACTGCTACATAAAAACAGGCGAAGTACTCTGATGAAATTCTGTCTTTGCCTGGAGCTTTGAATAAATATCAACATCTGCCGCTGTGACGTGAAGCATTAATAGTTTCAGTTATTTGACTCTCATAGCTAATGAATGATGACCTTTAATGTTATTGCTCATGCAAACAGGTGAGCCAACACATGCAAATGGCTTAGATAAGCCAGAGGAGACATTTTTAAAAATCAGCATTAGGTTATAAATAAACACATGTATAGTTTTTAATTGACTATCTAAACTTGAATTACCTTCACTATGAAAGGAAAACCTGTCTGGTCTCCTTGTGACACTGATTATAGCCAGCTGTCAGGGAAAGGGACTTCTGGAGAAGCCGGCTGGCCAAGGGTAGTATAGTGGTTAGCATGCACCCCTCCCATGCTCCTACTTGAATCCTGGATGGACTTAGCTCTGGCTGCTAGGCTTTCTTGCAGTTGCCATGTCTTTTTCTTTCGGCCTCTTGTGAGGTTTTTTCCCTGGTCTTGTCTGGCTGGCAGGCAGGAATGGACCCTGCCTGCCTGCCTCTGATTCAAGACAGAGTCCATTCCAACTCTTGCAGCTCCAGTAGCCAAAGCTGAGTCAAGTCCCTCTAAGATTCAGGTAGGAGCGTGGGAGGTTTCACAGATTTGAGGAAGGGGAGCAGGAGATTCATTCTTTAGGTTGAAGAACAATGCACACAAAAAGCCCCAAGTACCGAATTGATTGCCTGGCTAGTGAGCCTTCAAGATCTGCAGCCTCATTCCCAGCAGTATGTCTCCTCAATTGCTGTTCATCAATGCGAGTGCTTGCAGACTTTTCCCCTAACCCAGTGGTTCTCAAAGTTCTCCCCACGAGTTGGGGAAATCATAAGTCCTTGGAGGGGCGGGGCAGCGCTGGCGCTCCCAGGATCATGCTGCCGGGAAAAAGGTTTTTTTTTAAACTTACTGTGGGTCGCGCTGGCCCTCCAGAGCATGTGGGGGGTGGCCTGGGATCCCTCTTTGCCTTACCTGAACAGGTTCAATTATGTCTTTTTCTTTTCATATTTTTGTGTGGAATGCCACCTGATGCTGCCTCAGGTCCACCACCTCTGCACAGTTACAAAAAGTAAAAAAAAAAAAAAAAGAGTAGCTGCTTACCATGTTCCTCATATGGTTTCTTCAATTGCAGAAGTGCAGGACTTCTGGCTTGATTGAAAGGGGCCCTGCAAAGGAAGGAGCTTCTCTGTTGGCTTAGTACATTTGGCAGGCTGGGAGGAGGCGGTGGTGGCAGCAGACTTGGGGTGAAGGGCTCCTCAAGCTGCCACCCTCTCTCCTATATTTCCTGTAAGGGGTCAGACCCCTTCTCTTGCTGCATGGTGCATTGGTTTGGGGTTTTTGTGTCATGACGCTGTCTCCAGATGCTTGGCAATTACATGACGCATCATTGCCAAACTTCAGGGTTGCTGAGCTCCATGCTGCATGGAGCTCGGCTTTGAGTTGCACAGCTGAGCAGTCGTGCAACTTAGTGGGAACTGTGTTTCTATCTTAAGACCACTGGTGCTTCACGGATTCTTATCCACACCAGTTGTACAAACTATTGTGGACTTTGGCATTTAGGAGGTGTCTGGTACATCCATGCCACCACCCCGGCTTCTGACCTTGGGGTTATGTCCTGTCAGCAAAAGCACATGTTTGTTTTACTGTTTACATGCTTTGGGCCTTTCTGCCAAAGAATATGGTGAAATGTGCAATAGTCACACATGGCTGTATATACATGGGATGCCCATGAAGAAAATGTCATAAGTTATATACAGAAGTTATACTGAAAGCAACATAGATTTAAGTGCTGAAGTTCCATTGATTCAAGTGAGCTTGGGTGTGCCTGACTCTCTTGGAATTCACCTATAGTTGCAGTTACTCCAGTGTAGAATGTTGTGCTCTTGTCTTCCAACTTCACTACTATTGATGTAATTATAATTTGCTCAAGGTTGTATTGTTCACTGAATTCTCTTCCAATAAAAACACCCCCTACCCCACCTCCCAATTTTGGATTTCATGAAATTACGTTTGAGGCTGCTTTGATTTTTCTCTGCTTAGCTCATTCAAAATCCCCTGAAGCCACTGAAAAATGGGGGGGGGGAGTGTATATACAGGGTATAAAACAAAAATCTATTTGGGGATTTCTATACCACCTTTCCCTGGGTAAACAAAACCTGCTGCTCAAGGCGGTTAACAACATGAAAGGGAAAAGCATACATAATAAAAATATTTAAAGCCACAGTAGTCTAAAAACAGCAGCTAAAATATAAAAGAAAGTAACAGCAAATAAAAACTCCTGCAGCCCCACCAATATCCCCAACTATCACATCACTCCCATCACCAAAACCCATTTGAAATTTAAAAAAGTTCTTCAAGCTCTGTTGGAAAGTGTCCAAGGAGGGGTTGATTTTAATTGCCAGGGAGGGAGTTCCACATTCAGGGGGCTACCACCGAGAAGGCTCTTCCTCGCACTGCTGCTCTCCCCTTGCTTCAGCCAAGAGAGAACACAAAGAATGGCTTCTCTTGATCTTGGGGGATGAGCCGGTTTATACGGGAGATTTCAGATACTTTGGTCCTAAACCATTACATACATAATACATAAATACTGTATATTTGGATAGGAAATCAGGAAGGAATTGCTGTCTCTAGCCTAGAAGCTCTAGGAGGGTCAAAGACTAGATGCAGATACTTCTTACAGCCCCAGTGTATGATCTAGATTCTAGAAGATTATACAATCTCTCAAAGTATAATGCAACTAAAACAATCTTTTTAAACAATGCAAAAGCCCAAACATTCTTTATGTGTGTATCTATTTAGTTAATGATTATTGATGTGGAGTAGGGAAGGGCCCAGGGAAGGCAGCAACAGGCAGGGGCAGGGCAGAAAAGGGGCTTTTAAAACCTTTTTGTGCTTTGTGCGACCACCGGTGGTACCCGGCAGGCTGATCCTTATCTGCTTTTCTGATCAGCAGTAAAAAAGCCTCCCCCCTGCCCATATTCATACCTGAGACTGTGACCCTTTCTGTAACATCATTTGCGAAACTTGAAAGTTGACATGGTTTAAGATCTTCTATGAGATGATTTTGCAGCACTGATGCTTTATTGATAAAGCAACTCTCTGAGTTATTTCCAGAAAGCAAATAAGCATTAACTTGGTAGCAACTATTAAGATAGAGTCTCTATGAAATCCATTATTTGCACATACAGTGAGCAAAAGAAAACAGAAGCACGTTCCTGCTTCTGACTAGTAGCAAGACGTGTTTTCATTACATGGAACATGTTGTATGAACTTAAAAACAGGCCATTGGACCAACTTTCTATTTTATGGTGTATTTAATTTTGTCCTGAAAATGTGTGTGTTTTTTTTTTGCTTTTTATTCCTTCTGCAATTAAATTTGCTAACCTCTAAATAATATCTTGATTCTTCTGAACCTTTGCATCTCATTCTTAAGGCATGGAGACTCCATGCCATTCTGTCTTTTTTCATGAGAGCCTTTGTATCCTGTGAGGTTGGACTGGTAGGAGTTCGTACTGTAGGGCTGCAATCCTAAATACAGTTACAAGGGAGTTGGTCCCATTGAACACAGTTACTTCTGAGTAACTTCTGAGTAAACATGCATAAGATTGCACTGTTAGACTCTAAGAGCTGAGAATTGAGCCGGATATAGATAGCCAAGATCAGCAAGAGCCAATAGAGAGGAGGTGGAGTTTAGAACGAGTTAAACTTCAGATGTTCCAAACAAATACTGACAAGAGGAAGCCTACATGATTTGTGCCACCTCTTTGTAATGCTTTTTGTGTAATGTGAAAAATGGGGGGTTCATACATATTTGCTGTGATGAGATATGTAAGAGCAAGCACTGCATCTGGAACACAAGCATCTCAGTGCAGGGAAGATGCACAAGTTGCATTACAAATGTTACACAAAAAGTGTGTATGGTATCTGGGGTTGGCTAGGTCAGCCACTGGCCAAGAGCTCAGAGACCCGTCAGAGATCTCACCTGGCCACGCTCAAGTGAGATAGTACTGGTAGCCTCATTACTGGTGGTAATGGTAGGGTAGCACCCAATTCACCATGACGGAGTGGAGGGGGGGTGCGTGGGGAGGTCCCCATGCAGGGCTTTGCCCCCGAGGTTCCGGCAACCTGGTGCTGTCACTTTTACAGACTAAACATGAATCACTTGCAGTTCTCCTGTCGCAGTGTGTTTTAACTTCTGTAAGAGGACAGGAAGACAGTATGGTATAGGATCTGCATAAAGAGAATTGGGGGGATATCAAGGGACAGCCCAAAATGAAATGAATGTGCAGAACTACAAAAGAGAGATGCTCACGCAGGTATACCCTCAATGCATTATGCTCAATACTTTTCCCCCTGAGATCCCTTATGTGGAAATATTAGCTATTGAAGTAAAGTGCAACAAACACAGAACATGCACCCTTTCCTATTTATCATCATTCTGTACGCTTCTTCCAGCAGAGGTTTTTTCTTTTGCTTTTCCAAGACGAAACCTAAAAACACTATGGGTTGACATTTTGGTATGTATGCAATGTTTAATGTAAAGTGGCTTCATGCAGAGAACTGAAATGAGACACAGATGATTCATTTCCACATTTATTTACTATCCTCCTTCTAGCAGACTGAAATGGAGAACAATGTCATTCATTTTACAGACATTTGACAGAAAAAAAACAAGTATTTTGATGTTGGACAACTGTACAATACAGGCTACCACATGCATATTTATATGCTGATTGGTGCAGGAGTATTTAGTTGATCAGCAAAATCTAGTATAACAAAAATTAAAATAAAATCACGGTTCCTTCTCATGACATTAAAATGCAGCTGATATGGAAACATTGAGACAAATACCGTTATATGTGAAGTTCTATTAATGGTGTAAGATGGACAGTGGAGGAAAAAAAAAGTTAAAGTGGTATTTTCTACAGAAAAAAGTGAAACCCAAACATTTCTAGTAAATACAATAATGCAACAAAGCACGCCTGATGCCGTTACCATTGCAAAATGCCCTGCAAGAACACGGTAAGTTTCAGCCCTGCCCCACGTCTAAAAGATAAACAATATATACAACAAAAGCAGCACACCTCTCCCGTTATTAAATGGGGCATTTTGTAAAGGCAGATGAATGGATTAGACAAGAGACGTATCATCATATATGCATGTATCTTCTACTGAAAGTACAGTATGTTTCTTTGTTTTTTTTAAAAAAAATAAGGATATCTTGTTAGGACAGCAATTTTCAATGAAATGCTGCAATTCCTTGAAATCTGAGCAACAGTGATGACACAGCTATTGTGCCAAGAAAAATTAAACCCCCCCAAATACTGTTGTGCTTCCCCCCCCCCGCAGCATTTGTAGCATCCATAGACGAAAACAAAGCTAAAGTTAATTAAACTGAGTTCATGCTACTGTAGTTAGGAAATAAATACAGGAGATAATGTATAACTTATAAACATGAAATAGTACACATTTAACGGTTATTTACAGTGATCTTAATGCAACAGGCTAAGTGCTGAGCTTGTTTTATTTTACAGAAATCTGATGTCTAAATCTTTAATTTTATCTGCGTGACTGTCACTGACTGCATAAGATGTATGTGGCTAAGCTCTGCATAACTTGATGGGAATACATAGTGGTATAAATCTCAAACTCTGTCCCAAGCTCAGGATTTAGGAGTTGCTCTTTCAGTGACTTTCTCAGAGATGAGACAGAGAGACAGAAAAGCATTTTGCCTAAAATGCATTTACTAAATGATCCGTTAAGTTCCAAGAGGACAAACTATACCTGGCTTTTGACTGGGGGCCTTGCCTTCTTATGAATTGCAATAAAATAAAATAAAATTGTTTTCTGAGGGTTAGAGCCAAAGATCCCTGTGTATGAACAAAAGGGTACTTCTGCTTGGACGTGGAGTGTGTATGCTGATTTCTCCCCCAGATACAGCCCCTATAAAAAGTCTCTCCAGAGGAAGGGGGAACGCTTCTGAGTAGTATGCAATATAGTGTGGGTGTGGGTGTGGGTGTGGGTGTGGGTGTGGGTGTGGGTGTGGGTGTTGGTGTTGCAGCTGGAGGATGAAACTGGAGCCCCTTCCATGTGTGAGCAGAAGCTCTTTCTGCTTCCACATGGGAATGTTTGGATCCAGAATCTCTATCATGAGAGTGAACCCTGAACTGCTCTGCATAAGCATTATGGCAATCAGAACATATAGCAAAACAATGGAAAAATGCATCAGAACAAAAGGAAAAAACAGTTTCATATAGTAAGCAATATGGGGGAAAGCCTACCCGTGCTCCTTTCAAATCGACACAGACCTACACTGTTGAGAGGCTGGTTCTCCATCATCACTGTGCACTAGTGATGTAGTCATTTAGGTTCAGCAAATGGGTAGTAAACATGCTGCAGGCCTGGCTGTGGTCTCATTTATTATAAATCAGAAGTCACTCCAGTTGAGAAGATCAGCAGCCCATTTGCTGCTATGACTACTTTTAATTTCAGTGGTGTTGCTCTCGATTATGCACTCATACATTTGTGTGACAGCAGAATTACCGTTTCCCAACCGACACCGTTCAATCTCTCAAAAGCATTTAACACTTAACATTACAACAAATGTACGATTTGGCCCTGTGGTCTTCTCTTTGTTTTTGTAAATATTGGGCAGGGGGACCATCAGACAGGTCAAAACCGTGAGGGTGGGGTGAGGCCTTAGAAGTTTGCCCCTGCCATGTTTCTGATCCAGATCATGCCCCCCACCCATGTGCTATTTTTAATGGGGAAAAAAAAACTTGCATTGAGTTTCCACCTTATATTTACCCAAACAAGAAAAAACACAAGGTCACATTATATATTTGTCATAACAAACGACATACATGTGTACTTTGGCCCTAACTGCTTTGACAGTTATTAACTGTAACAGTGCTTTGAATCATTCAAATTGAATCATTCAAACTGAAGGCCACAATGAGATCCCACCGAAAGGGGCAACAACACTGTGCTCCTCAGAAGGATCACTCAGGTCACTGTATCCTGTTTGAAAAACCTTCAGTCTCAGGGATTTGCTGATTGCTTGTGCTTTCCAACTGTAGCCCTTCATGTCATCGGGAGGGGGAGAGCATGTGCTTTGCATGCAGAAGATGATCCCAGCTTCAATCCCTGGCATCACCTGTTAGGGCTAGGAAACCCTGGAGAACAACTGCTAGTTCCTGTACACAATCCTGACCTAGACAGACTGGCTCAGTACAAGGCAATGTCCTGTGTTCCTGGACTGAATCCCAGTCCAAACGTCCCCTGTGCTTCAGGAGCTGCTTTTGGGTGCAAGCGTCTGTATTGGGTGGGGGAGTCGGAAAAGCCCTAGTTCATGTATAAATAATTGCCCATTGTGCAACCCTCCCACCACTACAACGAATGGGGATTTTGATGTTGGTCTCTCATTACAGTGAGAATCACAGCAGACCCGAGAACCACAGTCGTTGATGTACAAGCAACACAGGTGAATGAGGACAAAAAGCCTTTGGAACAAGGAGCAAGGCAACCAACTTCTACAAGTGCACAGAATAAGCATAGATGTACTTTGTGTACTCACACAGGTACTCTGCCTTTGCCCCCTCTCTGTTGCAGCTGCATTTCTTGCTGAATTGTGAGAGTGGCTCTTCTCTTTCTTTCTTTTAAATGTTTATTATGACAAACTATTTTCCAGAATTGTGCATTAATTGGGGGAGGGGGGACCCATTAGGCCCAGTCGTATTAAATGCATTAAATGCATTACCTGGAAGAAAAAAAATATCTCGGCGTTTAAAAATTCCATTAAATATTCCATACAAGGAAAAGAAAGCTACTTTAATTTGGGGGCTTGCTTTGAAATAAAAGCAATATAATTTTGATGAAATAAAACCAGCTGATCCACATGTATACATATCAAAAGCCTGATATGTAATGGTGTGGATAGCTTTCCATTTTCAAGGATAGGAAGTGGTAATATGAGGCTAGATGTTCTTGTTCCCTATGAAGCCAGTGAACCCATTGACAGAAAAACAAGCTTAGCATTGAGTACAACATTGCACTGCTTGTATACCATGCAGTTCAGATGGCACATTTTAGGGCAACATGGCTCTTCCATCAGTTGGAGGATGAGGGCATTGAGCATTAAGTGGTGATATTTTTATAGAGGCCCATATGTTCTATAAAATGGATGAGGCTTATATGTTTTTCTGTGCTATCAGGAAATAAGTTCATGATTCTGAAATCAGCACAAAATGCCTTTGTGTTTGCTTCAGAGTCATTTTCTTGTGCTGATTATAGTGGCACCAAAGGAAGTACTCACAATTGAATGTGACATATATGAGGTATTGTCATATGCCACAAAGCGTTAAAAACGTGCTCTTTCTGGGTTCAGTATTTAGCAGCAAAAGACTTCCAGGGTATGGACTTGGCTTGAGTGACACACTTAACTAATCTATGGACTGAAACAAATCACTATCAGCCACTGTTCTTAATCTTCATCAGTAAAATGGGATCAGTAGCTATCTACTTCACATGGTACACTAGCAGGGCTCTGAAGACAGGAAGGGTGGCAATATTTCATATGAAAACAGCATATTTTAGCACTGGGGCCTTAGACCTATAGCACAAGAACAGTCAAGAGAATCAGTGAGAGTTTTCCCTGGATAGTGATTTTGAGGGAAGCCAAACTTCATTGAAATCACTGATCAAACTCCCATTGACTTAAATGCGAAATTTCAACCTGAGGCCAAGGTTTAACTTAACTGCTTTTTTTTTTTTTTGTATTTTCGTTGTTGTTATAAAGGCTGACCAAACAGGACTGTAGGAGGTCACAAAACTGCACAGAAATTACAGAACAGTGCATTTTAAAAAAGCTGGCTAGCATTCCATCTCAGTCAATGGGAATATCTACCAATAAGTCAAGGCAAAGAAAGAAACGGTTCATGAAACAGAATGGAAGTAATTGAAAAGTGTTAAGCAAAGTGCCACGTAATTAAGTTTAAATCATATGCAGAACTAGAATTACCTGGACAGCCATGAAAGACAAATTTGTGACTTTGAGACTTAATGACCAGGATCATTTTATAGAAATGACATCTTACTCCAGGGTTGCAATTCATACCTGGAGATATTTTATTTTTTTAAAAAGGCAATTATTAAAATAATTTCAAATGACAAATTAAAAATGACAACATTTTCCTGTGCTTGTTATTTGGTCCATAGAAAATAAAAATTTGACATTCTGCCATGTGGTCTTTACAAAGCAAAACCACAAAGGGTGACAATTTCAAATGAAATGGTTTACCATATGCTAACTGTCAACGCAATCCTGGAAATAGTTCCGGGGACGGAACAAGTGTTCCGTCGCCGGAAGCCGTCACGAACATGCCATAAAGCACGTTCATGACAACTCGGGAGTGAGGCCAGCGCAAGGCTGGCCTCCCTCACTCCAGTGCTGGATCTCCACATGGACAGCAGCGGAAGGTAAGTGCTCTGTTGCCGGCCGCATGGGCGGTCCGGCCAGGCAAGGGGGCATTGGCCTAACTGGCCCAGGAGGGGGTGGGGGATGGCGTCGTCCATATCCCATGGCCTCCTCTACTTCCGCTAGCTATTTAGCTGGTGAAATCCAAGGAGGTCGATAGGGCTGGCCTGGGTTTACACTTGGGGAAGGGGAGGAGTGTCCCCTTTCCCGAGTAGACCTCTGGCCCGCTGGTCGACAGGAAGCCCATGCACAGGATCCGGTGGGCGGCCCTGGGCCGCCTGCCAGATCCTTAGTCAGGATTGCACCCTTTGAGAGGTACACGAAAAACCTGATAGAGTCAATGCACTGAAAGCAAAGTCTGAATTCAGTATCACTCTTCGGAAGTTAAGACAGAGCTTGAGCACACAGAAAAAATTAACAATTTTGGGATAAGTGTTTTCTGACTTTGCTTATTAAGCAGCTTCTCTTGCTTGTTGATTCATGGAGGGGTTTCTTGGGTATTCTGAAATTAAGAAAGTTTTAATGGGATTCTAAGTGCTGGGCAGAGTGACAGAGAACTCCCAATGAGATATCAGTAGTGAATATACTATAACAAAAACTGTTTTCTAAAATAAAAGGATTTTGACAATAGTACATACAGTGATCATAACTGTGATAGAAACTGTTTCACTTTCATATAAAATAATCACTGTTCATTACCATTTGGCACAATTTATTGCCATGGAAATAATTTTATTATAACATAATGTGTACTGTTTTCGTTTTAATTTTGGCAGTTCTTATACCAAACTTTCAATTTCTGGTCATTAAATCTTGCACAATTTTAACAGAATTTTATGCAAACTTACAAGTGCATCTGTGAAGTCTATGCAAATAAAAGTAGTTGGAGCCATGATTTACTTCAGAAATAAATGCAGACACCGTAATTTACTTCAGCAGCTTATACTTTATGAGCTTTTAAATAGAAAGCAAGGTAGGTGAGATGCTTTAAGAAGAAGTTGCAATTTTGCAACATAAGTCTGTAGAAATCCTCCAGGCAGCTGGCTGTGAAGGAAGTACCTGTGTCCCAGGAAATATGTTTTCCACAAATCCTTGATAACTCTCCCCCCAAACCCAAACTATTTACAAATGTATGCATTTTGCAGGCTCAAAGCACCTTGTTTCACGCCATTCACACATGCATTGACATTTCGTCCTTTCATGTGCAAATTCCAAAATTCATTATAACCAAGAAGAAAAAAAAGTTTAAAAGAGTTTTTAAAAACTTATCTACAATCATAAGTGAAAGGATCAAAAATGTCAGACATTGCAGAAGATGGGCTCTCAAAAGAGCTCTTTATTTTACTCAGTGTTCTTGCATCATTTTTTTCCTGATTTTTTTCCTTTTTGTTACAAAAAAGCAGATTTCCACTTTTAAATTAAAACAGTACTTAAACTAAACAACTCTTCATGCCATGCAAAAATAACATTTTATGTACTTTTGAGGCTTCCCATAGGCATTACTAATTGTGGTTTTAATAAATAAGTCTTTGCAATTATTGCTCTCTTAACTAGTCACATGCTGGTTTCTCGTGTGGGACAGTAACCAGTGTCTCCGGGATTTGAATGGGTTTCTGGGGAAAACAAATGGTTTTCCATTTTGTGACTTCCTTGGCTATTGTCTACTTTCACTTCCCCCCCAACATGGTAAATGTCTTGAGTACAGTTGTGACCCAAACGTTTGGGTGAAGAGCTGACTCGAGGCTCTTCTGTTAAATGATTGCCATCTTTGTGTTTATCCCCAAAGCAGTTTGTCTTGATATCCTGTTGCTTTTCATTTCTTATGCCAGAAATCTCCAGGGAATCGTCTTCGTCTCCAGTGTCTATTTCAGTGAAGCTTCTCCTCTCTTTCGAGGGGAAAGTGAAAAGCTTTTGTTTTGGAAACAGGGAGGGTGATTTGTTTGAAGTTCCCTGGCCAAGCAATGGCGCATCAGCACCAATCAAGGGTCTTTCCCCTTGGGGTGAATTCTCTTCTAGGAGAATGGTGCTGATATGCTGAGGGGTAGATTGCATGAAGTCTGCTGCCGCCGTTACTGGCAATGGCCTGACAGTGCTTGGCGGTGTTTGTGGAGCGCTGCCTCTGTTTTCCTTGAAATTAACCTTGAGGGGCTTTGATTTTAATGGATTGCTTCCTTTTAGAGAACTTTTGGGACTCTCCATTCCACTGTCAAAGTGCAAATGACTTTGAAGCAGAGACTGGGAGCCAGTGTTGTCAGTGTTCACGGCTGAATCAACTGGGCAGTACTCAAATGTGATGTCTCTGGGTGCAAACACTTTATCTCTTGTGAGTGATAACAACTGAGAACTTTTTGCTCTTTGGTCTTCTAAATGGACAGAATCCATTGGGAACCTCAGCTGCATCATGTGAGAGCTGGTGTACGGAGGAAGTGGAGACCGGTCTGTCTCGGTGAAATCGGTGGCACAGCTGGCGAAGCTGTCAATGCTAGAAGTACTTCTCATGTCAGTTACTACGTCTCTGGATCCCAGTGCTGGCGGTTCTCCCTGTCTGATAACCTCTTCCATTTCTATTTCCTCCTCATACTGGGAAGGCTTTGCTGATGGGGCTTGGTAGGTGTTGTTGAGATTCGGCTGAGACTGAGTTTTCGTAATTTCATTATATAACATTTCGAGTTTCTGAGCACTCAAGTGTTGGGGGCTGGAGGTTGCTGCATTGTTGTTTAGTTGTTCATGGGAATCTTTCTGGCTCACTTCCTGGTATTTGTTCTCCAAGGACTTATTAGAGCTTGTCTCAGACATTGTCCTTCTGGCCCATTTCCACCGGCTTGGAGATAGGTGGTTATCATCATGGGTTTCCTCTGAATTGGCTGCTTCCTCGGTTTTAACGGAATCTACGGCGACATCAATCAATTCCATGCTGCGAGCAAAGGCATCTTTTAGATTCATTGAAACAATACTTCCATTTCTTTTTGCTCGCTCAAGTGCTTCCCTTCTTTTAATAGCTTTCTCCTGCCGTTTTTGCTCCTTGTAAAATTCTGAGAAATTGTTTACTATGATGGGAATGGGTAGGGCTATTACTAGCACTCCAGCAATACAGCATAACCCTCCAACTATTTTACCTAGTAAAGTCTTTGGATAAATGTCACCATAACCTACTGTAGTCATAGTGATGGTGGCCCACCAAAATGATGCGGGAATGCTGGTAAATTTGGTGGCATCTTCATCCTTCTCAGCAAAAAATACAAGACTGGAAAATATCATAATTCCCATTGCTAAAAATAATATCAGTAAACCCAATTCATTGTAACTCCTCCTGAGGGTAAATCCTAAAGACTGAAGGCCTGTAGAATGTCTGGCAAGTTTAAGGATCCTTAGTATTCTCATGATACGGAATATCTGAACCACACGGCGGACATTTTGGAACTGCAGCACGCTTTTGTTAGACTCCGTGAGAAAAATTGTGACATAATATGGCAAAATGGCCAACAAGTCAATCACGTTTAATGGACCTTTGAAGAACTTCCACTTGTTTGGAGAGGACAGGAAACGCAACAGGTACTCCATAGTAAACCAAGCTATACACACAGCTTCTACATGTGCTAGCTGAGGGTTGTCATTTAGCTGTCCAAATTCATCAATTACTTGAAGCTCTGGTAGAGTGTTGAGTGATAAAGCAATGGTGGACAATACAATGAACAAAATGGATACAATGGCCAAAATCTGTAAAACAAAAATAAACAAAACTGTGGTTAGTAAATCATAATGGATGCATGAAAATTTAACTGCAGAAATATTCCACAAATAGCATTGCAGGCCATCGTTTTCAATATGTTTTAATTTCAAGATCCACTATAGCCCCTCATTGATTAATTCATACTAGAGCCTCCAAAGTGCTGGTGCACAGCAGCTAACTTAGAGATCACTTCCTCCCAATTGTGATCTCTGAAATTGTTTGTGAGTGCTCTGTAAATACCATCAGTATACCAAGTTTGGCTATCAAGGGCATGCAGAGAGACATTTGTATTGGTTCATGGTAAGAGTGCTGAGAAAAGAGTTTGAGAGAAACCCAAGAGAAAATGGAAGGACTGGTGCGGATAGAGGAAGACAGAGGGAGACTGGCTGGGGAGGAAACCTGGATGGGAGAAGACGGAAAAAGTGACAGGGAATGGTGGAGAGCTTGGAGGAGTACAGTGACAGGCTCCTAAAGCAGGAAGACATGGTGGTGGGGGGGCGCATACAGCAAGAAGGGAGAGCCACCCCAGTGCTGCAGTCAGTAAGAAGGGCCTGGACCAGAAGGGAGATTCCACTACTGTCAGTTCCAGGGGACATACTGAAGTGGCAGATGACTTTGGCATTCCTCGTCCTTCACACCCTGGCAGAGGGTGCGAGGAGGGTTTCTACCGGAGGTTAAAACAGGGGGAGAAAGAAACTCTGAATAAAGATTTATTTGATCATACAGAGATGAGGTGTAACACAGAGAAAAGGTTGCCATTACGCCCCTCCTTTTGTGCTGATTTAAACTTTAGATCTTGATGTTAAAGGACAAAATAATAATAATAAAACAAACTACATTGCCTTCTCAAACCCACTGGATGCTGAATTCCCCCCTTGGGAGAAGGAAGCAGCAACTACACTGTCAGCGCAATCCTGGGTAACTTTAGAACAGTGGAGTGTGCGCTTCACCGTTTTAAAGTGTAGCAAACGTGCCATAAAGCATGTTTGTGACTACTTGGGAGTATAGGAGGCCGGTGCAAGGCCGGTGACCCTCACTCCAATGCCGGACCAAGGATGCGGCCACTGGAGGAAGGTAAGCGCTCCCCTGGTGACTGCGTGGGCGGTCCGGTGGGCGAGGAAGGGGGCCATTGGCCTAGCCGGCCCGGGAGGGGGTGGGGGATGGCGCCTGCCATATCCTCATCCCCGCTGGGCGGCTAGGCCATTACACGGATTCCTCTGATTTCTGCCAGCTATTTAGCTGGCGGAAATCCGAGGAGGCCCATTGGGCGTCCCCTTCCCCGAGTAGACCTCCAGCACGGCGCATGGCGGGCAGTCTTGAGCACAGGATTGTGCCCTGTGTTAAATAGTAAGAAGAGTGTTACATATATATTTTTTTGCTTATTTGGATTAACATCATGTGGACTGAGCTTCTGGGAAAAGGGTGGGATATGATTCCAAATAAATGAATATATTTCAGAAAGCCACAAACCCAGAAAAGACATATGGGAGGTATATCACAATAGAGATGCCTACTGGGCAAGCAATACTTTTAATAAAAACAAATTCAGGGATCACAGTGGAATTATATGTGCCACAGGATGAAATGACCTTTTTGTGATGTACAGAAAAGCCAAATTGGTAAACTCTGGAAGTGGAACCTCTCTGCTGAGCCTGTACAGACACACATTGCCTTGGCTCTTTACCACAAATTCACCAACCTCAAATGTGTGTATAAATTGGCACAATTGTTCACTTTCCCATTTTGGCACCACTGCATTGGCCGGGGGGGGGGGAGAGAATAGGATTGGGCTGTAAGGGGCACTTCTTAAGTGCTGGTTCTCTTCTATTTAGCAGGGGGAGAGCAACTGTTCCAATTTGACCCCAACATCACTTCTTTTCTAGTAACTGTTGTTGGTCTGTCTTTTGCATATTTTTTTAGATTGCAAGCCCTCCTAAATAGGGAACCTTCTTTTCATTTAGTTTACTATGAAAACCATTTTGTTAACTTAAATATTTTTAATACTAATAAGACCACTATGTATAGCAATCAGTGAGAGATGTAATGAGAAATGTTCTGTCATTGGATGTATTCTACAATCTTTAAATAATGTTCAGTATAGTATGAGAAGCATAAGAGAGAAAAAAGAAGCCTAACATCTTCCAGTATTTCATGTGTATTTTTAGCACTCAGTTCAGTTATTTGCAGGTTGGAAGAAAATGGACAGTCATCAAATGATTTCAGAAAATCTTACTGTTAAACAAATTTACCAAAGTGCAGCATTTAGAAATGCTTTTTTTTCCCATAAAAATGCCTTAAGTAATTTCTGTTTTCCATTAAAAGTACTAAAGCAAACTGCTCTCTGCTCAATTCTGTAGTTCAGTTTAGACAGTAAAGTACAGAAAAAAAACTCCTTTTGTACATACAGTACTTCTGAGAAATTGTTCATTTCAAAACCATCTATTGATGGTCTGTGTTCTGCCAAAGTGTAAAGGAACAATCTGTCTATCAGTCGGGCAGCCCAATCCTCAATAACGTTAGAGCGGCGGAGCACGCGCTCCGCCATTCTAAAGTGTCGCAAATGTGCCATAAAGTGCATTTGGGATGACTCAGAAGTAAGGGCCGCCGGCATGGAGGCCAACAGTCCTCACTCCCCCAGTGGACCACCCCTATGCCCACCGGTGCAGGTAAGCCCTGCACTGACTGGTGCGGGGTGGGGGGAGGGCGGAATGCCCAAGATTGCGCTGCCCATGAAATTAGTGTCGTGGCGGCGGCCCCCTTCCATGGGTGTGTGTGTGTGTGTGTGTAGGGCCGCTTCTGACCATCTCAGAACTCTACCACCTCATTCCCACCTTGTTCAACCTCTCTCTTAAAAAACAATTGCTCTTAGGCTTAGTCTGTGCATACAGCAGAATGAAGTAGTAGAATGCTGAGAATGGATTGTGCACTAGAATAGATTGTGCCACTTCAGACAGGGGAACAACAATCTCTCTATTGTCCTCTCTCTTTTTTGCCATATAAACAAAACAACAAAATAAAACCCCAGTATTTCACCTGAATTATACCTGAATTATTTTATGCCAGGAGAAAGTTTTAATTTTTTTTGTCTTTACCAGGAAATTCTGCATACAAAGTAGGCTCTCTGGTGCACTATATTTCATTCCAGTTACAAGATGAGAAACAGGTATTATGTTAAAAATATTTCTAGATAAAACCCTTGCTTTGTAAAGTGACTGGTGAATAAAGAACTCCTTTCTTTTGCCTTAGTGCTAAATATTTAGTACATCTCAGTTGGTACGTCTCCAATTTTTAACTGGCATTAAACACTGGCTTTGTTCCTGTGCACCCAATTTCCTACTTCATCTCATCCATCAGTATAACAGAACAATTTGATCATCATTATATATAAAGGGGAACAGGAAGAATAAAACCATAAAATATGACATACAGTAGAAATTCTTCCATCCCTTTCACCTATGCACCGTTATATACAATCAAATTCAAGTCACTCTTATTAAAACCCACTTATTGTAATAATCTGTGAACAGAACAAGCTAACATGCAGCAAATTTGATACACTCAACTTGCCCAAAGTAGTGCTCTTCCTATCTCACTGATATGTACTGTATTGTCCTCTTTTATTTTTAAACATGCCTCCATGAATTATTTGTGTCATTAGTTCTTTATGTCTTGCAATCATGATACATGGTGCTTTAACAGAATAACAAAAATTGGTCTATGTCTGAGGAGCTTGCAATCTGAGGGCACAGGACCACGTGTCTCACAGGATGTGTTTGTCTGAGCACATGAAACAGGATCATCCTAGGGCCCAATCGAGCCCTCTTATGTCCCTCTTCTCCTTAGTGTGCGCACACAGGTGCACTCACAGAGCTGTGCGTTAACCATCACCCAGGATAGCACTCCGACAGCGCAATCCTGTGTAACCTTGCACTGGTGTAACAGTAGATGCACTGGTGTATCTACTGTTACACTGGTGCAAAGTTACACAGGATTGCACTGTTCAGCACTGAATGTGACTTGCATGTGTGAATGAGCCATCACAGATTAATCACCACAGACAGAACTTTCAAAGCACCTGAAGTCAGCTCAAACGATTGAGACGGTTCCTGCATTTAACTGAGTGTCATTCAAAGCTGAGTAACCAAGAGATCAAGAAGGAGCAACAAGGGACTTATTCCCGTGCAAGTGTGTTTAGAATTGTAGCATATGTCATCAAAAGCCGACCAAATTACTCTGCTTATTATGTCTATATTTGTGTGTACATTTTAACTATAAGTTGTTAAAACTTATAGTGGGGTTGTTTGTTTTAATTGTTTTAATTATTTGTTAATTATTTTAATGTATATGTTATTTTAATGTTGTAAGCCGCCTTGAGTGCCCTTGCCGGGAGAAAGGCGGGATACAAATTCTTCAAATAAATAAATAAATAAATAAATAAATAAGCTGCTTTGGCAGTCAAATTAGGCTGAAACGCCGTGTGTGTGTGTGTGTGTGTGTGTGTGTGTGTGTGTGTGTGTGTGTGTGTGTGTGTGTGAATATAATGAATAATACACAATCATATACATGCATTTCTGAACCAGTCCTATGATTCTGTTGTCCTATTTTCATTGATAACTCCATTTTATTCATGTCTTTTTTAAACTGACACCCTATTTCTCCTTCACCAGTCATCATGGTGCTCTGCTCCACCATCCTGTCCCTGAAAGAAGTGACAAGAGTTTGATCTAGATTCACATACCTCCACCAATTTTGAAAAAAAGGTGTTAATATTGCTCTTGGTTAATTTCATCAGGACCTAATTGACTTCTTTTTGTCTGTAAGCAACAGAGTGTATATTTTTACCTTATCATTTTCTCTATGTATGACAGATTATCAGTACTGTAAGGATGCATTGTCAATATGAGGGTGAAATATTAAGTCAGCTGGGGCAATTTTTATTTTGTTGAAGAATGGGAGGCCATCCAGACAGAAAATCAATGGTTTTATGATCAATGGGAAACCAACAGCAAGTACTTAATGTTACAAGAAGAGTCAGCTCATTTGAACAACTAGGGAAAAGAGCTAAAACCTATTAAATTCAATATGAGTCTCTCCATTGATTTCAATTGGCTTTGAGTTAGGGTTTGCTGCTAAATATCACATTAGCAATAGAAAATTAGCAAAGTGCATGCTTACAAATATCACATGAATAATTAACAGATGCACATGAATAATAAATTAACAGATGTGACGCAGCATAGGACATAATATAAGGAATTCAAAATATTTTCTTACACACAACTTTCAAACAGTGATTTTTAATTTTTAAAAGCCTATTTGCTAATTTGTTCAAAACGTTCAGATACAGGGAATGCTACACTGCAGCATAAAAGACACCCAATTTCAGTCATAGATGGGTGATAAAACAGTCCAAATACTTCACTTTTAGTTTTACAGCTTGGTACCCCCCTAAGAAAGGTTTTGGATAGCCAATAGTCCCAATTCAGTGCAAGCTTGTTGGACTTAAGCCTCATGGTTGTCAATGGGACTTAAACATGACTAACATCACAATCCTATTCATGTCTACTCAGAATAAGTCCCATTGTGTTCAGCTTACTACAAGAAAATGTGCATAGAATTGCAGTCTAACGTTCTCTACATTATGAACAAAATAATGTAAGGTGCAGAAAACACCTTAACAAAATTGGTGTACAAAATTGGAAAAGGTGCAGAAAAGAGCGACCAGAATGATTAGTGGGCTGGAGCACCTCCCTTACGAGGAAAGGCTACAGCGTCTGGGGCTTTTCAGCCTAGAAAAAAGGCGCCTGAGGGGGGACATGATTGAGACTTATAAAATTATGGGGGGGGGGACATGATTGAGACTTATAAAATTATGCATGGGATGGAGAGAGTGGATAGAGGGAAATTCTTCTCCCTCTCGCACAACACCAGAACCAGGGGACACGCACTAAAATTGAGTGGAGGGAGAGTTAGAACAGACAAAAGAAAATATTTCTTTACCCAGCGTGTGATTCATCTGTGGAACTCCTTGCCACAGGATGTGGTGATGGCACCTGGCCTAGATGCCTTTAAAAGGGGTTTGGACAAATTCATGGAGGAAAAGACCATCACAGGTTACAAGCCATAAGCAACCTCCTGGTTTTAGAAGTGGGTTTTCTCTGTGCCAGGTGCAAGGGAGTGGCGACTGGACACAGGTATCTTGTTGTCTCGTGTGCTCCCTGAGGCATCTGGTGGGGCCACTGTGTGACACAGGAAGCTGGACTAGATGGGCTTTTGGCCTGATCCAGCAGGGCTCTTCTTATGTTCTTATGTTCTTATTAAAATAGCTATGTAACTAACGGCCCAATCGTTGTTGTTGTTGTTGTTCAGTCGTTAAGTCGTGTCCGACCCTTCGTGATCCCATGAATCATATCCCGCCAGGCCCAATCCTACCAAGGGCCTATGGCAATGGATCTCGTGATCCATTGCCACAGGCCTTGTTGCGGCAGCATGAAAGCTGTGCCGCCATTATGTGTGATGGAGCCGCTGGGGGAATGGTCAGCGGTGCCATGTGTGCATCAGACACCTTGCTGGTCCAAGTAAGGTGGTGGCATGGGTGGGCCATGGGTGGGCCACCCATTCAGGGTGGGGGTAGGAGGGCAGGGAGAAGGCTGGAAGGGATGGATCTCAGTGGCAAAAGCTCATGCAGGATTCTATCCTCCATTTTCCAGGCCATCCCCTTCCTCTCCTTGGACTTATGCCAGCTACATAGCTGGTGTGGGTCCAAGGAGACCCATAGGTGGCCACAAGGACTACCTTTTCTCCCTTACCTCTTTTTACTTACTGGTACCTCTTGTTGGTCTTCTGGTTGTCTCCCCCACCATAGCATGCACTTCATTGGCGTGGCTGCATGCTATAGCAAGGTGGGGGATTGGACTGGGCTGAGGAAGAATTTGTGCCTGATATATGATTTTGTTGAAGTGCAAAGGAATCTTGCTTATTTAGATTCACTGGAAAACCGAGTACTTGTGGAACAATATCCTCCATCCCCCCCCCCCCCCCCCGCAAGTGGAACTAATTTATCGCATTAAGCAAAGTTCATTACTATTTTGTAGCTGTACTGGCTGTTCTGGAAACTTCTACCTAAATATAGTAAGTTAAATTAACATCCCGCATCACTGGTCCTAATGTGCACATCCAGAATGCTCATTGGCTTTTATAGGGTTTTGAAAGATGCCGAAGTTCAGGTTACATCTTGATAACAAATAGCACAAACTGGCAGTTTGTTGAGCTGTCCACAAATGTGGTGCTGAATATGCTACTACAGAAAACACATACAGTGGCATTTACAAGCATCTTAATCTACATTGCTTGATAATGTCATGTATTTATATAATTTTGATCTAAAACCTAGCCAAGTTCTTTTTTAGAAACAGGAAAAGACTACTTGAGGCACTGATATGTACTAATTGTTAGATTACCAGAATTAGATGAATAAGCAAAATAATTCCAAAGAAGAGGAAGACAGTTTCTTTTGCTACAGATTTCAACACGATTTGTTGCCTAGACAGCATTAAAACAAGATTTTTACAAGTTTATTTTTACTTTTACATAGAGAATGAAATTAGCAGTAACTGGTTCTTTCATTAAATGGTGCAGAAGTAGAATAGTTTATATTTCTCAATTTAGCTGGCGGAAATTCGAGGAGGCCGATGGGGCCGGCCTGGATTTACACCCAGGGAAGGGGACGAGCATCCCCTTCCCTGAGTAGACCTCCAGCCCGGCGGCAGAACAGCCATTGGGGCTCAGGATCCGGCGGGCAGCCGTGGGCCACCGGCCGGATCCTTACACAGGATTGCGCTGTTAGAGACAGAGATATTTCTCAAGGTCACCTAGTCAGTTTCACCAGAATCTGAAGTTTCCACCTCTGGAAAAAAAAAATAACTTCGGAATGAATGAGACCTAGTTGCTGTAAGAAGGAAATTTATGTATCAACTCAATGAAAATGTAAAGGTAGCTGCTTAAGGCGTTCTATAGAGATTGGTCAGGTTGGGCACTGGCACTCTCTAATCCACACCCATTAGAGAGCCCACCAGGCTGGACCAGCCCCTGAACCCTCAGTACCACTGCCAGTGGCAGCACACAAACCACCATCAGGGGATAGGCGAGGTGCCATTGCATGGCTTTGCCCCAGGCCCTGCGTACAGACACGGAATCATACCACCGCACCATAACATTTCTGCTCTACCTACTTATCCCCAACTGACCCCAGCTCTCCAGCTGTTGCATCACACTGTCTCTGCACTGTAGGTATTATTAATTGGGTATTATTTTGGGCACAATCCTGTGTAAGATATGGCAGCTGGCTTAAAGGGCTGGCTGCCACATCCTATTCCATTCCCGGGCCACCCCGAGGCAGCCTGGGAGCACTTCGGGACAAGGGGACGTTCTTGGACCTCCTTGGATGTATGCCAGCTATGAAGCTGGTGTGCATCTGAGGCAGCAGAGTAAGGCTGAATCGGGCTGGGAAAATTGGCAGAGCGCACCATCAATATCCCCGCCCTCTCCCGGCCTGGTTCGGCCAATGGCCCCCTCTCTCCACGCCCCTGCCCTCCCTCCCCTGCACAGGCCGTACCCTCACTGGTGGCCGCAGGGTCCGGAGGGCGGCAGGGTAAGGGCTGCCGGCTTTCACATCGGCAGCCCTTACTCCAGAGTCATCGCAAATGGGCTTTACGACACATTTGCAACAACCTAGAGTGGTGGGACGTGTGCCCCGCTGCTCTAGCACTTACACTGGATCGGGCTTTCCATCACTGAAATCATTTTGAATGTTAATGTTCTCCATAACTATTTTATATTTGTGTTCCTGTTTAGTTTAAGGCACAATAAAGCAACACTCATTTGTGTAAACTTGACTACTGTTAGCCCTGACAGTAACATAATCACAGAGCATGCATACTAAACTTAAACTTCTTCCAAAAAGAATATCTGTCATCTGTCAGCTACAATACATTACTCTGACAAGTTACATTTAAGGTACGATACACATCCATGACGATTCCATCGTCACTGTCTTAGCTCATGTTTTGCTGATTCCTCTCCCTTGGCTGACTGACAGTAGGTTGGCTTCAAATCCCAGACCATGCACCCTTTCCCAATGGAAACAGTAGAATTTCTGAGTAAATAAATACAGGACTGCACTGAAAGACTATGTGGATGTGTGCCAATATGTCTGCAGACTGAATTCTAACAGATGGTAATCTGGAGATTGGCAGATATTGGTCAACTGGGATGGTAGCTTTTAAGGCTGAGCCTGAGACTCTGGATCATGTAAAAGTAGATAGGAAGACGCCCTAGGATAATTACTCCTTATTTTTAAAATGCCACTAACATTTGTGATTTACAGAGTGAGATAACAAAAAAGACAGGCTCTTGCCTTTATAATAGTAAAAATTAACAAGTAAGGCTGCAATCCTATAATACTTTCCTGGGAGTAAGCCCCAGAGTGGACATACACAAGACTGCTCTGTAAATAAAAGTTAATATGATAAAGTAACATATAACAGAAAATGTTAAAATAATTAAGATTGCTAATGTCAGATAGGTCATATAATTTATTTTATTTTAAGAAATGTATACACTGCCTTTCTGCCCCCAGAGGGGCCACCATATAAGAGCATGAGATGCTTACTGGAGGAACCCAGGAACTTCACAAATTGTGGCTCTAAATACTGACACCAAATTCTTTTAAAATCAAAAGTTTAAATATATAAATAAATGCATATTTTTAAGCTGTTTTGGTCACTTCTCAAAATGTCAAACAGATGGTTAGCCAAATCATGTGGTGCAGCTCGTGCTAGAATGTACCACTTCAGACTTCAGTGGGGAATAACAATTTCTGAAAGCTCTCCTGCATGAAAAAGAAATCCATGCATATAGAAATCTAGATGATTAAAGGGAAGACTAGGCTAGAATGCCTCATCCTGTCCTAGTTTTAAATGCATCTAAAATCATTATATGGAAGGATATTCTATATAACATGGAATATTGGGTTGTACCAATATGGTACAGCCCAATAAGAGTGGTACCCTGTGATTCTGTTGATTGTACAGCTTAGTTCTTACTGTCTTACATTTACTTGAGATGTTTGGCAGATGCGTTTGGCTTTTAACATTCATATACAGTGCTTTTTAAAAGAACCTATATTTGGTTATGTTATGGCCTAGATACTTCTGTGCCATAAACCCAATGTTTTGACTACCAAACCAGCTATCACAGGACTCTTGTAGACCAACAACATTTTGTAAATATTGATAAACCAAACTCCCTAGTTGGGTAAATGAAACAACACATGCCATGACAAACTCTGTGCCATATCAATGCTTCATATCTATACCCCTCCCCATGTTTACAGTCACTGGTCCTGCATCTTTCATAAACAGATGAAGCTCTTCCTGCAACCAAGGGGGAATTTGTTGTTTCCAATGTACAAGTCTGAGGGTCAATACATAGCATTTAAATGGTGGGGCCACTGTGTGATACAGGAAGCTGGACTAGATGGGCCTTTGGCCTGATCCAGCAGGGCTCTTCTTACGTTCTTAAATATACTCATACTTTCGTTGTGCCTGTCATCAACAGGAGTATCTTTGCCAGACTCAAGCGGATTGCATGAACATGTTTTAGACAGCATTTCCACAGACGCATTCCCAGAAAGATTTCACATTTTAACCAGTAGATGTCTCTATTATCTCACTGAGGTGTTCACAAGACCAACAATCTCTTTGTAAAACTGAACTTCGTAAAACTGAAATTTCAATAAATGAAATGTATGGTATATATATTTACCATATATTCAGCAAGATTTTTATTTCCTATTTTAAATAATCAAATGTAGCATACTCTCCTGTATGACATAGTTGTTGCTGTGCAGAAAACATGAAAATTGAGGATTGCTCCTTTCCTGCCTCTTTTTATTTATTTTTCACATTTTTATACCGCCTTTCCTCCAAGGAGCTCAGAGTGGTGTACATATTTCCTCTCCCTCCTTTTTTGTCCTCACAACAACCCTGTGAGGTAGGTGGGGCTGAGAGAAAGTGACTGGCCCAAGGTCACCCAGGAAGCTTCGTGGCTGAGTGGGGATTTGAACCTGGATCTTCCAGGTCTAAGTCCGACTCCCAAACCACTACACCATCCTGGCAGACCTCCATGGGAACAACAAATGATTGTCTTCACCCAGCTTCTTCCTTTTTTAACATTACTGTGCGCTTTCCTCTTGGTGTTATAATCCTTGACCAGTCTGTAGGTGACTTTTCACCCCGAGACTACTCTTTGCTGGCCTCTTCTTTACCATGTCTGCAGTCCACTTAGAACCCCTCATTTAAGGCCCATTACATTTTTAATGCATACACCACATGTATGTTATAAATACATGACAGCCAATGTGTGCAGCATGTAGGGAAAACCACGGAGGAGCTCAAATTGCTGCTGCTCCTTGGTGTGCATTCACTTGCTCTCAGATCTGCATTTGTTGCAGTGTAACATCTGGTGTGGTCATCTCTTTGTTTGTTTCTTGATATGACATTTTCCCACTTTCCCCAGCTTACTGTCAACTAAACTCCCAGAACTTATGTCTCATGTAGTTTCTTGACTATATCTTCCCTTTTATCAACCAATGCACGTGCATAAATTAAACCCGACAAACAGCTGTAGATCGGATAGATTAGTCAGGGAAGAAAGCACAAGGGAGCTCTCCGGCTCCAGAAAAAATGCGGTAAGCCCAAAAATGTTTTAAAACGGGCGGGGGGGGGGAAAGGGATTTTTAGTATTAGCGTATAAGACGCACCCTACTATTATATAAGACGCACCTCACAAATTTAGACAAAAAAGTGCATCTTATACACCAATAAATAGTGTAAACCCCTGGCCTCTCCTATCCTTCCCATATGGTCTTGTTCATGTAGACATGAGAGCCTGGGCAAGGGACCATGCAAATGTGTACTTGCTACCACTATGTAAAGTAAAATAGGAGTACAAGACACAGGATATATGGGTATAGCTGCCATGTATTTTTAAGGCAAAGCAATAAAACGGTTAAAAACACTGGATCTCAGATCTTCACACTGGCGTCGCTATGGTAAAGCGACTATAGCGGGCCGCTATGGGGTGACACTCACATAGGGGTGACGCACGCATGCGCGTGACGCGCGCTACCTCCCCTGCACGCGTTGCCTCCGAAGACGTCCCCGGAGCCGGCTCCCGGCCTTGGAGGGGCCTTCCGAGTCCGGGAGCCGGCTCCAGAGACGTCTTCCCCGGCCGACGCGCCAGGGCCTTCTGAGGAAGGCCCGCTGCGCCGAACGTTATTTATAACGTTTTTTGCACATGCGCAAACCGTCCCTGAGGGAAAAGGGCTGCCCTTTTCCCTCAGGAACGGTCTGCGCATGCGCAAAAAATGTTATAAATAACGTTCGGCGCAGCGGGCCTTCCTCAGAAGGCCCTGGACAGCCGGCCGGGGAAGACGTCCCCGAGCCAGCTGCAAAGATTAAGGGGGCGCCCGGGGCAGCGGCCCAACGATTTATAAAAGGGGGTGCATCGGGGGAGGCGTCACTTGGGTGACGCGTGCTCCCTAGTGACGCCACTGGATCTTCAAGCAGGCTAAAAACCGCAAACAGGAATAAAATCCATACAAATCCAATACATACAAAATAGGAGTAGTAATGATGATTAATGAAGTGTGGGGCAACTCCTGTTATTACCTTTGTAATCTCTATTAGCATGGAAGTTACTTTACAACATCCATTGTGGCTTAAACTCCATGTGGTGGTGGTTGACCAAGTTGTTTAAACCCCAATCACATAGAGGGAGCCAGTGTGGTATAGTTTTCAGGGAACAGAATGAGAATCAGAGTTCAAATGTCTACCTAGCTGTGAAGCTCACTGGGTGACCTTGGGCCAGTCACAGTAACTCTGACAAAACCTAACTTACAGGGTTGTTTTGAGAGAAGCGGGGGGGGGGGGGGGGAAGAGGAACTTGTACACCACTCTGAGCTCCTTGGAGGAAGAGTAGAGTAAAAATATAATAAATACATTAATTAATAAAAATGAGTGGTAGAGTGCCTGATTTTTAGAGTAAAAGGGGCATGTGGGTGGAGAGAGGGTACAAGATCTTCACCTGCTGATTGCTTACCCCCCCCCCCCGAGATTCTCACTCAATGCCATTTTTCTCCCAGCTTGTTTCCAATTTTGGAACTGAACAGTTGAGAGAAAAACACCTGGGAGGAAAAGTTATAGAGAGAGAAACAGTAAGCGAGGGATGGTTTTGCTTTTCTCACCTGAATGTCCCTTACTCAGAAAAAGGTTTGACGGAGTCTAACGGAACTTATTTCCTCATTTAGGATTGAATCCTGTATGTCCACCACTTAAATGATGATTTAACACAGACATTGAGAAGTTGGTTGTAAAGGAGAATCTCCTGGATCACAGACCTCTACAATTCAGTGAAACTTTAATTAAAAACAAGAATTAAACATTGAACTTTGAAAATAAATTCATTAGATAAACACAGACTGAGGCTGCAATCCTATACACACTTACTTGGGAGTATGTCCCATTGAACATAGTGGGGCGTACTTCTAAGTAAACATGTATAGGATTGCGCTGTGAATCTTTCAGCAGCCGTGTATAACAAAATTAATCTTAAATAACATTATTTTTGTGCTTTCAGGCAATCCTTCTCTGTTGATGATTACTTTATAACTTTGTTTTATTTTACCTGCCAGCATCTACTGACTTGGAATACAAGTTCCTTATCATTCATTCAAGCTGAGACCTTGAGATGATGTTTGCTCCATCTCTGTATCCAAAGGTAACACAATATTTACTGCTATAGACTGAATACTCTTTTTAAAGAAAATGTTGGCGTAAGCATGAAATACAATGCAAGATATCTGGAAGCGTCGTGACAAGAGGACAAAGCACTGGACAGGAAAGCTTCTAAAAGTATGTTTCATTCTTGATCAATCATGCTGAAGCACTGTAGTTAAAGAATGAATGGAAGTTTATGAAAGTGAACACGTACTGAAGTAAAAAAGATGATTAATATACAAGACTTCTAGCAATTTCCTTCCTGTCCTTTGTAGTTTTTAAGGTTCAAGCTAGATGTGATAGTATTGTTCTATTGTAGCACAGTTCTATGCATGTTTGGTCTGCCACAATCGCATATAAGCTGGGGTGAGTCTGATTTTTAGAACGAAAGAAGCGTTAGATGGGGAACTCAACTCTTTGACTTACCTCCTCACTTTTTGTCCCCTGAAGCTTGTTTCACCTCAGCTCCAATACCATTTTGGCTGTGAGGAAAGTGAGGGGGTGAGGAAGAGGCTAGCAGTAGGCACAGGAAACGTTCAGTTGTCTTCACTGTGCCCCCTCTTTTGTTCTAAAAATCACACCCTCTGCTTTAGACAAGATTGGGGGGGGGAATGTCCCAATTTAGAGAAACGAGTCTACTACCATCATGTCTAATTGGGCCCTTAGTAAAATATGGTCAATTGGCACAATCACGGCTGCCACATGGTGGCAGTTTTACATGTGACTTGATGAACTGCTTGTGAGCAATGGGTCACCACATACATTTTCTCTATACCACCACAGTCTGTGAGGTAAAGTGGGGGAAACATTTTGTGGCAGCATGAACAAAATGATCTGGCAGTGATGAGCTGCAGCAAGCAAACAGTGTGTGGGTTATTCGAGGCAGCCTCCACATGGAGACTCTAATGTATAATGAAGCACACATACACTTAGCAAAAGCAACACTGCAGTCAACATTTGGTGCACACCCCAACTAACCGTATTTATCAGTGTATAACGCACTTTTTTGTCTAAATTTGTGACCCAAAATAGTAGGGCGCGTGTTATACGCCGATACTAAAAATCCCTTCCCCTCCCAGCCATTTTAAAGCATTTTCGGGCCACTTGGCCGCTTACTGCATTGTTTACCACCTCCAATCTTCGTCCCATGTTGCCAGCTGCATTGTGGTCCCGCCGGGACTGCCCCCAATCAGCAGCTCCAAGACGCGAGGTTCCCAGGTGCTGGACACGACCTGGGAGCCCTGCGCAAACATCGCAGCAACTGCGATGTTTGCGCAGAGCTCCAGTCGCGTTCAGTGCCTGTGCGAAGTGCCCTGATGCTAGATGCGACTTCAAAGCCCTCCGGAAACATCGAAGGAACTCGGATGTTTCCGGAGGGCTATGAAGTCGCGTCTAGCGTCAGGGCACTTCGCGCAGGCGCGTCTTGGAGCTGCTAACTGGGGGTCCCGGCGGGGCCGCAATGCAGCCGGCAACGCGGGACAAAGATTGGAGGTGGTAAACAACAACGCGGTAAGTGGCCAAGTGGCCTGAAAATGCTTTAAAACTTTTTTTCAGAACAGCAGGGCCAAAAGGAAGGTGCGTGTTATACGCCGGTGCGTGTAATACACCGATAAATACGGGTATGTACAAAAATCAAATCAGATATGCATGTGTGAACAAATAATTGTCTCTGGCTTTTGCCATTGTCTCTGGCTTGGATTCTTTACATCAACTTGATTCTGTTGCAAATGTATGAGGCTAAGGCTGCAATCCTATATACACTTTCCTGGGAGTAAGTCCCACTGAACATAATGGGACTTACTTCTGAGCAGACATGCATAGGATTGTGCTCCAACTCCCTAAAGAGAGGTAGTTGATTGTTTGATGGGGCTCAGATTTCAATGTTTATACTGGGTCACATGCTACTGACATCTTCCTATTTAATGCAACATGTTCCGCTTCCTTAATTTGTACCGAAAATGCTGGAAACCAATCAAACAATTCCTATTTTCCACATTTTTACCTACTTTGGGAGTCTTAAAGTGTCGCCTGGTCTTACTCTTTTATTTTTCTTTTATGTACACGTACTGAGACAGGCAGCGCAATCCTATCCAGCACCGGTGCAGCGTGGGCGTCAGACCACACTGTATCCAGTGCTGGAGAGGAGCGGGCTTGGGGTCTCCTCAGAGTAAGGATGTTAGTCCTCTTACCCTGAGTAACGGTGAAAGATGATCAGGATGTAAACTAGACTTTTAGCCAAGGGGCAGAGATGAAGGGCTGAACTTTTGCAATGTTGCAAAGACAGAAGCGACATGACTTGGCTATGAACTGAATATAGGGAATAGGGAAGAGGGAAGAGTCAAAGATAAAGATAAAGCATTGTGTTTGTGGATGATGACATTGTCAATAGATGAGGAGAGAGTATGGGAACAGGAGGGCTTCATTTTGTTGTATTTGGAAGGTTGCCAGAGGTTACTGAAAAACGTTGTGTGGCTACCTTGCATTTTTGCCATACTGTCAGCTTTGTGAAAATGTTTTGCTAATTAGCATCTTCCTATATGCCTCATTTAGGTTTAAGTCCTAAGGACATGTTTTTGTAGCTACTGTGATGAAAAAATGCGAAGCTCAGCACCAAAGCCTTCATTTAATACCAATCAGAAAACTGTCAGGTCCTCAGGTGATGAGGTCACAAATTTTTAAAATCACAACAATGAGGATAAAATTTTATTGGAAGAGAATTCACTTTTTCATGAGGCAAAAGAGACAGCTCCTTCAAGCTCTTGAGAAGATGCTCCTTTCATACTCGAGTAATTATTGATGTAGGGGTCAACACCAGGTTTTCTATTGTATGGATTAAGACTAGTTTGATTTGATTTGAATAAAAACTAGAACAGTTTTCAGCAGAAGAAATGTTAGATTCAAACCTGTGTTCAAACCTTAGCTCAGTTTTGCCCACACGCCTTTGGCAAGCTATAACATTGGAACACTGAGAATCTTCCTTACATGATTGCTTATGAGAGTGCCACTTCACCTGCTCATGACTGTGGATGGCAGCATCCCAGCCTGAATGAGGCATGGGATCCCGCTAGGCACCTGACTGATGCCTGAGCAAGCCGAGGGCGGGGCCAGAGATTGCAGCTTGCATGTGGCCTCCGACCCTCAGCATTCTGAGACTAGAGAAGCTTGTGACTTAGCCCACCCATCTGTCACAATAGTCTGGGATTAGCTGGTTGCCATTAGGGGACAGGTAGGCCAGCGGGTGGCGCAGTGGGTTAAACCGCTGAACCATGAGCTGTCGATCGAAAGGTCGGCAGTTCGAATCCGCGACGGGGTGAGCTCTCGTTGCTTGGCCAGCTCCTGCCAACCTAGCAGTTCGAAAGCATGTCAATGCGAGTAGATAAATAGGTACCGCTTGCGGGAAGGTAAACAGCGCTCCGTGTTCCAGCTGCATGCTACGCGCTGCGGCAAGGAGAGTCATGCTGGCCACATGACCACGGAGGCATCTTCGGACAACGCTGGCTCTTCGGCTTTGAAATGGGGATGAGCACCACACCCTAGAGCGACTGGACTTAACTGTCAGGGGTCACCTTTACCTTTTTAGGATTTTTTAACTTTATACCTGACTGGCTGTTGTTGTGGAATATTTTTATTTCTTTTTTGTCTATCACAGACTGTCCTTAAGGTGCGGTGTTCAACCGGGGGGGGGGGGGCAAGACTGTCTGGTAGAGCATGAGACAGGGAGTAAGAATAGGGATTTGGTGTCTACCCTTAGAAAAGTGAGAGTCAGGGTCAGGGGGCATTACCCCAATGTTGATGACTCATTGGCTGCCTGCCCCCTGTTCAGTGTACCCAGGTGGCGCTTCTCTGGCCTGGGTGGATACGGTGTTTGGCTCCTTAGACATCACACAGATGATGCATGGACATAATGTGTCAATGTCACTCTGATGATGCACAGATGGCAGGAGGCCGCTCCATGTGTGACGGGTTGTATTTCCATGGACACTAGTGGCATTATTGGTAAGGGCTGTGCCAGTGTTACTGGTATGGCATTGCCTAGATGGGCTTAGGATATGACTGATGTCAACGTGCCATTGGCATTGCGTCCAAATAGGTTTGGGCTGTGAATGCATAGATGAGAGCACAGTTTCCAAACAATTTTTAGTGATGAGCTTCATTCAACAGAATAAGATGGGACCAGTACTGAAAAAGTGAATGTGTGGTGCAATTTTAGTTTTGGACTTCTTCCATTCAGACTTAGCCATCAATTACGATGTCTTTAGGGTAAGGTGGAAGAGAAAGTGGCTTCTGGGGGTAAAAATATGAGACAGAAAAGTTAACACTGACATGGCCCAAGACAGAATGTGAGCTGTTTCTCTAACTTTATATGAAGGAAGGAGAAAACCTGGATGACTTTATCCTCAAATGAGGCAAACAATTCCACTCTCCTCTGAGGCGAATGTATAGCTGCTTCTTTTCCATTCCATTTATTTTCCTAATGTGGGCTAGTGCACATATACTTACTTCTGTTTATTCTTCCCCTGCCTTTCACATATACATTTTTGAGCATGATACATTACTTGAATTATTTGCTTATCAGCCTTTGTTTAAAAATGAGATGTATTTGTCACCTTCTTCCCTGTCCCCTCTTGCACAAAGGCTTAAATGAATAAATCAATTTTGGACGAATATATGATGCTGGCATGCTGCCTTATCCAGAATAAATCACTAAAACCAAAGCAACATATTAACCTCTTGGACCCAGGAGTTGGGATTAGCATATTAGTACTTAAGCGCTGTGAGCTTTGGTCCAGCAGACCCTTGGGATTAAACTGTGGCACATTTGTAACTTGGCATGCATGAAAGCATTTATTGTACTTGTTTACAAGCACATGCAGCAACCCACAGGCTATACACCTATGGAGTTTTCGATTTTCATTCGATTTTCATTCGATTTTCAATACTCTCAGGCCCCAGATCAGTATTTCCCAGATCTGTGATTCCAGGGGCACAGCATTTTTTTTTTTCTGGAATAAAATTGAAAGTGCATTTCAATCTTATTCTCAGATACATGTACTGTATATATATTTTCCTTGATCAAAACAGTGGGCAGGCATCCTCTAAGCAACTGTGGTATATCCTAGTTAATTCCACCTAATCTTCACTCGTTCATTTTGCCTAGTCAGTCATGGGCTCCGGGGACCACATTTGCTGGGCAATCATGATGCCTCTGGGATTCCCCTGTGACTGACAGCTGGCTGCATTAGGGGCTCCCAGTATATATTTCCCTGGGAATTATGCTGCCGTCCATATATTGTCATCAACATGCTAATGACACCCAGCTCTTCTCTCCTTTCCACCTGATTCGAAGGGGGCAATCGAGGTCCTGGATCGCTGCCTGGAGGCAGTTGGGAGCTGGATGTGGGCGAACAAGCTGAGAGAATAAATCCTGATAAGACAGAGGTTCTGCTGGTCTGGAAATCCTTGATGCAGGTCCTGCTCTGAATGGGGTTACACTCCCTCTGAAGGAGCAGGTCCACAGTCTCAGGGTTCTCCTGGATGCACAGCTGCTCCTGGATTCCCAGGTGGTAGCTGTGGTGAGGGGAGCCTTTGCTTAGCTTTGGCTGATCCAACAGCTGCAACCATATCTGAATCTGTCAGACCTGGCCATGGTGACCCATGCCTTAGGGCCCAATCCTATCCAACTTTCCAGTGCCAATGTAGCCATGCCAATGGGACACACTGCATCCTGTGGTGGAGGGACAGTCACAGAGGCCTCCTTAAGGTAAGGGAACATTTGTTCTCTTGCCTCGGGGCTGCATTGTGGCTGCATCCGTGCTGAAAAGTTGGATAGGTTTGTGCCCTTAGTGATGTCTAGATTAGATTACTGTAACACACTTTACATGGGGGTGCCTTTGACGACTGTTCAGAAATGGCAACTAGTGCAGAATGCAGCTGTCCGTGTGGTTGTGGGGGGTTTGTTAGTTCGACTCAGCCAGGTCGCTGCTCCAGTGACTACACAGGCTGCGGGTTCATTTCCGGGTACAGTTCAAGATGCTAGTTTTGACGTTTAAGGCCCTTTATGGCTTGGGACCAGGGTATTTGAGGGACTGTCTTCTTCCATACAATCCAACCCATCTGCTGAAGTCATCAGAGGGGGCTCTTTTAACCATCCCACTGTTGATGGAGGTGGGGTGGTGGTGAGGAATATGGCCTTCTCAGTGGTGGTGCCTCGATTGTAGAACTCCCCCCCCCCCCGGAATTAAGAACGGCTCCCTCTTTGGAGATCTTTTGACAGGGCCTTAATACATTTTTATTTAGAACAGCATTTAATGACTGACATGATTCTCTGTCATTTAATTAATTTTTAATGGTTGATTGTTAATTGTTGCAATTCATTGGGCTTATCCGGTTTTTACAGTTTTTATTGTTTATTGTGATTGTTATTGTATTTAAATGTTGTAAGCGGTCTTGGGTGCTGTCAGCGGGAGAAAAGTGGGGTAAACATTCAGTAAATAAAATAAATAATATTATTGGCAGAAGAGGGATCAATGACGTATGACGCCTCCGCACTCCGACAGGTACAGAATAGTGGGATGCAACAGGCATGGTAGCCTATTTCAGTCCCTCCTACGACACACTAGCATGCTCCAGGATACAGTCTGAGAATCAGTGACCGAAGAAGAAGGGTAAGCAACAGCAACACACATCTTAACCAAGAGACTACTTGGGTACAAATTCATTTATCCAAATGGTTTAGAGACACACCCAAATGGACCAAAGTGTCATCTGTACATAAGTGCTGAGCTACTGTATATATACATCATTACTCTGAATGATTAGGTGGTTTGGATAAATAAGGTTCAGGAAATGGATGGTCTACTATAATGCAATTGAGATAATGGATCAATCTATTGAAATATGGCTTCTAAGTCTTTATCTAAGCTCTTGTTTCAGTGCATTATGGTACTATCCAGAATGACTACTGCCATTTACTTGCCATTATTAGTTATTGTTCAGACTGTGCATTTTCCACACAGCACATTATGTTCACCATAGAAAGACAAATCTAGAATCGCACACAGAAGTTGCCAGAGCAGCAACACTGCAGATGGGAAAGATAGAAGGAAACTCAAGGCATCCATCCTTCCAGAGCAGGCAACTAATGGGGCAACCCTATCACCAGCTTAGGATGGCGTAGCACTGCTGCACCAGCCTACAGTGTTGCAAACGTGCCCTAAGGCACTTTTGTGGCACCTGGCAAGTGGCCGGCACTGGCGCCAAGGCCTGAGCCACCCGCCGAGTGGCAGAAGACCCTTTGCCATGGAGCGGGTAAATGCCGGTCCAAGTAGCGCAGGGTCTGGGGGAGGGCAGGGAGGGTGGGTGGATCAGGTCTGGGGGTGGGGTGGGACCAGCATCTGTGGCAGACCCGATATCCTATCTCCCCCCCCCCCAGGCCATAAGCCCCGACATGGAGCTGCTTGATTCTCCACCAGCCAAGGAGCTGGTGAAGAACCAGGTAGCCCTATTGTTGTGGCTTACCCTGAGTAGACCTCTAGTCTCTTCTTTCCCCATGATAGGATTCAGCGTGGCCCATGCTAAATCTTCTATGCCGGGGAAGGATAGGATTGGGCTGTAAGACGAATAGGAACACTCAAATTCCCTGAAATCTTGCTCTGCCTCCTCCAACAGTTTCTAGACTAAATATAAGGTCCATGTCTCTGGAGATTTTAGAAGCAGTAAGGAGGAATTGAGAAGAGTATCCAGTGATCATGAAATATATATTATTAATTTATATGCCACATTTCAGTTCCATCTAAGGTAATTACGAAGGCAGCTTACAAAAATAAATCACAACTAACAATAATTCAAACTAAGAACTCAACAGTCATTAACAAAGCAAAAACACCACACAGCTTGAACCAAGGAGAAGCAGCAATTAAGATAAAACATCACAGTAAAACAAACAAAAGAGAAACTTTTTAACGCCTGCTTAAAATGGCCCGTGTAGGGCCACGTCAGGCCTTTCAGGAATGGATCACACAACTGGAGGCTGCCACTGAGAAGACCCTACAGACCCCAATGGTAATGGGACATGAAGCCAAGTTTCTGATGAAGAATGCAAAGTATGAACAGGTTCATGTGGGAGGAGACGATCCTTCAGGTATCCTGGACCCCAGCCATATAGGGTTTCGTAGGTGATAACCAGCACCTTGATTTGTGCTCGGAAGCAATGGGTTCCCTTAAGCACCCTGGACATTACATTCTGCAACAGCTGAACTTCCAAACTGTCTTCAAGGTCATCCCCAAGTAGAGTGTGTTACAATAGTCTGAGACATAATACGAACTTGTGTACAAAACAATTTGGTTTTCATCCCTTATTATGATTGCTACTCCCTTGGCATAGAACTGTGCATACACACAGTTCTGACTATAATACTATGATGTATTGTTCAAAGCTGGCCAAAGGGGAAAAAAAGGTTACTGAAGTTACTGCTCATTTATGAAAAAGCTCATGCCAACAGAAAGGTGTGCAGAAAAATCAAAATGCGTTCAAATCTTATAAAGTACATTTCAAGTTATTTACAATAAGGAAAACATACACATGATATGGAGATTGACTGGAGACATGAAGCAATCCAACCCCATACATTGCAGTTGCATCCATGGGCCTTAAGATGGAAAACTGTAACACACATAGCTACAAAAGGACAGATTTCAAGCTGTACTGCCACGTGGTTCAAACCATGCTCCTTGAATGGTCTGATGGAGGCAAAGTCAAATGCTGACAAGGTGAATCACCTTGGCTTTCACAGTCCTGTTACTCCACTGCTGACTGTCCTTTAATGGTTACGAGACACAGTTGTCTGGCGGGATCAGCTGCTCTATTTAAATCTATGAAAGGTGTGAAGCTGAGGTGTTGCCTCAAAATAGAACGTCTGTATCTGATTTTCTTGTGATGCAAAATTTTAATCAACACAAGAAATCAGTGAGAAATGTTAAAAGTAGAGAAACACTGTCCTCGGATATAGGAGAGTAATGAAAATAATCTTATCGTTAACCATGGTGGACATGTGGGAATTGCAACATATGTGTTGCCCCTCAGAAGACATGCATCCAATAAAGATGTACAAAGGCTTCAACCCACTCTTCCCGCCCCCTCCATCCATGTGGCGCATACTTTCTTATACATACCACCTCAGCCTCCGAGACTGATTAAGAGCAGCCTCTTGTCTATATCTCCCATGTGCTAAGTACATACATCTAGGCAACACTGACAGCATGCTTGGTCGTTGTTCCACAGTTGTAGGACATACAGCACAATCCTATGCGTGTCTACTCAGAGGTTTAAGTCCCATTGAATTAAATGGGATTTATTCCCAGGTAAGTGTGTATAGGATTGCAGCTTTAGTCCCGGGCTCACCTGAGCAGATTTTGAGCATCTTCCCTGTGTCAACCTGTTCTTCTGCTATTCTGATGTGGCCCATTTGTAATACTCCATACTGATGTTGTGTCATGTGGCATAACTGGCTAAGCATTATATTTGAACAGGGTAGCTGTGAAAATGCTATAGTATTACAACGCAATCCTAACTAAGATCCGGTGGGTGGCCTATGGCCTGTGTGCCAGCAGCCAGCGTGGCTGCCAGGCGGGAGGTCTACTCGGGGAAGGAGATACTTGTCTCCTTCCCCGAGTGTAACTGGGGCTAGGCCCTATCGGCCTCCTTGGATTTCTGCCAGCTATTTTGCTGGTGGAAGTAGAGGAGGCCATGTAAAGGCTCCAGCGCCCGGCAGGGGTCAGGATACGGCTGAAGGCCATCCCCCTCCCCCTCCCGGGATGCCAGGGTCAATGGCCACCCTCCTGGCTCTGGTGCCCTGCCCACTGGATCCGCTACCCTGCCCACTGGATCCAAACTTACCTGGGTCTGGCGACGGCGGGATCCTCCCAGCGCCGGAGACGGCCTTCCCGGCTCTCAAGGAGGCGCAAACGTGCCTTACGGCACGTTTGCGACTCCTTCCGTACCAGAACGCTCATTCCGGCGCTGGAAAGTTCTGGTGGATTGGGCTGCCCATCATCTTCCTACATCCATTTCACAGATGTAACAAACATGACAGAAGAAACAGAAAAATATCACACAGTAAAACCGGGAACAAGTTCTCAGATGGCAGCAGCATGATCTTGTGGTCTTTCATATGGCTTTGTGGCACTGATTCAATACTGACCCAAAGGAGAAGAACCTCCCATGGATATGTTTGAAAGCTTAAGTTAATCTTCCTCATTCCATGTTTTTGGACAGTCTTTTCAGTTATTAAAGTACAGTACCATTAACAGAAAAATGTGAATTATAGAGCACAAGAATGCTACAGATGAGGCTAACAAAAGTATGTCATATAGCCCTTGTTACAAAATGTGCAGTGTTTCCACCCACATACAAATAAATCCCTCGACAGTGGCTAAAGGTTGACCACAAATCCAGCACAGAGTAACTCTACTCCCTAATTTGAATGTAATATGGGAGAGCTGACAATTAATTGATGTTGGAGGTTTTGCCACAAAACTCTAATTGCCCCAATTCAAACAAGATGAAATGCACATGCAAAACAGTATATGTGTTGTGCATATTTCCTGGGCTCATCAGTGCTCATCATCAGTTCAAGAAACAGGAGGGGCTAGATTCAGTCTTTCTCCCTTAATAAATGCTTGGTACAGTTTGATTTGAGATGTCTCTGTGCAGCCTCAGCACTGGGTTTATTCCTGGCCAATATATGCTCAGCACTACAGATCCAACATGTAGATCAGGGGTTCTCAACCCCTTCCCGGCCGAGTACCACCTCCAGAGCCACTCTCCTGCTGCATACCACCGGAAGTGACTGGCGAGGACATTGTTGCCAGTTACTTCTGGGTTTTCAGGTTTTCGGAGGCAGGAAAATGCAGATAGGAGTCTCTGGCCGGGTGGGAGGGCCCTTCTCAGTGTTCCTGAGAGGCTTGGCCTCTGAGGAGCAAAGATGTACTGCCAAAAGCGCTGCATTCGAGTGGGGTTCCTGTGGTCCGAGTACCACTAGCAGTCGACCGAAGTACCACTGGTGGTACTAGTACCACTGGTTGAGAACCCCTGATGTAGATAGAATTTTCATATCACACAATGCTTTTCAAAGTACATGTGCTGGTGAATCAGGGGAGGGGCCATAGCTCAGTAGTGAGCACATGCTTTGCATGCAGAAGATTCCCAGTTCAATCCCTGGCATCTGCAAGTAGAGCTAGGAAAAGACCCTGGAGAGCAGAGTCAGTGAAGACAATACCGAACTAGACAAAACAATGATCTGACTCTATAAGCAGCTCCCTGTGTTTGTAAATGGAGTCACTTTCTACAAACATTGAGGTGAATAATCAACTGAGAAATTAAATGAGGGTGTGCACGCGTCTGTGTGCATGTGTTAGTGTCAACAAGTCCCTAGACTTAACACATTAATTACATATATTAAACAAGTGAGCATGTTTATGAGCATTCTGTCCATTTGTGTACTCAGTGCTTTGTGAGATCAGTAGGAGGTACCGTATTTATTGGCGTATAAGATGCACTTTTTTGTCTAAATTTGTGACTCAAAATAGTAGGGTGCGTCTTATACGCCAATACTAAAAAAATCCCTCCCTCCCCCGCCCGTTTTAAAGCATTTTTGGGCTTACCGGGGTTTTTCCGGAGCAGGAGAGCTCCCTTGTGCTTTCTTCCCTGGCTAATCTATCCGATCTACAGCTGTTTGTCTGGTTTAATTTATGCACGAGCTTGAGTTGAGCTTCTCGGCAGCCAGCAGAGGGCGCTGTGCTCAGGCCTTTCCTCTGATGCTGAATCAGCTTTGGTAAGCTTCTGAACTGGGCCTAGTTGGGGAGGCTTTGGAAACTGTGCTTAGGTTAGGTTAGGTTAGGTAGGGTGGGGGAAAAGAGTTGGGGTGGGGGAAGAGAGTTCTGCTGAGCTGCAGAGGGCGTGGTCTTCCCAGCTCTCCTCAGAAGGGTAAGCTTCTGAACTGGGCCTAGTTGGGAGGCTTTGGAAACTTTGCATAGGTGGGGTGGGGTAAGGGTTGAGTCTGGTTTTTTTGTATTTTTATATTTTTTACTTTGGAAACTGTGCATGGATGGGGTGGGGTGGGGTGGGGTGGGGTGGGGTGAAAGAGTTTAGTCTGGGGTTTTTTTGTACTTGGAGTAAATGTTTTTTACTTTGGAAACTGCATGGGTGGGTTGGGGGGAAAAAGAGTTGAGTCTGGGTTTTTTTTGTACTTGTACATTTATATTCTGGTGCATTTTGTTCATGTATCTTATTGCTGTGTGTTTTAAAAGAGATCCTGGTATTTTTGTTCAATTTATGTAAATTAGCTAATTAAGCAGCCAAGCCGTAAGTGGCCAAGTGGCCCAAAAATGCTTTAAATCTTTTTTTCTTGAAACCCAGGGCCAAAAGGAAGGTGCGTCTTATACGCAGGTGCGTCTTATACGCCGATAAATACGGTAACTTTTCAGAAGCTCAACAGATCAAAGCCTTTAGCATGATCTGTAAGAGCTATTTATGCACACTTCCAAGATTATACATATGTATTTTTCCCTGTTGCCTTTGGATAGGTTTACAGGTCTGTAGCCAGAAATATTGTGGGGTAGTGGTAGTCTAAGAACATAAATATAAGTAACCTAGGGTGCAATCCAGACCTACTTAGGCCGCCGTTGTAACCAGCGGCCCAGCGAAAATGGGAGGCCCCAGAACGGAAAGGGGATTCAAATCCCCTTTGAATTCCCATTCTGGAGGGGATTTGAATCCCATTTCCGTTCTGGGGTCTCCCATTTTCGCTGGGCCGCTGGTTACAATGGCGGCCTAAGTAGGTTTGGATTGCGCCCCTCATGTGTTTATTCAAAGGTATTGCTTCTTAGTGATTAACTGGCCTCCTTGGCCACAGCCCTGTATGTTTAGGTTAATCAACGGTTGGACATGAATTTCAGATCCAAAACAAGGTACGCGTGCAGAGTTGCATATGAGAAAAACCTTCGAATTTGCACTTGTTGGAACACTAAACTGGAAACTGCCCACACATTTTTTAAGAGATCGGTCATAATGGTAAGCTTCATCTACTGCACCATATGGAGCAACAAGGCTTTAAGTATTAGACAAATGAAAACCAAAACTCAACCTGATTTTTATAACCTTATTATAGAGTTGCAAAACTTAAGAGCACTTTACAATCAATACAGTATTTTAAAAACCCACCACATTTTGTAACCATAAGATGCTGACTGTCACATCCTGGTGTGGCAGGAATTCATTTCAGCACAGGAAGCAAAATGCTAGAGCAAAAATTACCAACACCACAAATTGCTCTCCAAGAATCTACTCTTTATATAGTGATCATACAGATAAGGGGAAATAATATCTGATATTGAGGCAGTACCAAGGAAAAATGAATTGTAATAAAACAATAAATCTGAAAATAAAAGTGACCAGTCTTTTATTGGTTTGTCTTTTATAACAAAAAACTGTATCAGTAGCTTGTTTTTTTGTTTTTTTTTAAGGAAGTCTTCATATTCTTGACATGTGTAAGTCACCTACTGCCCTATGGCACTCATAGACTTATTGTAAAGAATCTACAATATGGTTCAGAATCAGAGCTATTGATTGTCAATACAAGAAGCTGCAAACTCTGGAAGCCATAACCTGTACTGTTCGCTGCAACACTCCCTAGTTTTGAAGCCAACTCATTTTCCCAAGCTCTCTATGTCTCCCAGCCAGCATCCCCACCTGCCTTGTCCTCACAAGCTGATTTCCTTCCTACCACTTTCGTGCCTTAACAGCTACTTGTGCTTACTGGTTTATCCTGCCAACACAACATTTCCTCTCATCTTGATCCTCTAGCACTTGACCTCTTGGCCTGTACCTGCAACTCTGTCTGTAATTAGTCCTTGCAGTTAATCCCTTTGCTACAATGTTAGATCAGCTTCTGGCTGAATTTACAACAGGGGCTGACACTGCACCCTCCACTCAGTAACCGAGGTCCCAATGCAGTGGGAAAGAGCAGCAGAGAGATGCATTTAGATACAGAGAACAGCCTTGCACATGCAAGGAGACATTTTCGTATACGTTGCATTTTTTTTTCGTTATCTTTTGAAACTCCACTATGGCTGTAAACCAGTGCACACTTCTCTGCGAGTAAGTCCTCACTGAATATAATGGAGCTTACTTCTGAATAGACTTGCATCGGATTGCGCTGTAAGTGAACGGCCCAGAACACTGTTTTCATGCATGCTTGTGTTTAACTTTATTATAATAGCCCTTCTCAGCATTTGCTTTTCAGAAGAAACACTATTAATAAGGGGCTTATTAAAGATAACAGAGCAGCAAACATGGGTCTTTTCATACATAGGGAATTGCAACCAGTCTTGGCTCTGTGTAATACACAAGTCTGAAAACATATTTGGGTTGCAGTCACGTTTAGATCAGGGGTGGCCAACCTTTCAGCATGAATGCTCCTGGCCCTTTAATGCAGGCGTGGGGAACCTCCGGCCCGCGGGCCTGATCCGGAACGCGAGACGATCCGGTCTGGCCCGCGCGGGACCAGACCAATCCGGCCCGCGTGGGACCGGACCGGAGGCTCTGCCGCCGCCGCTTTCCCGCAACTACTCGGTTTAAAAGCGGCCTTCCTGGACATGTGCACAGCGCCGCTGAAGCCGAGGTTGCCCTCTCGGATTGCCTGGAGCCGAGGTAAGGAGAGCGGTGGGTGGGTGGGTGGGTGGGTGGGAGGGAGAGCGAGCGGTGGGTGGGTGGGAGAGCAAGCGGTGGGTGGGTGGGAGGGAGGGAGAGCGAGCAGTGGGTGGGTTGGTTGGTTGTCTGGGAGGTAAATTCGCGGGGGGTGTCAAATTTGCGTGGGGGGGGAATTGCCCGGCCTAACGGCCGGCCTGCAACAAATTTTCCCTATGGGAAAATTGTCCCCCACTGCAAATAGGTTCCCCACCCCTGCTTTAATGGTTGTATAGGTGAGGGCATTTCAGCAGATGCAGCTATTTTAGCAGCACCTTCAGCAATTGCAGCTGCCGAGATTCTGTCTTCTACACAACTCTTAAGAATGCAGAGGCCCGAATGGTGGAAGGTTGGCCACCCCTGGTTTAGATCTACACCTAGGGTCAGTTCAGATGATGCTCCACTGACCAGCCCCAGGCCAAATGATAAGGTCATGAACACACTGTGAGTGTGCATGTCCTGCCTCTCCCTTCATGCCAAGGTACGGTTGTTTACACAGAGGGTGGTGGTGGTTAGTTAATCATGTGTAGAGGGATGATCCCCCTCCAAAATATGGGGATGGGGATGGTTGCAAAGTATCATCTAAACTGGCCCATACACATGTAATCTGTGAAGTGGGCCTGGGAGATAGTTTCTGAAATTGTGTTTTATACATATTTTAATGATAGGTCAACTTGTGCAGAATCATATACTGTACAGTAGTAACATCATTACTGAGTCAATAAGGAAGAAGGCTTTCAATCTGTTTACACTGTAAACACATACCAATTAGACCAAGTGACAACATCAAAGGCATTAATCATTTGGTGCCTTAGAAGTAGAATCACAGAAGAGAACACAGTCACAAGATGAATTACTGCATGTTCTTAACTAGTTATCACTGATGTGTGTGGATTTGTTAACATCTTTTTTTAAGCACAGAAAATAAGGCGATCAATGTCACATCTTTTCAGGCTTCTCCATTCGCTTTAAAGAAGGTTTCTTTTCATTTCAAAATGGTAAATTGACCATGCTTCATGAAAAACAGATTGTATTTTAAATTGGGTAAAAGAGTTACATTTCACGTAATCAACATAGGAGGTTTTTTTTAATGAAATAACAATTTGCAAAAACAAAAATGTTGATCTTGCGGGGGGAGGGGGAATAGGGCAGGTTGAAAGAGGGAATTGAACGCCAGAGCCAAATCAGAGGAATTGTATACAGATCAATGGAGTGTGTGTAAACAGCAAAGAAATGTAGGGACTTTTTTGTGGTGCACAGGTGAAAAGCAGCAGGACAAAAAAAAGCAACAGGTTTTTTGTATGGTATGGTATGAGGGGAGGATGCAGGATACAGCTAGAATAAAGAATAGGAAGTATGTTTCAGCTGTATGACAAGATACACAAATCACCATGACAACTGTATCTGCCATATATTAACAACTGAGTTTCCCAACCATCACACATCTGAATACAGACTCAGGGCCCAATCCTATCCAACTTTCCAGTGCAATGCAGCCCCAAAGTAAGGGAACAAATGTTCTCTTACCTTGAAGAGGCCTCCGTGATTGCCCCCCCCTCCCACCACAGGATGCAGTGCATGCCCTTTTGGCATGGCTGCATCAGTGCTAGGAAGTTGGATACGATTGGGCCCTCTTACACACATGCACAGCGCAATCCTATCCAACTTGCACCACCGGTGTAACTCAGCTCAATCCTATCCAACTTACACCACTGGTGCAATCAGCAGTGCAGTGAGAACGGAGGCCCTTTGAATTCCCCTTTGGAGGGAATTTGAATCCCCTTTCCATTCTGGGGCCTCCCGTTCTCACTGCACCGCAGGGTTACACCGGTGGTGTAAGTTGGATAGGATAGGATTGCACTGGCAGACTCACACATACGTGTGGAATGCCTGATAAATTTGAACTGTATGTACAGTTACCTACATGTACAGTATGTACCATATTTCCAAATGCTTCAGCATGAGCTTGATCCTATAAATAACAGAGACAGATTTTCAAGGAGGGCACCAAAACCTCCTGACAGCCTACGGACAGGGAATGTGAAGGAATCACACTATTCATCTGCATGGAATCACCAATGAAACATGTCCAAATAGCAATGTTGTGGCTTACACTTTTCATGGATCTGAAAATACAGAATGCTGCAGTTATGTCAGCAACTGAGATACAGCTTGATGTAGGGTTTTTCCCTCTTCACACAACCGTCTCTTGTCTTTTTGCAGTCCCCAGGACAGCTTGCTGATCAGGATGGTTCAGGAGGCAAAACCTAGGCCATGGAACCCATTCAACTGTAGAGTGCAAATCATTACAGGCCTGCGCCCTCACTATTTCCAGAAATAAATGCAATTCCAGGAGCTGTCAAATGAGTGTTTTTGAAAAACCAGGTCTCTAGTATAGCATTTCAGCCTGCTATGAAGAAGAAATATATGCTAGGTTTTATATTGTGCTGATCAATGGCTAGAGTAAATCAGCTCCCTCAGCTTTGGTGGAGCTGTGGTGATTTACATCAACTCTGGATCTTGCTCTGCAAGGCAAAGGATAAGAGGAACAGAAAATGTTTGGACATAAGCTGACAAATTCCTCTTAGCTAGTATATATTACCTGAGATGATCTCTAATGATCTCAGCAAATAAGCTGCACTGCTGGGGGTGGGGGTGGGGATTTGGTTTTTTCCCCTATTAAATTGGCTTCAGGGGCTTTCATAGCATGAAAAACAGATGCTGTCTATAAATCACATTTATTCTTTTGCTTGGAGTAATATTAGTTGATGGGTTTTAACCCATCAAGATAAGGATTCCCAAGAAAGCTGGCAACCATTTGGCAAGTACTGGAACAAAATAAACCTGCATGTAAAGGCCTGGCAAGACATTTTGAGCATCGTATTAGTTAATATACAGTACATTAGTTCAATAAGCTAGAAAGCGTTAATGAAATTGTTACATTAATAAGCCTGACCCAATGTTTAGATATACAACTATGCATTTTAATATCAATGTCCAATGGTGCTTTCTATTCCAGCCTCTGTTTTCATTCAGTGAATGAAGGTGGGCTAACATGCTTATCAGCCTGTGGACAGAGCAGGGGAAGGAACCCAACCTGTGTTCTGCTGGGTTCTTACACAGCTTAAGAAGGAAAAGCCCCCCTTCCAGCAAAATGTGGACCGAAGACCACTTCCATTCTGAAGTGACTACAGAGATGCATTCCAGTGGTGTCACTGGAGGAACGCTAAGTTCCGCATCGGCATGACCTCCGTTACTCACCGGCACGAGGCAGCCCTGCCCCCCTCGCCTTTGGAGCCATTCAGTGGGGTGAAGGCAACATGCAGGGAGTCTCCACTGATGCATTCTAAGATGAGTACAGGTAAGAGACAAGAGGAAGGTCCATGTGCCTGTTCGGGCTGCTTTGACGTATGGTGGGGCCTGACCGCTCCTCAGCAATGTCAGCCTTCATCTGCTCCAATCTGAGCATACAGAGGAGGAAGGACAATCAAATCCCAGATTTGGGAAGAACGTTCAAAAGTAATAGTAGCACAGCACCTTCATTAGACTTAACTAAACGGTCATAAGGATCAAGAGAGCTTTTGAGTTAAGCAAGGCTCGTATTCATTCCAGCCTGATGAAGCTTGTGATGAACTTCAAAGCTTAATCATTTCTTGTGGCTTTTTTAGTTGTCCTAATAAAGATATTTGTACTTTGGGTTCCCCCCCCCCCCCAATAAACCAACATGTCTACCTAAAATGTAGATAGTAGCAGATGGCAAGACAGGTTGTTGGGTGAAACTGCAACTGGCCACTGCATGACGATTGAGGGGGTGGGGGAAAGAACCCTTGCTGTTACTTTCAGAACCAGGAGGCAGCAGTAAATGCAGGGGGTGAAGCAACCAATAGATGTCTGAAATGGTACAGCCCAAACCCAGGACTACCATCTAGCCCTAACATGCTAGTTCTATGATTAGCAGTATATGGGTGGATTTCATGATTCTCCTTTTCTATGGGTCTATGTAAACTCAACATAGCTGTTCTCAGGAGATGGAAAATCTGTGGTGCCATATTAGCACTTTTTCTAGCAGTATCTTGTGTGATACACTTGCTATATTGCACTTGACAGAGCACATTCTGTTATGACTTCAAAGCATATTGAATGTCTTTGCCTTGTGTCATAAGGTTTATGCATTAAAACGTTCATGAGAAAAATGTTTGCGGAAAATGCTGCACTGAATGCCAAAACGCACCTGCCCAAAGCAACAGAATCAAGTTGTTGTCTATTCACCACATGACACCTTCACCATTCAAAAGCAGTTGTATGATGCTGAGGTCAGCTGTCTGTTGCTCCTTAACGACTACAGTTAGGGCGATGTGAGGGTTTTATATGCAGCACGCTGGGTCATATTTTTCGCTGACTTCCAATGTAATCCGATTTTGTGTGAGAATTTAATTTTCCTGGGAATATTTCAATTGACTTCAGTAAAAACTGAATTGTACTTTAGATACCACTGTGATCAATGTCCTTGGAAATCCCTCCAAGCTTTGCTGTTCAGTTGCAGGAGGGAGTCAAGACTGGTTGGTCTCCTACTGGGATAACCAATGAAGGTTACGTGTGTATAGTTGTATGTATAGTGCATGCAGCTGTATGTGCAGATATTGAGGAGGCACAGCCAGAGGTTATACCAAGGTTGGGGTGTGGCTAGTAGGTGTAGTTATGCTCTCTCCTCCATGCATTCTCTGAACATACAGGGAGTCATCTGAAGAGGGTTTAGGTTCTGTCACTGGGGCAGCTTTTGTCCTATATTGTACATTGTAAAGTTAGCATTATATTTAACATGCAGTATAGCTGCAGGGCTGCAGGGTGGCGCTGAACCGTGAGCTGTCAATTGAAAGGTCGGTAGTTCGGATCCATGAGACGGGGTGAGCTCTCGCCACTCGGCCCAGCTCCTGCCAACCTAGCAGTTCGAAAGCATGTTAATGCGAGTAGCTAAATAGGTACCGCTTGCGGGAAGGTAACAGTGCTCTGTGCCCAGCCGCATGCTATGCACTGCGACAAGGAGAGTCATGCCGACCACATGACCATGGAAGTGTCTTCAGACAGGCTTCGTAACAGGGATGAGCACCACACCTTAGAGTCGGACACAACTGGACGTAAATGTCAAGGGATACCTTTACCTTTTATAGCCTACTGAGGACAGGAACTTGGTGCCTCCGTCTCGTAGAACCCTATTAACACCCATGCTGCTGCTCCAATAAGAAGAAGCAATCTTGTCAGTATTGAGATTGCCACAGCAGAAATGTCATTTAAGTCGCCTCAAATCAGAATCTACCCTCCTTTCTAAATCAATAATAGAAATCAAAACTATTTTCATTCAGTTGTCTACGACTTCTCTTACTCTGGGTAGAAAGACAAAAATGTAAACATTGTTTGTGAAATTGAAAATGAGTGCATAGAAATCACTGATTACCTTGCACACTACAAATATTCAGACCTCATTCATATCCATATTGATGCTGATTTCAGTGGTCTGAACTGATGCACGCCATTTGATTATGTGATAATCTCATAAAGGCATAAACATCGATTCTGTTCTAAAATGCACTTGAAGGTACATCTGATGGTTTGTCAACCCGCCCAAGGAAAGAATAAATTGCTCAGAGTGGATGCACAGCCTTGCTATATATAGAAATCCTATTACAATTACCCTTAACTGTCCTCTGCCTTTCTATATAGCAGCTTCCCCCCCCCCCCACTGTGTCTTCCATATCTCCCTTCATTGGTAAATAATATGTCCATTTTTTTCAGTGTAAACAGTCTAAGAAATATATTTTCTATTAAATATGTACAGCTGTGTTACTGATGTCCTACGTTTTATTATTATGGTTTAATATGTACTAAAGGTGTTCTTTATATCAAACACACTTTATCCCTTTGTCAGGGTACCAGTGAGTTAGACAAGAAGATATGTCACACACCTAGCTTGACATAATTAACACTTTCAAACAAATTTGTAAAATAAATTTGTGGGATGCTAAAATATAAAAAGACAGCTTTGATAATGGAATTATTATATTCCATAAATGCACCTGCATTTGATCTGCAATGACTAGCTGAGCTGTTAATCACATTTTAATAGTGCTTCACATACCTACATTGTTGCCAGAATTACTTTTCCATTCTCACATCATTGCTAGCAAGTTCTTTTTTCCCCTCTTAAAACATAATGGTCATTTCATCGTTCAGACTTTGATAAGGCTTTTTAAAATTACACTGTCTATATTATTCATTCATTCAAAATACAGCCATTTTCTCGATAGTCTACACCAGCATTTTTTAAAGTCCTACAGGGGAGTTTACAACCAGGTACGTTGAAAAAAGCGTTTTTGGGTTGGGTGTGATCCTGGAGCCCCTCCGCCGATATCACCCTGCCCCCACAAAGACTTAAAGGGGAGTACTCCCCTGTAAGTCTTTTGGGGGGCAGGGCGATGTCATCACCGTCGCTCCAAGGTTGCGCCCAACCCAAAAATGCTTTTTTCAACGTACCTGGTTGTCCTGCCAGCTCCCTGAAAGATCCTCCACACCTCCCCAAGGCTCTAAATAGTGGCGATTGCATTCCGAAGCCCACTTCTGGTTTTCAGCATCTTTGGAGATCCCTAGTGAAAAATCTACCCTACGCCCTAAGGAGGGCACTGGTCTTACTGAGTCCTTGTCCCTTGAACAATCTCTGGCCTCACCAAAAGGCAATGAGGCTTTATTGGATTTTTTTGATATTAAGAATTAGCAAAGTTACACTTCTCCATCACCATTCAGACACAGCTTGTCAACTAGGCAAATACAAGTAAAGTAATCTCAGTTCTGAACTCTACCTTGAAATTTGATTGATATGGGTCCAGTGAATTACTATCATTTAAGGCTCTCTGGCAGTCTTGCCAGTCAATGACACTCATAATGTAGGAGTATTATTCAAAGCATAATACAAATGCTTCTAACATTTTTTTAGCGTTTTAGAAAAGTCTGCAGTGGCCAATCATTCTATCTGTAATCTTTTTTGCTGTTTAATTGGATGGAGCCCAAAATGATTTGGAACTAATTTTAATGTCAGTTTAATCTGGCTTCTTGGCCGTCTGGTTATCCATCTTTCCACCGAGCTTATGCAAGCAGAATCAGAAAAAAGAAAACAGAGCTAACTATCTGCAAAGAAAACAAAACACACAAAACAAACATGTGTCTAGTTACGTATGTGGAGTATTTCTCTGAAGATTTAAATCAGAGATTTAAAACTCTGAAGGAATTCACACGACCACTATAAATATAATATAGAAACAGAGAGATTCGATAAATTATATTATAAATTGTATTATTGGAAATTGGCAAATAATTGGAAATTATATCATGATTATAAAATTATGTTATAGAACTATAAATCTATCTATTTATACTGTGGTACTTCCTCATCAGTACCAGCACTGCATGGTATATACAGGAACTCAGTGATGCTGGGAAAATTGTAGCTACTCCTACGTTTTCCTGTGGATATTCTTGCAGACATTTGTCCCCTTAACATAGTTCCTTAGGTTTTCTTCAAATTTATGCCTATGTATTTGGCAATTCCCACTGAACTTAGTGGGGCTTACTTTTGAGTAAACATACATAGGACGGACTGCAAATGACCATCAATTTTGATAAAACACAAATGTCCTTCAATTTAACACAAGAGGTAAATAGAAATAAATGAAAGTTCCTTGCAGTATCTACTGTATACACTAATTCTGAAAACATCACATGTGAGTTATTGTACCTCTAGACTTATATGATCTTTTCCTGTGCATATTTACTTGGACGTAAGCCGCCAGTTCCTCCCGGTTCAGTGGAATTTACTTCTAAGAAATTGAGCGACAGGATTACAGTTTTAAAAAGAAAAACACCTCAAACCAAATACACTACTCCAGCCATCTTGAAATAGATGCAAATAAGTGGAGCTAATTAGCATACTTTGGCATAAGCAGGCCTTCTCCAAAGAGCAGCATGTTTAAATACAAATCATTACTCTGTAATAAAACAGCCGTTAATAGGAATGGAATTATTTCCTCTGTTCTAATTATGCAGCGCCACAAAGGTGTGTGCTCTGCTCCCTGAAAAGCTAATTATTGTAGGAAGACAGCTTCACTTTCTGAATTAGGAATGGCTGAATCCCCAGAGATATGTCTGAGCAGAAGTTAATGCAGCAACGATCTTTCCATGGGGATAAATCTGTTTGACACAGAACTATTAACCACTTAGGTGCTTGAAAAATTCAACTTTTCCTCACACAAGTACACATTCTTTCACACATATTTGCATATATCAACCAAAACATTGAAAGAGCTACCTTCTCCCACAGGAGCCCGCCAGAGTAGTAAGGTCAAAATCAGACATCCTTTTCCGAGCTTCCCCTCCCCCTTGTTAAGTGAGGTGGGTAGTGACCAAAGGAAGCATTTTTTCAACTGTAGTGCTCCATGTGCTTCAAACACTGAGAGTGAAGTGAATTGTCTCCCTCTAGATGTCCTAGACATCTTTGACTGCAAAAATTTGCTGCCAAATGGACTGATTTGCACAAATTATGTCTAGGATAAGGCTCATGCAGGCATTTCTACAAACCAAACTTGATTATCTGGATCTTTTTTTTTTTACTCACTGACAGCCCACTCCTAACTAACTCCCCATGCGGCGATGCAGTAGCGTCAGCTGTATCCCGCGGGGATGTTTTGGCTTCCAGAGGCCTCCTTGGAGTAAGGGAACATTTGTTCCCTTGCCTCGGGGTAAGCCTGTGCTGGTCCGCTGGGTCTACTCGGACCTGCACCATGGGTCAGAGGACACAGGTCAGGGGATTGAGGCCAGGAAGGGGGTTAGGATTCGGCAGATACTGCTGCCGCCAAACTCACCCCCTTGCTGGTCCCATTCCACCCACCCCCTGCCTCCTGCGCACACTTACCTGTGCCAGTGAGGTTCCGGTGGCCGCAGGTGCACGGAGCCGGCCACTTGACACTGGTGGTGGCAGACAGGCAACACGCTCTGGCGTGTCGCCTTTTGCGACAGCCAGAAAGCGACTAGTGCTGCTGGAACACATGTTCTGGGGGTGCTAGGCATCTTTAGGATTGGACTATGAAGAAAACAAAAACTCATAGGCTTTACTGGGACCAAACAAGCTTAAACGAAACTGCTCTGTTTTACAGACAGCAAACTTTGCTTTTAAAATGTTTTTTAACTTCAATGTATTGAAAGTGTACATTTAAGGCCGTATTTATACAGAGACAGTGATGTAAAATAGAATTTATACTCTTGGACAGGAGATTCAGCTATGTTTCAGTTGCAACCAGTGGTGTCGCTGTTGCGAGATGAGACAAGCGGGTCGCCCCCAGCTGACACGCGCAGAAAGGTGACGCGCGCACACACGCGCGTCGCCTCCCCAGCGCGCGTCGCCTCCCCAGCGCGCCTCGTCACCTCTGAGGCCGGGAGCTGGCTCCGGGGATGTCTTCCCCGGCCGGCTGCCCGGGGCCTTCTGGCGAGGCCCACTGCGTCACAACATTATTTATAACATTTTTCGCGCATGCGCAGACCGTTCCTGAGGGAAAAGGGCTGCCCTTTTCCCTCAGGAACGGTCTGCGCATGCGCGAAAAACGTTATAAATAACTTTGTGACGCAGTGGGCCTTCGTCAGAAGGCCCTGGCGCGGCGGCCGGTGAGGTCGCTCCAAGACCTTCTCCCAGCCTCGGAGCCTCCGAGGCCGGGAGATGGCCTTGGAGGGAGCGGAGCCAGCTGCAACGGGGGGGGGGCAGAGCCGGGTCGCCCCCGGGGCAGCATCCCGTCGGGTCGCCCCCCTCCAAAAATCGCGGCACAGCCTCACGGCCACGCCAAGATTAAACTTAGGGGCTGGGTGTGGGGAGGGTCATTAGGGTGACGCGCGTGCCCCCGCGTGCCCTAGTGATGCTCCTGGTTGCAACAGCAGAAACCACTATTTACTGTATGCCACTGAAACGAAACCTACGTTAAGAATGACATGCTCACTCTCACTATGGCTGCTCCTGTTCCAGATCATTGTCAAAACATTTCCCATGTCAAGGAAGAAGAACTGCACACACAGTAACATTCAGAAAAACACAGACTATACATACAAATACTCTGAAATACAGTATATCTCAAAGAAATTTATTAAAATGTGACCAGATTGGTTCCTAGCATTCAACATTTAAGTTTTTAACCAGGAGATTAAGGAGGATGGTTTATATTCATTGATAGAGACAGTTTTGTAATGCTCGAACTTTAAGTAGTTCACGTTACAAAGAGGATTGATAGAGCTAATCGAAACTCTTCACATACAATTAAGGAACATGAAAATGAGACCAGACACACTTTATAAATTATAAATTTGTGAATAAGAAGACAGCTTTATGCCCAGGGTAATAAAGCTTAAAAAAAGGCCCCATAAGTCTCTTGAAAGATTTACTTACTGGGTCTTTCCAGCACAGCAATTTTTTCCCCCCAAGTGCAGCAATATTAATGAATTAAGAAGATTAAACTCAAACAAACAAAGGACGATGGGAAGATGGATAAATAACTCTGACCATGGAAAATGATACATAATATTGATAATGGAAAATAGCTAAAGAATAATTCAGGGGGAATAATTCAAACATTTTTCAAAGGCTCCTTATGATCGTACAGAACTATTTAAGAGCCAGTGTAGTATAGTGAGCAGTATGTTGGATTTAGTCCAGAGAAACACAGCTTCAGGTCTCTACTTCGACTTGCAGCATACTGGTTAATAGTGGGCTGTCACCATTGTCCAGCCTGATTTACCTTACAGGGCAGTGGCAAGGATAAACTTGAAATAAAACTCATATACACCACTCTGAGTGCCTCAAAGTAAGGCTGGGATACAAATGTGACTGATAGATTTCATCAATTTTAACAGACAACTGTTCAAGGAGAACAACCTTTTCAATATGTTTGTGTGAAGGGACCTTGGGTGGAGATAAGTCAAAGGGATGGAATAACCAATTAAGGCTTAAACCTACTGCAGCAGCCTACTCCATCCATGGCCATCAGAACACCGTGGCTTCGGCAGAAACCATGGCTTAGGCAGGAGTGAAGTGATGACAGAGCTTCTTCCTTGCTTTGGTTCTTAAATATTTACACTGGCATATCTGCCTACATTTTTGGCACAGTCATAATGGGTTTTGGTACTGAGCAGTACTGAACTCTTGAGATGCCCTACCTTAGGCAATAGCAAACGTTAGGATTTCACTGCAAATTTTTCATATAAGTTGTAAACTGAACAAAACACTTCTGTGAAAGAGGATGCTGCTAAACATTTCTTTTGACAACCCCCCCCCCCAATACTGCAATGTTTCTAGATCAAAATAAGTGATTCATTCTTCTGGATTCACATTTGCATTTTGTCACATGTTTTTTTTAAACAGGTTTATCTTAGTTTGACACTGGATCTACTCCATACTTCACAATGTCCAGTGTAATAAATCTCTAAGTTCCTTTTAGAAAACAGATCATTAGAAAGGGCAGACAGATGGAAGTCAATGTGCTGTTTTGTAATATGTCCAGCATTACTTAAATTAGATAAATACTGAATCCCGGCAGCCGTAAATCTCTCCTTTCTCTCATGAAATCCAGTAAGATTAGAAGAGAGGCACAAATCAAATTCCAGTACAGCAAAGGCAGCACCCAGGACAACACATGTGCCGAGACACGTGAAAGATGAATGAATTACCCATAAGCCTGCAAAGGTGAACTTTAACCTGCTTCTCAGTGACTAAAATGATTACTGAAATCCCATTGAGAAGTTTCAGTGATAGTATAACAGTTGAGAGCAAATTGTCTGTAAGAAGCTTGAACCATGTGTCTATCTAATACTAAAATGCAAAGTTTCCTTCCCATTCTTTCATGCGTCACAAAATACACTGGCAAACTGGGAAACATATTGTTGACCCCCAGCACCACAAGCAGCGTGACGTTCCAGGGGCAATGTTATCTGGGTTTGCTTTCCTTCAGATTAGAGAGCACTTGTAAAATTTACAGTTACGTGAGTAGAGCATACAGTTGTTCAGTCGTTAAGTCGTGTCCGACCCTTCGTGATCCCATAAACCACATCCCGCCAGGCCTTCCTGTCCTCCACTATCTTCCTGACTTCGCTCATTTTCATGTTCGTTGCATCGGTGATGCTGTCTAACCATCTCATCCTTTGCCTTCCCCTTCTCCTTTTGCCTTCAATCTTTCCCAGCATCAGAGTCTTCTCCAGAGACTCCTCTCTTCGCATTAGGTGGCCAAAATATTTGAGCTTCAGCCTCAGTACCTGTCCTTCCAGGGAACAGTCACGGTTGATTTCATTTAGGATTGACTGATTTGATCTCCTAGAAGTCCAGGGGACTCTCAGGAGCATACAGTACGTGGTGGAAAAGAAACAGTCACACAGTGAGTTGAAGCTTGCTCAAGCATTATTCCCTCTTCAGAAGGAATAGTCCTAAACCCACATGGTGACACTCAGGAGGAGAGGAAACAAACAAAAAAGAAAGAAGGGGGCATGATAGAGAAGGTTATGGAACAGGCCATATGAGAACAAGCTCAGTAAAGAACAGGATAATTGATTCCAAGACAGGAGCCAGTTCATCCAGCCGGTCCGTTTAAAAAAAAAAATCTGATTCCTAAGCAAACATTTTTGCAATTCTGGTCCAGTAAGGCAGAGCTTCCAAAACTGGGGTGTCATGATGCCCCAGCCAGGAACAATGGGTCACCTGCAGTGACGGTGCTTCTGGGATCGCACCGTGACCGCCGCTAGCAGGGAAAAAAGTGGTTTTTTCACCCTACCAGGAGATCTTGCCAGCTCTCCCTGCACTCTAGATCGCAATTGCAACCCACTTCTGGTTTTCGGATGAAACTGGAAGTAGGTCCCAATCACAATCTGGGGCCATTTTGAGGCACGGGCAGGCCTGTGGAGGGGTCCACAGGCTCCCTGCACCCTCTGGAGGGCTGGCAAGACCCCCAGGTAGGGCAAAAACCACTTTTCCTCCTGCCGGCGGCAGTAGCATAATCCTGGGAGTGCTGTTGCTACTCTTCCCCCCCCCCCGCAATGACTTTCAGCAGCGCAAGCTCTACACAAGAGTTTGGGAACCTCTGCAGTAAGGTTTGAATTTCTTGGGTTCCAGTGCCTTAAACCATAATACTGTACTGAAATTCTCCTTTAATAATTTTTAATGCAGCAAATATTTACAAATATATTTCCCACAGGATTGCAGAGGACAGAAGAGGGTATTTTGAAAGAATGTTTGACAGTCTTCTGCTGGATCATTTTCTCAGAAACCTTGGTACTATGTTTGGCTTGCATAAATTAGGCGACACATGCTTTTGCTTTGTTCAGTGTTGTCTGAACTGTCACACATACTTCCTTATCTGCTCAGACAGGCCACGGCCTCACTTTCTCTTACAGTAAAACTCGAAACAGTGATAAAACAATCCTGACTGACACATGGGCTGGCTGCGACTGCACAAGAGATTTGATGCTAAAACCGTTTTAGAAGATGTCCCATGCAAACAATTTAATGGAAAGACATGATGCGAGGAGGAGAAATGCTGGCAGAAGAGGCAATTCTGGCCTCCATCACTTGAGGAATGGCCATAACTCAGTGACAGAAGGTCATGCTTTGTACACAGAAGGTCCCAGGTTCAATCCCTGACATCTCTAGGTAGGGCTGGGAAGATCCCTGTCTGGAATGCTGGAAAGCTGCTGCCAATTGGTGAAGTCAGTGCTGAACTAGATAGGCCAATCTGACTCAGCAGAAGTCAGTTCCTCTGTTCCTAAACTGTGGTGGGGAGAGCAGATGTTACTTACGGTGCAATCCTGCATACAATTGCGTATGCCTTACGACACGTTTGCGACATCTTCCGGTGCCGGAACACTCGTTCCGGCGCCGGAGTTTTCGTCTGGATTGGGCTGTAAGTCTATAGTGTAAATTGATGATTCTTGGAAAATAGCACTACCAGTGTGCTTGCTGCTGCAACCTATTGTATTTGCTCTATCTCTGTATATTTGTAATACAATTTCAAGATACAGAAAATTATCCTTGAAAAGAAGCTGAACTTGTAAAGGCTGTCCTTCGTACCTCCCTTTGCTTGAAGGAAGAGCAGTGTATATTTTCTTTCAACATGATTAAGTGAAAAAAAAGTTTTACATGACATTAATTAAAATTTAATATTCTCAAAGCAGCCTTAAAAAAGAAAAAGACTCAAGCATTCTCCTAACTCTCAGATGATAACTAGGACTTTTAGCTATTTACCTCCTGGCAATTATATAATGAATGACATGGACAAAACTTTTAACAAGAGAGTTGAGCTAAGGTCAAACATGTTTACTCAGAAGTAAGCCTCACTATGTTCAATGGGGCTTACTCCCAGGTAGGTATATGATGAAATTCACATCTACTATCCTAGATTACCAGGGAGTAAGTTCCACTTAGCTCAATAGGATTTACTTAAAGATTGCACTGTCTGGCAGCAATAATGTATTTATCTCAACATATAACGCTGGGACTTATAAACTCTTATAAACACAGGGGAAAAGCAAAAATGTGTGCTTATCCTACTTTTTATGAAGTGTAAGATGAGAAAAAATTGTTTTAATAGACCATGGCTAATAAACCCGAATAGTGATTCTATTCATTTTATGAAGTGTAAGATGCTTTTTATATATTCCACAGAAGCAAGAAATACATTAGTGTAAGTACTTCGTACGTTTTCTTCCCCTGGTTCTGATGTAATGTGTGAAGTGGGACTCACAGATCTCACTTATGATGAGATTTGTCACCCCAGATGGTTTCCAGAATTCCCACCTGTGACCACTGGACTTGCTTCACACAACACATGCAAACTTCTTTTCCAGTGTCTATGTAACACATGAACCCAGGGGCGTCGCGACGACGCGCGACACCCCTGAGCGGGGGCGCGCGTCACCCTTAAGGGGGAGGCTCCGCCCCCACGCGTGACGTCACGCGCAGGAGCGGAGCGCCCTCCCCGCTCCGTTTTTGGCTCATTTTGGAGCCAAACAGACCCAGGGGAGGGCGGGCAGGCCCACCTCCACCGCGAAAATGTAAGTGAGGGGCGCCGCGCGTCACCCCTATACGCGCGACGCCCCCTGGCGGCCCGCCCCCCCGCTTCCCCCCGTCGACGCTAGTGCATGAACCTGCTCAGAGAAGCAATACACATACATACACAGAACACCATTAGATTACGGAACTGGTATTTTACAAACAGCAGCCAAGTGACCACTCCCTGATGTGGTTCGGGACCCTAGTGGAGGCAAAGGGTTAAAGCACTTTCCCGACATGATCCTGATGTCAATCATGCACTCCCACTCCCAAGCTATTTACATTAAACAAACAAACATGCAGAGTCAACAAAGTGATTTGTCACATCTGGTTTGGACGTTAGACAACAGTCTAAACCAGAGGCAGCCAACCTTTCAACATGAATGCTCCTGAACCTTTAATGGAACCTTTAACCTTTATAGGTGAAGGCATTTCAGCAGGTGCAGCTGCCTTAGTAGCACCATTAACACTTGCAGTTGCCAAGATTCTGTACTCTATACTATAGAACTCTTAAGAACACAGAGGCCCTAATGGTGGAAGTTTGGCCACCCCTTGGTAAAAATATTTGGAAGGACATGTAGAAGACTTACAACCAGGATGGATGTAGTAGGCTACAAGGGGGCATGTGGAATCCTTGGGATTTTCCAATCCCTTCCCTGAATTTTCAGCTTTAATTACATACAAAGGTAAATCTCTAACCCTATTACTTGTAGAGGTATAACTAGGAAAAACATGCAGGCAGTATTCTACCTGCTTCCTCTCTAAGAAGCAAATTGTGCCCATACCTCATGCAAAGGTTTGCAAAGGCCCTGGGATAAATGGCAAGCACCAGGGCTACAATTCTGTGCACACTTACCTGGGAGTAAGTCCCATGGAACTCAGTGGTACTTACTTCTGAGTTGGCTTGCCTAAGATAACACTGTAGGGCTCTTTCAATTTTCTTAAATAAAATTTAATGCCATTAAAATAACTTTAAACATCTTGGGCTCTCTGTATTTATGATCTGATTGTTCTGTAATGATTCTCCACTCCCAGTCCCTTCGACCACAGTCAAGTTGCCAAAATGATGAAGGTTCCCATGGCTCTTTGGCTTCTTCTTATCTCTGCTGTCTGTGGTGCTCAAATCCCTTTTTGCAGGGGATTTTCTTTTGCTGAGTACTTTACTAGGCTTTTAAAATCCATGATTCAAAGATTTTGAAGATCTGTGACAATAACCAGAGTGCCAAAAAATGAAGGAGAAAGGAGAACAGCGGAAGGACATAGAACTGGAGCTTAGAAAGTGACTGCAATCAGAGGTACAGGATGGAATATATTTCCTAATCGAGTTCATATGGTAATGAAAGAAAAATACTAACTTGTGTGACTTGTGTTTATTATTCATAGCAGGGCTCCCTTTAGCCTTTGGAGAGGTGTAGTCATTGCTGAGGAACAATGGATACTGATGGGCAATTTGACTTCTCTTGTCTAAAGCTACTACAGAATGCACCTTGGTCATACTCATCTGAAGGATGGGATCTGGGATAATGTTGGTTTGCAAGTGTGTAGAGGCCCTGCCAGAAATAATTTGCAAGGCAGACAGAGGTAGGAGTCCTCCCACCAGACTGTTGCCTGAAGCAGTCACCTCAGTTGACCTTATGGATAGGCTTACCAGATCTCCAACCGGGTCAGAGTGCTAGACCTTTAGGAGAAGGAATGTGGGGCAGGTGTAGCTTACACCTTATAGCACAATCCTAGGCATGTCTACACAGAAGCAAGCCACATTGTGTTCAGTGGGGCTTGCTTCTGAGTAGACATGCCTAGGATTGTGCTCTAAGGGTTTAACAAGCTACACCTGCCCACATTCCTTCTCCTAAAGGTCTAGCACTCTGTCCCGGTTGGAGATCTGGTAAGCCTACTTATGGATGGTTCGGCCCTGGCTCCACCTCTTTCTTTTCAAATCCAGAGAGCTGGATGAGGAGCAGTCAAGGCTGGTGATGAATCCTGGGTAAGGGGGGGCAGCATCTGACAGTAAGGCAACGCACATGGCATGGGGGGAGCACATCTGATGAGTCTCCTCAGACACGAGAGGTCTTGGGCCAGTCCTGGGTGGCTACCCCCTGTAAAGACTATTCTAGCAGCTTGGGAGAAGGGGATTGTTAAATGAAGTTAAATACTAAACTGGTCAGATTCGTTTGAAGCCAGTGTCTGAGCAATATCTACTGCATTCATTCATTATGCAATTCATTCTCCACTGCTGTCTCTCTGCCATCATTATTTTTTTTCTTCATACAAAAGTTAACATGGAATTACCAACCCTGGCCATATGACATGGCAAGTGTATTGCACATTTCCTCATAATAAGGAAAACACAATGTTATCCTATGACTAAGCCAGGCTGCAAAATTTAGAGCGTCCTTAGCTGAAAATAACCCAAATACATTAAAGCTGTCCTTTGGATTGTCCTCAGCTGAAAGACAGCATCCATTCATTAGAGAATAGTAACAAAACTCAAAACTGATCCAAATGTCAAGTTATTCACCAGGGCAGGGCTTCATTTGCTGCTGTGTGGAATAAATTGAGAAATCTGATTACCAGAAAATATTTCTGTATTTTTTCTATATATAGTCTGTAATTGCAAAGGTAGTTCAGTTTCTACATAACTTTCTCTCTCTGTCAAGGCAGAGTAACAATACTTACAGCACAAGTCTGTACATGTCTACTCAGAAGTAGGTCCCACTGACTTCTAGGGAGCAGGGTTAACCTGGGAGTAAGTCCCATTCCATTCAATTGGGTTTACATCTGAGTAGACATGCCTAGGATTGCATGAACACACTTCAGCATACACAAAAACTGGCTCCAAACTGATTGTGCTCACCTTAGGTAGGCTTACCAGATCGCCGACCAGGATGCTCCGTTTTGCCCTTAAGGGGCGGGGGGAGGGGAGGGAGTCAGTGCGCGTGCTCTGACTCCCTCCCCTCCCCCCACCCCTTAAGGGCAAAACGGAGCGTCCCGGTCGGCGATCTGGTAAGCCTAACCTTAGGAGAAATACTTTTATTAGAATTAAATGAATAATATTTTTTGAGGTTTGCAGGCTATTTTACTAACATCGCTGATATAATCAGGATGAATACAATCTAGCCTGTGGCGTTTGCCTGAATTCAATTGGAAAAGAAATGAATTTTATGACTAAGGAATGCACAACCGTCATAATCTTTACCACAGATGTTCTAACATATGTTCCAAGGAAAACTGAAAATGCTCTTCATGTCACCTCTAAAATGTACTCTGGCAGACAAACAAAACTGGAAGAGCCTCAGCTTCTGTAGGAGTTCATAAGTGCAATGGAGCTCTGGGTCTTTTATCAAAGACCACCAGACCCAAACTAGATGATATGCCTAGCAAATGACTGGGGCCTACATCCTTGATTTCTCAAATATAAATAGCATCCAGATGAGGCCCCAGTCAGGATGAGGGCCACAAAGTGCATGGTCTACCTTTTCCTCCAGCACCACGTACGTGATGATGAGCAGCAGTAGTCAAATTCTTGGGGGGGGGGAAGTAGGAGGGTCTTAATGAAATTCCAAATCCCACCCAGGGTCAGTCCTACAATTGGCCCTGGTGGGTCTCAGAAGCCAGATGGCCATTGGGGGAGTGGGCAGCATGTTCACCCGCCCCCACCATCTTTGCAGTGGTGGCGGTGCTTACAGCAGTCTGCTGCTGCTGCCCCCTCCCCTGCTTTGCCCTTCTATCCTTTTCAAAGGGTAAAAGAAGTTGGCTGGGGCAGGGGGTGGTGGCAGTGGTAATAGTGGAGCGATGGCAAGGATGATGGGTGGGTGTGAATGTGAGACCGGAGCAGGTCAGGCCCAAGTCCCTCAGAGGCTTGGATTGGACCTAGCCCCTCTACCAGCCTGCACCCAAGTTAGCCATATAGTGACCCTCATCCCGTAGGCTTATACAAAGCTAAGCAGGCTGGAACAAAAGTTAAGGGAGTCATTTCCCCTTTGACCCTGCTGTAATTCAAGTAATTCAACTGATGGACAGGATTTATATGGCGAGTTCCACTAAACAAGACCTACAGATGGAAGTTGGTTTGGGAAACTCATCACAGGCATACTGATTCCCATGGTGAAGATAAATCATAGAGTAGCCAGCTCTGACATCCTTTCCTTTATGTATACTTGTGTATACTGAATGCAGAGAACTAACTACTAGAGCAGGCGTTCCCAACCTGTGTTATGGGTATGCGGGCCGCAGGCTGGGGGTACATGGGCTGCAGGCTGGGGGTATGCGAGATGCTGCGATCAGCAGCTGATAAGGGACAGCTGATTTTTTCCGGGTTGTGGCGCGGGCAGGTCCTCCTGCCCATGCCGCAACCCGGAAAAGAAGGCTACAGCCCTGCCAATTTGGGAGGAACCGCCCGTGCTGCAACCAGGAAAAGAAGACTACAGGCCTACACTGTCCCATGCAGTACAGGTCTGTATCCTACCTTTTCTTGGCGCCGCCATCTTGGATCTCGCAAAATCTCATGAGATCCAAGATGGCGGCGCCCAACTCTTGTGAGGGTACATGAGACAGGGGACAGTGTAGGCCTGTAGCCTTCTTTTCCTGGTTGCAGCATGGGCGGTTGGGGCCTCCCGCTCATGCTGCAACCCGAGGGGGTAGCCGCTCAGGGGGTACGCGGGGCGGTTGGAGGCCCGTGTAGGGGGTATGCTGGCCTCCGAACGTTGGGAACACCTGTACTAGAGCATCTCATGTTCCACTAAGGTTACAATCCTTGTACTCTCTTATCTGAGAGGGGCAGCCCAACCCTATCTGGGTTTTATGCTGATGGATCTCGCAATCTGGAAAGCCTGATGATAGGATAGGGCTGTATGTAATTGCAGAGAAGTTTATTTATCATTTTTATTTTTCACATTTTTATACCACCCTTCCTCCAAGGAGCTGAGGGTGGTGTACATGGTTCCTTCCCTCCTATTGTCCTCACAACCACCTTGTGAGATAGGTGAGGCTGAGAGACAGTGACTGGCCCAAGGTCACCAGGAAGCTTCATGGTTGAGCTGGAATTTGAACTTGGATCTTCCAGGTCTAGGTCCAACACCAGAACCACTACACCATCCTGGCATGGTTTAATAACATCCTCTCTCCAGGAAACCCTGGCAATTGTAACTCTGTGAGGGAGGTGGGGGGTTAGGACAGGTCTAGAGTAGATCTCTATCAAGGAATTTTCACCAAAATACAATCCCCAGCATTCTTTGGAGGAAACGCCATGGCAGTTTGACTACCGTAAAACCCGTGCAAGCTTGTAGTGCAACCATGCCCTCTGCAGTCACAGAGTAAGGAGCTGCATATCAAGCTATCCAAGAAAGATCAGTGACTCTGTTGCTAAACCAAAGGAACCTGGATACGTGTCAAAGAATAGCATAACTGCACTGCACAATAGATCAGGTCTGGAGTTTATTTCTGAAAGATTTTGTTGTGCATTAATCACAGGCTTAACTTTTGCTCCCTTGGAAGTTTACTGAGACATCCATGATTACATCAATTGTTCAGATTTAAGCTCCTTGCGTTGGGGAATTGTGAGATATATATTGCACTTTCCAGGCTATCATATTTCACATTTTAGAACTTTTCAGGTTAAAACACATAATGCCCGAAGAAAGAACAGGCCTGTTCCTCAGAACTGAAGAGCAGGCCAGTTCTGAGGAACCGTTTGCTGTTAACTACTGTAGCAACTGCTGAGCTTCAGTGTTACAATGCATTTATAAGAAGAGTTAGGAGAGATATTTAGGTCCTGATAAGAATATAACCCAATATTATATAAGGATAGCAAGAGGGACCTGTAACAAGATATTGCATCTCCCCACTCCTATGCACAGCAGGCTCAAGAAGACCAATTCTGTCTCCCTGCCCACCCCTGTGTACTGCTGCTGATTTTTTCTTATCTACTGCATACCTAGGGAGCCCCCCCCCCCAATGTAGAAATCATTACCTTGTCTAGTGTTTCTCAAACTTTTTCCTATTGAGTATTTTGAGGTTGAGGGTGGGACCTCAGGACCTCATCTTGCTCCCAGGTGTTGAGTGTTAGTCTTCTTAGTCTTCTTCCAAGTTATTTCTCTTATCAGCTACACCAGCATTTATCAAAGTTCTCTCCATGAGTTGGGGAAGTCATAAGTGTTTGTGAAGGCGGGCTGATGGTGGCAGTGCTTCCGGGATCATGCTGACACTGGGACAAAAAGTTTTTTTTTACATACCAAGGGGTGCGTCAGCCCTCCGGAGGGTGCAGGGGCCCCGCAGCCCCCTCTGCTGGCTGCCCCATGCTTCAGATTGGCTCCTTGAAGTGATCAACTAACCTCTGGACAGCCAGCGTGACTCCCAGTAAGTAAAAAAACCCACTTTTTTTGTCCCAGCGGTGACAGGATGTCGCTGATGTCACTACACATCGTCACCCCCCTTAAGGGGGTAGTGTCCGCTTCCAGTTTTCATGGTGAAAAACCAGTGAGAACCAGTGAGCTACACTATCTGCAAGACTACTAAATTCACTTTTGTGAATTCTGCATTGTCACAGATGGTTCATGTTGCACTTGACACTATCATCTTGACAATCTTGGTAAAATGGGATTCACTCTTGTGACTTTCCCTTTGTGCTGTCATTAATGATCCATTGTAAATGTGATGAATGCACACATCCAAGCGTTTAATATGGAAGATTCTGCTGAGTGTGCAATTTAAAGTTCGTCCACCAGAAAATGAAATGTAAGGAAATGGAAGTGTAGCCCTCGTGAATGGACAACAAAATCCATCTGTTGAATTATTTCCATTTCCATCACATCAAAATGAATCCTTTTTTCTTTTGCTGTTTCTATTCTTTGTGCTTCTGTATAACACTGCTCAGTGCTGGTGTCACAGGTTGGCAACATTGAGTACCTACCCAGGACCCCCAGAAGGGTTCACTCCTGATGTCTGAGATCACCTCTATGTCAATAGCCTTTGTGTTCTCAGGTAGGAGGTGCTTCAGTTTCCCATAATGCTTCTGACACCTGGAACTAGCCTTGCCTCTGCGATCACACAGAATTTGGTTTGGAAAAACACTGTTTGTTCGGAAGGAGAAATAAAATTTCTTTATACCCCTCCAGACTACAATGCTACCCATGTTACCAAGAAACCACTGACTTCTGTACTCTGTCATGCCTATACCAGGTGTCTATCTCCTTGGTCTGCTAATGTGCCTCCTATGATGTACTCTGTGCAACAGCATACTGTACTGTATCTTGATTCATCTCTGATAAAAGGGAGCCCCAACTTTGACAAAAATGCCATCCTGTTTGATTCATCAAGAGACACAAAGGCCTCACTGAGAGAGCCATTTGGACAGGGGTTAATTGTGACTCCTCCACCGTCCTTGGAACATCTGGCCATATGGACTGTAAGCAGATTAATTCAGTGCTTTGCACTCTTCTCCTTTAAACAGCTTAAAGGTTGCTGTTTAAATAGCACAGCATGCAATATATTGTTTTGTGTTCTTTTTTGTTTTGTTTTTTTAAGAAGACCAGCAAATTTTCCAAATACTGGTATTAAATGAACAGCCCACTCCATAGGCTATTTTTGGAGATTCTAAGTTGAGCCAAGGTTTTGACAGTTTCCAGCTCTGGGGCAGATCTTTTGTTTCTTGCTTCATAGATTTAAATGTAACCTTTCCCAAAGTTGTCACATCTTATCTAGCTTATATGATTGAACTAGACATATAACTTCCACTCTTACGGCTTCCTAGAAATGTTATTTACAGCATTACAGCTTTTGGCTTGAAGGAGCAGGGAAGGGGAAGCAAGTTGTCACACCAAGTGGTAAGAATGGGTAAGAGACAAGAAACCCAGAAGGCCATCTCTAGGGAATTTTTTTTTCACTAGGTGTCTAGGTCCCATTGGCTTTAAAGGAACTTAAGGATGCCTAATTTTCTCTAGATTGCACCTCATACAATTTCAGCAGGGGAACAGGGTAGATCAAGATATGATATTGCACCAGGAGATAAGCAACAAAACTTGCCTTGTTATACACACTGTATAACAAGTGTGTTTTTTCAACACAAAAGTTTTTCAACAAAAAGTTCACAAAGCGGCTTACAGACAAAAAAAAAATAAAAAAAATAGAAGTATTATACCTGTTGACCAAAGTCCAGGACATTCTGGACTGTGGATCTGGGGCCAAAAATAAAATAAATTATTGATCTCTCACCTCACCGCCAATCTCTGATTTGTAATTGTTAGAGTCCTGTTGGTATCTCATAAATGGCTTTTGGAACAGTGAACCACAAGTGATTCACTCTGAAAAGGGTACTGTACACTAGTATTGTCAAAATCAACGTTGGATCTGAAGCTAACATAAATTAGCTAGGAACCCAAGAGACCCATGCATTTGTGCAAAGTGCACCTACGCTGACACAGAAGGTTCCTAATTTTCCTTTTTAGCAGTAGCCCTTCATGACTCACGGAACATCATTTTTGGGGTAGCTCTCTGGGGCATAGGGGCTGCCACTGGAAGGGGGCTGAAAAATCCTTATACTCCCATGTTGAACAGTACTTTGAATTCCAGAAATTGTTGGTGTGTCTCATTGGTATAAAGTTGGGAAGTTTATATGTTGCACATGTACAGGTGGGCCCCCATATCCACTGATTCGCTATCCACGGTTTCAGTTATCCACGGATTGTGGGGACCCCCCAGGCTTTTACTTTTTTCCCAGTAAGCTTCGTTTCTTCCTTAAAGAAACAGGAGAAGCAACCTCTGGCTGCTTATTACAGGCAAGTAGAACGAGACTAAGTCCTAGAGAGCCTCTGCAAGGTTAACAGAAACCTTGCAGAGCCTCTCTAGGACTTAGTCTCATTCTACTTGCCTGCAATGGAGGCTGCTTCTCTGTTTGTTTTAAGAAAGAAACAAAGCTTGCTGAAAGAAAAATAGGAGCTGGGGGGGCAAGCATGCCTGCCTGCAGGGGAGGCAGGGTGGGGGGCCCTCAGGAAACCATGGAAGGGGTGTTCGCTCTTATCCACAGTTTCAAGTATCCACGGAGGGGCCTGGAACATATCCCCAGCGGATATGGGGGCCCACCTGTACATGCTAATGCTCATTATACCATACATTAATTTTTTAAAAAAAAATCACTTCAAGCTGAACTCCTTGTAATTAAGAATCATTTTGGCAACATGCCATGGATGTTTCCTGTTCAATGATTGCCAGAGACTCCAGAAGACAAAGAGTAACTATTTCTATTTATTTAATAAGAATACAGAACTTGTAGTGAACTCCGCTGATACTAAAAACCCAGGCCCAATCCTATCCAATGCTGATGCAGAGGCCACTGCACACGAGCAGGGGACCAGGCTGGCTGGAAGCAAAATTTTACTTACCTCTCCGGCCGCTGCCTGCTCCCCTATGGGCCTACTCAGATCTGTGCCAGGTCCTCTGTTGGTGCAGATTTGTTACGCAGCATGGGGATTTCGGATTTGTCTGGATTTCGGAATATTGGCATAAATATAATGAGATATCTTAGGGACCCAAGTCTAAACACGAAATTCACTTATGTCTCATATACACCTTATGCACATAGCCTGAAGGTAATATTATACAATATTTTTATTAATTTTGTGCCCCAGCTATGCCAGCCAGGTGCTGGAAAGTGTTTTTTTTTTTTTTTTAAGTCATAGCCCCCCAAAATGTCTGGATTTTGGAATAGTCTGGATTTTGAATGTCCGGATAAGGGGTAATCAACCTGTACTATTTTTCACATACCTGCAGCACAATCCTAGGTATGTTTATTTGGAAACATGTCCCAATTCTCTACAATGGGACCTATTCCCAGCAAGCAGAGGCAGAAGAAGGACGGAGCGCGCGGAGCAGCTGCTCCAGGCGGCGGGTGCGGGGGGGCACAGTTAGCGTTGGGGGGGGGTTACATACCCGCGCGATGTTTCGGCCCTCCCACCCTCCCTGGAGCTCGTTTGGCTCCAAAACGGTGCCGAAACCGGCGGGGGCGTGTTCGGAGTCGCGCTGGGCGCGACGACGTCACGTCATTTAGGCCCCGCCCCCTTGGCCTGGGCGCCAGGAGGGCTAGTGGCATTACTGCCAGCAAGGGGGGGGGAAGGAGTACAATTTCCAATTTTATTTGACTTATGAATGAGGTGAGAATTTGAATGGAATCTTTTCATTTAAAACACAGGGAAGTCGAATAAAAACTTAACCAAGTTCGTTTTGTCGCTCTTCCATCATTTTAGCCATTTCCTTTTAAAAATGAAGCTTTTGCAGCTTGTCAGTTTATGTGGGATATAAAGGACTTGATCTCTCAAAGGGTAACAATAATAAAATAATTTCTGAATTGGAGCAATTATGTTGTCTTTTCGATTGCAAGATTCTTTACTGCAGAAATACTTTCTTGATCATTGCCATATGACAAAGCCCTTAGAATAGCGACTATAAAGTTTAATAAATCCCTTGCAATCTGGTTAGCACTTTAGCAAAAAACCAGCAGTGTGTTAGGTACCTGGGGAAAAAAGAGCCCATGAATGCACATGGGGTTTTCAGAATCACTCCTCTGTGTAGATTGCGCCACCTGCACTGACCCTTCAAATCCCTCAATTCCCCTGGGCAGACTGCCGGGAGATCAAGGCAAGCTGTGCACGTGTACTGTGTAGTTTGCAGAGGTCTGATACAGTGCAACTGAGCCACGACAACAATCAAGACAAAAATTGGGCAGTTATATCCTAGCATGGCAATCTTAGGCATGTTTACTCAGAAATAAGACCCATTGTGTTCAATGGGATTTACTCTGAGTAAAATAAGATTGCAATCCAATCTTTTTGTCCCAGACTGATCCAACATTTGAATTTTGTGTGTTTGTTTTTGGTTTGGAGCAAATGTAGAATTAAAATGCATGAGTCCTGCTTAACTATACAAATTAAGGGTTGCAGCCTGAGCAGGTCTCCACTTGAACAATGGACTTTCCTATCTCTTCCTCTCCACTGTAGTCCCCTGTTCCCTTTAAAAATCCACTCTTAAGGGCTGGGGGATGCTCTCTAGAATAGCAATGTAAGATGGATGCAGGAGGAAGAGTGGAGTCAGTAGACATGGGGGGGGGGGGCTGCCTTGTATGATAGGAAGTGCCTTTTCACTTGCAGAAGGCACATTTGGATACAATTCATTTACAGTGGCACAAGCAGCGCCGTAACTATGGCGGAGCGGATGGAGCTCCTGCTCCAGGCGCTCGTGTGGGGGAGGGCGAGGAACTTACGGAGCGACGGAGAGAAAAACCGCGATCGTCGTTGGGCCCTCCCTCCCTCCCTGGAGCCGTTTGGCTCCGAAATAGGAACAAAATGGGCGGGGGGCGCCTACGTGACGCGAGGGCGCGTCGCGACGCTGGCCCCGCCCCCTTGCTCCGGGGGCCCGCGAGGCGCGTTCCGCCTCTGGGCACAAGCTTTCATGGGTTAAAGCCTACCTAATCAAAAGCATAAAGTGAGCTCAACACCCATAAAAGCCTGTGCCACAAGAAACTAGCTACGGTAAGTCTTTAACCCATTAAGAAAAGTGACAAAAGGGCTCTTTGCTGATTTAAACCCAGCAGACATACATCCTTCCAACCTTTGCAAAAGTTATTGGAGCTTATCTTTGTTACAGAAACAGCTTCTTCCTTTTTCATGATGCTAAAATCCAAGACTGGTGTGTGGTAAATTCTGCCCCATAATTAAAAAACAAAAACACATCAACTCACATATCCTTCATGAAATACATGCAGTACCCAAATTCTATTTAGACAGTACTGTATAGTTAAGTTACATTATGATGGTAATAATATCATGAATATTCTCCTAGAAATCTCTGCCAACTATATTTATTCTTTATTTAAATGATTTCTATCCCGCCATTCCCTTTAAATAAATGGAGTGCTCAACGCAGCATAAAATGTAGACAAAAAAACAGTAAAATTGTAGACAAAAAACAGTAAAAAACAGTAAAATTCTTGCAAAAACAAGAATGAAATATAAAGTGCAATAATCAAATATTATACATCAAATCAAATAAAAATCATAAAAAAACCAGTGCAGTAAAACTAAATACGAAATACAAACAAGCCCACAGAACAGCTGTTTCTTATTCGTTACAAAGGTCTCCATAAAAATCCATTCTAGATCTATGTATTGTCAAAGACGGATGTAAAAAAGAAAAAAAAAGCAGCACCAGCAGCCTTACTAAATGGAACTGTTTTCCCTCAGGGCAAACCTACTTCAATTAGAACAAATTGTGTTAAAGTGTGCATTTCCATTATGATTTCATTTTAGCCATTATTTCACTGACTTCTTCACATTAGTCGTGAAGGTAGGCTAAATCAGTCTGGGCAGGAATTTTATTCAACATTCATGTCTTTGTATTTTTCAAATAACTTTTAATGCTTTGGCTTCATTGCTGTTCATTGCTCTAGTGGAGAAGAATACATTTTACATTCATTATATATAATGGCTAACAGCCCAATTCTGTGTAACTTTAAGCAGATGGCCTAAAAGGGCCAGCCGTTGTATCCTAGTACGGCCTGTACACCAGTACGGCCTGGGCTCTCCTCGGGGTTCAAGTTCATCCCCTTCCCCCAGTGTAAGTCGCACGGGCCTCAATGGGCCTCCTTGGATGCATGCCGGCTCTGAAGCTGATGTGCATCCGGGGTGACTGTGTAAGGGCGACCTGGGCTGAGAAAGGGCATAGGTGTATCTCAGCGCCGATATCCCCGCCCCCTCCCAGTCCGGGCTGGCTAATAGCAGTCTCCCGCCGGGCCAGCTCGGCCGTTACATGGCCTCCTCTTACTTCAGCCAGCTATTTAGCTGGCGGAAATCCGAGGAGGCCCATTGGGCCTTCCCTGCTTTACACCGGGGGAAGGGGACGAACCCCTTTCCCCAAGTAGACCTCCGGGCCAGACCGGCGCGGCCCGGGATAGGAGCCGGTGGGTGGCCCTGGGCCGCCGGTCAGATCGTTACACAGGATTGCGCTGTTAACCAGGTAGCCTTAGGCCAGCGGCTTTCTTCCAGCCTCTGTCTGATGCCTGTGCCGGGTACATAATAAGAACAATTGATCTTATCATGTTATTGTAAGGATTACTGAGATAAGAATTACTAAGAGTTACCCCTGCTAACTGGACAAAAAGAAACTCTTCCAGTGGTGATTCTTTTATATTTAGAAGGAGGAGAGCAACTGTCCCTATTCAGCCCCAGCACAGCATCCTTCCCATTGGCTGTTTTTAGTGTCTCTGTCTTTTTTTTTTTAAGATTGTAAACCCCTTGGGGGCAAGGCTCTATTCCAGCATTTCTTAAAGTTTGCAGGGAGAACTTTGAGTGTGTGCAGGGGCAGAGCCAGCAGCGGTGGCGATCCAGGGGATCGCCACCACTGCTGCCCTAACCGCCCCCGAAACGGCCCCTAAAATGGCCCCCTACACTTACCAGGACTTGGGGAGCTTTGGGGAGGCCTGTGCAACCCTCTGCAGGCCTCCCCAATCTTCAGATCACCGTTTTGCAGCAATCTTCGGGCGGTTCCGTTTTTTGCGAAAACCGGAAGTGCCCGAAGATCGCTGCAAAACGGTGATCCGAAGATCGGGATCCTGCAGAGGGTCGCGTAGGCCTCCCCGAAACTCCCCCAAGCCTCAGTAAATGTGGGGGGGGCGTTTCGGGCACATTTGCGGCGGCAGTGATCCCCTGGATCGCCGCCGCTGTCATGCTGTCCCCGCCCCTTAAGGGGGCAGGGGACAGCTTAGGTTCTCAATGTTGGGTCGCGCCCCACCACTTTGAGAACCACTGCTCAATTTATTCAACTGTGTAAACCACTCTGTGAACCTTTTTGTTGAAAAGTGTTTTATCAATATTATTATAATAACAATAATAGTAATAATAATAAATGTGAAATATTTGTAACTGTCAGAATAAACGTTAAATATTGTTCTTGCTTTGTCAATTTTACCACTTCATGGTAAGACCTGGAGATACATCGAGAGAATTGAAAAATCAACTATGGTGTCTATGTGTCTGCCTTCTAGGGACAGCAATTAAGCCTATTGATTGTGCCCCCAATATGCATTAGATAAATTAACTAAATAAATTAACCTTTCGTCAAACAGCTTGATCTTGTAATAAGCCACTTTAGGATCAAGTTTAGAGCTTTGAGCCTTGATGTCAGTATGCAATTTGTACTTCCATGCTGATGCTTTTACCCAGAATACTGTGCAAAGGCTTATCAAGCTTATTAACAATGAGTGGAAAGGCTCTGGCTCAGTGTCCCCACTACTAGTCCCCTTATTTGGCATCCTATGGGCCTTTTTGACACACAGCAATCCCAAAGGCTGACACCAATATGTGCATCCCATTCCTTACAAGAAAAACAGAGGTTACCAAATGGTTCTTTCTGACTTCCCAAGTACTATATAAGAAATGCTTTGGTTAGTGTTTGTCCAATACAGCACCTATCCAACTTCCCCCACCGGTGTAACCAGCGGGGGAGTGCAGAGCAGGAGGCTTTGGAGGGGAGGGGGGATTTAAATCCCCTTTGAAGCCCCCTTTGAAGGGGATTTCAATCCCCTTTCCATTCTGGGGCCTCCCATTCTTGCTGCACCGCTGGCTGCACCAGTGGGGGAAGTTGGATAGGATTGTGTTGTTAGTTGTGATTGACTCTTGGAAGCATGAGTACTACTGTCTCATGTGCTTTTACAAGATTTGGGCACCACCATCTTGGATCTCGTGAGATTTCACGAGATCCAAGATGGCGGCGCCCCAAAAAGGTACATTTTACATTTTACCAAGCAGCAGCAGTATTGGCGGCAGCGGCGGAAAGTTGGGGGAGTCCTGGCCGGCCTGGACGTGGCCAGCCAGGCTCCCCAGAAGACTTGTAGAAGGTGGAGCGGTGGCAGCACCAGCACCAAGAAGAAGCACCAAGATTAAAAGGCAGCACCAGCACCAAGAAGAAAAAGAAGTGGCAGAAGATGATGGTGGCAGAGCGGAGCAGAATGGCAGCGAGCAGAATGGTGGCAAGGCGACAGCAGCGGCAATGGCGGGGACAGCAAGGTAAGTATTAGCAGCGACAAAAATGGCCATTTTTCGTGGCCATAAATAAATAACTAAAAACTTCCCAAAAATATTTTATTTATTTATTTATTCGGGGGGGGGGGTTCCCCGGTTTGGATCTGGGAAAATATGGTAAGCCTACTTATGAAGGGTGGCGCTTCATATGACTTTGTACGTTGAATTATTAGAAGATGGTTGCAGGGTTAACAATGACAATGCTTGTATTTCAATTACATGAAATGTGACCAGAATAAAATCTATGTGACTCAGCTGTGATTCCAGCATAAACAGGTCGACAGTAAATAAAGATCTTGGGTCAGCAAACAATGGTGTTTCATAGCACTCAAATTAAATCAGTATTGGAACGCACATTAAACTGTAAGAGTACAGATATTACAAAATGATATGATGAATTATCGTCTGGTGGATTAAATGAAAAAGTGTCAAGGAACATGGCACAAGTTTTTTAAAAAAATCTGCTGAAATCCATTTGTCTCATACAAAGAGCTGCTCTCCAAGAACCTCATGAGATAGTTGCTGAATGTTCTCTCTGGCCACAGCAGGTGCAGCGTGTTTTTTTTTTTTTTTTAAGCATGCCTATGCATCTAACAGTGCAATCCTAACCAACTTTATAGCACCGGTGTAGCCATGACAACTGGGTGCACACTGCATTTTGCAGTGCAGGGGCAGTCATGGAGGCCTCTTCAAGGTGAGGGAACATTTGTTCACTTACCCCAGGGCTGCATTGTGGCTGCACCTGGTGACTTCTGTGAGAACTGCATTGAACATGAGTAAGTTTATGAATAGGCCAGCGGGAGACGCAGTGGGTTAAACGGCTGAACCATGAGCTGTCGATCAAAAGGTCAGCAGTTCGAATCCGCGACGGGGTGAGCTCTCGTTGCTTGGCCAGCTCCTGCCAACCTAGCAGTTCCAAAGCATGTTAATGCGAGTAGATAAATAGGTACCGCTTGCGGGAAGGTAAACAGCGCTCCGTGTTCCAGCTGCATGCTGCGCGCTGCGGACTTAATTGTCAGGGGTCACCTTTACCTTTACCTAAGTTTATGACCGTGTTTAAAATGAAAAATTTCATTATTGAGGTAAATATTAGGAAAAGTCTAATTTCTAACAATCAAAATAAAAAGTTAGGCATGAGAGCAAAATGCCCAGAACTGTTTATCATCTTTCTCATTAGAAGTTTATAAAATAGATATGCTTTCTGATAGAAACGGTTTGGAAAATAGTAAGCCATATTTCACTAAAAAAACAACCCACAACTCACCAACAGAGGGGGAGTAAGGGAAGGGATACAAGTAACAGTTGGGAACATACCTTTCAAATCTGATAATGTATGGCTACTTAATTGGATGGGTGAACCTAATCCAGTTGGTTAGCCCCTAAAAACCTGAGGTTTACAACAAAAATGTAGGATATATGCTAAGGGGGATACATTCTGAAATCCCTGTCGTGAAGTGAAACCATCGTTAAGCGGATCTTGCTGTGCTTTGAAGTTTAGCACTGTACTTAAAGCCCCAGCGCTGAACTTCAAAGCCCTTATCTAGCGCGAAACAGCTGATGAGTTGGGGATATAAAAAGACACGTCTTTTAAAATCTTTTCTTCTTTTTTACTGGGGACCTCCGTCATATATTCGGATCGTCGTTAAGCGATCCGTCGTTAAGCGATCCGTCATTAAGCGGGGGGACACCTGTACATGGGTGGGGAAGGAACAATGTCAAGTGTGTTCACTGCATTCCATCAAGAAATGATCCATTTGCAGAAAAACACTGGATGAGAATATTCAATTCTGTTGATCTGAGATGAAGCTTCTAGAGCCTGGTGGTTTACAACTTTACGTAGTACTTTCATTGTGCATATTGTTTCACAGCAATTCCTTCTTTGCTCAGCAAACAACCCTATGAGATTGCTATTCACATTTATACAAATTAAGGCTGATTTATTTGAGGTCACCTGCTCATCTGAAGGACCCATTGTTAAAAACCCATTGGGCTGGTCTCCTCTTTCCTCTTCTCCTAGTGCTTGGGATTCCCTAACTGCACAAACAAGTTGGTAAGGGGGAAAGTGTGGGACCCAGTCTCTGGATGAGCCAAATACAGCTAGTAGCTTGCATTTGCTTATTCAGTCTCTGTCAGCAAAATGCTCAAGCATCGATTACATTCGGATGTGCTGCTGAGTGGGGATGGGCCTATAGCTCAGTGGTGGAGCACAAGGTTTGCATGCAGGAAGTCCCAGATTCACTCTATGACTTCTCCAGGTAGGGCTGGGAAAGACCCCTGTTACAAACCTGGGAGAGCTCTTGCCAGTCAGTGTAGATTGAATAATACTGCTTTGGATGGACCAAAGGATCGACTCAGTAGAAGGCAGCTTCCCATAGGAAGGATAAACGTCTGTGCATTGATCTGGTTATGGAAAGTACAGATCAATGGGATATATGACCATTCTGACAAAGAAGTCACAGACACAAGGCAAGTTTACAAACTGATCACCTTTTAGCTTAATCCAGTTTTTATGATTTTTCAAGACATGGTAAGATTGCCATCTCAGCCTATGGCATGTCAGAACTTAACCAAACATTGCAGGCCAAACAGCCCAACCCTAACTAAATCCCTTCACGGTGATACAGTGGCACCGGTGCGGGCTATGCTAAATCCCATGGGGGATTTTCGGCTGTTAAAGGTCTCGTCGGCGTAAGGGAATATTTGTCCCTTTGCCTCGGGGTAAGCCCCAGAAGCTGCGATGGGTCAACTCAGACCTGAGCCAGCGATATCGCTGGCGCAGGTCTGTGTTGATCTGTGCAGGCAGATCAGGCCACAGAAGGGAGTTAGGATTCGGTGTGCACTGCCACTGCACCTGCCCCCCTCCTGGGCACAATCCACCCACCCCTATCTCCTCCCCGTTCTGCCCAGTTCCATCCCCCACTCTGTTCTACACACCCCTGCACTGGGCTTACCTGCTCCAGCGGGCCTCCGTTGTTCTGCCGGTGCTCACAGGAAGGCTGTGGCCTTCCACTACCATAAAGCGCTTTACTGGGCTTTTGTGGCAGCCTGCACCAGCGGTACATGTGTTCCGCTGGTGCAGGCCTTGGTTAGGATTGGGCCGAAAACCACTTTCTTGTGTCTCCACCACATCAGTTATCACCTTTGTCTGAAAGAGGGCAGTGCTGGAAGTGGGAGGGATTGTAGCCTCTGGAAACCAGTGGACAAAGTTTAATAGAATTGTAGTTTTTGATAAGTGAGGGTGAACTAACTGCATTTATATGCCCTTCACATCCCAATAATCTTTACCTGTCTGTTCTGCAAGTTTGACAGTCTAGCAATCTTACTCCATATTGAGCAAAACAAAAAACAAAAAAACACGTGAAGCCCATCTTTCAGTCAACTTGCCAATCTATATAAATAACCTGTTACAACATTTCCCAAGAGTTAACTGGAAAAAATACATTTCTGTAAATAGAACTGAGATTATTGTCTTCTCATCTTTGTGTCCATTAGCCATTTTGAGAAGCTGCTTTCAGATACTCTGCTACAAAAATAAGTGTTTTTCAACCTTGGGATGTAGTTCTGGACTGTCTCTGTAAATCTCTCTTAAAATCTTGGCAACCACCATAACATGAAATTACAGATAGCTGTATCAAAATATGCTTAGAACAATAAATGGTTCAGGGAGAGAGGATGGGACAAAATGTGAATAACCAAGGCTGTATCAAGTTTGAGGTTATAGTATCCTTGTAGGGTAGAATGACAAGAATGCATACAGTGGCTCTTGGAAAAATTATGCAACTGATTGTGTTTGTAAGAAAGAAACTACTGGCAACTTTAGATACTAAAGTTTCAGAAAATACTGACAATGTTAGAACACAGATATTTAGGGTTAGGGACAAGATCTTAGTTGATGTAGCAAAAGAAAACAAACAAACAAACAAAAACTCCTGGAAAAAAAATCTCTGTGTATGATTAAATTTCCTCATGACATTGGACTGTCAGTTCAACTTCACCCAATATGATTCCTTCACAGAATCTAGTGTTGTTAAGGGCAAAGAAACAATACTGTTTCTTTTTTTTTTCTTTTTTTAAACCAATACTGTGGGGACACAGAAGGGGCAAAGTGCATTTTGGGGCGAGGTGGGTGCAAGCTTTGTCCCACACATTAAGACTTCTGAAAAAGAAATAATAGTATATTTGCATTAACACTCCCATCCTAAACATACTTTCCCTGAAGTAGGACCTGTTGGTTTTGATATAGTTAACTTTCAAGTAAGATTGTCGCCTTTTAAAAACATTTCCTGTTTGTGATTCAGTAATTTGGAAATAGGAGGGCTGTTTTCCCTCTTTGGGAAACTAAATGTAGCTTACAGCGCAATCCTATCCAACTTACACCACCGGTGTAACCAGCGGTGCAGCGAGAACGGGAGGCCCCAGAACGGAAAGGGGATTCAAATCCCCTCCAAAGGGGGAATTCAAAGGGGTTTTGAATCCCCTTTCCGTTCTGGGGCCTCCCGTTCTCACTGCACCGCTGGTTACACTGGTGGTGTAAGTCGGATAGGATTGCGCTGTTAGTGAGGGAAGGAGTTGTTTGAAACTAAAATGGCTACCCGTGTAATTGCTGAAAGCATGTCTAGGAGGTAACAGAACAGAACAAAACAAAACAAAACACCTCTGAATTCTGTTTGCATGAATATATGAATAAGAGAAGCCACGCAAATGGAAAAGTTGAGAGTGGCACTAGTTGAATATCAGTAAAATGGAGTTATTGCTGAATCAGTGACAGTGGAAGGAAAACCATACCTTGACCATACCGCGAACAGGGCCTCTCATCAAAATTCTAAGGAGAGCTGGACGCACTTCTCCAGTCCCCCAGGATGGAGGTAAACAGAAAAGGAAAAGCAGTTATTTAGTTTTTTAATAGCACCAAACTTTAAGGGTGCGTCTTATAATCAGTTGCGCCTTATACTCGGGACAATACGGTATTTAGGCTCAAACTAAGCATCAAATGGTGTTCTATTATTCTTTTCTTGGCACTTTTTTTTTTAAAACCCAAAGCAGCTTGAGCAGGCTGTGAGGCCGAGTGGAAGAAGATGCATGGAAGAGAGAAGCTGCATAGTTTAGCTTTTCCCTCTGGTCCTATTTCAGCTCAAAAATCAACCTTCCCAAGCTACGTTTTCACCCTTAGATATGGGATTCCCACATCTTTCACTCTGTGGATGAAAAAGCAGCTTGAGGAGGGCCACTTTGAGCTGAAAGAGTTAAGAAGCCTCTCCCCACACACTCAGCTAGATACAGCCTATCAGAGCTGTTGAAAAACAAAATAGCAGAGGATAAAAGCATGGAACTCAGTGTAACTCATAATTTAAATTTTAGATGGCAGCTCTTACTCCTTGACCTTTCAGTATGCTAGAGGTCATTCTGCATAGTATTTCCGATAAATCTCTGAGTGTGTTTGATTCCCCTAAATATGAATCTCTCTCTCTCTCTCTCTCTCTCTCTCTCTCTCTCTCTCTCTCTCTGTTTGCTGAAGGAGATATGCTAAGTAATTACTAGAAAATACTAGTAGGGAAAGCTGGTGGAGAGCTAGATTGGATTAATTCCAGAGGAATTCGAAGGAGGGGATGAAAGCCTTTTTTAAAAGAAATCCTTCACACAAAGATTTCAGTCTTCTTAGGAAACTATAGGCCAGTTGGTTTCCGTGGTGACTAGTCCAACATATACCCTCTACTGTGAAACAGCTGTCCATGTTATTACTGGGGATGCTGGCCAGATCTCTCAGTGTATGCCTTTGCCTGGAAACAAATGCGGAAATTAAAAATGCTGAACACTATTTTGGGACAGATTAATCTTATCTCAAGAAGATCGAATGCTCAAATCAAATGGTTTCTGCTAAAGACGCTCTCCCCCCCCCCCCGTGTAGTTTTTGTTGGGACAACTGAGACTTGTGGGTAGTTGGTAGAGTTGGAGATATACATTTGCCACCTATACCAGGCAAACATTAAACTGTTTGGAACCTAGATATCCGTAGGACTGTCTACTGCTGCATGCATCTGCCTGGACACCTCAGCCAACACTGGAGGCTACTCTGAGTCCCCACTCCACTGGAAATTCAGAGAGTGAAAGGACCTTCTTGGTCAATGCCCTCCAACTTCGGAGTCTCCTCCCTGCAAAGCTCACCTGGACAACGATATTGTCTGCCTAATGCCAGGCATAAACGTTAAGAATATTGAACTCAGAATGACTAAAATTTAGGGGATTAGGGGCCATGGCCAACATAAATCAATAAAACCAATGTATTTGTTTGGACATGGCCCCTAATCCCGTAAATTTTAGTAATTCTGAGTTCATCGTTGCTGGCCATGAGAATTTGAAATCGTAGTTAAGAATATTCTTAATACAAAGAAAAAAAAGTTTTATGTCAATATGCTCTATGACATTTTGTTACCTGCCTTCATAAAAGCTACTCTTTGCCATTCTTTTTATGGTCATTGAAACTAATTTAATTTACTGCAACATTGCTGCATCCTCCGGAAATTAATATCTTAATCAAGATTCCATTCATGTTCAATTTGCACATAGCGCATCTCCATATACATCTCCCATTTTTATTCAATGCTTTTGATTACATTGAATATTGTTTGCATTGCACAACTATCTTTTCTGCCCTGCATTTTAATTGTCAATCAGAATTATTATTTCATCCCGTTTTCAGTTCAGGAAACATCCAGAATTTGTTAATGTGCAAATACATAACTGTGGCATCAGCTAGGTATTCTACCATGGCAACATGAATAAAAATTTTCACAAAAATTTATAACAGTCTCTTGAAACTCAAGTGCTTTGAGCAAGGTAAGGCTAAATAATTATGAAGCATTGTATAATGAGTGTGGCAAGGATACCTTTACATTTTTAAGCTACTTTCTGGTAGCTATATTACTGTCCTATCAAGCTGCATTACAACGCAATTCTGAACAGGTTTACTCAGAAGAATGTTCCACTGTGTCAGTGGGATTTACTCTCAGGAAAGAGTGTTTAGGATTACAACCTCAGTACAATAAGGCTGAAATCCTATACACATTTACCTGGGAGTAAGTTTCATTGAACTCAGTGGAGCTTACTTCTGAGTAGACATGCCTAGGATTCAGACCACTGGCCCATCTTGATCAGGATTGCCTATAGTATACATATATTATACTATGCTATACTATACACAGTTCTGACCTAGATGGGTCAATGGTCTGATATAAGCCACTGTGGCTACTATCCTATGCACTCTTTCCTGGGAGTAAGCATCACTGAGGACAGTGGTAGTTATTTCTGAGTAAACATGCATAGAATTGTACTGTCAGGTAGCTTCATATGACCATAATACGTTCACTGTCTACAGTACTGTAGACAATAGTGACCGAGGTGGGCCAATGGCGGACGTTGCACAAGGTAGCTTTAAATGACCATAACTGATAGAAGTTAAGATAACTGATAGTAGGGGAAAAAATTAACCATGGTCTCTGAACCCGAAAATATTTTTTTCCTAAACTAAATGATAGTAGTCCTTCAGGGTTTCAGACAGGTATTCAGCTATCTTTGTCAGACCTTCTGAGAGATACCAGTGATTGAACCAGGGATCTTCTCCAGAAAAAGCATATGCTACACACCAATGAGCTACATCCCTGTGGTCTGTAATTTTACAGCGCAATCCTATCCAATTTACATCACCAGTGTAACCAGCGGGGGAGGGCAGGGTGGGAGGCTTTCGAGGGTAGGGGAAATTTAAATCCCCTTTGAAGGGGATTTGAATCCCATTTCCATTTTGGGGCCTCCCATTCTCGCCAGTGAGTGCCGCAGTGGGTTAAACGGCTGAACCATGAGCTGTCGATCGAAAGGTCGGCAGTTCGAATCCACGACGGGTGAGCTCTCATTGCTTGGCCAACTCCTGCCAACCTAGCAGTTCCAAAGCATGTTAATGCGAGTAGATAAATAGGTACCGCTTGCGGGAAGGTAAACAGCACTCCGTGTTCCAGCTGCATGCTACGCGCTGCGGCAAGTAGAGTCATACCGGCCACATGACCACAGAGGCGTCTTCAGACAACGCTGGCTCTTCGGCTTTGAAATGGGGATGAGCACCACACCCTAGAGTCAGACACGACTGGACTTAATTGTCAGGGGTCACCTTTACCTTTACCTATTCTCGCTGCACTGCTGGTTATACCGGTGGTGTAAGTTGGATAGGATTGTGCTGTTAGTTGCTGATCTCTATTGCAACTTAAGACCCTGACATTACTTTATCAGTGTAGGAGCCGTGGCAGTGTATGTCCCACCTTCACTCCTCCATAACACTAGGTGGTCTATATAGATCATAATGGAAGCCCTACATGGCAGTTCCTTCCTATACCAGTATAGCCCAGTTCCTTGGAAGGCTTCTCTGCTGTAACTTGAAGTTCTTGAAGTGGTGCAAGGAGAACCACTCTGCAAGATTTTCCATGCCCCTATGATAATGTTTGAAGGGGCACACGCATCCAAACATTTGTGGTGTATCTCTGTGCAGTATCACTACACCACCCTTTTAGTCTTGGAGCAATGTCACTGAAATCAAAAATATGTACAGTACTTTTGACAAGTAAACGTGGGTAGAACGGACCCAGATGCACAAAGCAGTTAAACCTCTGTCTAATAGTTGTTCTGATCAACAAGAAGTGAAAGATGAGACCAAAGGTAGTAAATCTTTACATTTCTCCTTTGGTATGCACCTTATCTGATCAACCTAATGTCTCCATATTGTGGTTTTTAGAAACACTAGACAGTCTGATAGATGATAGATCTATTGAACGGCAGCTTTAGGTGGTCCAAAAAAGAAGAAACATCTTCATAACACAAGAAAGCAAGCTGAATTTTACAGAATATCCCCACAGTGGGATATAAGAACTCCCCCGCCCCCCACAAATAGCATTTTAGTAAAAAATCAATACAATAACTTCTGTATTGTATTGATTTTGTTGACATGCATTTCTTGCAATGTCCTTAAATCAAGCCTTCCCAATATGGTTGTCTAAAACTGGGAAAGTGAGAGTGAACCAGTGTGGTATAATGGATACTAAAGTGGTGGACTTAGAACATGGAATTCTAGGCTTAATTCCCTGCTTAGCCATGACATTCACAGAGTGACCTTGGGCCTGTCGAGTGTACTTTACAGGGTTGTTCTGAGGAAAAATCAAGGTGTATCACCTTAAAGGGTTATGTGTACTTTTGTATAGAAAGCCTGAAAATAAATGATAAATACATAAAATGCTGCCTCTATTACTACTGAATGTTTATTATGGTCCAATCTTATCAAGCTGTTATGCCAGTGGAACATGCGTTTGGATGGCATAATGTGCTTTATGGCAGTCGCAAATGCAACTATGCCAGCGCATGCGGCCTGGCCACCGCCGCATGTGGTGAGCGGCCGGATCTACGCTCCGATGAACTGGGGACACCCATCAGAACAGGGAAGGCTACACAGGGGGTGGAATGGGGTGGGGGAAGGAGAGGGGTGGGTGGAACAGGGAGAACACGGGGTGAAGAGGAAGGTGGATCGGGCCTGGGAAGGGGTGGGTTCAGCAGCAGTGGTGCCCGCCGAATCCTAACTCCCAAATCCTAACCGCCTTCCCAGGCCTGATCTGCCTGCATGGATCAAATTGGACTTGTACGAGCTGGTGCAAGTCTGAGCTGACCCATGGCGGCTGCTGGGGCTTACCCCGTGGCAAGCCCCGTGGCAAGGCTTACCCCTCCAGAAGCCCTCCATGGGATACAGCAGTAGCCATGTTGGCGCTGCTGCATCGCCGCACTGGGAGTTAGTTAGGATTGGGCTGCCCATGTCCTAGCATTTGCATAAAACAAAATGCTTATACAGTACAGCATTTGCTGTGGTTAATACAAGACTCAATCCTGCACTCCACCACATGAATGCCATATGAGTTTGGTGCACATGTAAAGTACAATCTGGAGAGCCCACTAGTTAAAGGAGAATTTTCATTTGGTCCCATCAACTATTTCTGTACGGTATCCCATCACTGTTAGAAACAACTGGATTCCAGCTTTAAAAAATGAAGATCTATTTTTAACAGCAAAAGGGGTGCACGGGTGGGGAGTGCAGAATTCTCCCCTTCTCACAGCTTACTTCTCTTCAGGGTGTCACCCAATTTTTCTCCTCAATCCAGTTCAAATACTGAATGCTGGAGCTTTTTTTTGCTTTTTGTATATTGAATTTATTTTTAATGTCATTTTATTGCACCATTTTAGTATAACGGTGGCGTTGCTGGAGGGGGTGCAGCACTGTAAGTGGTGCAAGGTACTGCAGTTGCGCCTTGCAAACTGGTGTAACACGTCCCCTCCCATTCGCCCCGAGAGCCATTCCAGTGTGTTGCCTTTGCTGCCAGAATGGCTCTGGGGGGTGAGTGGGAGGGGCTGTGTTACACCGGTTTGCAAGCGGTGCAGTGCCTTGCACCACTTATGGTGCTGCACCCACTCCAGCAACGCCACTGAGTATAATGTTTGCCGCCTTCAGTGCCTTCCCGAGGAAAGGCGGGATATAAATATTTCAAATGAATAAGCACATTCTGTGATCCTTCTAACCTCACTATAAGACAGAACTTTAGAAAAATATGATTACATAGTAAAATCAGTGAACATAGTCTCCCACCTACTAGACTCTTCATGTTTTTTATTGATTCCACACTTGCCAGCTCCAGCACAAAATATCTGTTTATTCTGTCTTTCCTAATTATGGATTTTTAGATGAGGGTTACTATTTACTCTATGGTTATTTGCTTAGATTTGCTAGGATTTCAGTAGTAGAGTAAATAATACAAATGATAATTAGCTTTAATTCATTTTTCAGTGTAGCTGATGGGCAACAATGATTGTGAAATGAAATGCAATGCAATTACTTTTATTACTGAACTAAGCATATTAGATGAATACAAATAATGTTAATCCCATGCAGTTTCCCTTTGTTTCTCCAGACAGGCTAAATAATACACTTCTAACATGGGCTTCACCGCTGCCGGAATGAGCACTCCAACAGCGGCACCTTACGGCAGTCACAAAAGGTGCTCCGGCAGTGCACGAAGCCATGCGTTTCTGGAACGCCGGCAGAGAGACTGGAGCGGCCCCGCATACAGCGGCAAGTCAAAGAAGATCTACCAACTCAGGTAAGTCAGAGGGGGCGGAATGGGGCAGGGGGAGGGTAGAACGGGGGAGGGCTAGGGACATGACAGAGGTGGGAGGAGCAGCACCTGGCATGGGCAACTTGTGCCAGATGCTATCTCCTCTGATAGCAGCCAGCACACCCCCTTTGTCTCCTCAGAGTTGCACTAGGTAAAGAGCTGGCGCAGGTCCAAGGAGACCCATAGGGGACCATAGTGTGGTGGCGTAGGGTAAGTAGAACTTTGCCTTACTTCCATTTCCTGTTGCGTCATGGCACCTCCCCCCAGTGGCGTCGCTCCGGTAGGGGCGGGGCCGTATCGCTCCGTCCTAGACCCTTTACCGAGCGAGCAGGAGGCGGCCCCGCCCCCTCACTGTCGGAGCCTTTCCCGTGCGGAGAAAGCAGCAGGCAAGAGACCCTGCCTGCTGCTTTCTCCGCAGGGGAAAGGCTCCAACAGTGAGGGGGCGGGGCCGCCTCCTGCTCGCTCGGTAAAGGGTCTAGGACGGAGTGATACTTACGGCCCCGCCCCTACCGGACCGACGCCACTGACCTCCCCCCAGGACATAGCACAAGCCTCCTTGGCACAGCTGCATTGGTGGGGAGGCAAAAGGATAGGATTGGGACCTCAGTGTACTAGAACATGTTGGGAATTTTAGACAGTGTTAGGAATACATTTTCATTAAAATGTCCAATGTGCAAGTACCCTTTTTCAAATGTTATACCAAAAGGATGAAAAGCAGACACTTTATTTGAGAAGGTATGGAAGAGTGAAGGAATAATCAAGTGGCACCCATCTGAACCTCACTGCTCCAGCTCCAGACACTTGGACAAGGCCCCAGAAAGCATAAACCAACAGAGATCCATTGATGTCTGTGGAACGACTGTGTACTCACTGCTTTCATCAGCCGGAGAAACAACCAGCTAAATTTGCAGCAAAGAAAATATCTGTGTGCCACCGTGAAGGCATATCTGATTATGACTGTAATATGATAGAGTGTTTGGTTGGGTTTGCATGCAAGAAGCCCGGGTTCAAATCTCTGCCCAACAGGTGAAGCTCTAGCGATCATCTCTTCACCAAAGTTGCTTGTATTTTGCACCCTGGCCTCTATTTTACAGATAGGGAATCAAAACAGATTAGAAAGATACATTATCAAATATTTGGTTTCTCCAAATTAATATAAACATAAGGCTGTAATCCTGTATAAACGATTACCTGGGAGTAAGTCCTATTGAACTCAATAGGGCTGAGGAGACATGCATAGGATTGCCACTTTTCAATATCACTCTGTGATGGACTTAGGAGGAAGGGTATTTTCATGAGTACAGTACTCATGAAAAAAAACCCAAACCTTTAATATTTGATTGCAGGAGATCTGACTAAACAAAAACAGCTGTGTGGACATAAATTTGACTTTATATTTGAGTCTTCAGACTTGGAAACTGGGAATGAGCTCAGGTGCCTTGGCTAAATTCCAGCTGGGTTAATTACAGTTTGCATCTGGATGTTCTTCATATAGTAATATAGTACTTCTAAATAATAACAACACCCATAATAATGACAACGTTGTGCAATAACATTGCACATTGTTTAGCATCCACCAGCTTCTAGTAGGAGACTTCTGTTGGGACTTGGTGAGATGGGCAGTCCAATTCTATCCTTTCTCTCCCTCGGAAATGCAGCCATGCCGCTGGAGTGCATGCTGCATCCTGTGGGTGAAGAACAGTCCCAGAGGTCTCCTCTGGGTAAGGGAATATTTATTCCCTTACCCGGGGGTAAACCTCCGGAACCTGCACCAGCAATTTACATGAACCTGCACCAGCAATTTGGCACAAGTCCGAGTGGACCCAGGAAGGCAGATCAAGGCCTGGAAGGGGGATAAGGCAGAAGAGAGCACAAAGTGCTCCTAAAAGACAAAGGGTGATACTGGAGAGGGGGCAATGACACATTTTGCTTCTGTCCGCTTGTGTGGTGCTACCCTTTCCTGGGGTGAAGTAAAAAAACAACAACCCTCTCTGTTTCTCTTCCAAGTATCTCCACATGATTCCTTTCATCTCAGTCTTTTTTTCAGGTTCGAGTGGGGAGGGATTGGCCTCCTAGCTTTGAAATGGATTAACATATGGAGGCGAACTAGACGGTTTTCTCTGACTGAAAGAGGTGCCAGCCAACCTGACTCTCCTTGCATATCCCCAATATTCTTTCTCATTTCACATAAGTGCTTATAAGACACAACCTAGCTCTTTAGAAGGGCTAGGAGATACGTTTTGGCAAGGTATTGCAATGTAGTAACAGATTTTAGAATGATGGGCCCATTTGTGGATTCCTAAATGATCAGTCTTACCTCTTTTCCTTGGTTTCATTTTCAGCGTCCACCTGTCCTTTTTTTCTTGCTGGATAAGCTAAGGATTCAGTTTATTTAAAGCTATTTGTTTATTCTTGCTTAATATTTTAAGCATCTTAAGCTGTCTAGCCTCAAGAAGCTCTTGTGAAGTCCCATGGAGAGAGAATGTGCTGCAGTCTAGCATGCCCATAGGTAGGCTTACCATATGTCTCCTGCACTAAACCGGGAGACAACCCCCCGGATTTTTTATTAAATAAATAAATAAATAATTTTTAAAAAGTTATAATCTTTTTTTGTGTGTGGGCGCGAATTGGGTCGACAGAAACTTTTATTTATTTATTTATTTGTGGCCATTTTGGCAATAAATAAATAAATAAATAAATAAATAAATGGCCATTGTGGGGTTCCCCTGGGAGGGGAGTCCGGAAGGGGGGTGTCTTGGGGACTAAAGTCCTCCAGAGTGGTCCCGCTCAGCTTGGCCTATCCTGGGGGGGGGGACTCCTGGATGCGTTGAGGGGTCGCTATCCCCCGCCAGGGGTCCAGAGGTCCGGCGTCCTATGGACCAGTCCCCTGGGGGCTACTGGTGAGCAGTAGCCTCAGAGCACGAGGAGGGTGGGGGTTCCGCAACCCGGCTTCCACCTCTCCTCCGGAGTCGACTGATCTTAGGCTCCGAGAGAAGACCCGGCTTCTTCGGAGCCTCCTAGCCGACTGCCTCATCCCTGGCCGGTTGCTCTTTATATACTCCTGCCCCCTCCCTCTTACATGATTGACAGGCGAATGAGCCTATCGGCTCATTGCCTGTTAAGGCGGGCACGTAGGGCGGCCCGACGCGAGGGCGGGCCCGCCCTGGGGATTCCCTTGAGCCGCGCGCGTGCGCACGGCTCGGGCCTGGTGTCGGAGGCCGGCGCGCTTCCTCCTTCGCTCCCCCGGGATGGGGGAGAGGATGGCCCGTCGCCGGACGACTTGCGGCGGGGGACGCGGGCGATGGCCCGGCCGGCTGGGAGCTTCCTGGGTTGGGGGCTCTCGGAGGTTCGCCCGTCGGTGTCCCCGAGGGGTCTCGCCGGCCCGGGGACTCCCTTCTCCGGATCTCGGGGACCCCAGCCTCCCTGTCTTCGGCGGGAAAGGGGGTAAGTCTGGGGTCGCCTGTGGGGGACCCCTGACAGCCATTTTGCCGCCCGCCGCTGCCACTTACCTGTCCCACCGCCATTGCCGTTGCCATCGTCCTCCTCCTCGTCTGCCATTGCTGCCGTTCTTGCTCCTGGAACCTAGCCAGCTACATCTGGGCCGGTCAGGACTCCTGCAACCGCCGCTGCCACTTTTAAAAGTTTTTTTTTTAATTTAACTTTTTTCCTGTCAGTCATCTTGGATCTCGCAAAATCTTACGAGATCCATGATGGCGGCGCCCAAATCTCGTGAGGGCACATGAGGCAGTACAGTACTGTCTTGTGTTCCCTCATGAGATTTGGGCGCCGCCATCTTGGATCTTGCGAGATTTTGCGAGATCCAAGATGGCCGACAGGAAAAAAGGTAAGTTTTCATTCAAAAGCTTTCATGGCCAGCAGATATAGTTAGAGAAACAGGTAGTACGGGTAACACAGCCATATCTATGTAAAAAACACAGCAATCTGACTGAGGTTTAAAAACAATGACTATTTTATCTGGGTTTAACGATGTATTCCAGGACAAACAGAAATTATTAAGAAACCACGGCTGGACAAGTGAGCCCAACGTTTCGTGTCCTAATCTGGACACATCTTCTGGGGCAATCCAAAAAGGAATGAAAGATGTTATAGTTCTCGGCGTCTCGCTTCGTTGTTTTGAACTTCAGAAGCTAGGGAAACATGCTGTCAGTTGAACGGAAACCATTCCGGAACTCCTCTGTCAATCAAAGAGATCGATCCTGCAAAAACTGGGTTGGATCAACGCCTGGGTTGGATCAACAACCCCAAGGACAAGAGACCACCCCTTTCCAACCCAGGCATTTACAGCATTCCCTGTGGTACATGTGGAAAGGAGTACATTGGATTGACTCAGAGGTCCAGCAGCACTAGATTAAAAGAACATGAAGGTTCGGTAAGACTGGAACACCCAGAACAATCTGCGGTGGCTGAACATGTTCTTACCACAGGACACTCTATACTGTTCAAAGAAACCTGCTCTATAAGAACAGAAAACAAGGGAAAGATTTTGAAGAACTTGGAAGCTCTTGAGATTAGCAAAAAACCACCTCACTTACTGATGAATAGGCAGCAAGAATTGAATCTTGCCAATCGCATTTGGCTCCCTGTCATACGTAAGCATCCTATGAAGGGACAGGCTCGCAATAATATAACAACAGAAAATGCAAGTTGATACTATGTGACTGATAGACACCGGGTCTCAAAGTGAACAACAGCCCCTTGGAAATATACAGAATTCCATGCTAATAATTGCAGAATCAACCTAGTAATTGCAGGATCAACTGCAGTCGCAACCTCTATGTTGGCAAGCTGTTTCCAGATTGAACCCCTTCGCCTGACAGCAGGGTTTCCTGCGGAGTTTTCGCAATAACCGCAGTTTAAACATGAACTGACATGCAACTGTTATTGATCCACCAGGTCTAAAGGACAAAATTGCAAGCTATCACTGTTAGTTTTTGCAAGATCGATCTCTTTGATTGACAGAGGAGTTCCGGAATGGTTTCCGTTCAACTGACAGCATGTTTCCCTAGCTTCTGAAGTTCAAAACAACGAAGCGAGACGCCGAGAACTATAACATCTTTCATTCCTTTTTGGATTGCCCCAGAAGATGTGTCCAGATTAGGACACGAAACGTTGGGCTCACTTGTTCAGCCGTGGTTTCTTAATAATTTCTGTTTGTCCGGGAATACATCGTTAAACCCAGATAAAATAGTCATTGTTTTTAAACCTCAGTCGGATTGCTGTGTTTTTTACATAGATATGGCTGCGTTACCCGTACTACCTGTTTCTCTAACTAAAAAAAGGTAAGTTTTAAAAACCTTTTAAAAGTGGCTGGGGCAGTGAGGGCTTCACCAGGCCCAGAAAGCCTAGGATGGATCCGGGACCGGATCTCGGATCCGTCCTAGGGTTCCCAGGACAGATGGCAAGTCTACCCATAGGTAATTAAAAAATGAGTGACTACTTTATGGTCTCAAACTCCTACAGCGATCCTAGAGCAGAGTCTTACATGTTTTAATTCATATTTCCTGTGTGTGTGTGTCTTTGGTGTGTTTGAGGATTAATAGGCAACCTAGAACTGTAGCTCCACTCCATTTTTTGCACAGGGTTGTCCACTCTGATGGAAGCTATTCCTGAAGATTAGATTTTTTTCAGGATTGCATACAGTAACCATATTTAGACTAGCATTCGATGTCTGACATGGTGGGCTGACTTTTAACTTTTAACAAATGGCTTTTAACAAATGTAAATATAGGTGACGCACTGCGGTTGCTTATTTTAATTGTTTTAATTATCTGTTAATTATTTTAATGTATGCTATTTTAATGTTGTAAGCCGCCTTGAGTGCCCTTGCCGGGAGAAAGGCGGGATACAAATTCTTTAAATAAATTAAATAATAAATATTGATACATATTTTTGGAGACACCAGGCTAATCCTTGAGGCTTGGTGACTCTTGTAAGTAGCTCTACCAAGCTAGAACAAGTCCAACCCAGATCTTATGAAAAACAGAGACTAGAAATAGAGTCCTAGTCTGGAAGCAGTGAAGGATAGGCTGTTAACTACTTATTGTGCAACCCACTATTGTGCAACCCACTAATGTTTACTTATTACTTCTTTATTTTTTTCTGGGGTCTCTGGGGTCTACGCTATGCTACGGTTTTCTGGGGTCTATGCTACATAGTAGCATAGCTGGCGGGGTGGTGGTGGTGCGGTCCACCCCCCTGCAGTGTTCTGACAATTTTCCATGGTCTCCAATGGGGGGTGCTCAGCACTTGCCGGTAGAGGTAGCAAGTGCTGCAGAATGGGTCCTTCTGCCCGCCCTTAGCTCCGTTTGGCTCCAAATAGAGCCATTCTGGAGGTACAGGGTGCCACACAGGTGCAGGTGTGTGTGTGGGGGGAGTGATACAAGGTGTTGAAATATTATTTTGGTCCTGGGGCAGTCACCAGGCTGGCGACGCCTCTGCTCTAAAGAATACACTCAGATCCAACCACATTTTCCATGCATGAGTAGAACGTATTTCCCTCCGCATGGAGGAAGTGCTGATTTCCCCTTCTGGATGCTGCTCCTCATTCCCTTAAAAAACTGTCCTGGAGAGTCCCCCAAACTTTGGGAAGGACCTTTAAAGAAGCCTCAGGGGTCTGCTGCAAGAAGGGGTGGGGATGGTGCAAAAGCCCTCAAGTGTGGGTGGAAGCACAGTAATCTCTTACTTTGGATACAAGCCAGCATGTAAGTCAATATTTTACCAACCCAAATCCAAGCCTTGGGTAGGTTGAGAAGATTGATCAAGACCAATATGCCACATTCAGGCTCCACAGAACTTTAATGCCGTTACTGCTGCATTTGGCATGCCCTGCTAGAACTTTAGGAAATGGTAAATCAAGGACACTGTCAAAGATCTAAGGAAGTCAGAGGACAATGTACCACTATAAAAAGACATGAAGATGTTGTTTTAGAAGCATTTATGTAGTGATGGGATATCAAATTATATGTGACCTTACTCTCGAATGACAGAGGTACTTGAAAGTGGCTATGGCAAATCTTCTAATCACAGTTAGGTTTATTGTAGCAGGAATGTGGAAAAATCCATCTTCACCAAATGCAAGCAATTTGCTGGATAAAGTTTGAGCAAAGGCCAGAAATAAAAAATACTGACCATTATGGTTTGCGGAAAGGAGGAGCTATGACTGAATCATATGCAAATAAATTGGGATCAGTTTAAAATAGAAGATGTTGCACTAGTTATTTCAACAGATGCTTTTCTGAATGCTAGCATGATGCCTATCTTGTCAATGCCACACCAACGCCACATTGATGCCAGTGCAACAATGGCCAAATGCCAAGCTTGTCCTGGCAAGGAAGCACAGGTGCAGCCCTTCCCAGTAACACCCCCAGCATCCATGGAAACACTGACACAGCCTGTTATCCACTGAGCAGCATCCTAATGGCAGCACTCCATTGCTGTGACATTGGCGTGTCATCACCATGATATCGGCACATTTTTTTTCACATTTTTTTATACCGCCCTTCCTCCAAGGAGCTCAGAGTGGTGTACATATTTCCTCCCCTCCTTTTGTCCTCACAATAACCCTGTGAGGTAGGTGGGGCTGAGAGATAGTGACTGGCCCAAGGTCACCCAGGAAGCTTCGTGGCTGAGCGGGGATTTGAACCTGGATCTTCCAGGTCTAAGTCTGACTCCCAAACCACTACACCATCCTGGCTCCATCCGTGTGACATCTGTGTGCCATCACCGTGAGGTCAGTGTGTCATCGGTGTGACGACAAGGAGCCAATCACTGCATCCAATTAGTCCCAACACTGGCAGCTACAGAAGTGCCGCCAGGGCGAACTCAGCAGGAGGCGGCCCACCACTTTGAGAAATGCTGCACTAAGCTATGACCTGCAACATAACTGTAATTTGCTTCACTTCTTTCTGACACAGATAGCACAAATGCACCATACTGGGCTGTGCAGATGTAATACAGCTCCCTGCTAACTGTGAGGAACAAATTAAGAATGAGCCTTCAGAACGCAGTTCCCTCTCTGTAACTCCTCACTTCCTCAGGGCAATTCCCTTCTCTTCCTCTTAACTGCAGTTAAGCACTTTTTGGTGTTTATGTTGTCTTCTTTAAGTAGGCTTACCATCGTCCCAGAATCGATGCTGTCTTCGGCCTAGAGCGGACCCGAGCCGCTCCCAAGGGTGCACTGCGGCTGCCCAATGGGCTTCCGGCTTCCGGAACTTCCGGTCAACGACGCGACAGAAGCTGGAACCCCATTGGGCAGCCGCAGTGCACCCTTGGGAGTGGCTCGGGTCCACTGTAGGCCGAAGCCAGCATCGATTCTGGGACGATGGTAAGCCTATCTTTAAGGCTAACAAGGGTTTTCCTTAGCTTCTTTCTGGAACCATGGTTTGAATTGTGCTTAAGGTCCTAGGTTAAGGAAAACCCTGACCAGCCTTAATTGTGGCTAATATTGTTTCCAGCAAACTGCTAAGCTGCCCAACTGCTTAGCTGTTGCACTTGATGGCTGGGTGGGCAGTTATATTTGGAAACAGAACTAAAGAAGGTGAAATAAGGGAATAAGTTACAGCTCACTGAATATATAACAAAGGAACGTAGTTGTGTCTTTTGTAGACACCATCATTTACGGATCAGTGCAGCCTGTGTATTCCTTTCCTGGGTCTTTTTTATTTGGCTCCCTCTGATGATACTGTGTTTTATGTCTCTTGTTTCATCGTGTCTGACCCAGACTTGGCCAATGAAAAGAAAAACTGAACAAAGAGCTTTGACAGGGACAACTCCAAATCTTTTAAAAAGAAAAAAACTGCACCATACGCTCCTGATTGTTCCTTTCCTCTGAACATTTCCCAGGTTGATTATGAACCATAAAGTTAAAATCAGCCCAAATATATGTTTATGGGGAATACTGTGGGTTTAGGACAGAATCCACTTGAAAGTTAACCTGGACAAGCTCCACCGGAGTTTCACAAGAGAATGATCATACTTGCTACAATCAAGTGGAAAAAAACACTGCAACGTTGACAGAGGTCAAGCTCATATGTCATGTTTTAATCTCCCAATGTTTTGCTTATGGTAATGTGTCAGTGTTACTGGTTCACTTCCATAGCATTGTACTGAGATTTTAACCAGGTGCAGTCAGTGCAGTAGTTTGCTGGCAGCTGCTATACGTCAACTGATGACAAGGGGAATTTCTGTCTGTACCTTTACACACCAGGACGGCATGGGAGGCACAGGGCGTCTCACCTAGAACCATGCCAAGTGCATAGTTGTTGACTGGATAGTCACCCCTGTTGATGGCAGCATTCTGCACCATATGGGCAGCATTCTGCACCCATCGCCTGCACCCAGGCGATGCCTACATGGTGCTGGCTGTTCCACCTCCTGGTGTCTATGGGTCTGGGCAGGAATTCCTGTTCTTCAATTGCCATACAGTGGCCACTGGTGGTTTTGCCTAGTGAACCACTTCACAATCCATCAATGGTTAAAATCTCAGTGGCTTTGTGCATACAATGCTACAGAAGTGCAGCAGTTAACACAGATACTATCACAAGCACAACGACAGAGATTAAAATGCTACACATGAGCACAACCTCTGTCAATATTGCAGCGGCTCCCCCCCCCCCACCTATCCCAGTCTACTGTAGTCTAGCTTCTTTGTCAGAAATTATTGGTCATTCATATTATTGTGATCTTTTATTTGCAATAAATTGTGCCTGTTTCCTTCTGAATGGGGTTTTACAACATGCCTCTTGTCTTGTTATAGAACATATGTGAGCAAAGTTATAAAACCTAATGTTTTCTATTGAGTACTTGTAACAAAGAGTTACAACTGAGTACTCCTAGAAAGAAAGAAAGAAAGAAAGAAAGAAAGAAAGAAAGAAAGAAAGAAAGAAAGAAAGAAAGAAAGAAAGAAAGAAAGAAAGAAAGAAAGAAAGAAAGAAAGAAAGATTGTATTGGCAAAAATATACTTGTCTTTTTTACAATTGCATTTAATTAACACTGATTAAATTGTAAGGTGCGAGAGCGTCACCACACATCCACATTATGTAAAGGTGCCAACAATACTGGGTGAAATGAACAATTTACACACACACACACACACACACACACACACACACACACACACACACACACACACGAGTACATCAGGATCTTACTTGTTACCAGTATTCAAGTATCATTTATCATAAGACAGACTCAAAATGCTGTGGAATTTAGTGTCCACTTCTTTACACTGGCGTTGCTAGAGGTGGGGCAGAACGGTAAGTCTTGCACAGCGGTAACCACTCTGTTCCATGGTGGCCCTGCCCACTCGCCGTCGGAACCAGTCCGAGCGGCAAAGGCAACGGGCAGGGAGTTGCCATGGAACGGAGCCGTTACTGCTGTGCAAGACTTACCATTCCACCCCACCTCTAGCAACGCCAGTGTTTCTACATCTGAATATGTACTTGGATTCAACGAAAGACTCAAAATATAACATATATGACATACTGTCTCTTTATAATCAGATACTACTGTTATTTTAAATTTCAAGAGAACCATGAGTAGAATTAATGAAACTTTCTCACCCCTCCTCCATGCTCAAATCGCCAGTGCCCACATAAAGCTGATCTTGACGGATGGGGGAATCTTAGGAATACCATGAGATGTATGTGGGTAAACTGCTGATGAGGGAGGTGTCCCTGGAAATTATGCTGCCCCTTTGCATAAGCAGAAGTGCCTTTTTGCTCGCTGAAGGCGTGGTTGGATTGGACACATCACTTTTTGCTTTGTTGTAGAGCAGGGGTGGGGAACCTTTTTGCGATGGAGGGCCATTTTCCCATGGGGAAAATGTCCCGCGGGCCGTGTGCCCCTCCATCGCAAATTGGTGCCCTGGCGCGCGTGCGCCAGGGGGGGCGCACACACACACCCTGCTCTCCTCCCCCCCGCTCTCCTTACTTTTTTCAGGCGGCGGCCACCGCCGCCGGCCCCGCACACACTGCTCGCGCGACTCCTTTCGAACTCGGCTGTTTCTGCGCATGAGCAGAAACAGCCGAGTTCAAATGGAGTCGCGCGAGGTGGGCGCGCCGCGCGCTCTCCCCTCGGCGCGACTCCTTTGAATTCGGCTGCTTCTGCACATGCGCAGAAGCAGCCGAAGGGGCTGGCGGAGCCTCCGGTCTGCTCGCGCGGGCCGGACCTGATTGATTCGGGTCCGGTCTCGCGCGGGCCGGACCGGATCGCTCCGGGGGCCGGATCCGGACCGCGGGCCGCCGGTTCCCCACCCCTGTTGTAGAGGGACAGTCCAAACAAATGACAAAATGACCCAGGGGTGAGCTTTCACCCCAAGTTAGTTTAATGTCGGACTCATCTTGCTAAGCAGTAAGGAACGTTTTAGTACATCTCATGTGCTGATATCTAGCAAGGCAAATATTTTCAGTACATTGTTCAGATGCATTGAATATGCTACTTTTGAAGCACATATCCAAGTTTGAGCATCTTTGGCACAGCCCTACCGTATGTTCATTAAAGATGCAGGTCTGGTTGTCCAAAATTATATGATTCAGGAAGTAATACAGTTGTAAGTGATCATAGAATAAATCATATTCTTTTTAAAAAAATCTATACAGTATTATCACAAAATGAGCATGAAATATAATCACATGGACACACCTGCACTATTTTAGCTTTCATGCTGTAGCTGGGGTTGCTGGCCCTCTAGAGTTGGCCTGGAGTTCCTAGGAATCCAGATCTACCATCCACCTCCATGTGACAACTGAAAGTGATCCTGGAGATTTTAACAGGGCCTTCTTGCCTAAGTTAGTTACATTATCTCATGCTGGGGGGGGGGGGAAGGGGAATAAATCTCCAGGAATAGCTTCAGTCAGGGTTGGCAATCCTAGCTATACGAGTGGATACTAAAGAAATATGAGCAAGCATGCAGCTTCGTTTAATGCCAAGAAAGAGGTATACAAACCTTGTTATTAAAACGGCCTCAAGATGTGAAGTAACTATAATTTTGACCATGAATCACAGAACATCACAGGAGCTTAGTAATCAAAGACAAAAGCCCTGCTGCCCATTATGAAGCTATGAATTGACTTCAGATAAACACAGCTTGTCCTTCAGTTTACAGATACTAATCAACTTCTATCCAGCTGTCTTGTTTGTTCACAGGCATTAAAAATGCACTTTGTACAGTAGAAAGCATATCATTCATTACAGAAGGGAATGTTACCTTGACCAACTGTCTGACATTGATGAAGAGAAGTCACTGCCTTGCGTTTAGCATTTAACCTTTATGTTCAAACACTGAAGCCACCTTAGAAAGAGAGAAAACTGTGCACTTTCTCGATGCCGTCTGAAGGGAGGATATTCCCAAAGCACATCACAAAGCCTTTGTCTATCTCCCCTTCAAATAGATTCTGTTCATCCTGAGCTTTGTGTGTCTAAGGCATCTTTGAGCAAATAGTACAGGCTGTCTCTGCTCCTGCATTTCTCCTGCCTCGTTTCTTTTCCAGTGCCTATCTGTGCAATACAGTATTTGTTCATTTCTTTTAATAATGGCATATCAGGTAATGCACTTAATTTACCTACTGAGCCTGAAACTGCAGGATGGAAAGAATATCTATGGATATGGCTCTACAGTAGGGTAGCAACAGTCGCTTTGGGCTACAACCACTAAAAATAACTTGCTCTATGCAGCAACTCAGGTATAAAAGATTCAGACCATTCATAATAACTGCAATTAAAAGCATCTAATGGGATGGAAATTCTCCTTCCTTCATGCTGCCAGTTTCATTTTGTTTGACAAAGGCTCTGCAGTCATTCTTTAAAACACACAATGCTCTTCAGTTCTTTAGATTTGTTTGGGTCCAAACCAGCTGAACGGTTTTTTTTATTTTAAAAAAGGTGATTTTATGGCTAAGGCATGTTAGAATTTGAGTTTATATTTCCATCAAAACAATCTCAGACCAACTACCAGGTTGTATTTTGTAGGCCTTACTTGCAAGCTATAAACATTATGCTCTCTCTCTCTCTCTCTCTCTCTCTCTCTCTGTGTGTGTGTGTGTGTGTGTGTGTGTGTGTGTGTGTGTGTGTGTGTGTGTATAAATTCTTTCTGTACCCTTGCTTTAATGGCAACTCTGGACCATGGACTGGGCATCAAAGTATGCCAATGGGAGGTAATTCTGTAATCCCAGGTAATTGTGAATAGGATCACAGCACCCCTTTTCACCCCCTTAGGGGTGGAATTTCTAAAAATCCCTACTTAGGGGGCGCTTACATCATGGAATGAACATACTCCCCAAATTTCATGTTTCTAGGCCCAGGGGTTGGGGCTGGGCAGTGATGTCACCCCTTTTTCTTTTACCTCTTTTTTTACCCCTTTAGGGGTGAAATTTCAAAAAAAAAAAACTGTTAAAACAGTTTCTAAAGATTATACAAAGACACCCGCTTACCAAAAATGAATGTTATAGCTCCACAAACACATCAGATATGACGGGTTCTATAACTGACTCCCGAATCGAGATTTGCCCCTTTCTGGGTCAATTAGGGCAAAATCCTATGTTTTTCAGCATTTGTCTGCGTAACCTTTGTAAGGCAAAACCAAGTGGCTATCTCATCGGGCCTGAGAGATATTGAGGAATCCCTGAAAACACATTGTACCCCTTTTCACCCCCTTAGGGTTGGAATTTCTAAAAATTCCTTCTTAGTGGGTGCTTACGTCACGGACAGAACATACTCCACGAATTTCATGTTTCTAGGCCCGGGGGTTTGGGCTGGGCGGTGATGAGTCAGTCAGTCAGTCAGTCAGGACTTGTTCTTGTACACACAAACAAGCCAATACCAATATGTGTGTGTGTGTGTGTGTGTGTGTGTGTGTGTGTGTGTGTGTGTGTGTGTGTGTGTGTGTGTGTGTGTGTGTGTGTGTGTGTGTGTGTGTAAAATACTGCCAAGATGTTTACAAGCAAAATGGATGAAAGAGTGAGATTATGAGTGAAAGAAGACACAGTTAGAAACAATACAGTACTGTATTACATATGGTCATACCCTCTACATTGATTTGACCAATGCCATATCATTTCTCAAGCTTTGTATTAGCTAAATTAATGCAAAGAAATATCCTTCCCATGCCTCAAACAGTGTCTATCATGGGGAATCTTTTAACTTTTAACAAATGGCTTTTAACAAATGTAAATATAGGTGACCCACTGGGGGTGCTTGTTTTAATTATCTGTTAATTATTTTAATGTATGTTATTTTAATGTTGTAAGCCGCCTTGAGTGCCCTTGCCGGCAGAAAGGCGGGATACAAATTCTTTAAATAAATAAATCTCTAACATAAAGAAGGAAACCAGCCAAGAAATACTGTATACCCTTTGTCTTGTTCCATTTGTTAGGGCAGTTAGAATGATATTATTTATCTACCATGAGGAATTTATTAAAGAAAGCACTAGAGACTCATACTCAACCAGACACCTTTCTCCATACATTATTTGTATCTGCTTATTTTGCCTCTCTTTTCTTAACTCTCAGCCACGATAGAATTTTGAGATGTACTGAGGGGCCGTATGGCCTACTCCAAGTATCTCTTTGTTGGCTGCAGTGCATGGATTTTGCAAATAAGAATATCATGAGCTCAGTGTTTCACTGATGCTGAGCGATACTGCAGAGACAAGTAGAGACATGCTCAGCTATGACTTCCATCTTCTAAAATAATCTATTTTCATAGCTATGTAATATCACAGCAATAGCTCAAAAGCCACCCTCTCTAAAGCATTAACCACTGCATGATTTCAGAAGTTAAGCAAAACCTTGTTTTTGTTCAGTGGGTTTAGTGACACCTGAGTTTGTTTTATTTTGCTGACTATTGATTGTATTGGTTATTCTGCTGCTTAATTTTCAATTGCTTGGAATAGTTTAATTGACTTTAAATTGTTTTGTTTATGTTGCTGTTAGCAACCTTGGGGGCCCCTGATGGACAGAAAGGTGGGATATAAATTTTTCAAATAATGAATACTTTTATATCTTCAGCGTGTACATACATGGATAAGACAAATCACTTGACTGCATAAATTGTCATTGACTCCCAGGCCAATCCTATTCTGGATTGGGCTGTTGGGGGAGAGGGATTTACAACTCCAGAAGAGGCTTCCGCTGTTGTAAAATGGCTGCCGATGGAGTGCGGAGCGCTCCGTCGGCAGCCATTTTCGGAACGCTGACACAAGAGGTGGCAAAGCTTTCCATCCATCGCCAGACCCTGCTGCGACTGCTGGAGTAGGTAAGGATGGGGTTGGGGAGGGGGCAAAACTGGGCAGGGAGGGGGAGGAATGGGGCCAAGAGGGGTGGATCTGGTGGCGATGGCGCATGCCGGATCCTATCCTTTCCATCAACAGCCTCCTTGCCCCCTTTCTCTCCTCGGATGTGTGTCAGCTAAAGAGCTGGCACAGGTCCAAGGAAACCCACTGCAGAACAGGAGGCTTGAGTTATGGAGGGGTAAGGGGATCTGAATCTCTTTTCCCCTCTGAAGCCTCCTGATACACACACACACACACACACACACACACACACACACACACACACACACACACACACACACCCGCTGGATACAGTGCACTCCTTTTTGGCACTGCTGAAATAAAATAAAATCAATCAATAAAACAATATTATTTACCATATCCATAGCAAAGTGCTTTGACATGAATTATGTAGCAGTAGTTCCCAAACGTTTTAGCACCAGGACCCACTTTTTAAAACGACATTCCATCGGGACCCACCTAGCTTTACGAGACTAAAAAAAAAAAAAAGAATACTTTACCAGCCTCTATTTTTATCCTTTTTACTATGGTTTTTTTTTTTTTTGGCCTTCTGGAGTGTTTCTTGAGCTCCATGTTCATCGGATCGGGACCATTCTGGTGGCCTTGCATTGCCCTTCGCTAAGAGCTGAGCCATGGTCGCCTACTCGCATGTGTGGCTCAGTTAGTTTTGTTTTCCATAGGGCAGTGGTTCTCAAACTGGTGGGTTGCAACCCACCAGGAAAACTGGATGCTTCCCCTGCCCCCTTAAGGGGCGGGGGAAAACATGCTGGCAGCGATCCTAGGGATTGCCACAGCTGCCAGGGAAAAAGTGCCCCCAAAATGCGAAAACCAGAAGTGGGAGGCCTGTGGAGGGTCGTGCAGGACTTCCCACACACACCCCCTCGAAGCCCCGGTGAGTAAAAAACAACAACACTGTTTTCGGGCACTTTTCAGCGTCGATCCCTGGGATTGCCGTGGTTGCTGGCCCTGCCCCCACAAGGGGAGAACTTTGAGAAACGCTGCCATAGGACACAATACATTTTCCTTGTTAGCTTGGAGGGGAGGACTTCCTTCTCAAGATATTGTTGAGGCCTGCGTTCATCGGATCAGGACCATTCTGGTGGCGGTTTGTTCCTCTCAGTCTGCCCTTCAAAGTGGATGAAGGCACGATCACCTACTCATGAGTAAACATGCACATGCTGCTCCGTTTTGGTTTCCATAGGGCTCAATACATTTTCCTTGTCAGCTACCAGCTTGTTTCGCGACCCACCAAACATCGGGTTGCAACGATTTGAGAACAGCTGATCTAGTAGTTCATTACAACATTTCATGTTTCCATTTTACAGCTGAGGAATGGAAAACATGGGAAAGGCAACTTAGGCAAGGCCATCTAGAAATTTCATGGCTGACTCATGGGCTTGAACTGAAGTCCCCTCGGTTCACACCCACATGCCTTGAACAGATTGCGGAACTGCATAGTGTTTATGGCTTGAGAGATTCGCAGTTATGTGGGAAGTATGTTCAGTTTTGACGGGATTTTGAGAAGCAAAACATTGGGCAGAAGTTGCCCAGTTTATCCATAGTGCACACCCAGAGGGGAATATTTCTTTTACTTTTTCTAAATTGTATTCCTTATTTTCTTTTTTCCCCTCCCTCCCTCTCTCTCTAAGAATTGAGATTATGAGCGCAACACGTGCAGCTTTAGTGGCAAGATTAGCCAAGTGACCTAAGGAAAGGAACAAAGCGTGAAGCTCCTTGCCTCAGAATCTTCTTAAATCTCTGTTAACTAATGTTGAGCTATTTACTTTGACATAAGAGCTCCCTATGAAAATTTTCAAGCTAACTGTTGCTTGGTTCTATGGGGCACATTTCCTCAAGGTTTAGCTGAGTAGCTCTATGACTTTTACTGGTACAGTGTCAAATGATATCAGAGGCGTTCTTCAAGTGTGCTTCTAGGGACTGTCTGTAGAGGACACGGCTTCTACCTTTGCAGCCTCTTTTCCTCCAAGAGGGAACCATCACCCAATACAATAGCAGCAGTGTAGATGAAAAGAACGGCAGAGGAGAAATGAACTGCAGTTCCTTCAGATCTGAGTCTTGTTTCTCCTGTCATCTGAACTGGAGCTCAAGGCAGGCTGCAGTTGCAGCTGTGAGCTTTCCAAGTGTGATTTGAAGAGGGAAACCACTACACTTGGCTGGTCTTTCCGCTACGAGAAAAAAAAACCTGCTTGATTAACCATTACATTAAGCATGCTGCAGAGCAGAGTAACAGAAAAACGGAGGCCTTTGTTGCGGTTTAATTATCTGGGACAGTATTCACAGGAATAAAGGCAAATAGCATTAGGTACGTACATTCTTAGATTTTCACGACGTGTCCAGATTTTAGAATTAGAACAAGCATTTTGCCGGGAAACTCCGTCATAATATATAATTTTATTATTATAAACAGATGGTTTATCATAATAAACCAATAGAAAACCAATAAATAATGGTTTACAAACAGCATTAGGTACCTCTGAGGGGTGGGGCTGTTCTGGAGGATACTTACTTCAGCATCATTAATACTCTTGTATAGGAACATATTCCTCAAGTTTTTCCAAGAAGAATGATGTTCAGTGATAAGATAGATATTCCAGAGTTAACCTGCCCCCCCTTTCTCTTTATGGGGGTCAGAGACACCCTTGAAAGGAGCAGAGATGCCTCTACTTGATAAAGTTCACGTGAACAAGCAGTTCAAGAATAACGGTACATCCTCCTCCTCTACAAAGGGGAGTTTGCACTCTTCCACACTTTAACTGTTGTCTCATGTGAACAGGAGTTAAGACCTGTTACGGTCTTTGTTCAGATTTGTTAAAGTGAAGCATAAGTTTGAGAGCTTGTCGGTGTGGACAACAATTGTGCCTGTTGTCATAGGAGTGTGAGGACCCATTTACTCGAAAGCAGAGAATCAAATTATTAAAAATTGGGTTCTGTTCTAGTTCAGGTCAACCTTTTAAACACTTTGGCTTGGTTTCAGTAGAGATACTAGCTTTTTAAAAAAAAGTTGGTAACAGGTTCAACCATGCTATGGCCATCATACATCACTGTTCCTGTGTTTCCTAGGAAACATTCCAGCAGCTTATGTGAGGCAGTTCCTTTAGCCCAACCATGTCAACAGTAAGCAAACTGAAATTCAAGTAGTTCAGCACAGCTGAGTTATTGATTAGGCCAGAGGTTCCCAAACTCCTGGGAAGAGCTTCTGCTGCCCTAAGTGTTTGCGGGGGGCCCCCAGAGCAGCGACAGTGCATCCAGGATTGCGCTGCAGCCACCACTGCTGTGAGAAAAGCACCATTTTACCTTCCTTGAGGGGTGTAGTGGTCCTCCAGGGGGTGCAGGGAGCCTGCGGACCCCACTGCAGGCCTCCCCGTGCCTCAGAACGGCCCTCCATCACGATCGTGTCGGGCCGTTCTGGGGCACAGGAAGGCCAGCAGAGGGGGTCTGCAGGCTGCCCGCACCCCCCCCCCCCGAGGACCACTACATCCCTCCAAGCTAAAAAAAATTTTTTTCCTGTGGCGGCGGCGGCAGCGCAATCATGGATGCGTCGTTGACATAACTGCAGGTCGCCAATCCCCTTAAGGGAGTAGTAACCCATTGTTCCCCACTGGGGTGTCACAATACCCCAGTTTTGGAACCTCTGGATCAGGCTATTGGGCACCCCTGTTCTTTACCAACATCATACTTTTCAACTGACTCTGAAATCTGTATTTCCCCAGAATTTTTATTTATCCAAAGGGTTATGGGAAAATCCAGCCCTTTTGGATGCTCTAATGCAGTGGTGGCCAACCTTTCAACATGAATGCTAGCCCTTTAAATGGTTGCATAGGTGAGGGCATTTCAGCAGGTGCAGCTGCTTTAGCAGCACCATCAGCACTTGCAGCTGCCAAGTTTCTGTCTTCTACACAACTCTTAAGAACACAGTAGCCCTAATGGTGGAAGGTTGGCCACCCCTGCTCTAATGGGATGAAAATTCATAGTAGTTGGGATAATACCAGGGAACAAACATAGAATGAAATAGGACAATTAGGATTTTTTTTAAATGAAAAGAGGGGCCCTAATATAGGGCAACACCTGAAACGTTATCTAGGGATAATTACATCTGAAGCTATACTTCTGTGATAATGTTAAGATGTTATTGGAGGATAGCTAATGTCACGCCAATCTTTAAAAAAGGAAAGAGAGGGGACCCGGGAAACAACAGGCCGGTCAGCCTAACATCTGTTCCAGGTAAGATGGTGGAAAGCCTCATCAAGGATAAAATCTTAAAACATATAGAAGAACAAGCTTTGCTGAGGGAGAGTCAGCATGGCTTCTGCAAGGGTAAGTCTTGCCTCACAAACCTTTTAGAATTCTTTGAAAAGGTCAACAGGCATGTGGATGTGGGAGAACCCGTCGATATTATATATCTGGATTTTCAGAATGCGTTTGACACAGTCCCTCATGAAAGGCTCCTGAAAAAACTCCATAGTCAGGAAATAAGGGGGCAGGTCTTCCTATGGATTAGGAACTGGTTGAAGACTAGGAAACAGCAAGTGGGAGTCAATGCGCAATTTTCACAATGACGAGAGGTGAAAAGCGGTGTGCCCCAAGGATCGGTCTTGGGACCGGTGCTTTTCAACTTGTTCATAAATGACCTGGAGTTGGGGATAAGCAGCGATGTGGCCAAGTTTGCAGATGACACTAAACTTTTCCAGGTGGTGAAGACCAGCAGGGATTGTGAAGAGCTTCAGAAGGATCTCTCCAAACTGGGAGAATGGGCAGCAAAATGGCAGATGCGCTTCAATGTAAGTAAGTGTAAAGTGATGCATATTGGGGCAAGAAATCAAAACTTCACATACACGCTCATGGGTTCTGAGCTGTCTGTGACGGATGAAGAGAGAGATCTTGGGGTGCTGGTGGACAGGTCGATGAAAGTGTCGACCCAGTGTACGGCGGCTGTGAAGAAGGCCAATTCCATGCTTGGGATAATTAAAAAAGGGATTGATAATAAGACGGCCAATATTATTATGCCATTGTAAAAATAGATGGTAAGGCCGCATCTGGAGTATTGCGTCCAGTTCTGGTTGCCGCATCTCAAAAAGGATATAGTGGAACTGGAAAAGGTGCAGAGGAGAGCAACCAAAATGATTAGTGGGCTGGGGCATCTCCCTTATGAGGAAAGGCTACAGCGTTTGGGGCTCTTCAGTCTAGAAAAAAGGTGGCTGAGGGGGGACATGATTGAGATGTATAAAATTATGCATGGGATGGAGAGAGTGGATAGAGATAAGTTCTTTTCCCTCTCACACAACACTAGAACTAGAGGACATCCACTCAAATTGAGTGGAGGGAGTATTAAAATAGACAAAAGAAAATATTTCTTTACCCAGCATGTAATTCATCTGTGGAACTCCTTGCCACAGGATGTGGTGATGGCACCTGGCCTGGATGCCTTTAAAAGGGGATTGGACAGATTTATGGAGGAAAAGTTCATCACAGCTTACAAGCCATGATGGGGAAAACCAACCTCCTGGTTGTAGGAGTAGGTTTTCTCTGTGCCAGGTGCAAGGGAGTGGCAACTGGACACAGGTATCTTGTTGTCTTGTGTGCTCCCTGATGCATCTGGTGGGGCCACTGTGGATACAGGAAGCTGGACTAGATGGGTCTTTGGCCTGATCCAGCAGGGCTCTTCTTATGTTCTTATGTACTCTGCATGCTGTTTCTTTTTTAAAAAGGCATTTGGTTTAGTTTTAAAAAAATCATTTTAAACATTTAGTTCTCTGGGTGCATATTACAAGCAAGTCTTGCTTTTAATGCCATTCTGTCTTTATTTAAAGTGTTGCTAGTGTGTTTTCTCATTATGGTGCACTGGTTCTCTTATTCCTACGTGGCATTTTTAAGACCACCAACACTTAAGACCACCAACACCAAGACCATCAGCAGCCCCTTTGGAGCACACTTGAAACTTTTGCTATAGCCGCTTTGGGTCCCCTTATGGGGAGAAAAGCAGGGTAAAAATTTAGTAAACAAATTATATTTATTGTATTTGTTTACTAATTTTTTTTACCCTGCTTTTCTCCCCATAAGCAAGGGGACCCAAAGCAGCTATAGCGAAAGTTTCTCAATGCACTTCAATGGAAGACTAAGCCCATACAACTTAAGTTGATTGAGGAAGCTCACTGAGGAAAGAGCTGCATGGTGTGCACATTGGAAATTATTTGGAATTTTGGGGCACTCGGTGGCCTGGATGTTGATATGCCATAAAGACTTTGCCTTCCTCGCTCAGATTTTCTTTGAGCACAAAAGACTTGTGAAGACTGTCACCGTCACCTGTGGTCTGCTAATACTCCAGATCCAGGTGATCGGTTCCCTCATAGTACTCTGCCTTATTACTATGAGCTACAACTGCCAACCATTGCAGATAATACAACCCAGCTCCTTCTGTGGCCCAGTAGCGTTACTGGATTCAGTCACATCCACTTTTCCCTGGTATTCACTACTAAGATGAATCAAAGGAAAATCAGTTACTTTATTACTTCAATGTGGTTACACGGTTAGGATATGTAACGAACAGATACAGAACACAGGATAAAAACAACAACATAGTCAGATCCAACCATCCTCCTAATCTCTTCCCTCAACTGTCTCTTCCTTCCAACTGCCCCTTTTCCCTTATATGGTCCTAACAGCTGTTAACCTCCTCACTCATGCCCCTTTCCTTATATGGGCATAGCTTTCCTGTGACAAAGACAATGAAAATACTTAATAAATATTAATACCAAAGGAATTAAAAATACTTAGTTATCAACCAAACACTTCCATTGCTGAGGTTCATATGATTCATGGTACCCAAAAAACAAAGGTCTTTCGTAATTAATGTTTTAATATCAATGGCAATCCATCTACAAAAGGACAGGAGTTTTATAGCAGTAAGAAATGAAAACATGTATTTTAAAATACATCAATGTGTATTTTACAGTGCAGTCCAGAAACCCTTCCTCTAATAACCTTTTCTTTTTTCCTTACAATTTGCTGGTAATGAACTGCTGGAATCTAACTCAGTGTTTGGGATCAGATCCTTGAGGTCATTAAGGACTGACTGCTGAGCACCCTTAAATGTCATTAAAATCAAAGCCAGCTATCATTGAAGTCAAAGCCACATAGTAGAACATAGCCTGCAAATTGGTTTAATTGTCGCCAATTTATTTTTCTAACGACTCCAGAGAACAGTTAAAAGGAAAAAAAAAGTTTCATTCTTCAAGGTCTAGCGGCCCAGTCTGATGCTGCAATGCGAAGGGAGCTGTACAAACCAGAACACAACGAAACCGGAAGATGAAACATGCCATTATTTTTCTGCTCTTCAAGAAGGCAGAGCTTTGCCGGGTAGAGATGCTAAAACTTCCCATTCACACACAGAAGTCGGGGTGAGGTCTTTAGATACTACAATGTAAAAAGTTATCTCGGGAATCAGGTTGCATTTTCCGTCAACCTAAATTTTCTAAATTTCAGTAAGTAACCCAGTAGAGTCACCTGTTAACAGACAGAGTCAAACCTATATGAAACAGTTTCATCAATTTCCTTATTCAATTCTGCAGGCAATTATTTGGGAGACTTGCCTCACTCTTATTTTTGTACTCCAAAGAAAATCTTAATAGGGTGTTTAAGTCTCAGGAGAAAACATAAAGAGCTTTAAGTTCATTAATGATGGTGCAGTATAGAATGTAAACAAGAAAAAAGCGTAGTTCTTTTTACTGGGGTACAGTCATTTCAATAGAAAGAGAATATTTTATTTTACATGGAGTTGTTGTATGTGATCTGAACCCCCATCAAATACTTTTGTTATATAAAGCACCAACCCCTGAGCACACTGGTTTTTACCCCATCTAAATCCGTCAAGAAATAGCCAAGATATATGCCTGCAAAGATTGCTACTTTGAAATTCAAGCCTCAGTGGCATAGCACGGTTTGATTGCAGGTGCGTGTCAGCCCTTTTGCAGTACTGGCATTTGGGGGGGCGGCGGCTATTTTTGGGTTTTCTGGTTATTGTTTTGAAGTTATATTTCCAGATTCTTTCTAAGAGTCATCGGGGTCTTACTTTGGAGGTGCCCAACTACAGGAGGGAAATGATCCTCCTGCCAGGGCATGGCAATGAATATATCAACCAGCCTGGCAGAGAGTCACTTCTAGAAGGCCAGGGATCTTACTCAGCGATAGGAAATGGGGTGAAAGCCCTCCCCCTGACCTGGATGCAAGGAACAGAGGAAGTTAGAATCTCCTCACATCCGGAGGGGTTCAGGAGGGGTTAGAAGCGAGAGTGAAAGTCTCTCCTCATTTAGAGCAAGGGCTTGGCCAGGGAGGGCTTTGGGTAAGACTGTTATAATAAATATAACTTTATAATATTTCCTTGTAATACCATCCTGTGCTGCTTCTTGGGACAAGATATCGCCTTATCCAGATGTCCCCTGGGAAGCAGGAAAAGAAAATACCAGGTGATCCAGAACTACCTCCTAATGCCAGACTTTCCTACAAAAAGCAAATCTGTGTGCATTTCCTCTGCCTACGTTTACAACACTGTAACCATTTACTTGCATATCACTAACTCATTGTATCTGGATATCTTTGCTCACATAACTCAAATGTCTTTCCATGTACCATGAATGCAACCCAGGCACCAATTCCTTTGTGTCAATCATCTCTGTGCTGTATCTAAATCACTGCTATTGTTTTGGACCTATCTATGCATATGTGTTCCCATTTATACCCAGGAAGCTCTGCCTTACCCTTGTCACCTGGCCAGGGGGAATAATTCAATTACCTGAACCTTGCAACACTTGCAGGGCTAACCCCATTGGACCCTACAAAGCACAACACTTTTCATTGGTGCAAAATTAGGATCTTTCACTTTATTGGTTAGCTTTTACAAATGTTACTGTACATTGTCATTGGTGGGAAGTTTGAATCCAACATCTTATTGGCTGTCTTAGTTACATGTACTTTCTTGGAGCCTTCTGCACATTGGTTCCCCTTTCAAATGCAATCCTCTGTACAATACTATCCATGGTTCCAAATGTAATCCTTAATGTATATAAGTTCTTGTATTTTCCTCTGTATTTTACACAGCTTGGGCGGTCAAGTGTGTCCTTTCCTAGCAAAGTAAAGATCTACCTTTTGAACCAGTACTGCATTTTACCATCTTTTGAGGTCTCTTTTGGCGCCTCCTGCATTGTGGCCAACATGGCCTGTCGTCCTGCCTACCGGGCAAATGAGCTGAAATCACTTGAAATCACATGAAATCACTTGTAACCCTGGGGTGCAAACAACAGAGTGGTACTTATCAGAACTTAGGGTGGTCTTGCTGTACAATGCATTGAGCGTCCTATGACAAAAAGATTAATAACTTTTATTTACAATCACTCCATCACTAAGTAAACAGCGAGATCCATTATTAGTGGTTCATTGCCTTAGGTGGGATCTGCTGAATTAATTTGGACAAGCTAATTTAAAAGTTAGACTCCACCAGTTTCTAAGCTTGGTATTTGCTGAAGGCTATAATCCTAAACACACTAACCTGGGGCTACATTAAATGCCACTAAACACAGGGCAACTTACTTCCAAACATATAAGATTGTGCTGTAAGCCAACAAAGCTAAGCACATTTACTGGGGAGTAATCAGTAGGGCTGACTTTGGAGTAAACATGCTAATGCTAATACAGTAACTCCAGTAACAGCAATCATGTTGCTGTTAAAGATGCAAGTTACAATGATCAGTTGGAAAGCTGGCAACTATACTTAACACTTGGCGAGATCCACCATACGTTTCCGGCACCGGAGCAAGCGCTCCGGCGCGGGAAGCAGTCACAAACGTGCCGCAAGCCACGTTTGCGCCTACTTTAGAGTAAGGGAGGCCAGAACGTCCATGCGGTCGGCGACAGAAGATAAGTCTCCATCACTGGCCCCATGGGCGGTCTGGGTGCTGAGGGAGGGGGGCCATTGGGCGAGCCGGCCAGGGAGGGGGCGGTGATGGCCATATCCCTGTCCCCACCAGGCCGGCTCAACCGTTACATGGTCTCTTCCTCCTCCGTCCCCTTCCCCAAGTAGACCTCCAGTCCGCCGCATGGCGGTCCGGACACCCAAATCCTGTGTGAGGATCCAGCGGTTGGTCCTTACACAGGATTTGGCTGACTGTGTACAGATCAATCCTACACATGGTAGGCTACCTCCTAGAAAGAGTGTGTACCAACCAAAGAAGGCAACTGTTGGCTACAAGAGAAAAAAAATGTTCAGGTTTATTCTGACCAGATAAAAACAGCTTATCAACTTACATTCACATCTGACTGAAGGGGAAGGAAATGGTTATGGGGCAATTTTGCAATTTATTCATTATTTTCACTTTCAAGTAGTTAACAGTTGGAAGAACTGCTGTGTGGACTACTGTAAATATTAACAGACTTGGCAGAGGTCATTTAAAATAATCGCTACAAGTATTATGAAGAATCAATATTTCAGTAGCACACAGTACTTGTCATTGATTTAGAAGAACAACCTACATTATCTTGGATTTGATGCTTTTCCAGGCAAGCTCTAAGCATTCTATAAAACTGACTGACTTTTTTTAAAATTAATGAATACGCCTAATCATAAGTATATGAGTTTAAATAATTCAAATGTAACCATATCAATTTTCTATTGCAATGTACTATTTCATTTCTGTTGATACAGTACCATCATCAGATTTCCTCATCATTTATTTGAGAACAAAGTCTGCAATGCAGACTTTCGTTCAGTCCTAAGGGACACGTTCATCCAAAAAGCAATGATTACAACGATATTTGCGTATAACGATGTGTCACTGTTCTCTCCTTGAATACGAGAGTAACAAATTGTCCATTAAAACTTTGACTGACAGGCACAACTGCTACTCCTCTTTGTTGCCCCTGGACCTTCTCCAGTAGATAAGGAAGTCGTGTAACTCAGCAAGATCTAAAGAGTTTTCTTCTCGACTTAGACCAAGCTAAACACAATACGATTGGATAATGTCTTCTTTGGTTTAAAGAAGCTGTGGTAGGGCTGATCTGGAGCAGGGCCATGGTGCTGGGAGAAGGGGCTTTTTTAACCCTTTCCCCAAGTTAAAATGCCCCCCAGCTATTCACTCTGGAAGAGAGGAAAAAAAAGATGCCCTACCCCACTATTGCAGCTCCAATCCAAATCACCCCACCGACAGCAGCTGCTTTTAACCAAAGGGAAAGATGTCAGGAGTTCCAATCACAGAACTCTCAGGTCACATCTAGTTTGGCCTTGCACTACAATCCCTGGAAAATAGCTCCCCCCAACTATTTGCCATGGTGAAGTCATACCTAATTTGGCTCTATGTTGTACAGTCACAATATTATCATCTTATTGGCATGTTCCCTGAGAGACCATTCATATCATTCAAGAACAATGTGAATAACAACCTTTCTTTAGAAGCCATGACAACTCGGTTAAATCTGACATTGCTCTTTTTAAGGCGGCCTTATAAATCCTGTGAAATTCCCTAGCCAGCCTTATAGGATCAGGAGGCTACTCCGTTAATGCGGTACAGTCACCTTAAAGGAATGATACTGAGATGACCTATCAGTATTTTTCTTCACTTCCTCTCCATTTTCAAATTCACCCAATTTCCCATATGCTCATTCATTCTTCTCAATGTATTTGGGATATAGGAAGCTGTGTTATACTGAGCCAGACCTTTGGTAGATCCAACTCAGTATGGTCTGCACTGACTGACAGCAGCTTGCCAAGGTTTCAGACAGGGTTCTTTCTGAGTCCTACCTTGAGACGCCAGGGACTCTCTGGAAACAAAGCTGAATTACAGCCCCATTCCTGCTTCTATTTTCGAACTGACCTGAAGGGTATTGTGGTTTAAGGATTAGTACAAATTATTGTATACATAAACATATGACTCTCAAAACTGATCATGCTCAGCGTCTAATTTCACTGATATTGAGAGAGCCATGTCAGGACAATTTTTCCTAGGATAGGAAATTTAATTGTCTGGTTAAATATATTTTGGTCATGTACAAAGGGCGTCCAACTCCTTGCAGGCATTAACAAATCCATGTTTAAAGCTGGGAATATTCCACATAGAAACAATATAGTTAAGACTCTTCTAAACACATATTCTAAAGAATCTGTAGGCTAGGAGATATCATGTCAAATAATTCTGCTCAAAGCCTTTGATTGTGTGGATCACAACAAACTGTGGCAAATTCTTAAAGAGATGGGGGTACCAGACCACCTTACCTGTCTCCTGAGAAACCTGTATGCGGGTCAAGAAGCAACAGTTCGAACCGGCCATGGAACAACTGATTGGTTCAAAATTGGGAAGGGAGTACGGCAAGGCTGTATATTGTCACCCTGCTTATTTAACTTATATGCAGAGTACATTATGAGAAATGCAGGGCTGAATGAATCACAAGCCGGAATCAAGATTGCCGGGAGAAATATCAACAACCTCAGATATGCAGACGATACCACCCTAATGGCAGAAAGTGAAGAAGAACTAAAGAGCCTCTTGATGAGAGTGAAAGAGGAGAGTGCAAAAGTTGGCTTGAAACTCAACATTAATAAAACTAAGATCATGGCATCGGGTCCCATCAATTCTTGGCAAATAGAAGGGGCAGAAATGGAAGCAGTAACAGATTTTACTTTTCTGGGTTCCAAGATCACTGCAGACGGAGACAGCAGCCATGAAATTAAAAGACGCTTACTCCTTGGAAGGAAAGCTATGGCAAACTTAGACAGCATAATAAAAAGCAGAGATATCACCATGCCAACAAAAGTTCGTATAGTCAGGTCGATGGTGTTCCCAGTAGCAATGTATGGTTGCGAGAGTTGGACCATAAGGAAGGCTGAGCGCCGAAGAATAGATGCTTTTGAACTGTGGTGCTGGAGAAGACTCCTGAGAGTCCCTTGGACTGCTAGGAGATCAAATCAGTCAATTCTAAATGAAATCAAGCCTGACTGTTCCCTGGAAGGACAGGTACTAAGGCTGAAACTCAAATATTTTGGCCACCTAATGCGAAGAGAGGACTCTCTGGAGAAGACTCTGATGCTGGGAAAGATTGAAGGCAAAAGGAGAAGGGGAAAGCCAAGGATGAGATGGTTAGACAGCATCACCGATGCAACAAACATGAAAATGAGCGAACTCAGGAAGATAGTGGAGGACAGGAAGGCCTGGCGGGATATGGTTCATGGGATCACGAAGGGTCGGACACGACTTAACGACTGAACAACAACAACAATTCTGCTCATGGAGATATGGTCAATGTTTGCAGTCCACAAGCCAGTTAAACTGGATTATATACATTTAAACAAATTTACAGTGCAATCAATGATCATTTCAGTTAATCCATGTTGCAACTTCTGTGCTATGGGTGAATTCAAAGAGAGTAGAGAAAGAATTGCTATAATGTAAACTACAGTATATTAAATAAACACACACCTAATGTTCTGGCTAAAAAAAGCACATTAGCAGCTAAAAAGTGAAACTGACCAGAAAAAAGGCCCATGAACTATAAAATAATGCTGCAGCATAATTTGGGTGTGAGGAATGGCAGGCAAGAGTAACTAAGCATGATGAAACCAAAGGACATAACACTGAGAACTATGTTATAGTACAGTCTGTGCAAGTATTCTTACAGCCCAGTTCTATTCTGTATGTGCTTAATCAGAAACAAGTCCCAATCCAGTTCTTTTGAACTTACTCCCAACAAATAACCCGATCCTGCGTAAGGATCCGTGGCCGGTCCATTGGGCCGGCGGCAGGATCCTCAGTCCTTCCCAGGCTGCTCTGGCGCATCCCAGGGATTCATCGGGAGAAGGGAATGTTTGTCTCCTTCCCTCGGTGTAGGGCTGCCCAGCCCCAATGGGCCACCTCAGATGTACATCGGCTCTCGGGCCGACGTATATCCGGAGCGGCAGGGGAAAGGCTGCTAAGCCCAGGAACGGGAGCAGGATATCGGTGGCACTCGCTGCTGATATCCCTGCCCCCTCCTGAGCTGGCTCACCCAACGACCGCCCTCCCTCGCTGCCCCCTCGCCCCTGCACCGACCGGTGCAAATCTTACCTGCACTGGTGGCTGCAGGGTTGTCCAGGATGCAGAGTACAAGCTGCCGGCCTGTACGCCGGTGGCCCTTACTCCACGGGTGCCGAAAATGCGCTTTGTGGTATGTTTACGGCACCCTCCGCCTGTGGAGTGCGCGCTCTGCAGGCAGACACTTCCGCAGAATTGTGCTGTAAGAGTGTAAATATTTGAAACCAGCACAACCTTATGCCTTCTTATTCAGAAGCAAGTCCCACTCATTTCAGTGGGGCTATTTTTATGTACATGTGCATAGGGCTGTAGACTTAGAGACTTAAAATATTTCCAGCTGTCCAAGCAGGAGAAAGAATTCAGAGAAAAGAAGCTACATCAGAACTACTTTCATATTTCACCTGCTGCAGTCAGATATCACTGAGAATGTAATTTGCACCATCTAATGCAATATTTATTTTTTATTACAGAGATTTATAGGTCTCCTTTCAGCAATGAAGCTCTAAGGATTACGGACAATTTATAATAAAAATACATTTTAAAAAAAAACACCAAACAGAATGTAAATCACTTACAGTATAAAAGAAAATGATAGTAGAAAGATAATACCTAAACAGCCTGGGAAATAAAAAGGATTTTGACTGGAACTGAAAATACATCAGGGTAGGTGCCAAGTGAGCCTCCTTGGGGACAGTACTCCAGAGGCCGGATGTTACAACTGAAAAGACCCTTTCTATAGTGGCCCTCATCTCATTTCTGAGGGTGGAGGTACCCAGAGAAAGGCTTACAATGATTATCTTAACATGCAGGTAGATACTTGCGGGAGAGGTGTTCCTTCAAGTATCTGGGGTCCAACAGGATTTTTAAGCTAAGCACTACCACCACTTTGAATTGTGCTCAGAAACGGACCAGCAACTGATATTTTGTCAAAACTAATGAGATATGTTCCCACCCACCATAGTTAGCAACTTGCACAGCTGTAATTGGAAGTAATTTAAGTCTTCTGGACAGTCTTCAAAGACAGTCCCATGTACAATAAATTGCAGTACTCTAATTTGGAGGTTCCAGCTGCATGCTACGCGCTGCGGCAAGGAGAGTCATGCTGGCCACATGACCACGGAGGCATCTTTGGACAACGCTGGCTCTTCGGCTTTGAAATGGGGATGAGCACCACACCCTAGAGTCAGACATGACTGGACTTAATTGTCAGGGGTCACCTTTACCTTTACACCTTTAATTTGGAGGTTATCAGCGTGTGGATAACTGTGGCCAGGCTATTTCCCCGACTCGAGTCCAAGTCAATAGACTCAAGTCTACATCACTGGCTTTTTCTGTCCAGGAGAAGACACAATTGGCCTATCAGCTATAGTTGGTGGAAAGTGCTCTATGCCATAGAAGCCATTTGGGCCTTCAATAACAAAGCAGGATCTACTAGCATTCCCAAGCTGTGAGCCCAATCCCTCAGGAGGAATGCAACCCTGTTTACAATGGGTTGAACTCCAGTTCACCTGAAAGACAAACCACCTAGCAACACCATCTCTGTTCAGTCAGGATTGAGTTTCAGTTTATTGGCCCTCCGTCTAGTCTATTACTGATCCCAGTCACCGACTGAGCACTGCCATTGCCCCACACCTCAATCTGATAAACAGGGGAGATAGAACTAGGTGTCTAGAACCTTCTGATGATACCTCACTTCAAACCGTCAGATTGCGTTCGGTGGTTTTAATGTACCGTACGTATTTTTTAAAAAAAGCATGAAAGACAAAATGGAGAAGGATAATTCCTGACACTGGCATGGGAAATAATTCTAGGCACTCACTCCAATCCAAGCACCTAACAGCCTAATAATCCTATGAACTGAGATGTGGGCAATTCAAGTAAGACTTCAGAATCTGGCACAAGGATAAAGCTGGTGTCCATAGCCTGGTGAGTACACTGACTGAGCATGCAACAGTCATTGATGCTGTTATGCTAATGCTTACCCATGCTGTGGTGCAGAACGGTTTGCCAAGGTGGGTCATAAACCAGATTCACTGCATTTTTTGGAACCACAGAAGCTAGGAAGGCAAAAAACATACATTGACTATAGCTGGTAGCAATTTCAGGGCTGTAAGTTGCTTGGCACGTAGAGCTCCTGAATGGACATACGGAGTGGGGAAACAAAACGTCCACATGGACTCTTATGGTTGCAGGTAAAGGCATGTTTCCTAACTTCTGAGAATTTGTATATGAGAGATTGTTGTGTCTAAAGCCAACCTGATGCTTGGAATTTCAGCGAGAAAAGGTGCTCAGTGAGGCCAAGCCAATTTCTTTTATCTTGCAGTAAGGCTATATTTGCCATTAAAAAAAAAGACAATTTATTATTTATAACAGTGAGTATTTGGCATTCTTCAGTCAGATTCCTAGCAACTGCTTGATCTTGAAATTGTACTGAAAAAAGGTCCTGTCTTGGTTTCTCCATCTCTTTTTTTGTCCTCTGCTGTTTCCTTCCCTCTTAATTAGATGACAAAAGCGTAGAAGGGAAGGATCCATTTTAAGAGAGTCAAATATACATTGACATTCAAAATTCAGTACAACTATTTTGAGAAGGATCCCTTTGATGCTGGGTTTCCAGAGGTGTGATTTCAGAAATCAGTAGGAGAGAAAGAGGAACAATTTACAACAAAATTCAAAGATACATAATTCAAGAGTAATGGCCCAATCCAAATTGGGCCTTAGGCTGCCAAAACACTCGTTCTGGTGGTCAGGGGCATAACTAGCGCCCGGAGCGTGGCGGGAGCTTACGGCGCCCCCGGAAGTGACGTCATGTGATATCACGTCACGTGACGTGCACGCTGTTTCAGCGTGTGCAGAGCTGCGCCGCTCCTTCCGGCGGTATAAGGCCCTTTATGGCTGTTGCAAAAGGTGACAAGCCATTCAGTGCAGCCTGGCCACTGCCACAAGCAGTAATTGGCCAGGTCCACACGCCAGTGGACTGGGGACGCCTGCCAGTGTCAGTAAGTTAGCACAGGGGGTTGGAGGGAGGCAGGGAGGGGGTGGAATGGGAGATAAGGCAGGGAGGAGAATGGATCAAGGCTGGTATCAGTGGCAGAAGCACACACCGATATCCTAACCTCCTTCCTGGCCTTGATCCCTTGACCCGGGTTCACTTGGACGTGCACCAGCTATAGAGCTGGTGCAGGTTCAAGTAGACCCATTGTGCTGGTGTGGGCTTACCCCAGGGCAAGGGAATAAATATTCCCTTACCCAGAGGAAGCCTCCAGAGGCCAAAGCTCCCCCATAGGATTTAGCGGGCGCCACATTGGCATAGCTGCATCACTACTCAGGGAGTTAAGTAGGGGGCTGTAAATTGCAAACAGAGTGAATTACAAGGGTATTTATTGTGGTTAGTTTCTTACACTTCATAATAACCAAACACAAGAGGGTCTGTACCTCAACTATACAGTCCATGCTTTGCATACAGATAGTTACATGTTCAATCTCTGGCATCTCAACATATGGGTTAGGAAAACTCATCTGAAACCTGATGCCTTTGTCATTCAATGTAAACAATCTTGAGCTTAGATGAACCAGTGGTCAGATTTAGTAGAAGGCAGATTCTTATAGTAAAGGATCAATCTCATGTTGCTTGACTTATAGAGGAGGGCACTGCCCTCTCATCCGTTCCACATGGCACTCTTGTGCCTTTCCATTCAGGACACTTGAAAAACAAAATCTAACAGTGCAATCCTGTGTAAACTTGTACAAGTGTAACAGTAGATGCACTGGTGTAAGTGCAATTACACTGGCATAAGTGCACTTACACTGGTGCATCTACTGTTACACCGGTGCAATGTTACACAGGATTGTGCTGTATGACAAGCTACCCATCGTACAACCCCGGACATTCAGCATCACAAGCAAATTTGTCTGGAGCCAACTTTATAGAGTACAAATTTGGAATCTCCTTTGGGAGGGTTTATTTCTATTATCCTAGGGAATTCTGTGTGTGATGCAAGTGTTAAATTACAGTAGCAAATTTATCTGGTGAAGTTTGATGGCCTTGTTAAAATAGCATATTTCTAAAAATGTAAAACAAACAGTGCAAACTCCCTTACACAAAATTCCAGAGTATGTCTACTATGGACTCCTGTCTGTATATGCCAAAAAATGTAACATAAATAATGAATCTGTCTAATGTACAATGCTGAACTCTTTACACACTATTATATTGCTCTCTTTGCCCTTCACGAAGTTTTGAAGGTGCTACATCCTTAGCATATACCACAAGGAACTAGACTTATGCTAATAAGATTATGTGTGACTCTGGAGCAAGGGTCTTGCATGAGGCTTCCAGTTCCTTGGCCTGGTATAGCCTCTTCCATTAATCTTCAGCTTGTTTGCTATTGAATTTTGCTTCTCTGACAGCTTGCATCTTTTGGCTCCTACACAGACAGTAACCTGACAGTAATTCCTCCTGTAGCCTCTAACGTTTAGAAAATGAATACAGGCATAATTGCATCATACACTCCCAATGCTCAAATTATTCCCCCTACTTAAGGACAAGCAGCACTCATAGTCTACAAAACCACCTCTGCAAACCTATGTTTCACTTCAGTCCAACTAAAGTCACCGAACTGCACGCAGGCCTGAAGTCTAGGTACACTGTCACACGTGAACCCAACAGTATCTTTTAGCCTAAAACACTGTCACTTCTGAATGTTGTTCATGTTGGAAAGAGTTGAGAATGATTTTTAAAATTCTAGCCAATGTTGGCATTACATTCAAACTACAGACACAGGAAATGCAAAATTCAGTTTAGGTATCCTTTCAGATAATGTCCTAAGTCCCATAGGTCAGCACACTGGCAACCACTGGCGTCACTGGAGTGTGGCGGGGTGGGCCGCCAGGGGGTGACGCGCACCACGGGGTGACACGCGCACCCCCGCGTGCGTCACCTCTGTGACGCGCGACACCCTCCGGACGCTCCGAGGCCGGCCTGGGAGCCGGCCTCGGAGCGTCCGACCCCATCGGCGCGTTCATCTGGGTATTTTTCAGATTTTCGCGCATGCTCAGAGACCGTTTTGAGGGCCTTTTGCGCCGACGGGGTCGGACGCTCCGAGGCCGGCTCCCGGGCCAGCCTCGGAGCGTCCGGAGGGCAACGCGGGGGGGGGAGCCGGGTCACCCCCCTGCGCCGCGATGTCAGAGCGTCACTAGGGTGACGCGCGCCCCCTGCCCCAGGGTGACGCGCGTCCTAGTGACGCTACTGCTGGCAACATTTGCAGAGTCCCAGGGTTTGATCCCTTGGTATTTTCAGTTAAAAGGATCTTGGGTAGTAGCAAAAGATTTGTTTTGGAGGCCTTGGAAATGTAGGTGTAAATGAGAAAAATAAATAAATTTAAGAGAGCTAGAATTGCACCAGTTTGAGGGCTCTCACAGCTGGATCAGAATCTTGTTCCAACACATCTCTTTGTCACCACTTGCCCATAGGAGTACACAATGCTGGTTCAAAAGCAACCAGAACCTGTGATATGCTAAATGCTGACCCAGCAATGGGCAGTCATCACCCCTCCTCTTCCTGTTACTCACTGGATTTCAAAAGGAAGAGAGGAACAGAGTGGAAGAGGAAGTGTGAAGGAGAGGAGAGTGATGAGCTAGATTAGAATGTCTCACTCTAGTCCCATCACTCTCTTCACCTCCACACTTCCTCTTCCACTCCATCCTTTCTTCCCTTTCAAATCCAGCGCGTGGGAGGAGGAGGAGGAGGAGCAGCAGCACCACTGGCGTCACTCGAGGTGGGGCAGAACGGTAAGTTCCGCACTGTGCTAACCTCCATTTACTCCCCGGCACGAGGTGGCCCCGCCCCCTCACCGTCAGAGCCATTCAGTATAGCGAAGGCAATGCACAGGAAGTCTCCTGAGCGTTGCCTTCACCGCACTGAATGGCTCCGACGACAAGCGGGTGGGGCCACCTCGTGCCGGGGAGTAAACGGAGGTTAGCACAGTACGGAACTTACCGTTCTGCCCCACCTCGAGCGACGCCAGTAAGCAACACCCACCAATCTGCCTCCTGAGGAGATTGCCTCATGGGTGGACTAGCCTTGGGGGTCTAAAAAGTGTAACTGTGGCTATTTCAGAAATTTCTTCTACCACTCTGGAATACCTCAAATGTTTAAAAGGGGGGGGAAATATAACTTCAACCAATAGCTGTTGTATATAGTCTTAGTATAACTGTCTGCAAACTCCCTTTGTGCTTTATATTCTTCTTGCATCAGCCATGAGCTGAAGAGAGGCATTTCTGCATCAGGAGGGAGCATGAAAAGTAATACTTGAGCTGCTCAGGAAGCACTGAGGTGATGTGAAAAAGGGACTGACAGGTAGACGGAATATTTCTGAGTCAGTATATCAATGAGAGTGAAGGATGCTGCTGGTCTGTAGCTTTCACCAAAGCTACAGAGGCAAGATTTATTTCACTCTTCTCAAAAGTAGGTCTTCCTTTTGCTAAGGGGAAGCTTGCAATACTCAGAGACTTACTAATAAAGTGGGAAGCTGGGAACAGGGAATATGCTTCTTTCTCTTACACAGACACTCACACTGAGTAAACGTTTATTGTTGAACTAAAACACCAAATTAGAGTCAGTATCCTGAGTATCTGACAATAACTTTCAGGCAGGTCACCATTTGGTGCATCACGTGTAGCTAAAAATGATGCACCCAAAGATAACATGCTTGGAAAGTACTGTTTTTATTGCAAAAGTTTATGGAGTCTTTTGGTACACCTCACTAGCGCACCAACCTTTTATTAACAGCACAGCCTGAAAAAGGAAACTCAGGAGATGGCTTCTTACAGCTATTTTTTCCATTTCTGGGGAAAAGAAATCTGAAAAAGAATGAGAGGAGAAGCCAGGCCAGATAAGGGCTTATTTCTTTTGACATGGATACCCTGTTTGACCTATGTTTTCCCACAAGGAAATAACATAGGAAGATGTTCTTGTGCATAAAGAATCCTTGCTTGAATCAGGGTTCTAATTCAGTGAAGTTTAATGGCACAGTGGAATAAAGTTTATTCCTTTATTTATATAAACCTGCAGGTTTGAGCCGGTGCCCTGCCTGAAGAAGCTAAACAGGGTCAACCTTGGTTCTCACTTGGATGGGAGACGGCAGTTGCTGACGAACCTCACAAAGACACTGAGAAGGCACCGTGAAAGGGTGGAATGTGGAGGAGTCAGCTAGAGAGAGAACATCTGGACAACCGTCCGAGGGTGAACTGTGGTGAACTGTGAAGCTTGGAAGTGCAGAGCACAAGTCAGAAGGAGGGCTGCACTTGGAAGAGAAAACATCTTGAGTATGGAAGGTTCTATATATGAATAGAACAATGTTGTAAAGACCCTTCGGGTCTAGGATAGCCTGCCTGTGTAAACCGCCTTGAATAAATCTGATGAGAAATCTCATGATGAGAAAGGCGGGATATAAATATAGAAAATAAAATAAAATAAAACAAAACTATTATATATGTAGCTTTCATCAGACTCATCCAAAAGCATATAAGAGGGAAGAAAGAAAAGGTGGAGAAAGTACAACAGAATGAGCGCTTGTTGCTTTAAGACCTAAGTTGCTTTAAGATCTAAGACAAACTCAGTATTCAACACCTCGTTAAGTCGTTTCCTGAAATGAGCTTCAGGGTGGAATCCTATCCTACTTACGCCACCGTTGTAACCAGCGACGCAGCGAAAACGGGAGGCCCCAGAACGGAAAGGGGATTCAAATCTCCTTTGAATTCCCCTTTCGGAGGGGATTTGAATCTCCTTTCCGTTCTGGGGCCTCTCGTTCTCGCTGTGCTGCTGGTTACACCGGTGGCATTGTGCTCTACATCTTGTGCTACTATTTAACAACGGAATTGCCATGCCTGGAGGCTCAGCAGTGTTATTGCTGTTCTTTCTGAGGATGCCCGAGACAAATCAGGGCGAAACGTCAAGCCAGGACTTGTCCTGTTTTATTAAACGGCTCAAAAACCTGGACCTTTTAATTGTAAATTCTTGGAACTATGATATAGTTCAGCCTCCAGAAGACTGAAAAGAGAAAAGTCAGTAAGGTGGATCCAAAGAACTGAGTGGGAGAAAAATAGCTGCTAGTGCAGTTCCACAAATGCTTGCGCAAGAGTTCACACAGCACTGTAATACCGTAGCTATGTTCGATTGCAGTTCTCATGATTCTGCTTGGAGAAGCAGAAGAGCAGCTTTGGATCTAGTGTCACTTTTCTCACACAACATTCTAGCACCAGGTGGAAAGCAGACCTTCTGTAAACAAAAGACACTTTTTGCAGGCAGAAAGGCACCTCTGGAGCCACTATTTCCTAGATTAAGCTTCACTATGGAATGCTGTCCTTTCGCAACTTGATCATCGCCAGACAAGCGAGTCACACCAGCTTCCTGAGGAGGAGGAGGAGGAGGAGGAACGTTGGGAGCTGTCTTGATTTCAGTCATTCTCTTTAGACCGCTCTCTTGTTGCCCCTTTGTAGTAAATAGGTAAGACGAACCTGAAGTAGTGCTAAACAGGGTAAGCCAAAAGGGTAAGCTGTTTTTCAATGCTACATTGAGACAATCTGCTTCCTAGCTGTTGCAATATCTGCAGAATAACAGGACTAAAATCCTCAGTGGCAGCTAGCAATGCTTGCTGAGATGTCTTCTCACAGCCAATCAGAACAATCTGTTAGGAGAAGATGGGGGCTGGATTAGAAAGCACCCTGGACAGAAAAAAAATATTCTGCACCTTTCTGAGCCATATGTCAGACTCCCTCCTCTATCTGCACTCACATGAGCCATCATACCACCCACCCCAGGCCCACAACCCATGGGCACCCAGTTTCTCATGCTGAAATTTTTCCCACAATGAGTAATGTGATCAGAACTCCCTTGTCACGCAATAGAAACAGCAATAGAACAGCAATCAGTGTTATGTGCTCCCTGCTTTCCTGAGCACTTGGAAGTTCCAGAGGCAAAGCTACAGGTTTAATTTCCTGAGAGACTACTGGAGACTTATGGTATCTTGGCAATATTTGCTTTATTGACAAACAGACAAGCAGAGCGTTGTGAGGACAAATATATTCCTGTAAGCAGACAATGCATCAATGCTGGTGCTAGTTTGCTGGCGGCCCTGAGTAAAAACCCTGCACAGAGCTCCATGTGGCACACTGGGCCTCCATGCTGCATCAAGCTTATCAGCAGTGAGTGATGAGTGACAGCAACAGTGGGTCCTCCTGCCCTTCTTACTGACCAATGGGTGCATCCCATTAAGGGAGGCTCCTATTGGTTGGATGGAGTGCTGGGTGAGTCCCTCAGCTGACTTGTGCCACTGCTGCCACTGGTACTTGGGGGATCAGGGGTTGACCTTCTGATGGGTTTGAACCCTTGGCCAGTGCCTGACCTGATCACCCCATGCTGTCCCTCTAGCCCAGAGGTGCACAACATGCGGCCCCAGGGCCGCTTGCGGCCCTCCGAAGGATTTCTTGTGGCCCCTGAAGAAATTGGGGATCCCTTGGTGTGTGTTGCTTACGAAGAGAGCGCCGAGGGATCTCCGATGTCTTCAGCTACGTAGCTGTGCAGCCTTCTTGCTCGGGTTGCCAAGCGAGAAGGACGAAGTCACTGAGCCTCGTGAGCCCATTGGCCTGGAGGCTTTGAGGCCATTGCTGAAGGCAATCACCGCCGATCAGCTGGAGTCTCCTAGCATTCAGTCAGGAGCCGGAAGAGCCGCGTCTCCTCTTGTGTGCCAATGGGCGCGGAGGTTTTGGGGCTTGTTCCGTTGGCGCTGTTGCTGCTCCGTGTGAGGAGGAGGCTCGGATTCGCGGCAGGAGGGCAAATCCGAATTTTTAATTCTGTAAATATCTTTATTTATTTATTAATATGTTGCTTTTCTGGATATTTTCCGGCTCATGGACACCCCCCCTGTGATGTCACTTCCTGAGGAAGTGACATCACGGTTCCTTGACACGCCCCCCCGTGCGGCCCCGAAGAAGTTTAGTCTATTCATTTTGGCCCCTATCTACTTCCAAGTTGTGCACCCCTGTATGTATAAGAGTCCCAGAGAACAACTTGTGCCAGTCCCCAGACTACATCCCTTCAGCTTCTTTTAACTGTTTCTCTGTCCCCACCCTTCTGCAATTCAGTAATTCAGAGAGCCAATAACTAGCAGTCAGAGAGTCAACTAGGATTGGGGAGAACCAGGTTCCATCTCCACTCAAGTCAGCTGTGAGATACAGAAAGCTGGACTAGATGGGCCCTTCACCTGATCCAGCAGGAGTCATCTTATGTTCTTAACATGGCTTTCCTAGTAGCACAGTCCTATGTATGTCTACTCAGTAAGACTTACTCCCAGGGAAGTGTTCTAGGATTGCAGCCTTTTCTTATGAAAAATAATAATAATGCAAGTCTTACTTAAACAGTCCAAACTGGCTCCTTATACTCAGCATCAGCTCTCCTCAAAACTCGGCAGGCTGCATCATCTACTTGGGAAATAAGTAGGTGATCATTTGCAGGCTTCTGTCAAACAGGGCTGCCAATATCTATCAGCATTTCCTGAAATGCCTGGCTGTGTCCCAAAGAGAGTGTCAGTTTCATTGTGCTAGCTAGCAACTTCTCTGCAGACCTTGGAGGTAATGTTACTAACCCCCCCCCCCCCCCCGTGGACAGAAGTCATATTAGCAAAATAAAATGCATTTTAGAAGATCTGTAAATATGGCACTGTACTGTTTGCAAACAACACGAAGCGACAGATAAGGTGCTTTGCTTGGAGATCCTGGTTGAACCGATTTGAAGTACAGGTGGGCCCCCATATCCACGGATTCGCTATCCACAGTTTCAGTTATCCACAGATTGTGGGGAGCCCCCCAGGCTTTTTACTTTTTTCCCAGTAAGCTTCATTTCTTCCTTAAACAAACAGGAGAAGCAGCCTCTGGCTGCTTATTGCAGGCAAGTAGAACAAGACTAAGTCCTAGAGAGGCTCTGCAAGGTTAACAGAAACCTTGCAGAGCCTTTCTAGGACTTAGTCTCGTTCTACTTGCCTGCAACGGTGGCTGCTTCTCTGTTTGTTTTAAGGAAGAAACAAAGCTTGCTGAAAGAAAAATAAGAGCTGGGGGGGGGTGCGCACGCCTGCCCGCAGGGGAGGCAGGGTGGGGGGCCCTCAGGAAACCATGGAGGGGGGGTTCGCTCCTATCCACGGTCTCAAGTATCCATGGAGGGGCCTGGAACATATCCCCAGCGGATATGGGGGGAGTACTGTACCAAGAAGACGGAGGGATGATTTACATGTTAACTATTACTATGTGTAGGTTGTACTAAATGGCTCTGCATGGCAGCTCGTCACATGGTGAGCCTTTCATGTGGGGGTTGTACCACATGAAAAACATCTAAAAGGAAAGGTGAGCCATGGCAAGATCTGTATGCCACCCACGTAGAATACACCAAGTTTTCAGGTGAAGTGATTTAAAGGGGTTGTCATAAGGCAGCTCTAATATATAGGCTAGCTTTCAGAAAGCAGAATTCTACCTGATGGAAGTTCATCTTTATCATAAACATTCCATAATAATTATCATCCGGGGTATTAGAAATGTTGCTTTGAACTGCCTTGGACATGTTCCAACTGGGAGGGGAAAGCTGAATACAGATATTTTAATAAAAAGATAGAAATGGAAATTAAAAGTTGAAAAATGCTGGCAAATTCTGAAATGACAAACTTTTATACACTCTTGCTTGCGTGCCAATGCAAAATACACACCAGAGATTCCCAAAGTCTTTCTTGTACAGTACACCATAATATGTTACACTAAAATAAGATGTCACATTGTATTACAAAATTCCCTTTCTGATAATGGTGAAATATAACAGATGTTATGCATTTGCTCCTCTTTTCATCACTTTACTTTTCTTTCTGGGAAGAATAGCATCACAGTTCAGTTGCTGTTCTTGATGCAGGCTGCCTACTGCGTAGAAAAAGAACCATTTGTATAGTGCTTTCTGAGAGTGCAAAGTGCTTCATGAGTTTTCTGTTGATGAAGTCCTTACAACAACCCTGTGTATGGTAAGTAAGTTTCATTATCCCGTATTGCAGCTGAGGCTTAGAGGGAGTGGCTTGCCTGGGGTCACCAAGTCAACTCATGGCACAGGCAAAATCAAAGTGGGGAGGTCCTGATTTGCAATTCACTCTCTTAGCCACTACACTACACCAGTACCCTATCGCAGGGCATTATTCATTGCCGGCTGCTGCTGGAGTAATTGCCAGCTGCTGCTAGTGAGTCACAAAAAGCTCCCGGCGCTCTTCAGTCTGCTCCAGGGGACCTCTCGTCATCACATTGTGTTCTCGTGAGAACACGAAGTGACAAAAAGAGCCCCCCCCCCGAAGTAGGCTGAAGAGCACTGAGAGTTTTTCATGTCACTGCTGGCTGCTTCTCGTGGGTCACTCTTCAGCCCACTCCACTTTTCACAACCCACGAGCAGCAGCCGGCCCAGCAATGACTCTTCCGCACTCTCGTCAAAGCCAGCGCTGAAGGAGAAGCAGGGAGGAGCTGGCCCCCTAGCGCAGCAGCAGCGGCAACAGCTGCCACCGGGGACTAATGCGCTCTGCCCACCACTTGCACCAGGCGGGGGAGGGGAGGCGACTGTATTACTTTAGCTTAGTGAATTTATAGCATCTTTCCTCCTGTCTCTCCCCCCTATTCAAGAGGCTTGGGATAGGTAAAAATGTATAGGTTCTCTCCCCTTCCTCTTCAAAATGTACAATGTGCTCAGTTAAAATGTAGCTCAAAAAAATAACATGTGAAGACCATCACTCTCTTTCGCCTTAGCTGTGGTGCCCAAAATAAAAACGTTTTAACAATGATTACACAGAATGTTCAGGTCCTGACAAGTCTTGCAGTTAATACAATAGCAATAGTGTTCTCTCTATTGTTTTGTGCCAAGTAGACATAACATGATGGAATATGAAAATAAACATTTATAATAAATGTAGGTCACGCATCTCCTGAACAATCCACTAGCTTGGCTCCAGCTAAATTTGGACTCAAAAGAGAAGGCATTCTGGAGTTGTGTAAGGATCAAGAGTGCCTCTGCATCCCTAAATGCTGAAATGCTTGTGTATTTGTTCCTGTTTAATATTGTTAGTTGTGTATGTCACTACTACTGCCATTACAATCAATAATATGTGTGAATTATGATTTACGAGTAATATTAAAACAAAAGCATTACTAAGGATTCTTTATGGTCTGGTACAGGAGGAGGTCCATGCAGTGGCATCGCTCCGGTAGGGGCGAGGCCGTAAGTATCGCTCCATCCTAGACCCTTTACTGAGCGAGCAGGAGGCGGCCCCGCCTCCTCACTGTCGGAGCCTTTCCCCTGCGGAGAAAGCAGCAGGCTGCTGCTTTCTCCGCAGTGGAAAGGCTCCGACAGTGAGGGGGCGGGGCCGCTTCCTGCTCGCTCGGTAAAGGGTCTAGGACGGAGCGATACTTACGGCCCCGCCCCTACCGGAGCGATGCCACTGGGTCCATGGGGGTGACACCATGAGTTCTTGCACTGGGGGCAAGAAACCCTAGTGACGCCTCTGCCCTATCTAACTGTATCAATAGGGGTGTGCGCTCAATTTGTGTTTGTTTTCAGGGTCCCCTTTCATATATATTTTTTTGGGGGGGTGCTCTGGGTTTTTTCATTTCAGATCTACTGCTGTTCATACCAGCGTCCATTCAGGGATCCTGATTCATTTTTGCTACACTGGTTTTTGTTTTGTTTAGTGCTCTTACATGCTACCTGTTCCTTCACTGCTGCCTGTGCCAGAGACATTCCAATGTACAAGTGCCTCCTGGAGGCAGCCATTTTTAACCCATATTATCCCAGGATGAAGCTGTGTCCTGGGGCATACTGACAAAAATGGCTACCACCAGGAGGCAGCTAACACCTGGAGCTTGGAGCTCTTGCCACCACTGACAAGGCAGTGGCAAAGAAACAGTTAAGAGCATTTTAAAGAATAACAAAAAAAAGAAAGAATGGGTATGATGGGCATTCCAAAAACAAGTCTCCTATTCATACCCATGTGTTCTCTGACCTGACCATTTTGGGACAAATGAAATTTGCAACAAATGAACCCCCTTCATTGTGGGCTCCATCTGTTCTGGAAATGAAAACACACACTTAATGCTGAATCCACATACCCAACCAGATGCCAGAATTCTGGTCAACTGCTTGCTCAGGGAAGGGAAGTTGCCACCAGAGAGAACAAGGAACAGAAATGTCACAGTGAGTTACTGCTGCCCCCTCCCAAATTGGATGGTACTGCTGATGTACAGCATCAGGCTGCCCCCTTTGTGAGGAGTGCAAATCAGGGTAAGGGGAGATTGTGGACCACAGAGCGGGGCTCCAGTCATTCTGCCTATACTTCCTTTCTAAGCTGGCCTGTGGAGGAAAAATATAGGTGTTTAATTTGGGTAGTTACCTGCTAGACTTTCAGAAATCCCTGTTTCTTACATATGATGGAGAGATGATACACCCTAAATTTTAACCATCTTTCAGACATGCAAAGAAGATGAACCTGGCAAAGATAAAAATTCAAAATTCCAGCATGTTCATTTACAGGAGTGGGAGGGGAAGTGTGTGTGTGTGTGTGTGTGTGTGTGTGTGTGTGTGTGTGTGTGTGTTTGTGTGTGAGAGAGAGAGAGAGAGAGAGAGAGGGAGGGAGGGAGGGAGGGAGGGAGGGAGGGAGGGAGGGAAGCTTGTATTAACAAAGCATGGGAGTCAAAGCAATTCAATTGTTAAAGCCATCATTTGACATGCAGCTGACAGCCATTCAAATAAGAGAAACTTCAAGACACTACAGCTCATGCTGAAAGAGGATGAGGAACTCTCTGTATGTGAGATGAATCTGAACAAAACTATTCGATGCTTTTAGCAACATGCAGTTCTTACCACTGGAAGTGAAAATGAAGAGGCTAAATTAGGAACAACATTGTTCATCATCTATGACTTACTAATAATTTAATGTTCTTTTAATCGGGGTAAAAGATTGAACGTGGCAGATGGCAGTCAAGAAAACTGATCCTAGAGAAGACCATAATAATAGATTTTACAAAATCCCTAAAGAAAGGTTCAGTGATTATGGATGGTAGCAGAGAGCACTCTGTATTCCGTAGAGGTTCCAAATGGTCGTACTTTTCCCCCCTAATGTAAAGGCTGATTCACACTTGCCTTTTCCCGGCTCGTTGTGGCTCTGCGTTGGGTCTTTCCGAGCGTTTTTCATGCTTGCGTCTCAGCTTGCGTCGCAGCCAGGAGAGATGGTTTCCCCTTATCTTTTTGATGCGCTTGCGTTTAAGCTTGCGTTTATGCTCGTGATGCTACGGCAGCCCACCAATCGGATGGGAGGGGGAGGAGAGTGGCAGCATGCCAATCATAGCCACCTCCAATCGGCGTGGGGGTTTCTTGCAAGGTCTACTTCAAGGTTTGCGAGCGGGAGGCAAAGAAAAAAGTTCAAACTCCAGCTGGGAGAGCGATTTACAGTTTGTTCTCGCGGTTAGGGAAAGGCTAGGGCGCGTAACTATTTTAGAAATCGCAATAAATGAATAAATATGGTTGTAATTCTAAGCAATCTGCTTCGAAGTTCCAGTCAAGCCCCAATTGTCTTACAAAGAAGGGTCGCTTTTTGGCCAATCGGAGTGCACTTCTGTTCACCAAATCACAGCTGCGCTTTCTTCAAGAAGGTGGGACAGAAGGAGGGACAACAGGCGGCAAGCAGCCCCCAGTTCCAAACGTTCAGAGAACCGCATACAAGCGCAGACGCAGGGACAGGCGGCATGCGTGCCGGGAATAGGCTAGTGTGAATCAGCCGTAAGTCTTTAATAAACTAGGGGTGCAGCCTACAATTGGGATGTTGCAAAAAAACAACAACACACACACACAATAAAAATACTGGTACAGGGGGGCCGCTGTAACCGCAGGGGGAGGGCCCCCGCCCCCACAGGCACATGTGCCCCCCTGTGCCCCCCGACCCCCCTAGGCACTTACTTTTAGCGCTAGAAGTTTTCTTTTTCTTCCAAAGCTATGCGATGACCAGGCAGTTTCCTTGCAGGCCCGTCCATGGAGACTAGGTGCCTAGAGAGTCTCTGCAGCCTCTCTAGGCACCTAGTCTCCATGGACGGGCCTGCAAGGAAACTGCCTGGTCATCGCATAGCTTTGGAAGAAAAAGAAAACTTCTAGCGCTAAAAGTAAGTGCCTTGGGGGGGGGTCGTGGGGGGTGATGAAGAAGGGGGCTGAGGGAAGCTTGTTAATAGGGTGAGTAGTGGGCATTGTGTGAGGGAGAGGGAGAGGTAGGCTGAGAGAATAAGGAGGTGGCTAAGAGGGTAAGGAAGGGCTGTGTAAAGGAGAGGGGGCTAAGAGGGTGAGGGGGCTGAGAGTTGAGGATGAGGTTGTTGGTTTTTTTGTACAGGGGCTAACTTAAAATACCAATATGGCTGGTTAAAAGTGTTAAAAAATACTGGTACATGTCTTCCTAAAATTATTTTTTTTAAAAATAGCACTAAACCTTAAGGGTGTGGCTTATAATCAGGAGCTGCCTATATACTTTGTGTGTGTGTGTGTGTGTGCGCACACACACACACACACAGAGGGGGAGAGAGAGAGAGAGAGAGAGAGAGAGAAGATGCTACTATAAGAAAAGTAAGGTCAATAGAATCAGATTCAAGTCATGTGTTCAGAAACTAAGCTACAAGATATCAAAGCCTGAACTAAGGCTTGCTGCAAGGGAAAATCTGGCCTAGTTTTTCACAAAATAGAACAAAGTCAAATATATCCAGGATTTTGTTGAAAAGTAATACTTTAAACCAGCCTGGATTGAGTGTGCTGATGGAAAAGGTAAATCAGGAACCTCTGAAATAATTTTTCTCTGAATCTCTCTCTCCTTTGAAAGCTCAAGTCTCCTTTAAAAATGATGCTTTCCCATTAGATTTAAAAGTATTCAAGGATGTTCTAAGTGGAAAGTGCCCCCCCTGTGTCCCCCCTGTACATTAAATAGAAACCTCTGACATTTGTTCTAGTTCTAATACAGTACTCAGAAGTTAGGCCTGATTGAACAGGTACTTGATTCTTCTTCCCAACACTTTCCCTTTTCTTGTTAGCTGCAATCTTTAGGCTTCCAATCTCTTACTTTTCATATTTCAGAATCTAATCATAATTAAAATTCAGGTCCTTGAGAAATAAATTATGTCACAAGTACACAACCCATAAATAGCATGAGGAGTGTGACAGATGCATGGATCAATTATTATTAGTTGGGAAAAGAATATATTCTGTGATGTTCAAGGTGTACCTTCCCCTGCTTGCTCAGAAAGACAAAGCAGAGTAGAACATGGCTTACACTCACACCTGTACACAAGCCTTTAATGCCCTTCATTTCACAACTAAGGACTGATTTATTTACTTAAAAGATTTTTGTACTGACATTTATAAAATGTCATAGTGTCTACAATTTTTTTTTAAAAAAAACCAGTAAAAGGGCACATCAAATCAATAAAACAATCTCAAACAGCAGCAGCGTCAGCACAACACAACAGCAAAGAAAATCAAATGCTCTTTGAAAAACAATGGTCATTAGCAGTCTCTGAAAATACAGCAGGGGGGAGGCTAAATGAGCTACTTTTGAAAAAGAGTTCCAGAGCATCGGGGCTGACACAGAGAAGGCTCCATTCCAAGTTGCAGATGCTTAAATGTATATAGGAGATGAAACATGCAACAAGACCTCGTCAGAACTTCTTAAATGCTTTGTATCGCTGAAATCTGCCATAGCTGAAGCTTCTGAATGATTTTTAAAAGTGAACATAGATAGAGAGCATTACACATAGAGAGCATTACAGTTGTCCAATCTGGTTCACCTAGTCCTAGGCAAATACATCTCTCATGACTATAGCACAGTACTATCAAGCTGTGAACTGCATGTCTGAATCAGCTATCATAAACTGATAATGAACGACATAGTGCTCATATGGTGAGTGAAAGGTCAACAGAACAATATGCTTATCAATGAAGATGGTTCACACATTCAACTGAGTGTCATCAAACTGATGAGCTTACATGTATGAATCAATCCTAAAATTCACATTTTTAGCACAGCAAGCCCTACCCACAATTTCAGCAAGTAATACCTGGTGGTACCCAATGCCACATCAAGGATCCAGAACTCGTGTTCCACTGCCGCCCGGCTCCAACAAGATTGGGCTGTAAATAGCTTTTTCAAATGTTTTTCCATGGTTATGAGATCTGGAAACTTCATTTTTAACATGAAATTTTGAGTTTATCTAGTTCTGCTGAGGTTTCCAGATTCTACGCTAGGTACTAGATTAGTTTTGCAGCATGAGAACAATATATTTTATATGATATAAAGGACAACAAGGGGGGAATGGGAGTTTAGCTAGGTAAAAGTCAGGGATGTGGATCAAGTCTCTGACTCCAAGTTTAGAGTCAAGTCCCAAGTATCTGGGTCCAAGTCTCAAGTCAAGTCCCAAGTCTTTGCCCCCCAAGTCCCAAGTCATTGGTTGCGAGTTCCTATCTATTTAATGGGGAAAACAGGTTTAAATCTGAATAAAATTGGACTTGTAAAAGGCTCCAAGTCTTGAGTCGAGTTTTTCAAGTCTTTTACAATTACCGAGTCAAGTCCGAGTCAGTCAAGTCTTTGACATGACTTGAGTCCGACTCAAGTCCAAGTCAACAGACTCAAGTTTACATCACTGGTAAAAGTTAGGCAATTATAAAAGAGACAGAACTTTAGAGCAGCTACTCATGAAGTAGTTGAAATAGGTCTCCTCAGCTGAACCACTGATAATCTGTACTGCAAAGGGGTTAACACTCTTCCCTTAAATAGGGCAGATGAAGGCCAGATGAAAAGAAATGTTAGTTACCTCCATTTTACAGATGACACAGAGAAATTCAGTGACCTTCATGTGTCAGAGGATCTATGGCAGTGATTGAAAACCATACTTTCCATTCTGATTCCAGAACCACATGAATGCCTTTGCTCATAGGAGAGGAGATTTAGAAAAAAAAAGTGCTGGCAGTAAGGAAAATAAATGGAAGGAGGGAAAGAGAGGAGAGGTATAAATCAGCTGAATTTTCTCCCTGTGCAATGATAAAAATGGCAAACTAAGTTTAAAATTTTCTCTGACCTATACAATGGGGAGAAAAAAAGGCTTGAAACTATTGGCAAGAATTGTGAAGCCCCACAGTCATTTTTATTCTCCTTATTTTCTAATAGCTTTACAACAGTCTCCCAGGGGGATGACATTTTATATTTGAAGAATTTTTTGGATTGTGAATTATATTTATCTAGTAAAAGCTGCATCATGTCTTTATTGAATGTTTCATTTGTTTTGATTCTTTTATGAGATTGTGTCTTTTATACAGACTGTGTACATGCTTTCAACAAATGTGATCTGCTCCCTTCCCCTCCCATCATCCCTGGTGGTGTGTTAGGAGAACAAGTCGGAACAGACCTATGTCCCTTGACAGTGTGGAATCTATTGAGGAGTTCAGCAGCAATTAAGAAACCTGAACAGGAAATCCAAATCTGGACCGGTTGATTGTTGTGGTCATTCAAAATATCCCCCATCATTAACAGAAGCAAAAATCATCACTATATATTCTTCTTGAGAAAGCCAGCACAGAATAGAATAAAGTCAAGCAGTCACAACTTGGCTCTGCAAAGTATTTTTTGTCCAGGCTGGAGACTATCTGCTGCTTTAACACATGCTCAGAACAACATTTACCTTTTAGAAGACAGTGCAGTCTTATTGATTCAAATGACCTAGACTGGGGTTGAGCAGCTTGTCATGCACAGGTTGCCTATGGGCTCCATGGCTGTCTTGTGTGATCCTTCAATGTGTTTAGAGAATCTTAAGAACTGCAGCCTTTTAAAAAAATTATAGTTGAGACACTTCCAGCAGCATATCACTGGTTATCAGCCATGATAGCTACATGGAGCCTCCAGGTACATCAGCAGTATACCTCTGATTGATATGCTGACAACAAGGGAAGGCCAATACTTCACACTCCTAATAAGCTTCCACAAGCATCTGGCTGGTTGCCATTATAAAAAAAGGTTTCTGGACTCACAGCAAAATCCTGTGTAGAGATCCGGCCGGGGGCCCAGGGCCGCCCGCCGGATCCTATCCCCACTCTGGGCTGCGCTGCTGTGGCCCGAAGGTCTACTCAGGGAAGAGGACGTTCGTCCCCTTACCCGGGTGTAAACCGGGGCAGGCCTAATTGGCCTCCTCAGATTTCCGTCAGCTAAATAGCTGGCAGAAGTAGGAGGAGGTCATGTAATGGCCGAGCCAGCCCAGCAGGGATGAGGATATGGCGGACGTCATCCCCTCCCCCTCCCTCATCGGCTCGGCCAATGGCCCCCTCTCTCGCCGCCCAGACCGCCGGGAGCCTTACCTTCCTTCGGCGGCTGTGGGGTCGTCCCAGCGGTAGAGTGAGGGTGGTTGGCCTTGCACCAGCCTCCCTTACTCCTGAGGCATCACAAACGTGCTTTACAGCATGTTCGCGACATCTTGGAACGGCAGAGTGCGTTCTTATGTCCCGCTGGATCTGGCTGTAAATGACCTTTGGCCTATTTCAGAAAGGCAAGTCTTACACTTTTTTTTTAAACTGCACTAAATACATTCAGCTTTCTGTATGGGTCTCTGTTATATTATAAAACCATTGAAGGCTGTAGTGGAGATTATTGAAATGGGTCAGAATTTGGATGAGTCCTATACTGATTAAAATCAGAATATGTTTGGCTATTACAGTGCACTGCAAAAACAAATAAACACCTAAGAAAACTGATATGGAATTGGAAGAACTACATCTTGGCCTTTAGCCATGCAACTAAATTTTGTTGGGACTTCTGTTTCACTGGTCCATGTGGCTCTCAGATGTCTACCTTAGCCAGCACAAAAGTGCACAATCCTATACATGTTTACCCAGAAGTAAGTTCTAATATGTTCAGTCAGGCTCACTCCCAGGTAAGTATGCACAGGACTGCCGCCTTCATTCTATGAAATAACTTTATCTGTAATAGGGATGTTAAATATGTTTTCAGCCCTCATTACCAAACTACAAACTGATGTCTTTCAGCCAAAAGGCTGACTATGAATGAAATGGGAACAGAAGTTCTTGGAAGCAAGAAAAAATGAGCCTGGATATGAATAGTAAAGCAATGCAAGGTGACACTTTTCTATGATTAAAGAGAAGGTTCACAAGGAATTTCCCAGCTGAAAGGAAAACGTCACATTAAATTTTCCTTCTAGGGATTTCCCGACGAATACTGTGTAGAGTGCTTCGTGCTGCCAATAAATCTCCTGGCCCAGAATGTCAAAGCTTATGGGAAGCAATCGTTTCCTTTTTACACTAAAAATTGCATCGGCGTTTTCGACAGCAGCAGAAAATTACCTGGCAGTGTTGGCAGCCACACCTCCAAAACAGAAAAAAATCTTGGGGGGTGGGAAACAGGGAGAAAAGGACATAAAATGAACATTCCACTCTACCTTGTGAGTTCATTTGACGTGTGAAAGAGATCAGGTCAAGTCAAAGTAATAACTATGGCAGCCTCAAAGAAAAAAAGTAAAGACCGTTAGGCAGAACATTTACAGCCTGATCCTATGCAGAGCTAAGTACATCTTAGCCGTAGAAATAAATGGGCGCAAACATGCCTTACTTGGCATGGGATTGCTGTCGTGCAGCCCAATCTTTCCAGAAGTAGGTACGTCTGAGTTTGGTGGGACTTACCTCCAACAAAGCATGGACAGAGGGCTGCAGTCGTAGTGAGCAATCCTCTGCATACTTCCCTGTGACGATGCTCCACTGAATACACTGGGACTTTCTTCTGAGTAAACAAACATGCATAGGGTTGTACTGTCACAGTGTACAAAATGTTTTACTGACTTTATCTCATCAGTCCTCACAAGGACGCTGTGAAACTGCATGTTATTATTCTCATTTTACAGACAGGATATTAGGTGAGAGATAAAGGTAAAGGTAAAGGTCAACCCAGCAGTGGTAGGGGAGGCGGCAGAGCAAGAGGGCGGCGAGAGTGGCTACATACCTCTTTGCTGCTGCTGCCCGCCTCCGCTGTCTCTACAGTGAAAAAAAGCAGTGGGTTTTGCCGCTTTTTTCGCTGTGTGTGAAGGAGGAGGCGGGCGGCAGCAGCACAAAGGTATACAGCCACTCTCGCCGCCCTCTTGCTCCGCCGCCTCCCTGCCACCCGCAGCCCCCACCAGCTCAAGGGGCAGCCTTTTGTTGCCCCCCTCCAGCTGGGTGGGATGTTGCCACCGCAACCCCCCCCCCTTGGGATGCCACTGGGCCCAATGATCAAGTCTGTCAAGACCATTTTGAATCCTGATTTGATCTTCGAAGGTGTTAACTATCCCCTCCCAGCTTTGTGTCATCTGCAATTTGATAAGCATTCCCTCATCCAGGTCATTTAGAAAAACGTTGAACAGTATAGGGCTTCATGTGGAGCCCCATGCGTAGTGTGGTGCCCCCCGTCTTGCACCCCACTTCAAAAGGAGAAGGTGTTAAGTCTGCATGACAAGAACTAAAATTGAGCAAAAACAAGCAAGCAAACAAAATCCTAAGAAATGTTCTACAAACGAATCAGACAGGGGCACAGGTCAGTTTAGCCATACACTTATGTCAAGGCCTGCCACTGACTTGGCAGACAAGCATGAAATTAGAGAAGAAGCTGAGTTTGTCACTAGCACAAGAGTCAATTCCCTATGAAACTAAACTATTTTGGACTCGCAGCTCTGAAAGGCCAGGAGCTGCAGTGTCTGCTCTCTCGCCTTTCCGTTCTTTTGCAGCAACCCCAAGATGTGCCCAAGCAGAGAGGAGTTACAATTCCAAACTATGCATGCCTATACAGACACACACACACACACACACACACACACACACACACACACGCACGCACACACAGAGATCCTATGCATGCCTATACAGAAAGAAGCCTGTCTTTGTTCAATGGAACTTCCTCTCCCATAACCTAAGGAGTGCAACCTACTGTATATACTCGCATATAAGACAATCTCACTGATGGACGAGGGCAAGTTTTGAGCCAAAAATCCTGGAATATGCTATTTTTTTCTGTATTGATTTTAGATTAATAATCCAGGTTCTGATGGCTTTCATGCTTGTGAAATACATTTCTTATTTCTTAGTAAAGAAATTAAAAGCCTGAGAGCGTAATCCTAAGTACCCGGCGCGTGGCCCAGGGTCCCCGCCGGATCCTATCCCCATTCTGGGCCAATCATGAACTTTGTTCAGGGGCTAAAAAGTGTCTAAGTAATGTGCTAACCTCATGACTCTTCATAGAGAAATGATCAAATAATGATTAGAAAAAGAGACGAAGATTGACTGTATCAAGCCTTGTTATTGCAAATCTGTGCAAGAACTACACCCAGTATTTATCATAAATCATTAATTAATTTGGAACATCTACTGCCTTCTCCGCATACAAACCAACTATGACCAGATTGTTATTTCCTCACATTTGTTCCAATGTTTGAAATTCTTCCTTTATATGATTCTTAATTGCCAGCAGTTCATTGCAAATCTTTCCTACGTTAAAACAGAGGGCTTTTTAATTGGAGAATTAAATCTGTTCTAAAATACATGGTTGGATGCTGTTGATTAAATAGATGGGTAGCTTCTAAGAATCAGGTCGCACTGTTCATGAAAACGTATTTGGTAAGGAATCTGAAATATTCATCTTTCCATCATGCAGTTAAATTCACCTGCAGAAAATATTCATAGAAAGCAAACACAGAATTTGCATTGTCTCAGGTACACATGAAGGCCATTGAAGAATAATTAGCAAAAAGTGTTGCTACATTTATTCACGGTCACATTGTGGCTGACTCCATCCTGCTCTCTAGATTCTTGCCCAGTTGAGTGTAAGAACAAAACCTGTGACACTCTTTCCATCTATACAGTGAATGGATGGAAGAGGGCAGAGAGAAGAGGAAGGAAATCATGGGAACATTTGTCCAACCTCCTCAAATGCAAAAGAATGTTATGCTGTTTGGAGGAATTGGTGGTGGAGTCTATCATTACCTGTTTTTGCTAAAGAGTATGTTGAGAAGAGGTAGAAGTAGGGCTGAAATGTAGATACTGTCTTCCTATCATGTAATGTTATATATAAACTTTTTCTCAGACTGTTGAGACTCTCTGGTGGCCAGTTTGGATAATAAATCCAAACAGACCCCACTCACACATCACGTAAGCACACATGGCCAGCTGCCCCTCCCCATTTCACTATTGATAATTGCAGGGTATATGTGTGAGCATGCGAGGGTGTGTGTGTTGTTAATGTGGTAACTTCTGTAGAACTAAGAAGGGTTCTGGACAGGGCCCAAGACTCATCTAGACCAGCATTCTGTTTCTCGCAGTGGCCAACCCAACCAGATGCCTCTGAAAAGCCCACGATCAGGAGTTGAAGCCTATTCTTCTCCCACCATTGCTCCCCTGCAACAAGTATTCAGAGGCATACTGCCTCTGAGCCTGGAGATAATATGTAGTCATCATAACTAATAGCCATTTGACTTTTCCTCCATGAATTTGCCTAACCCCCTTTAAGAACATCCCTGTTCTTCACACGATTATTACACAGTACTGCCCATATCAATATGATCTTGGTAAATGGCAATATATATCCACCCTCTGCAATTTGAGATTATGTAGTCTGTAGAAATGTAATGACATATACATGTCCTTCCCAAATTAGGCAGTCCTCTCAACTGCGCATCTGAAGATTAAGGATACTGCAAACTTCATGTCTATCATTGCAGCTCTTTTAAAGTGTTGACTGATACATTTCCTTTTCACTGTATATATTTGTTTAATATAAATCATGATAATAACGTACATAACACAGATAGCTTATGTACAATGTCAATATTTCTGCTTGAGTGGACAGCATATCTCAGCATTGTTATGAGTAATGTCAAGAAAAAATTGTACCTACACAATTTTAAGGTTTTTTTTTGGAAGATATGCCTTTTGCCCAGAGTAGAAAGATGTCTAAGTATGAATGTTTGTGCAATGTACAAGAAAAGCATAATGCAAATAAGAAAAAAGGTGAAAACTTGCCTATCCATACACAAGGGTTATGCTGTATTCATATTTGTACAAAGATTTACAAAAAACTGGAAAAAAGTATTATATATGGAGAAGCAAACATTTAACTTCTTAAACCAGATACTTAATATTATCTTCTAGTATTTTGCAAACTCTGCTTACTATATTGAGGATAAAATAAAGATCAGCAACTAATTTAGAGAAGAATAAAAAGGAAATTACTTTCCTTTGTTACCAAGGGGAAAAGCATACATGCTTAACAGTGCAATCTAGTGCAAGGATCCAGCCGGTGGCCCAGGGCCGCCCGTCAGATCCTGAGCCCTGGCAGCCATTCTGCCGCCGGGCCGGAGGTCTACTCGGGGAAGGGGACGCTTGTCCCCTTCCCCGGGTGTAAACCAGAGACGGCCCTATCAGCCTCCTCAGATTTCCGCCAGCTAAATAGTGTAACAGTGTCGCCGGCCCAGCGGGGACGGGGATATGGCCGACGCCATCCCCTGCCCTTCTGGGCCGGCTAGGCCAATGGCCCCCTCCCTCCCGGGCCAGACTGCCCACGCAGCCGCTGGCGGACGACTCATCTTCTGCTGCCGGCCACATCCTCAGTCCGACGCTGGAGTGAGGGAGGCCGGCCTTGCGCCGGCTTCCCTTACTCCAGAATAATTGCAAACGTTACGGCACGTTCGCGACGTCTTCCAGCGATGGAACGCTCATTCCATCATCGGCCTTATTTCCGGGATTGCGCCCTAAAGCAATGTTCATTTAAGATATCTGAATTCATTTTGATAAATATCAGCAGCAGAGATTCAGAGGTCAAAAAGAGGTCTTACAATAATATGCCATGTGAATATCTAATTTGGTTCTGTATTATATGACGCTAAAAAAAAGTCTAAGGACAATTTTTACACTATAGTTCTAGACACATTATGATCCCAATCTAGCTAAAGTTAGTTGTGACTACATCCTCTTGAAACTAAAGGAAGAGATTTCATATGATGAATTTTTTTCCCCACTGCTTTCAATTGGTCATCACTAATTTTAGGCAGACAGGGCTTAGAACTGCAACCATTCATAGTCATTTTCAACAGCATGTACTTCTTCTAGCGGATGTACAGATAAAATTAGTTGCATAACTAGGATCTACTTACTGAAGTTTAAAAGTTGCTAGCAAGGAAACAGGAAAGTGATTGTGTTACTTGCTTGCAATGCAAAATCTTATGAGGGCAGGGCTTGCTATGTTAAATTTGCAACATACGAAGCTGCAGTTTCACAGAACAAGCTCTGGTGAGATAAACGCAATACTGTACCATCAGTATGATGAGCATAATCCTGAGGAATAGCTAAACATTTGGTTTATTTTCCTTTTAATGAGGCTCATCAGTATACTAAACAAGAAATGCTATTTTCTGGGGACACATTTGCTTCCTGCAAGCAGTTTTGAACTGCACAGGTGAATGAATGAACAGCTGCTACCTGTAAAGTGTGTGTCACAACACTGCTGTGCAAACTCCAAAGTCTCAAAATGTTAATGTAATCTTTGTTCTGTGCCAGGCAAGTTCTTCAATTATCCAGCTACAACAATGCCAGAATGCAATCGCTGTATCGGCACTGGTGGGGGAGCCCTGGAGGGACGCAGTTGGCTCAAAGTTCACTCCGATAGTCTCATTAAGTGATCTACTGTTGGTGAAGTCCTTCAGTGACCTGTCTGCTATTCCTGTGTCTAAGTCATTTGTAAAACAGCCCCAGCATGTGATCCTCTTGTGACGCAGGCATACTAACGGAGCAAGGTGGACGCAGGCTTCCTTCTTTGTGTGCTCTTAAAAACACAGTTAACTACATGGACTTTCCGTTTTTGTGCTAAGTTGCTAATCATGAAGGCTCAAATTAGACACAATGTGGCACAACACAACCCGCGTCATGCTGAATCCCGACAAAGGAAGTGTTGCTGGGGGAGAAATGGGCTGGTAGGAGAGAAAATGGGAGGGGCTGGTAGGAGAGTGAAGCAGGACCCTTCCCTGTTTGCACTGTTCTCCCAGGGATGGGCAGGGGGGTGAGGAGGAGTGAGGTCAGTGGAATGATGCAGACCCACCACCTTCTCAGTACCACCTTTCAGGCTGTGCTTCCCTCACTCCCCAACTTTGTAGGGTTTTGGAAGCAACCTGATCCTGACACACTTCCGTGGCCATAAACTGAAATACTTTTTGTCTGATTAGACTAGGCACTCGCCCTATTTATACAACACATTCATGGATATCAATACATTGACAGGAGGAACAAGATCATATCCATTGCCCCCACTGCTGGTATATCCAAAACTGTGAACAGAGTGTATATGTGTAGTGCCTGTGGGTTCCATTTATAAACTGCAGAAATGAAGAGTAAAGAACACTCTTCAGTGGGACAGAATCTATGCATGCACAGCTTGTACACATGGAGGCTTGGTCCAGATCTGACACATTTGCTTAGACACACAATGGCTGTGGGTGGACCACAGGGCATGAACCCAGACCCGATTCCATGAGTTCATTCTACACATATTTGATGTATGAACACAGTTATTCAGAGAGAACACACATGCACGTGCACACACACACACACACACACACACACACACACACACACAAACACACATATACAAAGAGGGAAGGCAGGGTAAATGTTAGGTAAAGGTAAAGGTGACCCCTGACAATTAAGTCCAGTCGTGTCCGACTCTAGGGTGTGGTGCTCATCCCCATTTCAAAGCCCAAGAGCCAGATTTGTCCGAAGACACCTCCGTGGTCATGTGGCCGGCATGATTCTCCTTGCCGCAGCGCGTAGCATGCGGCTGGAACGTGGAGCGCCGTTTACCTTCCCGCAAGTGGTACCTATTTATCTACTCGCATTAACATGCTTTGGAACTGCTAGGTTGGCAGGAGCTGGCCAAGCAACGAGCGCTCACCCCGTCGCGGGAATCGAACTGCCGACCTTTCGATTGACAGCTCATGGTTCAGCGGTTGAACCCACTGCGCCACCCGCTGGTAAACGTTACCTTGGACTAAAGGTTTCAACTAATGTATTTTTATTTGCATAAAAAGACAATCAGGGATTTTCATTTGCAAGATCAACATCACAAGAAAAAAATAATGCAGCTTTGTTCAGTTGAGAAGAAGAGGATTTCATTTTATGCTGCGCTGAATAGAAATAGAATTCCAGTCAGGCAAAACTGACCTGTAAGTTCAACTAAGAATTCAAAAACATTCATGGTCAAAGCCAAAGCTCTCTTTGTGACAACTTTTGTCAGCATCCCTCGTCAGGATAAATGTCCTACATCACCGCCTCAGGCCCTGGCTCTGTCTTCATGATCCTGTATTCTGCACTTCCATCATTCCTTTTGTTTAAATAATCGGCCTACCGGTACTTCCATTGGATTAGAAATAAATTAAACACAGGCTTTCCCAGTAGTGAGTAATTCTTAATAAAGATGTTTACAGAACACTGCTCCTCTAAATATTTGGAGAAAGCAAGAAATGCATTTTCCAGGGTGTTTTAATTATGCAAAGGGGATAACACACTGTTTTATTCAGGGCTGTCCCATCCACAAGGCAGATTGTGTCCTCCCTCTTGCTTTCCCTCTTGCTCCAGAAAAGGAAGAAAGGAACAGAGTGGAAGAGGAAGCATGAAAGACTCCTCCACACTTCCTCTTCTGCTCCATTATCCTTTCCCCCTTTTTGAACACAGGGAGCAGGAGACATAGTGGTGAAGGTGATTGTCATTCCACTGGGTAAGGGGCAGGGGGGGGCATTTAATGCACTGCCTCAGATGCCAGGAAGTCTTGGGCTGGTTTTATGGATGATCTTTCATTTACCTAGATATACACACCAGAAATTCTTCCAAATCAAAATGTTTTCTAGGGCCCTGTTTGTTCTAGGTCAGCTCTTCATTACATGGATTGGTAATAAACTGGGGACCCAATCCTATCCAACTTTCCAATGCCAATGCAGCGTTCAAATTTTGGGAAGAAATGTAGGGGCATCCTTCATGAAATGTGGACAGTATTTGACATTCACATTAGCTCTTCCTATTATGACACAGCAGTGATAGCACTAGGAAAAAAAACTGGAGGCACAAAGTAAGTTCTTAGGGACAAGCTCTGTTTCACATATTAAACTTTCCAAACAAAAGCATGTTTGTATTTTATATTAAGGCTTCAAGTCTGTGCTCTATTAATTGAGAATAAGCCCCACTGAAAACAGTGAGATTTACTTCTGAGTAAACATGTACAGGATTGTGAGTGCAATCCTGCATAATGCAGGAGTTCCACGTCGTCCCAAACGTGCCGTAAAGCATGTTTGCGATGACTCTAGAGCAGGGGTTTTCAACCTGTGGTACGAGTACCCCTAGGGGTACGCGGACCAATGGCAGGGGGTACGCCAGAGCCTGCCCCTTATCAGCATCAATTAAATACGCCAGTTAATTACTTGTTAATTAGAACTTAAATGCAATCCCCTCTGTCTGTCTGTCTGTCTGACTCTCTCTCTCTCTCTCTCTCTCTCTCTATCACACACACACACACACACACACACACACACACACACACACACACACACACACACACACGAGTTAAGTAAGACTTTTTCACGTTTAAAATTGTTTTAGTACTTTTTTATTTAATGATTAATTAGCTAATTAATTGATTGATTAATCCAATTAATTAGCAATTAATTAGCAGGGAGTACTTCAGAAAACTGGACCGTGATAGTTAGTCATGACTAATTTACCTGGGCCTCCAAAGGTTGAGAACCCCTGCTCTAGAGTAAGGGCGGCCGGCACGGAGGCTGGCCGCTCTCACTCTGCTGCCGGATCGTCCCTGCAGCCACCGGAGAAGGTAAGTGCAGCACTGGCGAAAGAGGGGGTGGTCCAGACGGAGGGGGAGGGGGCTACTGGCCAAGCCGACCTGGAGGGGTGGGGATGGTGGCCGCCATATCCCCGTCCCCTTCCCGGGCCAGTGCAGCCTTTACACGGCCTCCTCAGCCTTGTGCCAGTTAAATAGCTGGCGGAAATCCGAGGAGGCAGATTATGGCCTCCCCGTGTTACACCGGGGGAAGGGGACAAATGTCCCCTTCCCCCGAGTAGACCTCCGGGCCGATCCAGGAATGGGGATAGGATCTGGCGGGCAGCCTGGGCCGCCGGCTGGATACTTAGGCAGGATTGTGCTGTGTGTTTCACAGCTCTGGTACTAAACAAATTCACTCAGAGTAAGTGACACTGATTTCAGTAGGAGTTATTCACTTGTTTTAAAATGTTTATGCCACTTCTGACCCAAAAAGATCTCAAAAACCCGAGCAAACAAAATACAATAAACTTAAAATATTGTGAATTGTATCCCCAAAAAGTTAATCAAGATGAAGCTCAGTTGAAATAAATACGACAAGTTAGTCATGACTAATTTAAGTCCCATCAATTTCAGTGGGACAATTGCCGCTTCTTCCATTCCTTGGATTTGAAAAGAAGAAGGGAATGGAGCGGACAAGGAAATGTGAGGGAGAAGAGAGTGGTGAGACACCTACTACAGGTGGGCCCCCATATCCACTGAGGATATGTTCCAGGCCCCTCCGTGGATACTTGAAACCGTGGATAAGAGCTAACACCCCCTCCATGGTCTCATGAGGGCCCCCCCACACTGCCTCCCCTGCAGGCAGGCATGCTTGCCCCCCCCAGCTCTTACTTTTCTTTCAGCAAGCTTTGTTTCTTCCTTAAAACAAACAGAGAAGCAGCCTCCATTGCAGGCAAGTAGAACGAGACTACGTCCTACAGAGGCTCTGCAAGGTTTCTGTTAACCTTGCAGAGCCTCTCTAGTACTTAGTCTTGTTCTACTTGCCTGTAATAAGCAGCCAGAGGCTGCTTCTCCTGTTTCTTTAAGGAAGAAACGAAGCTTACTGGGAAAAAGTAAAAGCCTGGAGGGGGGGTCCCCGCGATCCGTGGATAGCTGAAACCGTGGATAGCGAATCAGTGGATATGGGGGCCCACCTGTACTCTCTCCACCGTACTTTTTTTCCACTCCGTATCCCTCTTCCTTTTTGAATCCAGGAAGCAGGAGAAGGCGTAGCAACAGACGAAGGTGATGGGTGCTCCCCTCCATTCACTGTCTGAAAAGACCTCCTAGGTTGGCCTCGTAGATGGCCTGACCTGTAGGCTTCCCTGTCCTGAAGATGGCTGCCTCCAATGCTTTCAAACTTCTCTATCACCACTCTGAATTTTATTGATACCAATGTTGTACCATAGCAGCAGCAAGAAAAGAGTTCCTTCCCCCCCCCCCACAGCCCAAATGCAGTTCACAAATCAGGCTCAATTTAACAGCCAGCGCATGGAAAATTAATTAGGTATGCAATCTCAGTTAACAATCTGTTAAATTAGTTGCATCCCTGATTTCAGGCTTGGCAAAATGAAAAAGTATTCCAAAACAGTGAATAATTATTTTGGCATTTACTGAAAATGCTAGTAATGATATTTACTTTATTTTGTATTCATGTTGATGTAAAAAAAAATTGTTACATCCAATGCTTTCCAATTACATTGCATTATTAATTGGCACCCATTTCATGGAGTGTGCTTCCAGTCTGCCAGAGTGAGTGTCGCATGAGACACTGAGGAAATAGTCAGTCTTGGAAATCATTTAATGAGCAATAGCACCTGGACGCCAGGACAGGTTTTTTTTTTTTAACTTACAACTGAGATTTATGACTGTTTGCATTTCCATGAAAGCAGAAGAAGACAAAGCAATGCTTGTACTGCGGCTCTTGTTTGGAATTCTGTTTCTTGGCCTACATTGGAGAAGGGCATACTGGTCTTCCAGCGCTGTGTACCATTAAAGACCAATGAAATCAGAACTACTCTCTGAAGTTCTCTCCTGGGCTGGCTCATTCATGAAGCTGACTGAGGCAGTTGCCTCAGGTAGCAGATTGATAGGAGGGCACCTGTCTCCATCTGCCCACTTGCTTCCTCCACATTCTCCCACTCCTTGGATTGGAAAGGAGAAGGAAGGTAGAAGGGTCAAGAAAGAGTGGAGGAGAGGTGGAAACCCTCTAGCCCTCTACTCCACCCCATCTTCCTTTTTCAGTCCAGAGAGTGGGAGGAGCAGAGGCTGGCACATCACAAAGTAAGGGGGGGCAGCATAGGTCATGCTGCCTCAGGTGCCAATACATCTTGGGCTGACCCTGGTCTCTCCCCAATTCCCCTCCCCATTCTCTGTGATGCCTCTACATGAGAAATTTGTTCTGCAGTAAATACACAATTACAGTCTCACACAAGATTCTTTGCTTTTGAGCACAGAAAAGTCACTAGAGAAGATGGAGACTACCGTATTTTTCGCTCCATAAGACGCACTCCCCCCCCAAAATAGGGGGGGAAAGCGTGCGTCTTATGGAGTGAAGATTAAAAAACAGTAAAAAATACTTACCGGGGGTTCGGGGAGGCCTGCGTGACCCTCTGCAAGCCTCCCCGATCTTTGTTTCGGCGCTAAATAGCCAATTTCGGCCATTTCCGGTTTTCCCAAAACCGGAAATGGCCATTTAGCGCCAAAACGAAGATCGGGGAGGCCTGCAGAGGGTCACGCAGGCCTCCCCGAAGCCCGCAGAAGCCACAAGAAGCCCCGGTAAGTGAAAACGTTTTTTCCCTTATTTTTAGCTCCATAGGATGCATGCTCAATCCCTTTTTAGCTCCATAGGATGATTTGTTTCTACAACCCAAATACATTTGAGATTTGTGAAGAAGTGCAACACAAAATACAACAGCTGCAAGCCTTACTGGAGCTCCAGGAAGTCTGGGTTGAGGACTGGAGACATGACTGTGCCCCTCAATGCCTCCCGTTCTGCACCTGCTGGGAGCAACAATCCTATCAGCCTGAACGAGGGAAGCCCTGCCCCATGGGACACACACATCACCAGATCTGTGCTTGGCAGCATATTCCAAGGGGTGGTGGTGGTGTCACAGGTCTTGAGAAGTAGCAGCGGCAATGAAAGTAACACCGGTAGGTGGTATGGGACAAGGATCAGAGGCATCGTTATCGTCCCAGCACTTTCTCTTTACAGCTGTTGAGAAGAATAGTACTGAGAACTGGTCGCAGCCTGGGGGCCAGTACCTGGAAGGGAGGGGATCCGCCTGGCTAAGGCTTCAACAACAGGCTTGGCTCAAAATAAGTCTCATTTTCAGCTGAAGCTGATCGCTTTTAAGAGATGGTGTTTGTACTGTTTATTTTCAGATTGGCATTCTTTAGATCTGGCTGTGCTCAACGTTTCCCTTCATCTGTATGGAATATCTTAGAAATTCAGCCTAATACTTTGAGAAGCACGCAGATTATAAATAAGGGTATAGGCTGTTTCTGCAAGTTGCTTCTGTCAACAGGCACTGAGTGTGCTTGGCCTGCTGCAAGGTTGGCCATGAGGCTCTTACTCATTCTCAACTTTACTTAAAACAAAAATATAGAAAACAGCACTAGTCCTAAGATCAGTTCATCATGTAAAAGAGAATACCTCTCTCTCTCTCTCTCTCTCTCTCTCTCTCTCTCTCTCTCTCTCTCTCTCTCTCCTCGTCATAAGTTTTATGTGTGCAGTATAATGCTGGGTCTGGACATTAATAAATAGAGTAGAACTCAAATCAAAACATTGCAACACTTCAGTTCTTGGAAAAAATGGAGACCCCAGAGGCCACACACATATAGCCAGGGAATTCATGGGCGAGTATGACAGGCAACCGGACTCAGCATGACAGGCAACTCGCAATGGGCACAAGGGGGACAACCCTTTTCCTATGATGGAAGCAAAACTAAGGGATTATGCTTAATTAGATGATAAAGTGATACTTGCCCAATGTGCCTCTCGGTCTTCTATACTACCTAATGGAAACTGTGCTCAAAATAGGTCTCTAATTTCTGTACAGATTAAAGGTAACCAAGCTACTTTACTTGCCGATAATTTATCTAATACCTCTTAGCCGTGCCGGTACATTCACTACAATGAGTCTGACTAGGAGACAGCGGCTGTTCTGCAAGAAGAATTCAGAGAACCAGGAATAAAGCAGGTAGCTTTGAAGACGAGGAGTGGCGGTACAGTAGCGTCATCAACCCCCCAAAGAGGCCAGGGGGACTATTTATATAGTTTAGCTGCTTTGTCAGTGAAACTGCATTCCTTATCCATCCCGAGGAAGAGCATTTCCACATTAAAAACGGTCTTTGCTTTTCCAGTGTCTGTCACATGAAAGTAAAACCTGTGCAGGCTAGAACTGCTGTCAATCGTAAAATGGCTGATCTACATTAAAAATGTGCATCAGCCACATTGATAATGTGGAATTACTAGATGGTGCATGTCTTAAACATAATATAATGCACACAAATATGTCAAAGGGTTTGTCAGAATCATGTGGAAACACTCCTGGGACTTTTTCTTTCCGCATTCGGAAACACAAACATCTGTAAGAAATAGCATCTGAAAAGTCATGAGGTGGACAGCAAATGGGAACTGTCAACTCAAACAGGCTCACAGTAGCTACAGAGATAAATGGTTGCAGAAATAATCCCAAAATAACAATGGGAAAAAAAATATTACTCCCCCATCTGCAAACTCTCCAAATGGTGCTAGCAGGATAATGTGGAATCACTTGGTGGTGTATGTATTACACACATAATATAAACAGCCACATCTGGTCATTTTCAGATTACCAGGCCTGAACTCCATGTTGCCTCACAGTAAAAGGAGTCAGCTCTCAACAGCTCTTTCTTCTACAGTGTTGTAATAATTAGACATGATGGATGATGGCACATCTGTTAGAACTCAGATGATACCAAGCAGGCAGAGCGAGAGAGATTTGGTGGGGGGAGAGTTGATGAGGGGGTATTTATCACTGCTGGCATGCCTCCCAGTGGCTGCCATTTCCCCCTGGTACTTCCTGGACAGGGAAACAGTAGCCCTTGGGACAACTATGCTTCCCAAGTGTTGCCAGGCCTATGCAGTGTGCCAGGTCCAGTGCCAGGCGCTAGCTGGGGAGGGGAAAGAGAGAAGGAGCTTTCCCTAGCTTTCTTTCACTCACCACAAATGAAAGGCTGATGCTGATGCCACTTTCAGTAAATGTAGTTTAAAGGAGGGGGGTGAAAGCCAGACTGGGGGCAGGGGTAAGCCAGAAACTCTTCTCTGTCTCGGATGTCAATCCAAGTTGAAGAATTTCAGGACCTCGTAATGCTCACCTCTTCTGGGAAGCGAGCATTACAAGTCCTGAAGCTCATGCCAAAAACTGGAGAGATTTGCTGGAATTTCTTGTTCTGTCTAATACTATTTGCAAACATCAGGCCACATAAAGTGCAAATCCCTTATAGCAAACTGAAAGACTCCTCAAGCTAAATGAATCAAGACCAATTATTACGGCAGAGTACCAAAGAAAAGAAACGTTCACCTCCATTCACTGCACTTCTTTCTACCTTCCTCTAATGAAATAGGGAACATTTTCAGCAAGCATTTTGTGATATTTCTCATAATCCCATATTACAGATGAATTTAGGATGACAAATTCTAGCTGACTCAGTAGTCTTTTTCTGCTCAGTATTTCCAAGTGTCATGGTAACACTAGTACTAGCTGTAATTTTGGTACTGAAAAACTCCGGTACTGAAATATGATGCTACTAATTCAAATATTGCACATAATGAGGAACAGTAAAAAATTACTTATAAGAACATAGGAACATAAGAAGAGCCCTGCAGGATCAGGCCAAAAGCCCATCTAGTCCAGCTTCCTATATCTCACAGTGGCCCCACCAGATACCTCCGAGAGCACACAGCCAACAAGATAACCTGTTTCCTGCCGTAACTCCCCTGCACCTGACACAGAGAAAACCTACTTCTAAAGCCAGGAGGTTGCTTATGGCTTGTAACCTGTGATGATCTTTTCCTCCATGAATCTATCCAAACCCATTTTAAAGGCATCTAGGCTAGATGCCATCACCACATCCTGTGGCAAGGAGTTCCACAGATGAATTACGGTTCACACTGGGTAAAGAAATATTTTCTTTTGTCCGTTCTAACTCTCCCTCCACTCAATTTTAGTGCATGTCCCCTGGTTCTGGTGTTGCACGAGAGGAAGAACTTCCCTCTATCCACTCTCTCCATCCCATGCAAAATTTTATACGTCTCAATCATGTCCCTCCTCAGGCGCCTTTTTCTAGACCGAAGAGCCCCAAACGTTGTAGCCTTTCCTCATAAGGGAGGTGCTCCAGCCCACGAATCATTCTGGTCGCTCTTTTCTGCACCTTTTCCAATTCAACTATATCCTTTTTGAGGTGTGGTGACCAGAACTGGACACAATACTCCAGATGTGGCCTTACCATCGATTTGTACAAAGGCATAATGATATTGGCCGTTTATTCCTGGCGCAGCTTCCGGGGGCGCCATCACGCACGAAAAACGTTTTAAAACAAGTGATCTGCTGCAGCTCTCAGCGCCCCAGCTGCTGCTCTGAGGCGCGGTGGGCGCCCTGTGGCTGCGGGCGCGCCCCCGTGAGTAAACAACTTGCGCCCGCCCCGCCGCAACCAACAACCCCCCCCCACCTTGCAAAGGGGCAGCCGCGCGGCGAGCCGGCGGCGACGGTGACCACGATGGAATGACAAATGTACTTCCAAGCACATCTGCGTGGGGTGGTATTGGAGAAGGCTGCTGTCCCATGCATACAGTGCCTGGTGACGCCGAGATGAATGGGGTTCCCCTTCTTTTAATTTTCCCTTTTAAATTATGTGTTTAGAGAGATGTGTGCCTGTCCACAGCCAACCCACAAACTTCACTTCACAGATTATGACGGAACTGGAGATCCATCGGCCTGAAGAACCAGCGTTGCTCAGAGCTCTCAGTATTTGGCGGCGTCGCGCTACCCATGAGGCAGCTGCTGGGTGAAATACTTCTAGCTGCTGCTGCTCTTGATGAATTTCGCGAGTCTTTGCTCTGTTTTTTGTGAGTGGCATCCTCCGTGATCAGCCAAAAGGCAGCAGCAGTAAGGCCAGAATCAATGACATACCGTATTTTTCGCTCCATAAGACGTACTCCCCCCCCAAACAATAGGGGGAAAAAGCCTGCGTCTTATGGAACGAATAATAAAAAAGTAAAGAAAAAAATACTTACCGGGGCTTCAGGGAGGCCTGCAGAGGCTCCTGCAGGCCTCCCCGATCTTCATTTCATCAAAAACGGCCATTTTCGGCCACTTCCTGTTTTGCCGAAAACTGGAAGTGGCCAAAAATGGCCGTTTTTTGCCGAAATGAAGATTGGGGAGGCCTGCAGGAGCCTCTGCAGGCCTCCCTGAAGCCCCGGTAAGTGTATTTTGCTTACATTTTTTTTATTATTTTTATTTTTATTTTTATTACAAAATCCTTTTCCCCCCTATTTTTTGCTCTATAGGATGCATGCGTCCTATGGTCCAATGCGTCCTATGGAGCGAAAAATACGGTAAACTGCGGGGGTGGCACGTTTCTTGGACCCACAAAGAAGATTAGAAGAAATGACCACCGTCCACCGTGGAAAGCAGTGGAGAGGAAAAGAGCAAAGTACAGACCAGGAGGAAGGAGAGAAGATGGGTAAAGAGCAGCCGCAGCGGAGCAGCAGGAGAAAATGCGACAAAGTGGGAAGGTAATGGCAGGAGAGGCAGAGAGAGAAGCATGGAAGGATAGGAGGACTACAGGGAAGGAACCTGAGCATAGAAGCACCACAGAGAGTGGAAAACGGACAGGGAGGCATCCAGGGGAAAGGTAGCAGCCATGGCAAAGGAGAGACGCCCCATTGCCATAAATAAATACATAAATTGCGAAAATTGCCCTCCCAAATCGCCACCGACACCTTCGGCGGTGGTGGGGAGTGTAGAGGAGGAGCAAAAAGGATGAGGGGGCGAAAAGTTGAGGGTGGGCCCCTATTACATTTTGGGCTAGAGACGCCACTGTCGACACTTTCATTGACTTGTCCACCAGCACCCAAAGATCTCTTTCCTAATCTGTCACAGACAGCTCAGAACCCATTAGCATATATGTGAAGTTCTGATTTCTTGCCCCAATGTGCATCACTTTACACTTGCTTACATTGAAGCGCATCTGCCATTGAAGCACATCTGCCATCTCCCATTCTCCCAGTTTGGAGAGATCCTCCTGGAGCTCTTCACAATCCTTGCTGGTCTTTCATGAGGGACCATGTCAAACGCCTTCTGAAAATCCAGATATATAATATCCACAGGTTTGCCCGCATCACACATGCCTGTTGACCTTCTCAAAAAATTCTAAAAGGTTTGTGAAGCAAGACTTCCCCTTGCAGAAGCCATGCTGACGCTCCCTCAGCAAAGCCTGTTCTTCTATGTGTTTTAAGATTTTATCCTTAATGAGACTTTCCACCATCTTCCTTGGAACAGATGTTAGGCTGACCGGCCTGTAGTTTCTTGGGTCCCCCCTCCTTCCTTTTTTAAAGATTGGCGTGACATTAGCTATCATCCAATCCTCTGGCACAGTGGATGTTTTAAGGGACAAGTTGCATATTTTGGTCAAGAGGTCAGCAACTTCATTCTAAACTACTTATGTAGTTTGTTAAAAATTAAAGATAGTGTCTGTGAAAAATGAGAGAAGGCAGGGTAAATGGGGTGTGGCAAAAATTAAGTCTAGGGAAATAGCCTAGGGCAGTGTTTCCCAAACTTTTTTGACCTGCAACTCCCTTAACCATTGGCTACCATTGGCTGTGGCTCCCCATTACATTATGTTGATTTCTGCCAATTGGCATTGCACTGTTTTCCGAGAGGCTGGTTTCTGCAGCTCCCCTGGGAGCCAGTTTGGGAACCACTGGCCTAGGGGGGATGGACACCAAAGGCCAATCTATACATTCAGAAAACAGCATCTTCTGAAACAAGACTCCATATATTTGCGTATTTCTTAAAATCAAATTTGTATGAATCTAGCAAGGTCCAGGGAATAACTAGCTGTACTCAAGATATAATTTATGTAAGCAATTTTGTTTGCATTGCACGTGGAAAATTGCAACACAACAAAATTAGTAAGCATAATCCCAGAAAGTTCTTATCAGTTCTGATCTAATTTTTGACAATAGGTCTCCCCCATAGGCCTTCCCACAGTGGTCTGTGGAAGAGACAGATAACACTTGTCCTTAAGAAGTACTTAGCTAACCACAGCAAGGACAGATATGTCATCTCTTGCCATTAGGAACATTTGAGAGATATGCAGCTTGCTTACAGCCCATCTTCAGTTAGGCAAAGGATGAATAACATGATGGTGTCTGCTGCATATCATACAGTAATTTCTTTGGCTCTGTTTAAAGACTACATTTCCTTCAGCAACCACGAGGAAGTCTCTTGAGCTTGGAAACCTTTCTGAAGAACCCTGCTTATTCTGAATTTCAATTAAAATGGAGCACTGTTCTTGGATCCCAGTTTTCTTGTGGTTCAGCCACTAGTTCTACCATAACAGAACAAGTGAACAACAGAAAACAAGTCACTTGTAAGTGGAGAACAGGCTGGGTCTTTGCTTATGACAAACAATGTTTCTTCCTCCATTTTAAATCACAGTAAGTGCTTTTAAGTGAGCTTCCTCCCAAAATGTCCCTGTTATCTGGCCTAGTCCCAGAGTTCTTACTGTTCAACCCATCTCTTTAGACCTGGCAGAATCAACAGCCATTCCATGCTTAAGGAATGATATTTAGGAGAATGCACTGTGGAAGCCAGGGAACCTGCTGGTGTAAACATGTTCACATGAAAGAGGCTTAGGAATTCTTTGTACCAAACAGAGTTGACAACCAGTTGATACCAGCACAATTTGTCTCTGCAAACAAATACAGAGCAAATGGTCCTTGTATATGCATCATACAAGAGTCACTGAACATCTAAGACACTGCAGATTGGGGCATAGAGATAAATCGGCAGTGGTGGGACTGGACATGTAATCAAAACGGGACACTCTGTGGAGTTCGCAAACTCCAAGATCATTGTTGCGGCTAAGGACTATATAAAACTAGGGTCCACAGAGAAGCAATAGAAATTGCCAAAAACTGAAATCATATGAACTGGAAGGAAGAAGTAAAAAGCATGAATAAAATTTGGATGCCAGTCCCAAAAGGAATACATTGAAACAACTGACCCTCCTTAAAAAACTTTAGAACTTTCTCACGTTGCTGTGACTTTAAGAACTAGAGGATAATTACTTTACAAGCCATGGCTCGGGCATAAAACAAGAACTCTCCAGCCAGAAGCCACAAAAGGGCAGTGAATGCCTTGCTTGCTCCATACTTCTGACGAAGCTCCGTGCAAGTCCAGAGTGAAACGTTAAGTGCTTTCAAATCTGACTGACACAGTCATTCAACTCCTATGTTTAAATTTAAACTTGCGGGTGGCGCAGTGGGTTAAACCACTGAACCATGAGCTGTCGATCGAAAGGTCGGCAGCTCAAATCCGCGACGGGGTGAGCTCTCGTTGATTGGCCAGCTCCTGCCAACCTAGCAGTTCCAAAGCATGTTAATGTGAGTAGATAAATAGGTACCGCTTGCGGGAAGGTAAACAGCGCTCTGTGTTCCAGCTGCATGCTACGCGCTGCGGCAAGGAGAGTCATGCCGGCCACATGACCACGGAGGCATCTTTGGACAACGCTGGCTCTTCAGCTTTGAAATGGAGATGAGCACCACACCCTAGAGTTGGACACGACTGGACTTAATTGTCAGGGGTCACCTTTACCTTTTTATGCATCATGTTAGGTTCTTTCCCACCTTCGGAGTGGTGATGAGTTCAACGATTGATCTTTTTGGCTGCAACTTGCGGATCAGAGAATTTACCACCTAGTTCTGGATCTAGTTAGACTGTGCCACCAAAATCTAGACATCAGATTTGGTCAGAAGCAGCAGTCAATCAAAGCATCATCACACATGAAGCTGCACACAGAACAGGGTTTAAACTGTTACATCTCTGAGATTTAGGTGGGTTCAACTACTGACGCCTTTCAAAAGAATTTCTCAAAAATGAGGGGATTAGTTAAAAGGCAGTTGAAGGAGAGAGTAAGGAAAGTCAAATCTCAAAAAGATTGGAGATCATTTAAAAGCGGTGTAACAGAGGCTCAGATGAAATGTATAGTAACTGTATACAGCCTTGCTCTCATGAAAGTCCTACTGAACTCAAATTTAATTCTGAGGAAGCATTAGCATTGCCAGTTGTTCCAACTCACCCTGTTTTCTCAGCTTTTTTTTTCTTTTTCCTAAGCTATGGCAGCTGGGCAGCAAAAGTTAATACCAGGACATTTAGGGGTCACCACAGAGCTCCCTCTTTTACAGTTAGGCTCTTCTGTTTTATTACAGGGACCCACCATGGTATCAGATTTCCCTTCCCTTCATTTTTCAAGGACTGGCAGTCTTGTGACATCACCAGGCCCCACCTCAAAAATCTCAGGTTTTGGGATTTTTTATTTATTTATTTTTCACATTTTTATACCACCCTTCCTCCAAGGAGCTCAGAGTGGTGTACATATTTCCTCCCCTCCTTTTGTCCTCACAACAACCCTGTGAGGTAGGTGGGGCTGAGAGATAGTGACTGGCCCAAGGTCACCCAGGAAGCTTCGTGGCTGAGCAGGGATTTGAACCTGGATCTTCCAGGTCTAAGTCCGACTCCCAAACCACTACACCATCCTGGCTCTTCGACCTGCATTCGACCTGCAACATTAGTAAAGCATGCATCGGATTGGTCAGCTAATGATCTTTTGTTTGCTAATTGTTGATCTTACTGAAGCACAAGAAAAGCAGAGATGTAGAAATATCAAATGTCTTCCTGACAAACTTAAGCTTATTGCTTCACTTAAGGTTGTCACAAGTTAGACAATGGAAGTCAGAAGAACAGGAGCAGACCAGCTACAGTAAATACGTATTTACGGAGGCATCTCTGCTTAGAACGAATAAATACAAAATATTTGAAGGGTCAAGCCATGGGCTGAAAGCTAACACATGCTATGAACAGATGTCTTGTTAAGTAGTTCATTCAAGTTAGAATAAAACTGTAGATCAAGGGACTATAGAGGTGGGGGAGGACTGGAATGGATTTAAAATGCAGCAAAAAAAGCCTTGAGTTTGCTAATTCTATGATCTGTCACATCTCTCCATCTGCACAGAAATGTGTGGGTGTTAAAAAGTGGGAGGGAGGTTGGGGTGTTAAGGAGATTCAAGGAAAAGGTAGGTGTGTGTGTGTGTGTGCGTGTATGTAAGCATTCTAAACCAGAAGAAAACGCTTTTGCCTGCACAAACAAAAGCCTCTGTATTTATAACTAACCAGCTTCAAATAATATGTTAAAAGCCCATGCAATGACAATGAAAAATATCATTATTATGAGTGTAAATAATAGGCCTGTAAAATTCGCCTTAAAGCAAAGCACCAGAAAAATAATTCTTTGAAATGCAAACAGCCTCCAAAAAGTTTTGCCATAGAATAGCTACAAACAAGTTCCATTTTATGTTGTGAACTTGAAGGAGCTATGCTGGGACAAGGCCTATTCAGAGACCTTGTCAAGGGTAGCTCTCTAAGGATGAGAAACATAATTCTATTTTTACTTGGAAAATTAAACTTGGCTAGCTTATCAATACTAGTCGTACATCCATGTTGACATAATATCAGCACTGTAGGTAATATCTGCACTCAGCACTTCGTGCAGCCCTGAAACTGAATCCATCACCATTTTCAGGTTCAAGGTCCTGTGCATGCAGAACATCTTTCACCACTGTTAAATCATTTCTGTAGCATTTTTTCAGGTTTCTAAGTGCAATCGTATCTCATTAATTATTATTTTTTAATATTATCCCCAGTACAAATGACAAAAAGCATCCCAAAATACATGATAAGAACAGATTGGTACATCTCCAATCAGGGCCAGCCTAATGATGAGGCCAACTGAATTGCTTGCTTTGAGTTCTGGAGAGGCAAGGAAAACAGAGCAAGAGATACTGCAGAGATATCCTCCTTTGAAGTTGTGGGTCTGTTACTCCCCTTTGTGTTTCCTCTGCCCTGGGCCTTGCAATTAGTTATTGAAGCCTTCAGGTACCATCAGTTTCAGATGATACACTGCTGTCAACAAAAGGAGAGCTTTTTCTATGGCGACCCCTGAATGGAATTCTCTTCCCCTTGAGCCCAGATTGGCTGTTTCTCTTGCCTGTTTTCAGAGACAAGTAAAAACCTGACTGTTTCACTTAGCTTTTGGTTGCTGGGGCTAGTTGATTGTTTTTATTGCTGGTGGCCTTTAGAGGTTAGTTTTTAGTTTTAATTCTGATTTTTTTGGATACTATTTCTTACAGTAGTTTTTAACAACAGTATTCCTGCCTGACAGAATTCTTGCTGAAAGGCAATATAATTCTCCAAATTATAGTCTGGAAACTTGTGACACTCTACCTCACCCCATGGTGCTGGAGGACTCATGTGGGGCTGCTTCAGCCATCCGTCCAGCTCTGACGCAAACAGTAATGATATCATCACGGAGAGTTGCAGAGCTGATGGAGGCTGAGTGGGACTGGCCCAGCCAGCTGACTGGGAGGGGCGGGAGGCTTCAAAAGTGGGGATGATGAGAGTGGGAGACACACACGACAAGGAGACCTGATCCTCTCTGCTTCAGAGAAGATCACTGTGCAGCACAAGACACTCAATCCCCAGTGAGGATAAGTAGGGGTGAAGATTAGGAACCAAGAGCAAACTGTACCCAATGTTCAGGTTGTGTCTTGCTAATAAGCCCTCTCCCTGAAGTATATTCTTGTTGCACTATGGTCCCTCAAACACTGAAAACCCTAGACATGTCCTACACCAGCCCTTAGGATACACACACACACACACACACACACACACACACACACACACACACACACACACACACACACACACACACACACACACGGGATGAGGCAGAAGGGGATGGGGCAGTGACAAAGCCCCTCACTGAAAGTCAGCACTATCCCTACTATATAAAACGATCACGCTTTGTAGCCATTCTCTGGAATACAACCGGTCACAGTAACTGACTTCTGGGGGTACATAATAACTGGAATACTCCTGCACAAGTCCTACATATTGTGATTCGAATCTGCTACATCTAGCACAGCTTGCTAAGCCAACAGAGTTATTTCCAAGAGGCTTTGAGGTGCAACAAGGTCTCATGTGCTGATACACTTTTGTCATCAGCATCAACTCTGCTGCATGTTACACAGCAGCCCAGCTGGAAAGAATGGCACTACAGATCAGTACGAGTGCTTTCACAGTGCAAGGCGACTGAGGATGTGATTAGTCTCCAGAACACAACACACATGGTTTTCTCATCTCTCACCAATGCCAGCCTGCTGTGGACCCTGTTGCCTGGCAAACGTTTTTGTTCCTTTTTATTTGAATGTGAGATGTGACGCGTGTGTATATATGTGTATGTGACACTGGGTCACACACCTGCCGGGAGAGCACAACCCAGGCCAGCACTGTGAGTTTGAAGAGCCTCAGATTCCCACAGGCCTAGAGAGAAGACACACTTTTAATTGTAAGAACAATCCCCACCACTCCCCCTCTATCAGGTCAGCTTGGAAGAAGCCTTGCCTGACTCCGGTTGGAAAAGTCCAGGCGCAACACATCTGACCCTGTGAACAAAATCCACATCCTGGGAGCTTCCTGCCTTGGAGTAAACCAAGTTGTTAGCAAGACATAAGAAGGGCCGGGGGCCCCAACCCTAGCTAACCTCACCAACTCCATGGTTAAACCTAATCAATGAAGCAAATTGGCCTCCAGAGCTTGTCTTGAGTTCTTTGTTGCATCCCCGGCATCATTAGTGACATTCACTGAGGGCTGAGAAGGCACAATCAAGGGCCATCAAGCCACAAAAGATTATCTCATAGGATCCTATGAGAGAAAAAGTATGGTCACTAGACCCTCGTGTCTTTTGTCCATTGTTCATCCCCGTCTGCCTTACTGGCCCTGTGTTCCTTCATTTGACTCGCTGGTGCTGTGAGAAGCACCCCATTCCAGCTGCTACCCAAGAGCCACTATGCAAGCTGGCACCCAGGGCTGGGAATCACCTGCTCCCCTTTCTTTTTCACCTTCTTCCTCACTTCCCTCCTTGAGCGCAACCTAAAGCCACTGAGCCAGCATGGACTAGACAGCCGTCCTTTGTGGGCCACCTTGCAACATGCCCCCTTCTCCTGGGAGAGCAGCTCCATCTCTCTTGCCCTGCTTCTCTCCTTGAGTAGTTGTGCTACACCATCGTTCCTGGGCTTAGTACCTTCTTATACCGTGTTTGAAAAAGGAGGATGGTCCTTGGCTCAGCCTCTCCATCGACCCACAAAACCCCTTTTCTCTGTCTTGCAGTCAAATTGATGGCATGCTTAGTGGCTCTATCACACTCCTCCTTTGTATGAGTATGTGTGGGTTTATAATCCCCCCATTTACATACTGGGTGTTACCACTACCACCAGCACTAGGGCTCAGGGCCAGCTTGTTCAGGTGCGTCCTCCGATGGATGTGAGCCCTTGACCAGGGCCCATCATGGTCAAACTCTTCTGCCACTCCCTGCCTCTCTGAACAACATTTTACATTTCAGTAGCTAATATCGATCTCTGAAGGATAACTTAAAAGTTGAGCAGGACTTAAGTTCTGAACCTGAACAGTTTAAATTAAAGCCTTTTCTCTAAACTCTGGTTGGGATCCGCAGTGTTCCTGCACCCTGCAAAAAAGGTCAGGGACCTCTGGAGAAGCACCCCCAATACAGCACAAGGGACTATCATTGGAAAGTAAAATGCCCCCCTCCGCCCCCATACATGCAGAAGCAGTTCATGCATGCACGTGAGTCTCTCTAGATCTGGCCTGTCTCTAGGAGATGTCAAAGCAGTGTTCTAGTCCTAGCAGCGTTCCAAGTGCATCTCTTTGCCCTCAGTATTTTAGGTACATACTCTGTCCTAATTTCTGCAGTATTCATGGCTTCATTGTTTTTAATGCATTTTACCTTTGTAGTAAAATGGCTATAAAATGCCTATCTAATAGGTTCACCGTGGACAATCTTATCATAGCATCTGCCAAGTTTAGCAGAAGAATTTGCTCTTTGCATCTTCTCTATCCAAAATTGATGAGCATTTTTAGCTGCTATTGGACTGCTGCTCACTGATGTTTTAGGCACTTAGAAATGGCCGCTATAAATATGGGCCAGTTCATACACATGCTAGACTGTCAGTTGTGCTTATGTGATGAATGGGCAAACACACTTTCCTCCACTGTGTACATAAGCTAGCACAAAGATTCCATGCACAGATCCGTGTGGGCTTGTGTATAGGGCCTGATTTGTGAGATTACACACACCCCGTTTCCAAGGTCAGGTGCTGAAATGGTAAAGCATAGGGCTGGTTCATGCACTCACCCAGTTGTCAGTCCTGATTGCATGGGCTTGCCTTTTGGGATGAAGAATCATTCTTCATCCCAAACGGTAAAGCCCTATGCTTTACCATTTCAGCACCTGACCTTGGAAACGTGTGCGTGTGCGTGTGCGTGTGTAATCACTGTAATTAACAGACATTTTGCCCAGAGAGCTGCTGCCACTCAAGGTATGCATTACTGAGCTAGATAGATCTGTGGTTTGAATTGGAAGACGGGTTATTTATACTGGTTATCTAAACCCTCACTCAAAGCTTATATGCAATTCTGGTTTGATATTCTGGTTTGTTAACAAACCTCAGAACTAGAACTAAGCACAGTTACCTAAGGTCAGATGCAACCCAGACCTGTTGTTTAAAAACAAAAGCGAAAATGTTTGATCCCCTCCTCTGGACCATGAGCACGCAGACCTGTGAAAAGTGCAGGATTGTTCACGATCACAAATCAGGGGTTAGATTGATCCCAAACCCATCCAATATAGGGCAAATTCATATTTTCATATGTGAATGTTTTAAAGTGCCAACATCAACATGAGTTCTAAATAAATTCAGCTCGCCACTCAATGCATCCTGCTCCAACCAATTTTTTTTGGAAGATTTTGAGTTGATCTAGAGCGACGCTGAGCAAACAATTCAAAATTCCTATTCAATGTGCCAAGATCAATCCCAAAAATCAACTTCAGTTGCATTGAATATATACATAGAGTCCTATGTGAACATTTGGGAAGGAAAGCTCCTGCTATTGGTTGCAGTTGCCATCTCTTTTATAGGCAGAGGCTCTTTGCATAACAGCTATATTATATAAGCAGCAATCAACGAGTCAAGGTTTCCCTAAACTTCATGCCCTGAAAAGCTTCAGTTGTTTATTGCTTCCTCTTGCATATCTGCTGAAGGCACAGAGCATCCAACCATAAAAAGGTGACAACCCTACTACAGGTTTGTAACATGCTAAATTGTCTCCTTCTTTGGTTGTCTCAACAGTGTTCTGACTTTAACTTTGTTTCCTATAGTTATAACTGTATATAATTTTGTCATGAACCAATCCTTGCATCACTTTTTTCTTTTTCCGGTCCAACTCAGTTGAGTGTTCACAGGAGAACAAAAATATTCAAAATCATGAATCAATCAATATCTTTACTACGGTCAAAGACCAGCCCGCAAAAAATCATGAACGAAAACATGTCTATATCATCTTGGAGTGACTGTTGTATTGCAGATGCTGTGGCTCAAAAAGCTTCCAAATGTTTTATTCCGTGAATATCAGCATGTCTGATAACTTGAACAATAGTCTGGCATAAAAGTATTTTGGGTACTTAACATTCATAGTGGTAATTCAGATCTGGCAAAAAATAAGATGCACTGAAAATAAAAACAGTGACATTGGACAACACAATGCATGTTGGGGGAGGACGTTTATATACAGTACCACATTGGGCTCTTACATCTTCTTCAGCACATACACACATCTGTATTTGCATTTATGTGCTGTGGAAAGTTCTATGTGCTGAGGAAAACACTTTCAGAGCTTTTCCGATTTTGTTTTCAACAAGAGAAGTTAGGTAATAATTAATAATGTAGTTAAATATTTTAGCAGCCAAAATGATAATAGAGAAAAATGAGGGGGAAGAAAGGAAGAGACAGTGCGGGTGCTTTTGATGCTTGTGAACGTAATGGCTCCAATCAACATTTTGACTGTGGCTTTTCTATACGGTAAATGTATTTTTTGTCATGCAAATTATTCTGCACCATTACAAAAATGTGCATAGGAAAGATTGTGAGTGCTTTTTAGAACTACAATAAAGTGCTTAAAAAGATGTGCTGTTTATAAGAAAGTATTTTCCTGACTTTTAACAATAATTAAATAAGGAGGAGGTACTCAGAAAATCTTGCTGCAGCAAGATTCTCAGGGCCAAACTACAGGACACATATTAGCCCATGACTAAGGCTGTTGGGTCTGTATTTTCCTCTGTAAATAGCAGCTGTGGGAGACCTGATCCAGATCAGGGTCACAACATGGAAGGTGGGAGCTTTAGTCCTTTGCTCTGGCCATAGTCCTGTTCTGGACTTGGTCCTGACTCCTCCCCCCACGGGGTGAAAGTGCCTATGGACACCAATGGTCCTTAGTCAGATTAGCCCCCCTCTCGCACAGTGGCGATTTACTGAGCAAAATACAAGCCTGGCAGCTCTCATAATGGTCAAGGCAGCATGTAGTTTGGCCCATTGTTGTTGTTCAGTCGTTAAGTCGTGTCCGACCCTTCGTGATCCCATGAACCATATCCCGCCAGGCCTTCCTGTCCTCCACTATCTTCCTGAGTTCGCTCATTTTCATGTTCGTTGCATCGGTGATGCTGTCTAACCATCTCATCCTTTGCCTTCCCCTTCTCCTTTTGCCTTCAATCTTTCCCAGCATCAGAGTCTTCTCCAGAGACTCCTCTCTTCGCATTAGGTGGCCCAAATATTTGAGCTTCAGCCTCAGTACCTGTCCTTCCAGGGAACAGTCAGGGTTGATTTCATTTAGGATTGACTGACTTGATCTCCTAGCAGTCCAAGGGACTCTCAGGAGTCTTCTCCAGCACCACAGTTCGAAAGCATCTATTCTTCGGCGCTCAGCCTTCCTTATGGTCCAACTCTCGCAACCATACATTGCTACTGGGAACACCATCGCCCTGACTATACGAACTTTTGTTGGCATGGTGATATCTCTGCTTTTTTATTATGCTGTTTAAGTTTGCCATAGCTTAACTACCCATAGTCTACCTTTATTTTGGTTCAGGGGGCTGAAGACAGGGGCAAAAATGTCCACATCTTTAGAGTGATGGCAGGAAACAGTGCCCTCACTCTGAGTTGGCTTTGTGACAATGTTTTGAAAGGCACTGTTGCCCGTGTTTCATTGTAGAATGGGGGGGGAAGGGTGAGAAATGGTGTAGAAAAATCAGTAGCTGAAAATAAACCAATGCAGTTCAAACCCAGTATTTTCCCCCAGGTATATTCTTCACTCTCTTTCCCACAGGCAGTGAACAGTCTTCAGCAAAGTACAAGGCAGAGCAGATTTGTCTTCAAAACATCTGTGTTTGTGTTTATGTGCTGTGGAAAGTTTTTCCCCTCAAACACTCAAACACCTGAAAAGAAGTACTGTATAAAAGCAAATACTACCTCTGTCTCAAATCGTATTGTGGTAGAAAACAATGCATTTCTCAAAGGATTTTCTTGTATCCCCTACAATTAAGGATACAACCATAAGCACACTTACTTGCAGCCCAACCAATGCAAATTATTTCGCAGTAAACCTGGTTAGGAGGATCAGGTGGTATGTGTACCATGACCTGTAGCATGTACAGCAGATGTACTGCATAGATATATGCAGACTACACCCTAGATATGACACCGAGGCAAAGCGTACTAAGCTGCAGGCAGATGGAGCGGTGCAGGCACATGTCCTTCTGCTATGTCCCCCCCCCCAACATGGTGGGTAGCACCTGTCCCCTAACAGGCACACTCCTTTTCCTAGTGCTCCTGGTTTCAGTGCTTACAGGTGGAATTCTTTCAAGTTGTGTCATGGCACTTCGTTTCACGTCATTGCTATTGTGTATATAAATAGACACCAAAGGAACTGTGTAAGTGACCTAGGATGCCTCGAACTCAAGAAGTTGGCCTCACTTCTCAAGGAAGAAAGTGCCATTCCTCAAATCATTCACAGGTCACACAACTTGAGATCCCTGGCTGTCATGTTCAGAGCACATAGCTATATAATCTTCATTACGACATGGGACTTAAACAGATTAAAGCATTGAGAGAGAGAGAGAGAGAGAGAGAGAGAGAGAGAGAGAGAGAGAGAGAGAGAGAGAGAGAACCCTTTTGCAAATCAGCCAAGACAGCTGGGTTTTCTGTGATTAAGCTAGGTTGGAAATCTGAAAATCTCACTTGCATAAAATGAACTAGTTTGAGTTTGCCAGGAACTACCGGTTCTCAAATCTGATTATAATGAGGCTTGCTAAATCAAGAATACATTTTTCAAGTGTGACAGAAAAGTTGGGTCTTGTGATCACGACCAACACCTCTCTCCATCTTTGAGTTGGCAGACACCCATCCACCTTACATTGTTTTTCACAGCCTTCCTATGAAGGAGTCAACAGACAAGGAGATCACACTTACACCGGGACACCCTCCATGCCAAGCCAGGTTGCTGAAGGTCCTGGGCAAAGCCCTGCATTGCCCTCCCAATCTTTCTGATAGCAGTACCTTCCCACCAGTTAACAGGAGCATCTCCCAGAGGCTCTGTGTTGACACAGGGCCTCTGGGGACATCCCCATTTGTAGATAGGAATGGCAAGTACAGCAGGAGGAGCACAACTTTCTCATTCAATTCACGTCACCACAGCCACCAGTACTGTGTGTGTGTGTGTGTGTGTGTGTGTGTGTGTGTGTGTGTGTGTGTGTGTGTGTGTGTGTGTGTGTGTGTGACTTCTGATGGGTATGGGCCCTTGGTTGGGGCCCAATCTGACTCTCCCCACACCCTCATTAATGCAGTCTGGTGGCATTTGCTGGGAGGGGTTGAAGTGGGGCCCCTGCATAGGCCATACACAGCTATTTCTTTCTATGCTTTCTCCCTTACACCTTTGGTGTTGTACATTGAAGTTGCCTTATAATGAGGGAAGGGCCATGGCTCAGTGGTAGAGAAAATGCTTGGCCTGCTTGCTTTGCACAGGTTCAATCCTTGACATCTCAAATAAGGCAGCAGAAGATTGATTTCTGTCTGAAACCCTGGGGAGAGTCTGTCAGCCTGTGCCGACAATACTGATCTAGATGGACCAATGGTCTGATTCAGGATAAGGCAGTTTCCCATGAGCCAGACCACTGGTCTGTCTAGCTTAGTCTTGTCTACTGAGTAGCAGCAACTCTCCAAGATTTCAGGTAAGGATCTTTCCCAGTCCTATTTGAGACTCCTATTATGGGACTCCTATCTTTCCCAGTCCTATTTGGAACTCCTATTATGAGGAAAGTCTACAGCGTTTGGGGCTTTTCAGTCTAGAAAAAAGGCGCCTGAGGGGGGACATGATTGAGACGTATAAAATTATGCATGGGATGGAGAGAGTGGAGAGAGGGAAATACTTCTCCCTCTCACACAACACCAGAACCAGGGGACATGCACTAAAATTGAGTGGAGGGAGAGTTAGAACGGATAAAAGAAAATATTTTTCAGATTCATGGAGGAAAAGACCATCACAGGTTACAAGCCATAAGCAACCTCCTGGTTTTAGAAGTAGGTTTTCTCTGTGCCAGGTGCAGGGGAGTGGCAGCAGGAAACAGGTTGTCTTGTTGGCTGTGTGATCACGGAGGCATCTGGTGGGGCCACTGTGAGATACAGGAAGCTGGACTAGATGGGCCTTTGGCCTGATCCAGCAGGGCTCTTCTTATGTTCTTATGTTATGAGATGCCAGGGATAGATCCTGTATCCTTTGTATCCATGGATCCGTCATCTGCAGATTTGTCTGAATGCAGATCCCGGATCCGCGGGGGTCCACTGTAGAAACGCTTTAAAAAGTGAAAAAAAAAAGCTCCCAAATCGTGATACATTATGGAGCAAGCCAGGGAGGAGAGAGGAGTCTTTGCACAACCTGGAAATGGGTCTTTCAGCTGCAAAAAGTCCTTAAGAGCATTGGAAACAGCGCAGTTTGCCCATGTGAAGGTAGGAATGCCGATTTGGGGGCTTTTTCACTTTTTAAAATGTTTCTACAGTGGACCCCTGTATCCATGGATTCTTGGTATCGGCACGGTGTGTGTGTGTGTGTGTGTGTGTGTGTGTGTGTGTGTGTGTGTGTGTGTGTCCAGAACCAAACCCCCATGGATCCCGAGGTCCGACTGTATTTCCATTCTGATCAATAGCCAGCTGGAGGTCCCTTGACACAAAACACCTGGGTCCCAAAATTTGATAGAAACACAGATTAAAAAACACTTCTCTTGGGTCAAGCCAGTGTTTTCACCAAAATTCAACCGTCCCCTCAGAATTCGGGTCAAACGTTACAGTTCTGACTCTTCCAAACCTGATCTAAAATGGCCAATCCAAAATCTACCATGCATGTGATGAATCCACCTAGAATTCACACTGCAGGAAAAGTGCATCATATACTGTAGTCCCATGCTATCTGCATTATTGTGATATCACCTTTTCATGCTCAAATTAGAATCATTCCCATGGCCAGAACATGCATGTGGGAGACCTAAACTACCTGTATTCTCAAAGCTTTTACAATCGTTTTGCACAAAATAATTCTCCTTCTCATAAGTTCATGAGAATGACTATTTATGAAATGTTAGTACCACAACACTCATGATGCACTGCAATTACGAGCATAAACATGTCCACATGCACACACAAAAATGGGTCTTTCATGGAAGTGACCACCTAACAATATTACAAGAATGGCAGCAGAAGCAGAACCTACAAGGATTTAATTAGCAGTTATGCTTTCCAAGGGAACCTCCTGCTTGGGACCAAGAAAAAGGAATTGGAAATACAATTATGCCTGCAATTTTCATACAGCTTTCTGAAAACTGAGCATTTTATTTATTCCGGAGTCAGAGGCGTGTTTCTTTGGCTCTTAAAAAAGAATATGCTCTTAGCAGTGGAGCAAAATCATCATAGAGGAACTAAGAAAAAGGAAAGGAGCAAGAAAAGAATCATATAAAGGAGGGGGGAAAGGGAAAGGGAAGACACAAGATACACAAAAGACATCTGAGAGCAGAAAGTGGAACTAGATAAGATGGGTGGAAAATAAGAGTCTGTGAAAGGACAGGGGAGACAATGAGTTTTTCTGGGGCTCGGCAACCCTGGAGGGCACAGCATTTTTGCCTCTCTGGGAAGATGCTCAGAAACTATGTGCAGAGATCAGAGAAAAGGAAGGCTATGTGACAGATTTGCAACTAAGGTGAAGGAATTTGGAGGAAGAAGAGACAGGAAAATATGACCCCCTAAGTATAGCTCTCTGCAAAAATGCAGTGAAAGTGTGATGGTGGGGACTCTCAAGTATTCATTCAGAGCAAAGCCTACGCATGCAACACTGTGCATGCATAGGATCTCTCCACACCTGTGTGTACATGCAGATGAATTTATGAAGGTCAGACACAGGGCCAAGAGGATGTGATCCTAATTTCCCCCACTTCTGCACAGTTACTGAAGGTCTGCACTGGGTATCGGTGCAGACCTTCTTCCTCAGGCTGAAGATTTTTGTCAAGGATCTGGTGATAGCCATAGCTTAGATTGTTTTAAATGGGGCTTTAAAAGGATATTAGACAAATTCTGGGTAGGGCAAGTCTATCACTAGCCACAAGTCATTATGACCATATGGTACTTCCGGTTTCCGATGCAGTTGCAGGGGAGCAATAGCAGGGGAGGCATATGCCTTTATCTCTGGCTTGTAGGCTTCCCAGAGGCAAGTGATAGCCACTGTGGGAAAGAAGATGCTGGACAAGATGGGACCTTCCCTATCCAGTCAGATTGCATTTTATGAAGTGTACAAAAGAGGAGGAATAAGGAGAATGAAGTGAAATGAAACACTGCAGGATTAGCAGCAGGTAGGGAAAAAAAGAATAAAAGTCAGCATCCATGAGGAAAAAGATAAAATGCATCTTATCTTTAAATTAGAAGAGAAGCAAGATTTAAGAAGGGAAAAAAACACTGTGACATAGATCCACTACTAATTGCAGCCTCCATCCATGACTTCTCTGTGAAAGTAATTGCTTTCAGAGTATTGCTAGACATAATTTACTGTGAAGGAGAGATTTCAAGTGAACCTGAGTCCAGATCATACTCTTCCTCCACTTGTTTAGGACTGAGAAAATGACAGGAAATCAATGTGTACAATATTGAATTTTATTGGAGAGGAACATCATGGCTTGTTCGGTTTGGCATCACAAAACAGATAAAGCTGTGACAAATACCATTTAAATGCTAATCTGTCATTTGCAGCTGGTGAACAAATGCCAAGGTGCAGCAGCCCATCTGTGCAAGGGGGCATGCAGCATGTAAACAAGATTAGAAATGAAAAGACCGGTCAGATTTTAGGTAAAATACCTTTTCATTTACAAGCTTAAGAGGCATTTAGAAAGTGTGTTCTGTGACTACGAGCCTGAGCAAACAATTCTCCAACACAGGCAAAAGCAAAAATGATGTCATTTGGCAGTAGCAGGTCATTTAAAGATGAACATTTGGGGGTGGGGGCAATATTTGTTTACTTTTTTTAATGCAGTACACTTCAAGTCATGTGTTGAGCTCCACTGAACTCAACATAATTTACTTCTAACTAAATGTGTACAGACTTGGGCTGCACTAACACCTTTTAGCCTAGCATGCATCACTTGTGAGCTTCAACAATGTGTGAAGGAAAGCAGAAGAGAGTAACTTTTACAATTGACATACATTCTAGCCAAAATAAATAGGGTTCACATCCAAATCGCCAATGTGAGAAATGTAAATACTGATTTAAGTGTCACTTGTGAAAATAGCCCAAGATGACCTAAGGCTTAGGTCATCTTGGTCTATTTTCACAAGTGACAGCTTAGGTCCTAAGCTATTGCAATTATATACTTCTTTCCTGATATTATTCTCATGCTTGGTTACCAAGATAAAAACAGGAATAAACCTCAAGTAGCTTTCTAACTACTGTACTCTATGCATGTTTTCTCAGAACAAAGTGACACTGATTTTAGAGGGACTTACTCCCAAGAAAGTGAGCAAACAACTAAAGCCTACATCTACTGTTAATCATAAGAAGTGTCTTTCAAGGAGCAAAAAGGAACGACTGTGTTTTGTATCGAACTGCCCTGAGAAACAACCACAGTGGTTCAAGATGGTATCCTTGCTCTGTGTTGGCTTCTTTGACATTGTCCTTTCAACTGACGAGCATAATCTCATCGTGTGCCTAAGCCTCTCCAGACAGATCGTACAAGCTTTGCTCCTTTGTCAATATCTAGCCTCAGGTTTCATGACCCAAGGTAAGTGACCACTTCAGGACATCTCGCACATGGCATCAGACATCTTAATGACACCAACTCTTGCACATTGATGTTTAAGGATCTCCTGTATTATTTTTGGCTGTTGACTTTCTAAACCCATCAAAGCAGATTACAGCCACTTATAGTGTTCATGTCTTCTGAGTCCTCTGCTCAGCTTAATTCAGCAAGGAAAAGCACCTTATCGGCCAGATATTCACCTTTCCCTGCCACTGCCACTCCTTTTCCATTCAAAACATGCATTTTGATCCTTCTTTCAGGCGAAGGGGAAGAGTTTTGCCTTGTTTTGGCTCTTTGCAACTTTACTGGATATTCGACTTCTGTGTAACAATATTCATTATGATCACCAAGGATGGCACATAAGTGACCACAAGCTTTCTGACGTCTAAAATAAAACGTGGAGCTCTTATGTTAGGTTATTTTTTTATTATTAATCAGGTCCACAATGTAGGGATGTTATGCCCATGGATAACTGAAAATAGTGGGTTAAATTTCAATGCCAGTACTGAGAGAGCATTTCTGCTGATAATTGTGTTTCCTGATCCTGGACGAACTATGGATCCTGATATCCAGCACTGTACATTTCCAACTAAAGTATGCCAATAGTGTTAAAGAAAAAAGGATTTTTTTAAAAGGAGTTTAACCAATATGCTGACACTTTATCACTGCTCCTGAACCTGCCATGGTGTACAGTACATATTTAGTGTTAAATGTGTCAGCTATTAGTAACCCAAGCTGTTTCCCAGAATTTAACTTGAGCACAGCTGTGCCACAGAGAAATAATCCGTATCCAGCAATTAATCCAGGGAAGATGAGATGCAGCAGCCAAAGAAAATGTGAGTTTCTTTATGCACCACTTGTATCCCCTAGGTTGGCAACAAACTCACCTGAGATGTACATACCCTGTTGCTTTGTTTTCTCCTTGAAGAAAGATGACATGCTGCATTTTCTGCATGGGAATTTGCTGCTGCTTGAGTAAAATTAGATAGTCCACTACACTTAGAGTTTATGTCATTATCCCAGGAATGGTGTAGGAGTCTAAACTCATAATCTCTGCATAGACTGAATGAGGACTGCACTGAATAAATGTAACAGCTATAGAAATTCTATTCCCAACATTGAATTATTTTGCGATGAACTGGGGAAAATAAATGCAAAAGGAGAGAAACACCCTAGCAACCAAACATGCCACATGTATACTGAATACATAATTACCTCTGTCTGCTGCTCAACTGCTCAGTCTTGGGCCTTTCCAGACAACGCTGCACTAGAAACAACCACCACAATCCAGCATGATTATGGCAATATCCTGTCCCCACAGAGGATGGATCAAGGTAACCTTACCAGGGGGGAAAGATAATGCTGCTACTTGGGGATTACCTGTTTTACTGAACTTTTCTGTATTTTGTTTTAAAGACATGAGCAACCAACTCCAGCACTATTGAGGTTGGGGGAAGGGGTGGAGCGGTCCTGAAACACAATCAATGCAGCACATCAAACTAGGCATGGAGGAGAAACACACACTGCTAAGAAAATACAGTTTTGCCACAGCAGCTAAAGTCACCGGAGGAAAAGATGTCTGGATCTCCTGCAACAATTTACAACTATATATTTATTGATTGACTGGAAATGCCCTGATCAATTGGAGAAGTAAAAATATCACCTAGCTAGCACAAAGCCACAGCATGCATTTACGGTGCATACTGGTCAAGGGATGATGTACCACTTTGCCAGACTTCCTTTACAGATGGTCAGATACTTAATAGATAAAGTGTTGCTAGATGTAATGACTTTTTATGGCTTTTCTAATTTTCTTAAAACCTCTGAAAGCTTCACAGTGTTGACATATGGGTCTAGCTAGAAACATTTCCAAAGCTAGATTACAGGCAGCCAGTGGAATCTGTTAGTTACAGACTGCATGTTTTGACCATAAGGCAACAGCGACTAGAAACAAACCAAACTCACAGCTACCGTTTAAGGTGCTGCTAGATCCCAGTCACTGTCATGTTTGCACGCATCACTGCGATTGGCTCGATAGAATGAATCTTTTCCCCTTTCAGCCATCACCTCTGATACACACTGAATTAATCTGAGAGGAAGGTGCCTGTCTGCTACTTTCTGATTGCAATCAACAAAGAGTAGGTCTTTTCCTGATTGTCTAGTAGGGGGCTGTAGTTCAGTGGTAGAGCAGATCCTTTGTATGTAGCAGGTGTGAACATCAATCCCTGGCATCTCCAGATAGGGTAGGGAAAAATTCTGGTTGACAATACTGCCAAGGTTGACAATACTGACATAGATGGACCAGTGGTCTGACTCAGTATAAGGCAGCTTTCTATGTTCATAAGTAATGTGGCATTGCACAACTTATGCCAAGTAATGTGGCATTGCGCAATCCTATTCTCTTGGTGTGCCAGCACTGGACCTCAGCGCCAGTGCCGTGTGTTGTGAACGTGCCGGAAAGCATGTTTGCACCTACTCATGAGGAGGCAGTGCTGGCACAAAGGCCTGCGCGGCCGGACAGCAGAGGACCCTGCGCTGGGGAGTGGATAAATGCCGCTCTGAGCGGCGCAAGGCTTGGGGGGCATGGGGAGGGGGCATGGCAGAGGGGGGGTTGGACCGGCAGGGAAGGCCTCCACTGTATCCTATCCTCCCTCCCAGGCCTCTTCCTCTGACACGGGACTGCTTAGTTCTACACCAGCTAAAGAGCTGGCATAGAATTGAGTAGCCCCATTACCGCAGCTGAGGGTTTACCTGGGGTAAGTTGATAAATGCCCGCTTACCCCGAGTAGAGACCCCTAGCCACCTTCTTCCCTGGATTTCTTTGGCTAAAGGGTAGTTTCTTAAAAATAAATAAATTATTAATAGAAAAAACATTTGGAAATCGCCATTCACTTCAATGAATGGCTTCAGTGAATGGCTTCAGTGAATGGCGTAACTTCAGTGAATGGTGATTATTATTATGAGAGTCTAATCACAGGTAGTATACAAGGGGAAAAGGTCCTTTGTGCTGATGGATCCAGGTATTGGGAATGCAGGACTCCATGAGCAGTTAGGCTCCAGCTGCCCTGACCTGAACACTTCAACCCCATCCAGGCAGCCATATTGGCAAGGTAGGAAAGCAAATGTATCACTGTTGCCTAGCAACCTCAGGGCACATTCCCCAGTATTGTCATCAAGAGGGGCCCTGCAAGGTTAATGCAAGTTGAATATTGCTTGTTGAAAATAGACACTTACAGTCAATGTGTGTGTTTTCTGTTGTGTTTCAATATGGTGTGACAATAGCCCAATCCTATTCTCTCCTACTTTGGGCTGTGCAGCATGGAATGCACATTCTGCTGGCAGCTGGCATGGATAGGATTGGACCATAAGACTGCAGTTCTCAACAAAAATGATAGATCCATCTCTAGGAATTTTGGATTTGAAATGTTACTGATCAAGCACTTCTCTGCAAATTTAAGAAAATCTTTAATATCTTCCCACACACATCTACACTGGGGAATTACAGAGCAAACCTTTTTGTATTTCTTTCCCATTAGGATTTATACAATACCCAAGCATCAGTGCATTAGAAGATTATGTAAAATGATTGGTGGATGGGATTACTAGTCATCACATGATGTGCTTGCACTTGACAAAATCTTTTGATTCCCCCTTTTTATCTACAAAATATGGTAACACACCACATTCATTTCCATAGTACATTATACATGGCAAATTGAAAGATCCATGTTAGTTATCCTTTTTATGCTTTCAGGAATGTCACTGAAATTTGTTTCATTCTCCCCCACCCTCAACGATTGGTCAGACTATGGATGCTGGGCATCAAATAAAATATTAGCTTGGCTCTGAATAAACTGGGAATATAATTTTTTTTTCTTATGAATGTTTTCCTACATATTAAGAACATTCACTTCATAGTCCTTACTGGGTCCCAATATATAATTAATAATTGATACATGTTGATTATTCATAACTAATGCACTGCTAAAATTGTTATAATTTCTCCCTCTGGTTATTCAAATTCTGGTGATGGTCTATATGTCAATAGTTTCCAGAATAAAGAACAACAACAAAAAAGAGTATCTTAGCACTTTATATCTTGATCCTTAACATGGGAACCATAAATATGTCTCATGGATGTCAGTATATGGCCTACTTCTAAATAGTACACAAGATAAGTGACTGGCAATCCAATGCTACTGATATCTACTCAACAGTGAGTCCCATTCCAAGTAAACCTAATTAGGATTGCACTCCTACTTTCCCATTTGCCAATTAGCTTGGATTGGCACTGCTGATTGTAGCCCAGAAATCCAAAGAGAACTGAGCTGAAAATGGGGAGTGGGATGTTTTGAGAACCTTTTGTCCTCTGCAGAAAGGGTTCCCCTTTCCAGGAATTTGGAGGAGGCAACATGAAAACAGAGACAAAAGTATTCACTTGTTCTGCGTGGGTGGAGGGGAAAGAGAGTTTGAGCCCACTTTGCCAAGACAATGGGGACAATGCTCTCTGTCCTCCTGCAGCACACCACAAAGGTGGTTTTATCTCTCTCAGAGTTCAGAGCAGCAAGACAGAGAACATGTCTCCCCATTGCTGGGGAAGCTGGCCAATGCTCCCTGCTTTCCATGCAAGGGTGAGCAAAGCAATTGCCCTTGCAGTGCAGTGCAGGAAGGCAGGGAACATCAGCTGGTTACCTCAGCAGTACGGCAGATGAGGTCTCTCCCAGAATGAGAGCAAAGTTGATTCATGTGCCCTCCGTGACAATGCTACATAGCCAGAACGGAGCAGCTACAGAGCACTGCAGAGTCATCCCATGACTGATTCCTGACTGGCCAGGGTCAGACTGTGAAAGAGAAGGAAACAGTGCTGGAGAAGCAGCTGGAAGAGAAAACCAAGGGTCTCGAAAGAGCCATGAAAATGGTACATTATGGGCCCAAAATATTTTGCAGGGGAGAAGCAAATGGGTATTTGGTGCAGCAAATGTGTATGATGTCGTAAACCTATAACAAAATTATTTAAAATGTACTACTTTAGACTGATTACCTTTCCATTTGCAATGCTATCCAGGAATTCTAATTCTCATGCAGTACTGTGAAAAAAAGCGCTGATAGCCTCTTTGGTCATGAACTAATTCTCCATAGTTATCAACTTTGATCTAGTCATATAACTCATCAGGGCCATGGGAGAGATGGGAATAAAGCCTTCTGAGCCTTTGCCTTTTTAACATCCTGCAGGTACAGGTGGGGTGCTGCTGTTTTTATGTTCTTGTTTTAATTGTAATCTTTTTTTAAACTGATTTTTAGATACTGTTTTTATTAATTTTCGTTAACTGTTTTTACTGTTTTAAAATGTGATATTTTTTTTGTATTACACTTTTGCACTGTATTTTCTTTTTGTTGTAAGCCGCCTTGGGTCCCTTTGGGGAGAAAGGCGGGGTAAAGATATTGTAAATAAATAAATAAATAAATAAATAAATAAAAGGATAATCGCCTTAAAAAAAATCGGTCTAACCCCAAATAAAGTGATAGCTATTAAGCAATGAGTCCACTATATTGTTGTGTGACAAGGAGGGCTTCCCTGCGAATTCTTCCTGGACCATTTATTTTTGTAAGTACCTTCTGCAACATTTAAAATTACCATTCATATTCTGTTTGCAAACCTCTGCAACAACTAAAAAGGATCCTCTCTTGAAAAGCTGTCCGTTAAATATATACTGTAGGATATTAAAGTCAAGACACAAACACTCAGCCCTTTGCCTCTATGCAAAAACGTTTTAGGACTCTAACAGAGTCCAATAGGCCTCTTTTTCCTTGAATTCATAGAAACATGACAGCACTGCTATAAACTGCTGCTGCTGTCATTGTAAAACAAGGAAATCTTGTGCATAGCCCATGTGGGGGCTCTGACAGTCACCAGCTGTCACAAAGCAAAGCAGAATGCTTTTGGCAGCATTGTTAGAAATTTGCCCAGCTGTGCTTCATCATTGGTCCAGGTAACAAGCTGAGCTACACTGATTTTGAAAGGCACTGAAGTCTTCTTGACATTTCCCTTGAGTGCCACCGTACAACTCCACTTCCACTAATTAGCTTCATCTCCTAGCTGTCCAGGCTAGCTCTATCCACTTCAGATATGTGAATTGCAAAGAACATGTGTGGGGATGCACTTAGGGTTGATTGGCAGTGGGGACTGACGGCGCAGACCTCAAATCAACTGGATAAACAAGGCCGATGTGACTATAGGTGTGGAAAAGCTAAAGGGAGCTCTCTTGGAAGGACGCTCAGCTGTATTTGGGGTTTAATTGAAAAGCTCTCCAAGATGAACAATACACATCATTTGCGATGGGGGGAAAGAACAGCAGATGGTATAACACATGAAACCTCTGAATGCCATTTTCAGTTTTCATAGTAATCAAAATAGTGAGAGGTAATTGAAGAAACTGACCAGGCAATATACTTAAAAATAATATAAGAACATGCTTTCAAAAACAACAACAAACACCCTTATAGTTAATCTACAGTGTTCGTTAACATAGGATGTTGTTCAAGCTGTTTATTGGGCTCTCAGCAAATGAAAGGCTTTTAATCAGCAACATCTTGCTTTCAAGAAATTAATCTATCAATTATCATTAAAATGTTTTTACTTGTTTGTACAGTACCATGAAACAAGTGATTATTTTAATGGCGATTGTTTGGAACATTGCCTTAAAATATGGCCTGGATCAGAGGATCCACATAAGATGATTTGTATATGAATGTATTCAACAAGGGTTAGTCTGTCCATCTATTCTAGATACCGTAAACTGTGGCAGTCTCCTCAGGCAGCAGATTGGCAGAGTGCCTGCTTCCGTGTACTCAGTCCCCTCCCCTTCCTGTCCCCTGGATTTGATTTCTGACACTCTAGACCGCCACTCACTTTTCCTCCAAATTTCCTCTTTCACTGCATTCCCCTCTTCTTCTTTGAATTCAGGATGTGGGAAGAGTGGGGCTCAAACCATACATGCAGAAATCCCTATGGTAATGCTTGTTTTCCATAGAATATGTACACATTAGGATGCAAAACTCACACTGTGGGTTTTGTGCTACAGAATATCCGTATCTCTTTGCCACTAGCTGCCCTCCTAACGCATGAGTTCATATTCTTCCTTGCGGGATTTTGAATGTGCAGTTCTCTATATATGTGAGTTTGCTAGGTGAGACGGCTTCTCAAGACTGGCTGCTGGCAGAGCCCTTCTGTGCCACAGCTCCGCCTCCTCCTCTCCTTATTTTGGCTTTAAAGGGCAACCGTCTCTCCCCTTGGTTGTGACGAGTAAGAGAGACAGCAGCGAACACGGCTTTTGCTTGATCTTTTGCTCTATCTGCTTAGGAGCTGGTGGGAGGGGGAGAGGAGAAGGCGGAGGAAGCCAACAGTGCTTTGATCCTCTTTCTGCTGGGGGGGAGGGACGTGTCGTCTGTTTCTATTATCCTATGTGTGCCTACTCAAAGCAAGTCCTATTGTGTTCAATGGGGCTTACTCCCAGGAAAGTGTTAAAGGATCCCAGCCCAGGCAGACAGAGCGAGGAAGAGGTGATGGCATCTTTCCTGCCTCCCTTCTCCATGTGCTCTTAGCTGCCTCTCCCCAGCCAGGCGATGGATGCGACTCACAGATATATTTTCCCACAGAATAGTTGCATGTTTGGTTTGGGCCTAAGAAGATAAGGCGGGGAGCACATGGTGTGAAGCATTTGCTTTTGTGTGGAAGACAGCTCTGATTAAAATTCGACTAAAGAAGTAATCAGTGGATAACAGCATTAAATTAATGCTCCCAGGCCAGATCTACACATAGCAATGTTTAGAATTTTACACAAATGTGAGCTTAATAGTGCCTGAAATCACACAGTTATGACAAACTTCCACCTCATTAATGCATGAAAAGTGAGTGAAAGTGTGTGTCATTCTCATAGACAATATGCAGGGATGCCCGTTGTTTGATTTTATGTTCTATATGGTAAAGTGTGCTGGGAACACTTGTTGAAGGGCAAGATAGAGCTTTATCAACAAAATAAATATTCTAGGAAACAGTCCTTGACCAGCAGGGAAGCAAAGTGGATGACATAATTGGCTCTTCAGTCTCTGGTTTCATATTATCTCCCACTGGTTTTACTATATGGTTTTACTGAGCAAGAATTGTGTTGGCTGAGGAAAGCTTAGCTTGATTCTGAAAAGTCCATGCGAGAAGATGGAGGAAGCATTTGGCTCAGGGGCAGTATGCTCTTTGGGATGTGGTCTCTTAGTCCAAATCTGCCGGCCCAAAAAAGTTACCGGAGGGGGGTGGCTGATCTTTCTGTCCTCTAAAGTGATTATTTTTCCATCCTCCGAAGATATCATGGGGAAAGAGAGGAAGACCTGGGCTCAGGAAAGAGCCTGTCTTTTGCCATGCTGTGCCTAAGCATATTTATTTATTTATTTACAGTATTTTTATCCCGCCTTTCTCCCTGAAGGGACCCAAGGCGGCTTGGGTCCCTTTGGGGAGAAGCATACACCCTTCCTCTACCAACAGGTAGGCAGAACTCTCTCCTCTGGTTATGTGCAGGTGTGAAAATGGGCTCAAAAAGTGCTCAGCTCACTTTTCCCTCCCCTAGTGATCCCTTTGGAAGTGAAGGGAGTGCTCAGCCTGGAGCTGATCACTGCAGTATGGAATGTTCCCTTCCATTAAAACCCATGGCAAACCTGGTGGGGTCCACTGAGTTTAGGAGAGGGAATATAGCTGACTACAGAGGGACTATGTCAAAGGCAAGGTTCAGTCATCAGCATCTCCAGCGAAAAGAGAACAGGGAGTCATAAGAACATAAGAAGAGCCCTGCTGGATCAGGCCAAAGGCCCATCTAGTCCAGCTTCCTGTATCACACAGTGGCCCCACCAGATGCCTCAGGGAGCACACAGTCGGTGATGGAAATGACCTCTGCCTGAAACTCTGAAATGCTGACAACAGTTTGATATTGGGCCGGAAGGACGGGTGGTTTGACTAACACAGCTTCATATGATCAATTTGTTTTTAATAATATTGTTGATTTGTTTTTATTTTTAATTATCTGTAAATGGCTTTGGGGACCAAATACTTTCTAAATAGCATACAATTGAAACAAATAAAATAATGTGATGCCTGTTCTGAATATTTGTTTTGGCATTCTGGGCTCCAGAAATCAGAAGATACGTACCTCAAAACAGATAGTTCTGGTCGGCCCAGCACTATCATGCCTGTGCAAAAGCACCACGCAGTACGTACTGCACCGGCATAACAGCGCCAGTGTAGCAGTCTGTAACTTGGAGATGTCTGTAAGTCAGACATCCGTAAGTCAGGGAGCTGGTGTCTAATTTTATCATGTTTACCCTTTATAATTATATCCTTTTGGTGAGGTTTCTTGTATTTATTATGTTTTATGAGCTGCCTAGGATGCCCCCTTGTGGGGAGAAAGGTGGGCTACAAATAGATTGATTGATCAATTAATCATGCAAACAAGGACTTCTCATTCTCTTCTATAAACAGGAGATCATTACCAACAGGGCAGAAGACATACGTCTATTCCACCCTTGCTCCCCTGAAACTGGTATTCAGAGGCACATTGCTGCTGAACCTGGAGGTGGCAGATACTGTAGTCATCCTGGTAAAAAAAGGTAAAGGTAAAGGTGACCTCTGACAATTAAGTCCAGTCGTGTCCGACTCTAGGGTGTGGTGCTCATCCCCATTTCAAAGCTCAAGAGCCAGCATTGTCCGAAGATGCCTCCGTGGTCATGTGGCCGGCGTGACTCTCCTTGCCGCAGTGCGTAGCATGCGGCTGGAACATGGAGCGCCGTTTACCTTCCCGCAAGTGGTACCTATTTATCTACTCGCATTAACATGCTTTGGAACTGCTAGGTTGGCAGGAGCTGGCCAAGCAACGAGCGCTCACCCTGTCGCGGATTCGAACTGCCGACCTTTCGATCGACAGCTCATGGTTCAGAATGGCTATTGATAGACTGTTGAAAGTAGTTGTCGTTCTCCATGAATTTGCCCAATTCCCTTTGAAAACCATCCAAGCTAGTGGTTGTCATCACATCTTGGAACAAAGTCTACCACACAATCATTAAGCATGGTGCCAAGAAATTCCTCCTTTAGTCCATCCTGAATCTCTCTCACCAGTCCATTTCAGTGGATGACCCCTGGTTCTAAATTGTGAGAGATGGAGAAAAACCTCTCTCTCCACTCTGTTTAAATCATACTTAATTTTATAAGTCTCAAGTGCGTCCCCCCTTAATTGTGTTTTTTTTCAAGCTAAAACGCCCCAAACCCTATAGCCTTTCCTCATAAGGAAGACTTTCCAGTCCCCCGATTGTTTTGGTTGGCCTCTTTTTTGAGAATAAAACGGCCAATATCATTATGCCTTTGTACAAATCGATGGTAAGGCCACATCTGGAGGTTTGTGTCCAGTTCTGGTCACCACACCTCAAAAAGGATATAGTTGAATTGGAAAAGGTGCAGAAAAGAGCAACCAAAATGATTCGTGGGCTGGAGCACCTCCCTTACGAGGAAAGGCTACAGCGTCTGGGGCTTTTCAGCCTAGAAAAAAGGCGCCTGAGGGGGGACATGATTGAGACTTATAAAATTATGCATGGGATGGAGAGAGTGGATAGAGGGAAATTCTTCTCCCTCTCGCACAACACCAGAACCAGGGGACATGCACTAAAATTGAGTGGAGGGAGAGTTAGAACAGACAAAAGAAAATATTTATTTACCCAGCGTGTAATTCATCTGTGGAACTCCTTGCCACAGGATGTGGTGATGGCATCTGGCCTAGATGCCTTTAAAAGGGGTTTGGACAGATTCATGGAGGAAAAGACCATCACAGGTTACACACCATAAGCAACCTCCTGGTTTTAGAAGTGGGTTTTCTCTGTGCCAGGTGCAAGGGAGTGGCGACTGGACACAGGTATCTTGTTGTCTTGTGTGCTCCCTGAGGCATCTGGTGGGGCCACTGTGTGACACAGGAAGCTGGACTAGATGGGCTTTTGGCCTGATCCAGCAGGGCTCTTCTTATGTTCTTATGTTCTCTTTTGCACCTTTTCCAGCATTGCAATATCCTTCTGGAGATAACCACCTGATATCCCATGCATTAGTGATGCATAGTTTGACAAATATTATACATCTTACAAAGTCTGTGATTTATTCTTTTAAAAGTGTGTTCGTCTGCCTGAGCAAAACCAAAACCAAAATGACCATACCCCTTCCAGAGGGCAAATGCACATGTGCAGATCCAAGCACATTGCTGCATATAAGGATCTTATTTCAATTTCCTTTATTAAAGTGCTTCATTTTAACATGCACTCTATAGATGGTTAAGGCTCTTCTTTGCACAGTGAGAAATGCTGTGTAGCCTTAGGTCAAGATGATGGGTGGTAAAATAAGGAAAACAAATTTGTGGAGCGGTGCAGCCGCTAAGGCAATCCTTAACCAGCCCTCCTGTTTAGCCTCCTTCCAGATGGCTGCCCAAAGCTGGGGAACAACACTCTGAGGGAAACCCAAAACATAAGCATGTTTTAGTTTGAACACTATATATGCCTACTCAAAGCAAGTCCTATTGTGTTCAATGGGGCTTACTCCCAGGAAAGTGTTAGGATCGCAGCCCAGGCAGACAGAGCGAGGAAGAGGTGATGGCATCTTTCCTGCCTCCCTTCTCCATGTGCTCTTAGCTGCCTCTCCCCAGCCAGGCGATGGATGCGACTCACAGATATATTTTCCCACAGAATAGTTGCATGTTTGGTTTGGGCCTAAGAAGATAAGGCGGGGAGCACGTGGTGTGAAGCATTTGCCTTTGTGTGGAAGACAGCTCTGATTAAAATTCGACTAAAGAAGTAATCAGTGGATAACAGCATTATGAGGAGAGGGTTAGCATCCAACAATTAGTTGACTGACTATGATTGAAGCAAACCAAAATGAACATTAAAAAATGATTTCCTCACACTGTGTAAAATGGGAACTACAAGAACAGCTTCAAGTACTTCTAAAGGAAACTGGATCACACAAATCAAGGCCATTTTTGGACTTCAGCATGATTCTACCTATTTACTACTGGGCTCTGCTCCATTCCTAGAACCCCCGCCCCCTCAACTTTTAAAGTGTTGGCAATCTTGTGCCATTGTCACATCCCAAAATATTCCCCCATACAGTATCCTTTGCTCTGCATGTTTCATATACTGTATATTATAAGAAGTGTGCTGTTCTTCCAAGACTATGTATTGCTATTTGTAAATTATCGTTGGATTGTTTATTAGGTTTGAAGTGAAGTTTGCATATCTACTGTGTGTAATATACTGTTTGTAATATACTGTGGACTTCTATGGATTGGCTTATAGATAAGACTGAAGGAAGAGAGATACAGGAAATAGTGACTATAAGATGACTACAAGACGATGAAAAACTAGGCCAAAGCAGGCAAGAAAATAGTTAAGTCTGTGTCTGGTCTGAGTGAAGGAGAAGCTGACAAGTCCCATTTGAGTTGCAAGCTGTACTCCAAGCTGTCACAGCCTGATAAAGAGAACTGAAGTGCTGCAGGAGCCTCCCAGAACAGGGAAGGATATGTGACTGTCAGAAGACAGAAGGGCAGTGAAAAGAAGAGGTGACCCAGAAGGCCATAATGTAGGGAAATGCCGAACCAACATCTCTGTTGCTCCATCTATGCTAGGCACCTATTCCAAGAAGGGTTGTGGTCTTTAGGATATCTTAATGGTATGGCTAGAAGGGCAAAAGGCCCAAGAGGGAGCCTCAGATGGTTAACACACAGGACATTACTTACTAATGTCAGGACTATGCTCTTCATGCATGTTAATGTCCCATCCTTGTGCTACTATTGAGCTAAGGTGGAAAGTTACCAGACCAAGGCTATGACATCAGCAATGACTATATGAAGGAGTAGTACCACCAATGGTACTTCGGCTGATTGCTAGTGGTACTCGGACCGCCGGAACCCCGCTCCGACGCAGCACTTTCTGTGGAATGTTTTTGCTCCTGAGAGGCTTCTGCCTTTGGTCGAGCTTCTTAGGAATGCTGAAAAGGGTCCTCCCACCCACCCAGAGCCTCCTACCTGAGTTTTCTGGCCTCCAAAATCCTGAAAACCTGGAAGTAACTGGCGAAGATGTCATCGCCAGTCACTTCTGGTGGTATGCAGCAGGAGTGTGGCGCCAGAGGTGGTACTCGGCCGGGAAGGGGTTGAGAGCCCCTGGAGTAGACAATATCGTATTGAAGGAGGACATCCCCAGTATATGCTGCTGGATCAATTTCACAACAAGGAAAAGGGGCTCAACACCAGCCTCCTGCCTCTCTTTACCATCAAAAGGTACAGACTGCTCTGGCCAAGAAATCTTGTAGGCTACGTAAGCATGACTGTTTAGGTATAGGATAAAAACAAGAAGAGACAGCTGTGTTCATGAACTGGTTCTGTGAGTGTGTCCCCTGGGTCTTCCAAGCTTCCCAAGATCCCATGTGATTTTTAAGTATTCTGGGTTGTGGACTGATTGCCCACTGACCTAGAATACTAGAAATCACTATATATCTCCATATCACCAGGCCCAGCCTCATAAATCTCAGGTATGTTAGATGCCTCCAACCTGGCAATCTTACTAATATTTAAGTGCAAGTAGTTTTATAGGCACATCATTCCTCATGGGTGCATCTAATCAGTCAAAACAACCCAGTTGTTCCGTGGTTTAAAAAACGGTTAGGGGATTAGAATACAGAAATTCAAAGTAAGGAAACATGTGTACATAAGGGCATAGTTTTCTTTCGGAATCTTGGCAGCACGATTTAGCGACAACATGTTTACAACTCACAGAAGGAGTATTCTCATTCACAAATGGAATGTGCTTGGGAAATTTCTCATTTGCATTTTTAAAGAGCTATTATTCTGCTGAAGCCATTGGATGCAAATTAATCGTTGGCATACGAGACATTTCTTGTCACAACAGACCCCAACCAGCTGTCACCTTCCCCCCCTTTTTGCGCCCAGATCTTTTTGCAAGTGAACAAAAAAAAATCTCCATACGATTTGGTAGAAGATAATCATTATCTGTATTTTAAGACCCTTCATATGAGTCATTTGTTGCACAGATTAAAAAAAAAAAGAGCTTTTTCGTTTCCCTCAAAAGCACCAGTTGTCTGATGTTCAGCACCAGCCTGAATTTTTAGCACAGCTAACGCCAATGTACACTTAGGCTGTGAGGAGAATCAGTTTATGAGGACACATTTAGCTGTGTCTAATGCATTACGTGATATGCTCTGAAGAAAATGTTGTGGCTTTCGCAAAAAACAATTGCGGGTTTGCATCTGTGCAGTGCTTCCAAAGCATATTCTGCACTATGCCATCTTCACTTGAGTATGCAAAATCAGTGATTAAAAAAGCCCTGTGCAGTCTTAAATGTTCTGCAGATTCCCCAAGTGGCAACTAGGATAGAGGGTTTGTTTTTTTTGTTTTTTTGTAATTCAGACTTTCATATATGCACAACTTAGTTTCACCTTGAAGAAGTTAGCCACTAACTTGGTTCTTCTGAATTGGCATAAAATTTGTTTGCTAGAAACTAAATGTTTTTCTACAGCAAGGGTAGGCTTTAGGCTACTGGGAGCAATTGGTACTTTTGCCAGGGCCTTGGGAAATACCAATGCAAAATGGCAACTTTTGGAGGTACAGACAGATGCCAAATCACACTTCTACAACAGTTTACATTTTGGGGGTTATTTTTTTTACACACACACCAAAAACACACACTACTCAGTGTTCAACCCACGTTCCAAACAAGGCTAAGATGGAATTTGAACTCTACACAGAGACAGAAGTCCTTCCCCATATATCCATACCCTGATTTAGTGCTTTTTTTAAAAAAAAAATCCATTGTTCCATTTTTCTAGAGTACAGTACATCTCCTTTAGCACAGCAACTGTGTTCTGAAATAGCACCCTTAAGCCTATGAGATCTACTTTATCTATGACAACTTACTAAACAATGAATGCCAAAATATTTGATAACATTGATTAGAGTGGTGAGTCTTCATGTGCTGAAAAACTTGGATGCTAAAGAAACCGTATAGTTGTTGATATTATAGTGCAGAGTCTTGCAAAGTTTCTGCAAGTATTAATGTTTTGTTAGGCTGGTTTTCAACATTTGCCCTTGGGTTGAATATTCACGCACCTTGCTCTGAGCCAGATCATCATCATCTTACTAAAAAACATACACAGCAATTCACGTGTATTATTCTTGATGTTGTCCTTACAACAACTCTGTAAGGTAAGTATTATCATCATCCCCATATTGCAGCTGGAACTGAGAAGCTTGGCTAAGAACACCTGGTGAGCTTGTGGCAAAGGTGAGATTCAAACCAGAGAAGTCCTGATCTGCAGGTTAGCCTCCTAATTACACTGCATCAGGGAACCATACATAAAGCAGAGGAAGCCCCAACATACATAAGCAAAAGGGAAAGGGAACCTTCATTATCACACTTTTGTAGATGTAGTCATCTCATCAAGCTCTTTCTTGTGTAATGTGTGCTTGTGTATGTTATTTGCTTTTCAACAGCAAGCAGTTTCTCCCCTCTCATCCTCTTCTTTTTCTTCCATAATCTGTGACTAACTCTGAATAAGAATGAACAACTACTGTAATAAGTAAATCACTGCATTCAAATGGATTGTCCTAATTGTGGGATCTATTTTATACAGTATATGTGTACGTGTATACACACACATACACACACACACACACACACACACACACAGACACAGACACACACTTTATAGCAAAAACATTTCTAAATTATTTTTATGCTCTTAGGGATAATTTTTTTTAACGGAATTGGCACCCGTTGCAGGTTTAACGGTCTGGTAGTTGTTGTAATTCCTATATTTTTGAGAAACAAACGGATGAAAATCAAGAAGTAGCAAAAAAGAGTTATTAAACTGTCTCTAATTTGCAGGGGCATTTCCTTCATCCTGTACTTTGCCTCTCAGTGCGATTTAACCCTTGAAAGCTTCAGTGCCTGAATGGTGTAGTTTAGAAACAGAACCTCTTCCTGAAAAGGTCCGGAGGGAAGACTGATTCTCTGAAAAGACTGGCAGCAAAAACTCTTCTCTGCCCTCAGCGTTTGTTTGCTGTTAATCCTTCCTGTGGCTTCAGGGAACTGGTACATTTGAATTAAAATTCTTGTGATGCCTGGCCTACAGTTAGTTTATTTGAAAATGCTTTGGTTTATATATAGTGTGATTCTGCTATTACTAGAAGGCATAGATTAGATATATGATCAAAAGTACATTGGACCAATGGCCTCTTTTAAGAGCAGTTTTCCATTTTCAATTTCATACCCCATCAAACAAAAATGTTGATGTTGATCTAAAGGCAAAAGCAGCCTGCAAATGAAAAGAAAATGTTGATCCATCAAAACATATCTCTCTCTCTCTCTCTCTCTCCCCCCCCCCTCAGACAGCTGAACTTATATGTAGATAGAAGGAATATTTAACACAGCTTACCCTCTCTACAGAAATCATTAATACCAGTAACAAATATTATAATAGGAATTAGCATGTCACTGCTATATTTAAAGCTACAATGGGCATTCCATTTATACAACACATTGTAGGCAACTCCTTGCAAAGCAAATTAAGAAATCCTGTGTCTTGTTAGCCTTTTTCAAGCCTGCTGCCAATATTTCTAATTTTCTGAATTCTGGGCATATGCCCCTTCTCTAAATACCAGACTAGCTTGTGCGTCCTTATTTTATTTTATAAACATTTAATGCTGTGTTCTTTTGTGTTAAAAGTTTTTACCTTCAGATACGAAATCTTTGGTGACATATGTCATCTCCACAAGGCACCATAACTAACCAGAATTTGCCTGATGAATATTAATTCCATTAGAATTATTTTTTAAAAAAATTATGTACCAGTAACATGTTATGTTACTGGCCAGCGGGTGGCCCAGTGGGTTAAATCGCTGAACCATGAGCTGTCGATCGAAAGGTCGGCAGTTCGAATCTGCGAGAGGGTGAACTCTCGTTGCTTGGCCAGCTCCTGCCAACCTAGCAGTTCCAAAGCATGTGAATGCGAGTAGATAAATAGGTACTGCTTGCGGGAAGGTAAACAGCTTTCCGTGTTCCAGCCGCATGCTATGCGCTGTGGCAAGGAGAGTCATGCCGGCTACATGACCACGGAGGCGTCTTCGGACAACACTGGCTCTTCAGCTTTGAAATGGGGATGAGCACCACACTCTAGAGTCGGACACGACTGGACTTAATTGTCAGGGGTCACCTTTACCTTCACCTAACATGTTATTAGCATGTTGATCTTTTCTTTTTCTTTTTGGAAACGGAGTAGACAAAACAGTCATCTATCATAGGCCACAACTTTAGAACATTACTGTCTGTCCACATGGGGGTGAGAAGCTGACCCATTCTGCACCCCTCCTGCCTTACCACTGAGATCTGGAAAGGGCAAGTAGAACAAGGAGGAACTGCCAAGAAAAAAAACACAATCCGAATGAGGGGAGGTAATCCTTCCCTCACAGGCAAACTATGGAGCCTCAGAAGCAACCTTGCAAGGAGAGGGGAAGGGTTTAAGGTCTCACCCGGTTCCTCCTACTTGCCAGGCTGCTTCCCAGGGCTATGTTGTCATTGCTAACTCTCTAGGAGCCAGTGCCCTCGGCCGCCTGCCCATCATTCCTCATCAGAGGCATCCAAATGGGCTTTTAAAATCCTTCCAGCAGCTTGTATATGTCTTGACTCCTCCCCTTTGTAGTGCCCGGATTTCCTCAGGCTTCTCTGCTGCCATGGTGACAGAACTGGCTCGGGAGTTATGCTAGTTGCAAGCTAATGATGTGACCGTCACCCTCAGCAGCAGCTGGTGCAGTGATTTCTACAGCTGCATGCCCTTCACGGGAAGGTTTGAGTTGGGTGGTCCTGGCTTCATGGATGGTCCTGGACACTGCAGAAACACCTCAGGGCTAGCACATGTTCAGTGGCCCCGTAGAATCCTATTCGGTATGAAATTGCTTTATCATGAACCAATTTGATGTGTGCTGTCAGCAGAGGTGTTACGAGCTGGCACGTCACCCCCAGCGGGAGGTCGGCCGCTCGGCGCATCACTGGGGTGGGAGGTCGGCCACGTCACCCCCCACACCCCCGCTGCCGCCTCACTCTCCCCGGTACAAACCGCTCAACCCCCCGCTGCCACGTCACACCCCGGTACTCCCGGTATTGTTTACAGATTAACAACTTTTTCAGTTAACATTGAGCCACCAGATTATTTCACTTAGAATCACTTTTTTTTTTTAGCAGGACCAGACATGTCACTAAAGCAAAGCTGATTGATCAGCCTAATAAACTTAATTAGGCAAACATAACGATGAGATTATAATGCTCTGGAATGAAGCTATCTGGGGAAAAAGAGTAATAGACTGCTCGGATCAGCTTTATCTGCAATGACACAGGCCTCGCCTCATCTGCTGGAATGAAAGTTCAAAACCTTCCCAGCATGTGGTCAGAATTTACTGTCTTTGTGCCTTTACCAGAGCATCACTGCCTGTTACTTTTACTTTTACATTTGGCACCCAGGTTGCTGCAGAAGGAAACTGGAGGGAAGTGCTGTCCACAGGATCAGGCCATCATAAACCTTTGAAACAAAAGTCTGCACATTTTCAAGCATCATCTTCTTGCTATATAAATACCTTCACTTTGGAGATACTGATTCCCACTTTTTAAAAAATTATCAGAAAATCCTGCCTTGCATAATATCACTACAGTACAGGCAAAGTTAAGATGGAGTGAGCAAGGCAATGCAAGGAATGCCGGCTCTCTTCCAGGGAAGCATCCTGGATTTTGACTGGCGACATCCGGAACTGTATTACTGCTACTTGGCTGTCCTTGGGATAGTTCTGGCATGTCCTATACCTCTGCTATTTTGAGCACTATCAACCCTTTGTGGTTGCATCAATCAGGACTCAATGAAAGATCAGTGAAAACATGCAATTCTTGGTGGCAATGTCCTCCAGTGAAATACACTACCACTGTGGGGGGGGGGGGGGAGAAGAGAAGTTCCATCTAAGAAACATTTTGTGAGGAACTTTGCCGAGGTTAGGCTGCTATTTAGGTTTCCTCACACTGAAAAGAACAGAAAATCTTAGGTAATCTGCACAGGTTTTAGGCAAGTGCAGCCAAAAGGTTGAAGTATTCATCTCGGGAAGTACAGTGCTACTTTTGACACATGCTATCAAGTAAATGCACTTTGCATAAAATTCCTTACTGCAACTGGGTCAGCAGCAACATTCTTCTCAACTTCAGTGAACTCTGCATTTTATCCTTGATCTTCTTTAGAGATACACAAGAGCCAGAAAGTTTACATTCACTCAGATCAATGAAACCTTCTCAATATTCAAAAACGTCCAGATCCGAGACATTTCTTCAGATCTGTTTTAGCTCTCAGAGAAAAACGTTTACCAGCTTTTAATAAGCAACTAGAACATGGACTAGAAATTTCAGCAAAGGACATTTCAAAGGGTTTTGATGTTCATCTAAGCACACAAGGCATATGAATGATGAGTCATTTCCCCATTCCTTATTGTTGTTTTAGGTTTCATGAACCTACTGTAAGTGTTCAATGACAGATATCAGGAAAAGCTACTACACAGATAAAGAACTGCTTTGGGGCCACAGTATCCTATCATCTGAACATACATCCTTCTTGATTGCTACAGAATGACTATTCAGTTGGACCTGAGAAGTCATTCCATATATCTAGCACAGGTTGCGCTACTTACTGTACTCACTCAGAAGCAATACCGTACTATCCAGGTCAAAAATTACATATACTATAATATGCTACTTCTGACCTAGGGATTACCCCAAATGAGAAAAGAGAATTCTTCCTTGTTTCTGCTGTGAAGGGTGCCTGCCAACTTCACCCTATAGCCACATTTCATTGTTAAGTTCCAGCTAAGCTACCGGGGTATTTCATAAGCAAAGAGAGGGGAACGAATTCTGTGCCCTAAGCATTTTGACCAGGGTGGGTTCATTCTGCAGGCTAAAGAAGTTGGCTATCACTGGTCTAGTCAAATTGTGATCAAAGCTACTAATGGCTTTTCTTCACAACATGTTTTTTTCCCCAGCCCTAAAGCACTGTCTACTTTGAGGATCAACTGTTAAAAGCAACTCATATACTGTATCATGTCTTGCACAGGGCACTAGGAGGCAAAGGACACACACACACACACACACACACACACACACACACACACACACACACACAGAGTATTGTAAGTTGCATCAAGAACTTCAGGGAGTGAGCAGGGTAGAAATATTTCAAACAGTATAGGAATTTTCTATCAAAACCAAGCACAGCTGATTTACATCTCCAATAGGGAACACGCACAGTTCATTCACTAACCAAGTAATTTCAGTTTTGGGGCTCCTTTATAACTTAATGGTCAGATTCCAAGTTGAAATAAACCAATTTAGCTCTCCCAGCATCCCATAAGGTATGCTTCGGCCTTTAAATTTCAAAGTATGCAGTCTACACTGACAGACTTATCAGCTTTCTGGATGGAATTCGCTAAAGCACTGGCCCTATACAACCTCCCTTCCTTTCTGTCGGTCTTGCGTGAGAGCAGCTCTCGGCCCAAGGAACAGACGGCATTATCCAATCAAACAGATCTTTCTGATAAGATGCCATTTTCCCCAACAGCTGTGCAAGTCTCACATGTCCAGCCTTTAATATGCCACAGCGATGACGTATGTGGAATAGTAAGGCTTGCATCCAATAGCAACACATTTCCATGGAACAGGAGTTACACTTCACAAATGTTGCAGTTGCTGGTATACCCAACAAACCTCTCTTGCCACATAGTCTGCCTAAGGGTGCTATTATATAATCATGCAGGTAAATCAGAAATCAGCATGCCAAACCCAGCATACAGGGACCTCATATGGATTTACTGTGCTCCCAGGAAGTACATTAGACACACATGTATGATGTATATAAATCTTCAGTTGTGACAAATGCAGCAGTGCAAATATTTTTCTGTATAAAGGCCACCTGTTTTCATTCAGTATATTTGTACACTTCAAACCAACATGCTACAGTCCTTATTGGAGAACATTGAAATGCACATTCTGTATTGCCCAGGGCTCAAATCTCTGGACTGTGGGCAGATCTGAGCTAACAAATGTAAAACATTTTGACCGCAAAACAGAAACAAACAACTGCTCAAACCACAATTCAATTTAAACACTTGGATTTCATGTAGTCAAGTTCCATTGACTACAATGATCTAAACAACAGTAGTCCAGTTTACATGTGTTATGGATCAGAATTAACCGTAATGCATAAGCAGATGGAGTATAATTTGATTTGCAAAGGAATCTCTTTGGATTTATTATCGATAACTCAGTTTTGATTAAACTCCTAGTGCATATCAACTTCTACACATTTAACTCTCTTCTATAACCATGTGTCACTGCTAAATAAATTGATGCAAGTAGAATTGAAAACTATTTTCTTCTACCAGCTTTGGGGAAGAGAGGAGGGAGGAACTGTACATTCAGAATACGTCCTCACTGACTTCCTAGACACAGTTCCTTGTCAAATATTACACAGTAATTTGGCCTTGCTGTATATATAGAGACCATACAGCCTCCAGGAATTCCTGAAATCTGATAGCAGAATTAGATTAGAATTTAACCTAAAGTTTACAATTTTAAAATACTTTAGATACAATGGGTTATATCCTAAGAAATGAGACTAGAAGGAAACTCATGCATGTGAGGTTCTGCATTCCCTCTTCAGCAGTTGGGAGACCCTCAGAACAGGACTGTATGGATGCAGGGATTTTTGGGTTAAGGCAGTGGAAACAAACTGCATTGCCTTAGGCGTTGCAGCGCACTCACAGGGGTGCAACGGGATGTCCCCGGTAGCCCCTCCTACCTGCTCTTCCGGTACCATCTTGGATTGCACAAAATCTCATGAGATTTGGGCACCGCCAACTTGGATCTCACAATATCTCGCAAGATTTGGGCACCACCATCTTGGATCTCACGAGATCTTGCAAGATTTGGGCATCACCCTCTTGGATCTCGCAAGATTTCATGTGATCCAAGATAGCGGTGCCAAGGGGAGCCAGAAAGAAGAGGCTATGGGGGCACCATGAGCCAGGTACGTTTGGGAACCACTGGGTTAAGGGGACACTGGCAAAAATCCCTCACTTACACAAATGGAACTGCCTTTTGTTCATGAAAGAGAGAGTTAGGGTACAACCCAATATGACTGTTTGTAAGACAAGCTTGCATGCCTTGTGAGCCACCATGTTGAATGCAGTTTATAAGCTATGCATCAAGACATATTAGGAGTTGGAGAAACCTGCTGCTGTTTCACTGATACAGCAGAAATAGGTTGGGTGGGTAGATTTGCAAACTTTTGGCAGACCACAATAGGAGGTTGGTGGACTGTGTGTGGTATAGAGCAGGGGTGTCAAACATAGGGCCCACAGGCTGGATGCAGCCCACAGAACCTCTTTACCTGGCCCGTGTGATAGTTGGATTCTCCCAGCACTACCATCAGCTGCTGAGCTGCAAAGTGACACATTGGCAGAAACAGTGCTGCTAAAAAGGCGGCCCACGTGATAACTGGGCTGTCCCATATCTTGAAAATATGATCAAGATTTGCATATTTTCTCTTCTGTCATTTGCAGCTCTGAGTTCCTAAGTGAGGAAAAAAAATGCTTATTCAGCCCTCTATTTGAAATGAGTTTGACAGCCCTGGTATAGAGCATCAGAAGTTGTGCAGGCCTATCGTGAGAGCATGGATAATTGTACCCATGAATGTTTTCTAGTGGAAGTGTGGCTTCTGTGTTGCTTTATTCATAAAACTCTGTCAAACCAATGGAGTCCTTTTTCATAGCTCATGACAGAAAGAATCTCTTTCCTCTGTGCATTTGATGAATGGGGATATTCACTGCTACAGCTGCTGGAAGCCACTGATAGATGGTCTGAGTTTGGCTCACTGTCCCTGGTGTTACCTTCACTAAGTATCTGACTTATGAAGAATGGTCAGCAGCTAACAGGTTACTTTCAGTGAGAATGTTGTTTGTTTTATTCAAACTTTAGAATTCAACAACAACACTGGAATGCAGTAGCTAATAGTTCTAGATACGATTCAGAAAGTATTCTTATATATATATAACTCATCAAGACAACAAAATGCCACCAAGCTTGTACTGTTCCAATGCTGAGCTTATTTCCCCCCCCCAAAAAAAAAGTTATGCCAGCTAAAAATAATGCTGAATCATTAGTTACATGATACCTTACTTAGAAGAACTAAAGGTAAATAATATTTTAGTAATGGACTCACTAGTCCACATGCACAAGCTTTTAAAACAAAATCAATTAACTACCATTCTATAGCATTTCTGAATATGCTATTTGTCGGCAAAGAACAAAACTCACAAGTATTTCCTGTTAATAACTATCATTACATTGTAATTGTTAAGAGCAAATAGAGTAGTTGATTTTAGATTTAGGATCTGTAGCTCTTGGTAAAAAGCTTGGTCGACGCCTTTTAACGTCTCCTTATGGCTCTTACCCTTAGAAATGGATTTAGTACTTTTAGATGGTGCTGCTTTTCTTGACATTTTAATTGCCCCTGGAACCTAACCCCATTTTCCCCATAGGCTCAATGATTTGGTATACGCTAATTCGGTATCCACTAGGTTTTCCAGGAACCTAACCCTAGCGGATAACAAGAACTGACTATACCATTTCTTTGACTGGCCAGTGGAGGAAATGCTGGGAGTGCTCTCAGCAGCCCCTCAACTGGCCACTAGAAGAAGTGGTGCTGGACACTGGAGGAGAACGTAAATAGCTGCTGCTGCCAACACTAGCCCTGCCACCATTCCCGCCCAGGATTCTCCTCCAGCATCTTGCTCTGCTGTTGCTTCTTCCAGAGGGCAATGGAGGGAATGCTGGAAGCTTCCAGTATTCCTACCACTGAGCACTAGAAGAAATGGTGGCAGAGCTGGATGTCGGAAGAGAAAACTCCTCCCCATCCTCCTGTCATGTGCTAGCATGCAAGGATGGGGTCAGCCACCCAGCAGGCACTGGGCCGGGGGAGATGGCGGGCAGGTGCAGGATATTAATGCCTCTTGCCAGTTTGCCACCTCCCCCAGCCTGCCATCTAAGGTGAAGTTTCAACTCAACTCATGGCTGGGCAAGCTCTGGGTAGATGTACAGTATTCTCAAAATCAGCTTGTCTCCAGTTGTATTGACTGCAGATCATGCATTTCCCAAAGTTAGAATAATTTAAAAATAGTTTCTATAAAAACATCAGCATTTCCATGCAATAGTTAATTCACTCCAAGTCATTCCTTTTCTTAAGGCAATCCACCTATACCTTGCAAACCTGACATCCATAGTAGCTTTTGCATCAGTGAGCTGCTCATGTTGCCGACAGCTTCTGATCCCTTGCTCTACAGGGATTCAGTATGTTAGTTCAATGACATGCCCAGTCTCCTCCAGACTGGTCTCTGGGATCTTGAACTCACAGCTAGCTAGGTAACATATGGCCTGAGGGATTCTCTGGGTCTACAAAGGCTGCAATATCGATTCTGTTTGAACAGACAGAATAAACACAGGCAGAATAACACACTACAAAGATAAGCTTTGGCACCTGTTGTTTCCTGATAATAAACTAGGAATTAGATGCATGAAGATATTGTACTGCTGAAACAGAAATATTGCATCAGAGCCCGAGGTTATAATTCAGAGGTGCTTTAAATAGGAGGCATAACATATTCTAAGGTAGGGACATTTTCTTATATACGTGCATTAGTTAATTCACAAAATAGACTTTGAGGATACATTTGGGCCAGAACGGTGGCTTGTAAAGTTGAGGAAGGAAGAAACACTGGCCACGCTCAACAACAGATTCATTCTATATGATCCCATTAAAGCCTATAGGGCTACTCTAATGTAAGATCATTCTGAACTGTGGTCAGAATGAATTACAATTGCAGCATAGTATAGTATTTATTGGGCTACACATATTTCCATACATTCTTTGTATTCAAATTAAATTGGGTGCACTTATCGCCTAAGAGTGGTTTCAGACACTGCATCTTGAGATGGTGGGAGGGGAAATGGGGTGATAGGAAGAGTAACTCTCATACCTGATACTTCTATATCTCATCATAAAGGAAATGTGTGAGCCCCTTTTTGGAATGTTGCAGAAAAAGCATAAAAACAACTGCCCAGGAACCAGGTACAATAAGGCTGTAGTTTGTATAACTAGTATATTAGCATACTTAATTTTAAATGACACACACACACACACACACACACACACACACACACACACACACACACACACACACACACGCCTACAGACAAATGGAAAAGAAACTCAATTTCCTTGTGCCACGGCCCATGGGATGTGTCCAGTGATAGATGTACATTTTATGTTACAAATATATGAGAAAAAGTGAAGGAGAGGTTAAAACCCATTAAATAATTAGACTTCATTTTTAAAAACTGCCTTGCCTAGATGACACCTCCTTGATGACACCTTGTCAATTAATTGCATACTGCTATTTGGAAAAGAATAGTCAGTCAGGAAGATATAGATTTGTTTAAGATTTTCAAAGAAACATTGTGTCGGCCAAGCCCTATGTTTAACTCAGGCAAGTGGAAATTTCACTCCTGACAACAGTGGGAGCAAACCAAAGCTAGAACAGAACGGAACCATCCTCTTTATTCCTCCATTACTTCTCTACAAGCAAAACAGATTAAAGAAGAACAAAGCAAATTAAAAAAATAATTCTTTGGCATTAAGCTGACCAATTAGTATTTCCCAGAAACCTATAGGCCATGCAAAAACTTCCATGTGTATACCAAGGCTCCCTCGTTTTTCTTGATCTCACTGCATTTATTCATACTGCACTCAAGACGTGTCCCAGAGATCCTCCAAATTCAGGGGATTGCCGGACATACGGCAGTTGGAACAGAGAGCTGCACAGGCCTTACAGAGTACATCGAACTCTTACACAACCCTTTGGTTAAAAGCCTCTGCTTTCTATGCACACGCCAAAAGAAAAAAGGCAAAAGATGATGATGACAATATACGCCTAAGCCTGTACTACCTGTAATCTTTATCGTAAACATTTTCAGTGAAGCGTATCAATACATTTTGGTGTACAAGTAACACAAACCAATATTCTATGCTTTCGCTTTTTCCTTGGTCTTTTGTCCTACCTTTGCAGCCACTGAAGAGTTGGGTTTCTCCAGCAAGTCCCAGAGTTTTTTCCTTTTCTCGGGGCAGCAGGTATTATCAAACTCTTCCCCTTCTCTTTCTCGCAGTGTCTCTGCCTCCCTCCTTAGTTCTTCATTCATTTGCTCTTTCTTCTGATGGTATCTTGCCTGGCAACAAGATTCTAAATATATTTCATCAATCCCCCAGAAATCTAGCTCTTGGCCGAAAGACAGAGCACACATTTCCTCCATCATATGGAGCTTCCCCGTCCTGTAGAAATTTAAAATGGAAGTGAAAGCACCAGGGTGTCGATCAAAAAAATATTCATTCTCATCGAGATTATAGTCATCACATACTTCTAGTAAGGAGTCGTGGCTATTGCAGTCTCTGAGCTTCCCTAATCGTGTCCGTGGAAGTCTATCTAAAGTCCTCCATAGAACTTCATGGTTGAGACCACCAACGTTGATTTTGACTCTCCTTGAACATGCTTTGCTCCTGATTATCTCCACTGGTTCTGGCGGAAGGGATTGGGTAGACTTTGAAGACTTTTTGTTTATCCCTGGAGGAGCCTTTTCAGCCATCCTGAAAAGGATGTAGCAACAAAGCCAGAGTCTTTAGGAAAATGAACTTGGGCAAGAGGTCAGGTTGGGTCTTCTTCAGACAGGTTTCTCCATTTCTGAAGCTGAAAGACAAAGAAACCCATTATTCAGGATACTGTCAGATAAGATAATAATTCTCCTCTCTCTCGTGTTCTGTGTGTGTGTGTTGCACGCACATTACAGGTGTACACACACACACACACACACACACACACACACACACACACACACACACACACACACAAATAATCAAAAGTCTTGACTCATTAGATCAATGGATCTACCCTAAGCTAGAAAGCTGAAATCCGGCACGATTGTTGCTTATGGATCACTAATAGAAACTATGTTGTGTTCTACATAGAAGGTGGAAAAACTGCCTGCCTACGTTCATGTTGACCTGACTCACTGACTCAGCAATTTATCTCCTATTTCCTGTTAAGCTAGAGAGCTGAAATTTGGTATGGTTGTTGCTTTTGGATCACTAATAAAAACCACATTGTGAGACAGATTTGATACGGTGATAAACACAGACCAGACAGTGAACTACCCTGTTGAATTCCTCAACACTTTGAATCCTCCTGGAATGCCAGCCCACCATCTTACTTTGAAGGTCGGTGCACCTGTAATGTTGTTACAGAATTTGAATCCGCCGAAACTTCGTAACGGCACGAGGCTTCAAATCAAGGTCCTCAGGTGCAATGTCATGAAGGCTACAGTTTTTACAGGATGCGCACAAGGTGAAACTGTATTTATTCCACACATCCAAATCATCCTGTCAGACTACCCTTTCAAATTTAAAAAGACTGTACAGGTGGGCCCCCATATCCACTGATTCGCTATCCACGGTTTCAGTTATCCACGGATTGTGGGGACCCCCCCCCGGCTTTTATTTTTTTCCAGTAAGCTTCGTTTCTTCCTTAAAGAAACAGGATAAGCAGCCTCTGGCTGCTTATTACAGGCAAGTAGAATGAGACTAAGTACTAGAGACGCTCTGCAAGGTTAACAGAAACCTTGCAGAGCCTCTCTAGGACTTAGTCTCGTTCTACTTGCCTGCAATGGAGGCTGCTTCTCTGTTTGTTTTAAGGAAGAAACAAAGCTTGCTGAAAGAAAAATAAGAGCTGGGGGGGGCAAGCATGCCTGCCTGCAGGGGAGGCAGGGTGGGGGGGCCCTCAGGAAACCATGGAGGGGGTGTTCGCTCTTATCCATGGTTTCAGGTATCCATGGAGGGGCCTGGAACATATCCCCAGCAGATATGGGGGCCCACCTGTAATTCCCACTCAGGGTACCCTTCGCGATGACTATCAATGAGTCCCAGGGACAATCCTGAAAGCAGGCTGGCATAAGGCTTCTCTCATGGGCAATTTTATGTAGCGTCTTCAAGGGTTAGTAAACCAAGTAACTTGGTGATATTAACACCGGAGGGTACAAATGCAAACATAGCGTACCAAGAAGCACTAGCCACATAGCTATATGGTTTTTCCAATCTCAGTTGTTAAACCATCAACAGGGTAGAAAGTAATCATATTTTTTAATCTGTTCAAAGAATGGGTACTTCAGCTAGTGCTATCAGAAAAGCAGGTTTCAACAACGAGAAGGCGGCTTCTTTGGTAGCACTGTTATATGCATATATAGCACTATTACATGCATTATCTTGCTTTACTGCAAGAGTGCTAGCTGGATTACATGCTATACTTGAAGTTTTGTTTACTTCATGCCTTTTAAGTGAGTTTTTAAAATCAGAAGGTGTGTGCTGCAAAGCTGCAAAGGGGACATTGTCAAACTATTTCAGGAGAAAGCCCTGTTGCACAGTGGTAGAAGGACGTTTTCCAGGCAGAAGAACCCAGGTTATATTACCGTATTGTCCCGAGTATAAGACACACCTGATTATAAGACGCACCCTTAAAGTTTGGTGCTATTAAAAAAGTTAATTAAATCACTGGCATTAAATTGCAACAGCCTGATTATAAGACGCACCCCTAGTTTAAAAACTTAAATTAGGAGAAAAAAGTGAGTCTTATACTCAGACCAATACGGTATATCTGGCATCTTCTAGATAGAGCTGGGAAGATAAGCACATATCCTCAGGAGTTGGGGGAAGTATCTATCCTGACCAGTAGTGATTTCTCAGGTATCACCCAACAGGTGTCCTGAAGCTCACACAGCCATGTTCTATGCTGCACTGTTGCAACCAACAAGCTTGTAGGTAGGTGGAGAAAAAACCCACATGCTCTCACAGTCAAAATTGTGTGGTGTGAGCACTGGGAAAATTTGACATTTCTGCAATCTTGAGGACAGACATCTGAATCTCCCACAATAGTGTACAAGGAGGCCACAAAGTCTCTATGCAGGCTTAAATCCCACACAATCTCATGCATATGGACTTTGTGGGCACCCTGTGCTTGTGGCTATAACCTGCTTATTTGAAAAGGCCTTATTTCAGAACACACTCAGTTATGTCCTAAGAGCATCTTCTATTCACAGTTGGGAGATCCTCAGAAACAGATTTTGGAGGGGCAAAAAAATGGCTGCGGAGGAAAGGGGAGATTGGCAAAAACTGCACCTCCCCCTATTGCACAGATGAAAGTTCTTAGGATACAGGTCATTGAGAAACACATTATACATCGCATATGTTCCAACCCTTGGGGTTCCCCTCCCCCCAGATCACTTCATATCTAGAAAAAAAACTGTTTGTTGAGTATTTGTGTGCATGAATAAAGGAATATATTTGATTCAAAGGTTGCAAACAGTTTTAAAAGACACCAGTAACTTAACAATAATGCTTCCATTACTCTGATAACCCTTTTCTTTTCAATCACATGAAGAAACAAATTTCATTCCTCTGAGGCATTAGTGAGGATTGATCTCAGTCAATCAGTAATGACTACAAGGAAATAAAATGAAAATGTTTTAACCAACTTTATCTAATATTTCTCCTCAGAAGAACAGACCATTCATTTGAACTTGTATGGACAGATGGAGAAATAAAAGGGCATTTGTAAAGCTCACTTATCTTCTGAGTAGTGAAAGTGAACTATCAAATGCAAATATCATTAGCAGTTTTATTATCAGCCATAATAATTACAGTCATAAGTTGAAGGATTGTCACTTTTCATATTTTGCAGTCAGCATTACACTGTGAAACTCTTGTCTGACCTTTTATGGCAGACAGAAAGAGAAGGCAACCCAAAGTATCTAAATATACAGAGAACTTTATCTGATAATATTGATCTTTGCTCATTCATACATAGACACCTGACAACATCACTTGTGAAGATAAATGTCATATCAATCCAAAGATAGCAGGCTGTTAATTTCTGCGTGGTGCTCTCTTTCATTCTCCGTTTTCCTTTGAAATGCCTCCTACTATAACCCTTTTTTCCTTCTTAAATATTGTGCCACAGAAATGTCACAGTAGAGATGGCATACAAACACAACAGGCAGAGCGTTCATATTACCTTGTATCACCCCAAACACAATGAATTCAGAGCACACATGCCGCTATGAGTCACCCAGTGCAGAATTACCGAGTGAGAAAAAGCCCTGGGATGTTTTGCTTCCAAGGTCAGGGTGAGGCCAAAATGGAGGCCATTCCTGTGGAGTAGAAACCATCACCACCTTGGAATAAATGATCGTTCTGCCTAAGCAAGACACTGCAATTCCACTACACATTTTAGTTGTTTTCACAACCTTTCTCTAAAGAAGCAAAAATGACAAAGGATCCTGTGAGACCTGAAGCTAAGAAATACATGGTGGCATGAGTTTTCATAGGCTAAAGTCTACATTCTTCAGATACACAATGTGGTATAATTGGGAAGGAGCTCATGGGTACCAGACTTGGAAGGTCAACCAGAGTAGCAGAAGTAACAGACAGTAAGTAGATGATGCAGATAATGGGTGGCCAGGCAGCTGCAGCAAGATGACAGTAGCAGGCAATGATCACATAGCTTAGTGGTACGTGATCTGCTTTGCGAGCAAAAGGTTCCAGTTTGAAGCTCCCATTCTACCTCTTACATCTGATGAAGGTCATTCCAACTTCTGAAAGCTTGTGTCAGTTCAAACGGATCTCAGATGGCAGGACTCAGGAAGACCTCCGCCCAAGGCCCTGCAGACCCAATGCCAATCAGGAAGGACCAGTGGTCAGACTCCATATAAGGAAGGATCAGAGGCTGTTGATTCACTGTCAGATCTCTCTAATCTCCTCGTAAGAGCACCACCTTTCAGGACTCCTTGCAAAATGTTATTATGGCAAAGACAGTTTAAAATGCATTTACATTTGAAGAGTTTGTTTGGCCTATGGAAATTCACACACATCTCTATAAAACGTGATTGGTGCTTCGAGTATACACATATTCTTAACTGGGCTATCAGATTTTAAGCCCTTTGTTGATAAAGAAATACTGAAAAAAGCAAAGCCTAGATTTCAGATTCTATTAAATGTTTTCTTTTAAATGAGTTTGACTACCTACACATTTGTCTAGTTCAGGAGTTCTCAACCAACGGTACTAGTACCACCAGTGGTACTTCGGCCGACTGCTGGTTGTACTCAGACCCCCGGACCACCACAATCCCGCTCTGTCACGGCGCTTTTGGTGGCACATTTTCACTTCCAAGAGGCTCCTGACTTTGGCCGAGCCTCTTGGGAACGCTAAGAAGGGCCCTCCTACCCATCCAGAGCCTCCTACTTGTGTTTTCTGGCCTCTGAAAACCTGGAAGTAACTGGTGAGTCACTTCCGGTGGTACGCAGCAGGAGAGTGGCACTGGAGGTGGTACTCGGCCGGGAAGGGGTTGAGAACTCCATATCTAGTTTCATCTTCTCAAAAGGCAATTCAGTTACACATGTGCAAGTGATAGTGTCTGTATGCTAGCTTCTTTAGTTTCTGTTTCACTCCAAGAAACACACTCAATCTTCTGTTCACAGTAATAGCAGGAAGGTTCATCCTTCCCATAATCACTCTGTCACTCATGTGTGTTCATATGTACATTTTCACTCATACACACTCATGTGAAATCTGAAAAGACACTTGCATTTATAGATTTTTCAAAAATCTTTTGACTAATTTCTTATTCTGCAGCTCTTTATTTTTAGTTTATTTGATGTCCACTATGCCACATTAGCTTTTTGAGAAAGCTGAAAAATGATATTTTGTTGCTGGGCTAACTGGTTCTCTGTCACAGCTTGTTACTAACACTTGTCTCTTCTTTTGACAACTGTGGGCTACCTTCCCAAAAAATCAGTCCTAGTGTACCCCTCCTCAAAATATAAAATGTTTTTGTCTCAGCTAATAGGTTTTATTTTGTTGCCTGGTTTTGTTGCCTAATCTTCTATAACTGCTCAACACTGAGTTACTAGATTGCATACTTTCTGGAGCAGGAACTTTTTGTTTTTTCTTTACTTGTGCTATATTGTAAAGTGCCATGTGCACAGATAGTGATCTATGCATGCATGTCTGAATGAAAGAATAAATACACTTTTGTGATCCATTTAGTGGAGTACTTCCATTGCTTACTGAGCTTTCTCTTTCTAAACTTCTTGATGAAAAAGTGACACCTTTCTAAGTCCTCTGCTTGTAACAGCTGTTTGGTAGGTAGGCAGATGTCTACTTTCCTGTTCTGGAGATTCAGAGGCGACCAAAACGGTGCACCTGTGGAATTTCTGTCTGTCACGTAGCTGCTACAAGTACAAGACCTCCATCTGGATAAGGCAACAATTCCAGCTATATACAGAAGCCTGTGAGCAGAAGACAACCCTATATTTTAAAAACCCAATTTTTACATATCTGACTGCAGCAGGTCTTCAAGATAGCACACAGTTACCAAATCCATAACACACCGAAACTGTGATTTGTGACAAATTACTGTATATGTGCATCAGCCACTACTGTGGCGGTTGCTATTACAGAATTACAACCCTCTTCTGTTGAGTTCTGCCCAGATGCATCCTAAAATATATTGGTATGCTATGTAGGTGCAATAAAAATCTTAGGGTCTAGCATGAACAGATTTCTAGTATGGCTATTACACCTAATAAGACACAAACTATTATGGACAGGAACTGGAGCACAGCACACTGAAATCCCATTGAAACCAATGGTCCTGAAGTCTCACTGACTGCTAATGCAGGTGGAATATAGTTGTGTTCCTATGTCCAACCAGAGGCAATAGCACAGCTGTAGAAACAAAAGCTAATGCTGCAGCACTGATGCACAGACAGACAAGACACACATGTAATCTTTCATTATTTACCTGCAACTTGGAGATTAACACCAGGCCAACGTAAGTGTACTCTCTGTGCCCTCATGATGGCTAAAAGACTTATTGTCCTTAATTGGAAAGAAAGATGCCCACCAACTCGTGCCCAGTGGATGGATGATTTACTGCGTTTATCAGTTTTCGAGCGAACGGCATACCGACGTTAGCTACGTTTGGATATGTTTGAAACTATTTGGAGGTCATTCCTTGACAAAGCATTTGAACTTGTGTGAAATGTGTAGATATAAATGTGTAGTTACTGCCCAGCCTAACATTTTAGAGGTCCAGCCCTCTCTCATAAGCGCTTTTTTTTACTATTTTTATTCTTCACTTTTTTTAGATTGTATTTTTAAGAGTTTTTATATTATATATTCACTGTTTTTATGATTTTTATGTATTAATTCTGTATTTTATGATTTGTTTTTATTGTAAACTGCTTTGGGATCCCCCAATGGGGGGAAAAGCGGGGAATAAATTTAATAAGTATAATAATAATAATATAACTATTTAATGTCTTGATTGCTTATACGGTATATCCATGTTGGGTTGTTGTTGTTTTTTGCTTAATTGGTAAATTACTTTGGATCATATCTATGTAATGCTTGTTTTTTTTCCCTTTTCTTTTTCTTCCCTTTCTATAAAATAATAAAATAAAGCATTAAAAAAAGGTCAGGAGATAGTTAACTAATTAGCAACTTGATATGGATTCATTAAAGATCAATATGGGGATGTAATGGGTGTGACAAAACTTGAAAAGTGAAATCTTCAAGATGTAGCAACTTTCAAGGTGACCAGATTTTAGATTGATCAACTGTGTCAACCACTGGCTGACCACATTAGGGTTTCAGTCATGGCTCTGTGATCTCAAAACTCGTTACAGAAGTTCTTCTCCCTTTTAAGTTTGCTTGGATGCATCTGTGCAATTGTTACAGTTCTTGAATAAGCCTTATTGGTGAGGGATGGTACCTGAACAAAGTGTCCCAGCATCTTACTATGTTGATATAGTCAGATCACATTTATAATTACATCAAATAAAATTATTATGAAATCATAAGATATGTAAAATCATTAAAATATTTGTGGTAGAAATCCTAATATGAAGGGCTTGGTAGAATCAAATGTTCTTGTTTTCTCATTACTTTCTGAAAACTCAACTTAAAGTTCAGTCCCAGACATGCAATTCTCCCACCTCAAATTTCATTTGGAGATGGAGTTACATGCTTGAGTCCTACGACCCAATCCTACTGGTGCTGTATGCCACCGGAATGAGCACTCTGGTGGTGAAGGCGCTTTCTGGCTATCACAAAAGGCAACATGCCAGACCGTGCGACCTGACCGCTGCTGGAAGCAGCCAGCAGCCAGCTCTGGGTGCCAGCGGACTCTGGATACCCACCAGTACAGGTAAGTGTGTGCAGGGGATGGGAGGGAGGTGGGGTGGGCATAATATGGGCGGGGAGGAGGGCCGACCAGGAAGGGGCATGTTCGGCAGCAACAACGTCCACCAAATCCTAATCCAGCCTCAACCCCCCAACCCAGGGCAATGCAGACTTGTGCCAGCTATAGAGCCAGCAGAGGTCTGAGTAGACCCAATGCCCCAGCATCGCTTACCCTGGGACAAGGGAACAAATGTTCCCTTACCCCAAGGAGGCCTCCGGAGGCCAATACCCACAGAGGTCGTCACGTTGGCACCACTGCATTGCCACACAGGGAGTTAGTTAGGACTGGGCTGCTAGTCCAGGATATGGTCCAGGGCACATCATACAGCCACTTTGCTGAAGCTAAGCAGGTCTTGGCCTGATCAATGCCTGAATAGGTGGACTACCTGGGAACTCCACAAACTCTGCCTTGAGTTCCATGATGAAAGAAAGATTGAATCAAAACACAACGCAGTCCTGTTCATACTGAAGTTTCTCTATGTGAATCAATACAGCAGAGAGATCATATTGAGGAGGGGACAGAAGTGCTCAGTTTTCATGCATGAACTGGCCCTTCAAGTCCAGCCAGAGAACTTCATTGCTTAAACAAGGGCTTGAATACATGTTTACGTTTAAAATATATACATGAATCAAAATACCTTCCTCTTCTAATCATGGGGATCCAAGTGCTCTGTCACTGGACAGCCGCTGGGTAAGGCACTTTCAGCTTAATCCACTTTACATTGGCTTGGATTCAAAGACCCCCCTGAAAGAGTGGAAGAATTCCACTTGCAGAATGGGGAGTCACAATTTTCCTGGTTGCAGTCCCTGTGCACCACAAAAAGCAGTGGATGGGGGGGGGGCTTCCAGAGTGAAGTTGATGCACAATATGGCACAGGGCGCTGCAGCCAGGGAAGAAATTGGTAATCCCTCTTGTGCCACCTGAAATGCCTTTCACAGCCCAATTCTATTCATCCCCTCCCCCGCCAATGCAGCGGCACCAAAATGGCAGCCGCTTCATCCTGTGCAGGGGGGAGGGGACCAGGAGACCTCCACAGGGCAAGGGGACGTTCAATCCCCTTCCCCCTGCATAAGGCTCTTGACCCGCAATGGGTCTCCTCGGTGCTATGCTAGCAATTTAGCTAGCATAATTACGAGGAGAGGAAAGGGGCAGAGAGGCTGCAGGGAAGAGAGATAGGATCCGGCGCAGGTCGTCCGCAGTGGATCCTCCCCCTCCCACAGCCTCCCTGCCCTTCATTATGCCACTGTTACATCCTCCCCCGCCCCTGTTCCACCCTCTCCCCACTGGCTCACCGTTCTCGGCGTGTGTCCGGGAAGGCAGAGGCCTTCCCGCCTGTGTCCCCAGCAGTGCACTGGTCGGCGCACTGTCAGGGAGGCTTTTACGACTGCAGTTTGTGCCAGCAAGGGAGGCGTGCCATAGAAGATTGGACTGCCCCATTGTACAGGGGGTCTTTGGATCCAAGATGTTGAATGCTGTGTTTTGGTGTGTGGTTGAGTTTCTTTCAAAATGATTCAAGTAAGAATGACAAACCCTTTGCAGAAAGATTGACACTTTCAAATCCCATTGATTTCAATTAGAAAGTTTTAAGCCTGTGCTTAATACTTTCTCACTGACATCAATGGGACTTAAAAAGTGCTAAACTGAAGCTGGATTGTGCCCTTTGTGTTTACTCCTTTGTAAAGCAGGCCACAATCACATGTTCTCTTTTCCCCAAAACCAAAGTTTCCAAACTATAAAAGTTATCTCACAATATATCTCTGTTCAAGTAGGCTCCAAAGTAATGTAGTAGGAATGACGTAATATGAAAAATGCTATAGAAATTACTAGCAAGAACAATATACTATAGTTAATAACAATCATCAAATGGTAGTGAAAACTTTGATTGGTCTGTAGAAAACAGAGGTAACTGATGCTGAAACTAGAGACAACACACAATCAGAAGCCTCGGGGGATGTGTCTGTTGTTGGACTGTTCATTGTCAGGCTGCTGGGTGGAAAGGAATGGAATTAAATTTCTCTCATGTAAAAACTACCGACTCATTCAACATATCTGCGCCAAGGCTTCCAGAATAGCTCTTTTTCTGAAATGCTAGTTTTCCACATGCAGAGAGGGGTCCGTTTTTCAAGTAGAGAGAGCTATAAACATTCACACTTCTCATCTTCCATCACAGTCCGAAGAACAACCCACAATGGATACAGCACATGAATGGCTGTGGAGTTTTGCTCTTAATCTGACTGAAGAGTTTTGCTCTTATATTCCAGATGGAATGCTGTTATTTACGCATTTTTTCCTTTTTATCTTAATACATTACTTCGGGGTCTCTTTTTACTTTTGCCAGCCATACTTCAAAGCTGTTCCAATGAACTTCTCTGGGCTACAAAGACTCTAGGCTTTAATCTCCACGATGCGGTTCTCTTTTCCCCAAAACCAACATTTACAAGATATAAAGTTGAGGCTATCTTGCAAGATATCTCTTTCCAAGAAAGCTTTGATGTGATGTCCTATGAGACACTTTTTTCCAGGAGGCTTCTAAGCAATCCTCATAAAAAGAATATGCTTGAAAAGTATTTAAACAGACTCTCAGCTAATCCCAGAATGACCCAGAACCCCAAAGAACACATCATACTTTTCAGCCATCCTGTTAAGTTTAGGTCCACAAAAAGGGTATGGCTTGCACTACCACAACAGTTTGAACATACCTGTCAAGTTTAATTGCAGGAGCAAAGACAGAAGGTTGAGTCTCACTCTCAGGGTGACCTTTATAAGTCCCTCAGCTCTTAAATATGGAATGTGATTAAGTTCCAGAAGCTTAAAATGTCCCAGTTATCAGTTATCACCAAACCTTATTATATTCATACCTGTAGTTACGTGGTCATAAAATAGTAAATGGAGCTCTCATTTCAACAACAGTTGAACCAAAATCAGAAAAAATGTATATGTTATTAATAAAATCATTGTTGAATTTACTCAATATATAGCAGGTGAATGAGACATAATGTTTATCATGAATATCTGTGACCTAAGCATATACACATGAGTTTTTTCATACTCCTACACAGAAGCAAAAGCTGTAAGGACACCTACTGATCAATCAAGATTGTGTATGTGTGCCCAAAAGGATAGCCTTTTTTTTTTATAAGGAACAATTTTATAATGATCTTAAGCAACATGTCGGTTGCACACATTATTTATAACATATTTATTTACAGATCCAGTTGTAGGAACAGCTACAAACTAGATCTGGGTTTGTCTGTTTTTAATGCAGAATACCACAACAAACTAACTAAAGTGCTTTCTGCAATTTTAGCATGATGTGCAACAAGTATCATTACAACCCTACACAGAGCACATACTAGAAGGAAAATAGTCATTGATAAAAAATAAATAAATTATCTTCTCCAACGATGCCAAAGACAAATGGCAGATTGAGAGACAGTCTGTTTGTGAAGTATTATTATTATTATTATTATGAAGTAGTATCTCTCCTACTCAAGTTTCTAAGTACTGAAGTATTACGTCTGCAGGTGATGTACAGTCAATCCATTTCTCCTGCTTAAATCATCCACAATTCTTACATGCATTTCTCCACTGGTTATTTTAAATTATGTGACCTTTAAGGGCAAAGCTCCTATTGACCTAGGATTGGGCCTTTTAATCTAGATCCCAAGCCAAAACATGAGAGATGTTTGGAAGTAACATGGAAGAAACATTCAGTACTTCAAACCAGAAGGCTGCAATTTGTAAAAGAGCCAGTTGAAGTTTAGAGAGGCATGCACATGGTCATGGAAGTATATGCGAGAGAGCACACCAAAACAGGCAGCTGGCATGCCACTGTCTAGGAAAGTGAATATCTGTTTTAGAAGTTAGAATATGTAATGAACGCTTTCTAAAAAAATCTGTAATACAGATTTTAATAATTTAAAAGTTCTGTAATCTGTACAGAAATATCTGTAGTGAACAACTGTAACACCCCCAAACCTTCCTCATTTTTGAGACACTTTATTCTCTGCACTCTGTTTTGAATTTATTTTAAACAAAGACCTATCTAGTCATTTTACACACACACACACACACACACACACACACACACACACACACACACACACACACACACACACACACACACACCAATGAAAAACATATAAAGCAAAATATTGAAACACTCCTGGCTGAAACGTTTATGAAATATTATTGCCTTGGGGATAAATGCATGCGAATATTCAGTTCATATGCTGAAAATTAAGTCACAGACCATCCAACTGCTAACTCTTTAGCATAGTTACAAGCACTCTGAAGGGGAGGTTCCTTTACACTCCACCTTTTCCTCCATGCTTTGGAATGCCATGCCACAAGACATCAATTAAACACCACATAAACATAAATGCATGCACAGACAGCATGCGCCATCAAGTCAAACGGTGTTCAAAATGCTAATGTTAATGGAGAGTTGTTTAGAAATACAGATACATAAGCATCCTTTCCCTCCAGACATCGATGTCAAGATCTCTTTAGAGATCATCCGAAAAAAGCAAGATACAGGTTGTATGAACATTGATACAATGACATCAGGAAATGAACTGGGAAAGCCTGTGGCTTTAAAACCATTTAACAAGGCAGCTGAATGCATAGGAGAGACTGAAAATGCTGGTGAGAGGTTCAAGGGGGAGCTGGATTTGTTTGGTAAAATATTTTGGGACTGCACCTCACTGTTCTGATAAAAAGCTTTTCTAAAGCCTTAGATATAATTATACCAGCTGGTCATGACGTCCGATTTTGCAGTCACTAGCTCCAGAAAGCACCAAACTGGGCCGTGAGCTGAACTGAAGTTTTGGACAGTTCTTTCTCACTGCCTTGTGTGAAACTCAGGTGGAACGGAGATGCCCGGCAAACTTGGACAAAGTCTGCCTGTTTTAGAAGCAAAGCTTCCTTGAGCCCCCGGCAGATCTCACCCTGCCCAGCTTTGCTGCTATTCTCCTCCTTTTAAACCAACCCTGGCAGCGTTTCAGCATTACAGGATAGGATTATTGACTGAAATCTTTTCCTCTTAGCGGTAAGGGCTTGATAGTTGGTTTGCAAAGTGGCATTGCAAAGTTTGACTATTACTGCTCAACTAACAAGAACCAATATTTACTCATTTTGCCACTGATGTGGCAGCTGGAGTTGGGGGTGGCGAGTTAGATTATCCCAAAAACTGTAAATATACCATTTATTTTTTGTCGTAATCATTATGTAACTCAGTTTGAATGCAGTCCAAGAGGTACTATAAATACAGGCACATAAGCTGTATACATGGACTTACTTGTACCCAGCATTTAAATACATCGGGTCGCTTGACATCTTGGATATGTTTAATACAAATATGCTCCATGCACAGGTATCAAAATGAGCATGGATATCACTTTTAAATAAAAACTATTATTACTGTATGACTAATTCTGTGTACAAATTATATATAAACAAGCTTGATATATTAGGATATATGTATTGAAGTGAATGAAGGTTTACTTAAGATTTCTCCAATCATCACTTTTGGGAGAGCTCTCTTAAAAACAGGGAGGCACCTTGGTTTAAGATATAGAGATGAATTATCAATGTATTTTTTGAGCTCAAGCTTTTGCATCATCAGGTTACTACAACCATGCCTGGGTGGTGGAAAGTGCAATGTTTTTAATAGGATCCTCCGCACCGCTGGCTATGAGAGGCTGTTATTCCGAAGGCATAATAAATATGCTTGCCATAGTTTACTCAAGTCAAGTGTACATGTTTCATTATAGATCGCCCTAATCCATCCACAGCAGTCATTCAGGAAGCATGTGGTTATTCATAAAACCAGTTCTGTGCACGAAAACAAGGTCCCTCCTCCCCGCCTTCAAGAAGCACTTTTCTGCGCATTAAAAAGGAGAGCGACACTATGCCTTCCCTCCCGCTAAGAAAAAATATCCTGAATATCCGGTATTCTAAGTCCAGCTGGAGGGAGCCATATGTCAATTCCAACCTCATTTGCAACTATCAGCGGTGTGATGATGATTCATGATTCTTTTCTTTCTTTCCTTTTGTGCGAGTGTGTGTGCGCGCGCGCGTACGTGTGTGTGTGTGTGTGAGTGTGTGTGTGTTTGTAAAGGCTCCACAATATAAAAGAGAAATATCCCCTCCGCTTACCTTACTCAGATAGACCACGTTCAGCATAAACACAGGCTGGGGAAGCACAAAGGCTCCGGAATCCCCTGCTGCCTTCAGGGGCTGCGCTCAGGTTTCCTTTGCAAATGATCTGTTGACAAACGGCGGAGGTAGAGGCGAGCGAGGTTTGTTTTGGTTGTGTTTCCCTCCCTCCTCCTCTCTCGCCCCTCTCCGACGATTTCCCCCCCTGCTTTGGATTCCTGACTCCGAATCACCATCTCCACTGGGATGGAGGAGGCAGCGAAGGAGGGGGAGGAGGAGGCTGGGGGAGGCAAGGCAAGGGGGAAGCCATCCTTTCAATCAGTGCTGCGAGCGCCCGAGGATTGCAGAATGAGGAAGCCAAGGAGTCGCTCTTCCAGCCCCGCCGTAATCTCCCCGCGCTCGCGTGTGATGTGGCGGCGGCGGCTCCTGCTGCTACCGCTGCCAGCTAGCTACTGTTGGCGTGTGGGTGTGCGGGGGGGAGGGGGAGAAGGGGATGCGCCGTGGTGGAAATCAAAGAGCAGCAGTTTCCGCACAGCATGGAACGCGCGGACACAAACACACAGAAGCGCGCCCGCGCGCGCCCAAAGGCGCTATTTACATACATGCACACACACATTGAGCCCGCTCCGCTGTCCTCACGTTGCAAAGGCTGGTTCACACATACTTCAAAGTAACAGACATCGAAACACGCCCTCTTCTGCTGGGATAGATACCGACTCAATCAAAGGTACTCAAAAACAGGCGCAAGCTTTGCGGCGGGCCGGCTCTTCTGGTATAATTTTACCCAGCCAGATTGACTAATTATGTGCAGCTTTATCCACGTTCCCTTGGAAGGGCTGAAACACGAGTTACAGAGTTTTAAGTGTCGGTCACTCGAACTTTACCCCGGAATGGGTTTTCTAACGCCACCCTTGAGGCGTGGAAAGTAATCATAAATAAGAAAGGACTTCCCTTCTCATGATGCCTAGAATGGCTTTTCGATACCAGAAAGGTCTCCATACCGACATGCTGTACACAGCTGGAGCTGGAGAACACACAATACGTGGAATTGCTAGGAGGCAACAATTACCAGGTTTAGTGCTAGAACTTGTTTTCAATGTCAAGGGTCAATACTGAGACATATTTAATGGGTGTTTTTGAGCATGTGCAGAGTGTCATTTTCTAACAATTGAAAAATTATCATTGGCACACCAAGTATGAGGTTGGGAGTGTGTTGTGATAGTCGGGCACCATGCGGTCCATTTAAGTTCAGCCCAGACTTTCTGCTCCTGCTCACTTGCTCTCAAACCGTGCTTCAAGCCTGTGTTAGGAGCCATGCCAGGGAGCCCTACATAACCTTGTAAATAAAGTAGGTAAGTTACCAACACCTGAGTAGAACAAACAATCCAGTAGTTAAGGTTTGAAAAGAGAACATGGGAAAAGGGCTTCCAGGGCATTGATTTTTGCACCACCTCTTCTTGCCTGGAATGCTGTGCACATTTACTGTGGAATAAACACTAATGAACTCACGGCCCAGTCCTGAGTAACGTTCTGCCTGCAGAGCGCCATAGAGAGAGTGCCATAGAGAGAGAGTGCCGTAAACACACCGTAAAGCATGTTTCCGGCACCCAGGGAGTAAGGGCCGCTGGCAGAGGAGGAGCTAGGGTCTGGTGCACCCAGTGCCCATGAAATTTTTCCAGCCCCCTTGAGTCCCAAGAAATTCATTATGTATAATAATAATAATAATAATAATAATAATAATAATAATAATAATAATCCCAAAATATTCACAGAAATGTAATATTTCATCCCCCCCGACCGTTACAGTATAGTACACACCCTAATAAAAATGGGTCCCCCTATGGGGGAGAAAGGTGGGATATAAATTCAATAAATAATAAATATAATATAATTTATTATTATTAAACTGCACCCCCTGGGTCCCCAGCCCCCCTTAGCTATGCCACTGGCTCCTGGATGCCCCTACAGCGGTCGGAACAGGTAGGTTTTGCACCAGCCAGTGCAGGGGTGAGGAGAGGGCAGGCCGGGCGGTGAGGAAGACTGGCCGTTGGGTGAGCCAGCCTGGGAGGCGGCAGAGATAGTGGCGGCAATATCCTGCTCCCGTTTCCGGGCTTGGCGGCCTTTTCCCCACGGCCCAGGATATATGCCGGCTTGAGATGAGGTTACATTCTTGCTACATTTGAGGCGGCCCATTGGGGCCAGGCAGCCCTACACTGAGGGAAGGGAACAAATATTCCCATCCCCCGAGGAGCCCCGGGCCACAATGGAGCGGCCCAGGAAGGGTACAGGATCCTGCGGCTGGCCCTAAGGGGGGGGAACTATTGGGCTGTAATTATTGTAACTTGTGAGTAGGATCGGGCTGTGATTCTTCTACTCCTGAGCATGTGCAAACTGTGTGTTATCTGCCTTTTACTTCACACACAAATGTGCACACAGTGCCACTTACAGTTTAATCCTAAACATATCTACTTGGAAGTCAGTCTCTCTGATTTTCCTACAGCTTTTTCTTTAGTGACTTGTTCCAGAATTCATAGAAACGTGCATGTATATGCGCGCGCGCACATACACGCACATGCAAGCATAGTGTAGAATGTGATTAATCTAAAAAGCCATCGTGTCTGAATTTGCCAGAATTAATTTGCAGGGAGCATGTCGTCCATCCACTGCATCCAAGACACCATTGCTCTGTCTTCAGCTCTAGGATTTCTCCCAATCCTGAAAACTTCAAAACTCTTTGTTTTGTCACAACTTTCCCACTACTTGCACCCAAAACACGGACTGCTTATCTCAGGGAAGCCACCCACATGTATGCAGTGATGATTTTAAGTTTCTCAAAGCTGAGCTATGATGAAGCATAGAGCAAATTAAGATATCTTTTATTGGCATGACAACCTAACCCTGAGCTGCTAATGTGGATAAGGTGTGCAACAGGGGTAGATGCAAGACATCATGTGCCCATCAATGTACTTCTGCCCACAAAGGAAATAGTTTCAGGTTTTATTTCCTCGCCCTTTCAATCAGTCTCTGATATCATAGCAATTCCTTTCATATCATCTAGTTATATATTTCATCTCTCATTTCTCTTAAGCCATTTCTCTTACCTGTCCTAGAAAGGAATGACTTTTACAAATGGCCTTTTAAATAAATTGTATTTATTTCTTGGGGGGGAGAGGAATATTTGCTTTATGGTTCTTCCTATTTTCAGTGTTTGGATTACAACATGAACTTTCTATGAGTTCTTCACACCACCATATAGATTGCATAACAGTTCTCCTGAATTCTGGTCGCATGAATTGCTTTTCCTTGCTAAAAATGTGCCTTAATTGCTATCCCCACCCCCATTAAGTTTTCATCAAGTTTTCCTCTTTCAGTGAGGAAATATTCTATGTTAAGAGTGATCTATGGTTTACTGTAGTAAACTAGATTTCCTCAGTCGCAGAGCCCCCATAGTAGTCCACTATGATATTTGTTCTGCTCTCAGCACTCATACATTGTTGGTTTAGTAAGTGAACAAATGTTCTGAATGGTATTGTCTACAACCATTTGCTCCAAGGTGGTGCATATAAGGATTTTATACTGTATAAGAATGAGTTGTACTTTCATAGGAGTTTAGTTTTTTTGCTGTTTTCTGTGGGAGCATGCTTTGTTTTTTCAGGAAGAGGTACGGGGACTCAAATAGGCCAGCGGGTGGAGCAGTGGGTTAAACCGCTGAACCATGAGCTGTCGATCGAAAGGTCGGCAGTTCGAATCCGGGACGGGGTGAGCTCTCGTTGCTTGGCCAGCTCCTGCCAACCTAGCAGTTCCAAAGCATGTTAATGTGAGTAGATAAATAGGTACCGCTTGCGGGAAGGTAAACAGCGCTCCGTGTTCCAGCCGCATGCTACGCGCTGTGGCAAGGAGAGTCATTCCGGCCACATGACCACGGAGGCGTCTTCGGACAACGCTGGCTCTTCGGCTTTGAAATGGGGATGAGCACCACACCCTAGAGTCAGACACAACTGGACTTAATTGTCAGGGGTCACCTTTACCTTTACCTTATGGGGACTCAAAGCCCCTCTTCTTAATCCTGCGTCTGTGGGGGAAAGGCTGTGATTGCAAAGTAGTGAGGAAAAGGCATTTGTCATGTTCTCAGAAGTGTTTTTTTTTTAATATTACTGTACAAGTGTCAGACTTCATATTGCAAATGGGTTTGGGGCTGTGCCCTGTGAGCAATGGTACCAATTAAACCCTGCCATTACAAGCCACACTAGGCCTACCCACAAGTTGGAGGCCATGGTGCAAGCCAGTGATGTCACCTCAGCCCAATTATCCAACTTCGTTTGACAAGATATGTAACAAAAATGCCTGACCAGTCTGGCAAAACCAAAGCAGCCCATTGGAAGGTGAGAAGTTGCTCAAACTATGACAGCTTTTTCTAAACTGTGAGTCGGGACCCACTTGGTGGGTCGTGACCTGATTTCTGGTGGGGTGTGAGTGGAGCCTTCAATGATATACAGGAGTGATGGAAAGAACAAATAATTAATTTCCTCAAGCCCTGAGGCCATTCAAAAATCAGATAGCTGCTAATTGCCCTGCAAACAGCTGATCTCCTGTAGTTTGCAAGCTTGTGTAAATATAGGGAGATAAATGTTTGACAGCACAACCCTATCCAGCTCCTCCACTGTTGCAGCAGTGGTGGAGGGAGAACAGGTGGCTTTGAGAGGTAACGGGGATTTAAATTCCCTTTAAAGGGGGATGTAAAGGGAATTTAAATCCCATTTCCCTTCCAAAGCCTCCCGTTCTGCCCTCCACCACTGCTGCACCAGTGGAGGAGCTGGGTAGGATTTTTTTCTGGTGTTTTTTTCCCCCCACGTCCGTCAATGATAGGTGATGGGGGCAGGTGAAGGCTGGGTCATAAAACTAAGAAGCCCCTCAAGTCTTGAGGCTATTTATTAGGGCTGCCTCATTACGAGAAATGGATTGAGGTTTTTTTTGTAAATAAATAAAAAATTATTACTTGTAAATAAATAAAAATATTATTTGTTTCTAGATAAGCCTTGTAAAGCTAGGTGAGTTCTGTTGAGTGTCATTTTAAAAAGTGGGTCCTGGTGCCAAAACGTTTGGGAACCACTGAACTATGACTTAAGAACAACTTTCAGTTAGAGTGTATTTATTATATTTATTGACTGCGCAATCCTATACTAACTTCAGTCGGCGGAATGAGCGTTCCGCCATCTGAAGACATCGCAAAAGTGCCGTAGAGCACTTTCGTGATGACTCGCAAGCAGGGAAGGCCAGCGCAAGGCCAGCCTGCCCTGCTCTGCCGCCTGGACCGTCTCCCACCCGCCGCCAGACCCAGGTAAGGATCCAGTGGAGGGGGGCGGTTTGGGAGCAAATGGTGGGGGCTGATAGGCCCAGCTGATCGGGGAGGGGTTGGGGATTGGCCTCGGCCAAATCCTGACCCCCGCCGATTGGCTGAGCCATTACACGGCCTCCTCCAACTTACGCCAGCAAAATAGCTGGCGGAAATCCAAGGAGGCCAATCAGCCCTAGCCGCAGTTACACTTGGGGAAGGGGATGAGCGTCCCCTTCCCCGAGTAGACTTTCCGCCGCGGTGAACCTGCTGCAGGCTGCCCGCGATGGAGCTCAGGATCCAGTGGGCGGCGTCGACCGCCCGGTGGATCTTTACAACAGGATTGGGCTGCCCGCCATCTGTATGTCTGCTTTCTTACATGAAATATTCAAAGCAGCTCTGCTGAAATATTCAACTGCTTTCTGTTGTGAAATATTCTATGAGAGGGGCCATTGCTCAGTGGTAGAGCACATGCATTGCACACAAAAGTCTCAGGTTTATCTCCAGATGTCAGAGAGAAAAATGTCTGTCTGAAATCCTTGGGAGCCACTACCAGGCAGTGACAACAATACTCAGCTGGATGGAGCAATGATTGGACTTGGTTGAAGGCCTCTTCCTATGTTGCTAGCTCACAAGCGCCCCCTCACACATGCAGGTGTTTCAAGGGAGCTTGTCTTCTAACAATTAGTTAGTCAGACAATGCCATCACCCTCAGCTACAGAGGCGACGGTGATGGAGGATTCTTGCCTGTCCACTGCCCGGTTTCTTGTTAGCTTTCCCAGCTGAGCTTGGCTTGAACCCATGACTTGGCAGTTAACAGGGAACAGTCTTCCTTCTCCATTGCTACTGTAGTTATGGTTAGTGGCATGAAGGGGGCCTCACATCCATTACTGGGTGATGGTGGGAAGCAGCGACAGTAGCGGATCCTCACTACCTCCGAGCTTGGCTGTGCATGGTTGGTTGTAGACCCTCTGACATTTGCCTCATGAGGCCCCACCTTTAACCAGTGATGTAGACTCAAGTCTATTGAGTCGGACTCAAGTCACATCAATGACTTGACTCGGCCATTGTAAAAGACTCGAAAGACTCAACTCAAGACTTGGAGCCTTTTATGACAGGTTGAATTTTATTCAGGTTTAAACCAGTTTCCCCCATTAAATAGATAGGTAAGTAAAGGTGACCCCTGACAATTAAGTCCAGTTGTGTCCGACTCTAGGGTGTGGTGCTCATCCCCATTTCAAAGCTCAAGAGCCAGCGTTGTCCGAAGATGCCTCTGTGGTCATGTGGCCGGCGTGACTCTCCTTGCCACAGCGCGTAGCATGCAGCTGGAACACAGAGCGCTGTTTACCTTCCCGCAAGCGGTACCTATTTATCTACTCACATTAACATGCTTTGGAACTGCTAGGTTGGCAGGAGCTGGCCAAGCAACGAGAGCTTACCCCGTCGCGGATTCGAACTGCCGATCATTCGATCGACAGCTCATGGTTCAGCGGTTTAACCCACTGCACCACCCGCTGGCAACCAAAAACTTAGGACTTGGGGGCAAAGACTTGGGACTTGCCTCAAGACTTGGAGTCAGAGACTTGATCCACATCCCTGCCTTTAACATATAAAAACGCAACAATCTTATCCATTCCTAGTAGCTGCCTCTACAATTACTTAATAAATAAGTGGGGAAAATGAGGAAGAAAGGGAATGTTCATAAGCCTTCATCCTTATGTTCTTCTCTAGATTGCCCCACCGGCCCATCTGGTTGTAGTCTTCAGTGCCCATTCCCTGTCACAGCTGCTCTCGGTGTTTTTTTTTTTTTTGTAAAGTCATTGTCAGTGCCAGCTTGTGGTTTGGTGAATTATTTCAGACTTGCCCTGTGGTTTCTTCTCTGGTCCTCCCTCTGCAGTTCTATTAATGGAAGGTTACAAGACATCGCAAAGGAGAGCAGCAGATCAGTGAAAGCAAAGTACACATCCAGGAAGGACAAGCCATGGGTAAGATGCAGTTTTAAAATGAGCCACAACCTTCAGGATTTGGGCTGTTTTTAGAAAATGAAATTGATTCCTGTTCTTTTGTTCTGCTTCAGCGGGTCTGAAGTTTTCAGTGTTTTAGCCAGGACAAAGCTGGACCAACATGAAGAAAGTGCTGGGAGGGCAGAAAATCCTCTGCATAAATTAGAGATCACAAACAGAAAACCCCTTTGAACTGAACAGGCAAATGTCGATAAAATGACAACAAGCATTTAACTTTCCCAGGCTGACTTTGTTCCAATCTGGACATTGCTTTGGATGGAATTCTAGTGGATTCTCAAGTCTTCCGGAAACCAGCCAAATTCATTCAAGACATCCTAGTCATGTAGGGTTGTCTATACATTTACATAATGTGCTCCTCATTATACCAATTAAGAGCAATTTTGCCTGAATGAAATATGAAACTCAAGCTGAAGGGCAGGCTCTTGATAATTTCCCCACATTTTTAGCTCTGGCCATTCTTATTTTCCCCACTTCTTCTCACTTACCCTGTTCCTTTCCAGGGAGATTAAGAGACTGGAAGGCCTTCTGATGATTTCTATTTAGGGTCCAACATCAAGTTGTCAACACACAGCCACATCCTCTCCTCTCCCGACTGCCACACAGAGAGACAGCTATTATGCATGCCTTTATGTTTATGTTTATGTATAGGCAACTCTACATGACTAGGATGTCTCGAATGAATTTCATAAAGGAATCAGGCTTTCCCTGTCTTGAAAACCTGGAGTGGTACAATGTAGTGTACCACTACACTTGCCTTTTTTAACATCCTGCTGGCACAGGTGGAGTGCTGCTGCTTTTTTATGCTCCTGTTTTAATTGTAATTTGATGTGTTTTTATTAATTTTAGATGATGTTTTTACTAGCTTTTGTGGATTGTTTTTATTGTTTTAAATGTGATTATTTTTTGTATTATGTATCCCATGTTGTAAGCCACCTTGGGTCCCTTCGGGGAGAAAGGCGGGGTAAAAATATTGTAAATAAAATAAATAAATAAATAAATAAATAAATAAATAAATAGTGGTTCAGCTATTCAGCTGGCTGGAAAGAATAAAGGAGGAAACATGTAGCCACTCTGCTATATCAACACTCACAAGTACAAGACTGTGGGCCCAACCCTATCCAACTTTCCAGCACTGATGCAACCATGCCAATAGGGGGGGGGGGAATCACGGAGGTCTCGTCAAGGTAAGGGAACCCTTGAGGCTGCATTGCGCCCGCATCAGTGCTGGAAAGTTGGATAGGGTTGGGCCCCGAGCTGCGAATAAGGGCTTTCCTGGTTTGAATTGTGCATCTGCCAGGAACTCACTAAGGGCCCTTTGTCAAGGCACTTTCCGTCACCTGCAGTACAGGAATAATAATAATACCATACAAGATTTGTTGTTCAGTCGTTAAGTCGTGTCCGACGCTTCGTGATCCCATGAACCATATCCCGCCAGGCCTTCCTGTCCTCCACTATCTTCCTGAGTTCACTCATTTTCATGTTCATTGCATCGGTGATGCTGTCTAACCATCTCATCCTTGGCCTTCCCCTTCTCCTTTTGCCTTCAATCTTTCCCAGCATCAGAGTCTTCTCCAGAGAGTCCTCTCTTCGTGTTAGGTGGCCAAAATATTTGAGCTTCAGCCTCAGTAACAAGGTAATACATGTGAAGGGCTTGGCACATTCAAAAAGCACTATACAAATACCAAGTATTATTAAACAGAACAGTGGTGATAGTCACGTTTGTCTTAATCACTGATCTGGATGTGACTAGACAATATAATAGGAAGGGAAAGCCTTTATTTAAATTGCTTCAATGATATTTATGGACTGTATATAAACCATGTCAACATACAGTCTGTTTAGTACGGTAGAGCTGCAGTCCTACACACATTTTCCTAGGGGTAAGAGCCATTGAACATAGTGGGACAGCTGGTCAGCCTCAACCTTCCAAAGATCTTGTCCACTTCCTCAGGCTGAACATGCTGAAAAGTATCCATAGCAACCGAACAAGCAGAAGCATTCAGCACATTCATGAATTCAGCAATTAATCTAGAGTAGAAATTGGAGAGGATATGAGCAATTTTATCCTCAGAGTGTCTTGCAGAGAGGTCTCTGAGGGGTCCTCCTCACCTCCATGCAGACCAAGATGCTACAAACCTCTCAAAGCTCAAACAGTCCCACTGGCAGTCACTGAGATGCAATGGTGGTGGAAAAGTAGGATTTTCTCATCACCATGAAGTAGGATATAAAATGGGATCTAGTCCACTTTCAGTCAGATTTGTACCATGTCTTTCTTCAGTGTTGCTCTAGCCCACATCTCTACCGTTTCATCATGGACAGCTCCGTAGAAAACCATGGTGCTGATCAGCAAGCAAGAGAGGGTGGTTAGGAGAATAATTCTAATACATCATTTTTAGGTCACTCCTTTCTTATACTGTATAGTTGCAACCAGTGATCAAATTCTGCTATGGCATCTTTATGACTGAGCATTACTGTACTGTGCTACTTTGCTTCTTGAATCAGTGGTTCTCCTGGGCTCCATAGATCCCACTGGGATCTGTTGCGGTTAAGGAGAACTTACTTTGTTAATATTACATAACCATAATCACAGTCCTTTTTGCAGTATATCAACTTGCTACTGGGATGTTGGGTGCTATAACACCCTATAAGAAAGATGGCATTATAATGTTATATGGAGATTAAAAATTACTTTCTGCCCATAGATTAGGGATTCCAGGGGTATACATGCCCTTGGGGGGGGGGGAATATGAGAACCAAATGATGGCGGTATGGGACTTGATCTCTGAACAATTACGGTAAATAAATGTTAGATTCGATTATTAACTATCACCATTATCAATACGGATTGAGGCATTCTGTTCCTATCCATATGTAAAGTAAAACCAAGCTATTGATGTCATTTGAAGTCATAAAGGTAAAGGTGTCCCTTGGACATTTACCTAATACGACTGGTGACAATGATGATTTTGACAGTCTGGCAAAGGGGGTATGAGGACATATTGGGCAATCCATTGGAGGTCTGTATTCATAAAAAGGTTAAGAACCCCTGATCTAGATGGTTATATCATGAGGTAAGGATAACAGATTTGTATATAACAGATATCCTATAACCCTATAACAGATATCACGCAAGAGTGTGATAAGTATGAACCCATTGGTGTAATGATCCCAGGGTGTTCTAATTCTGGAATTATCAACTCCAAATATGTAAACTCTTGGGCCAGTACACAAAGAAAATGCATCTTACAGAGCTGGCTGTGGTCTGAATCTGTACGTTCCAGATACAGAATATATTCACAAGCCCACGCTTGGAGGTGGCGAGTTGGGCTTGCACAAGGTATTATGTCAACCATCACATTGAGATAATCCTTCCAGCATCATACAACAGGGCTTGATATTATAAAAAAAATGTCAGCATGTTGTGAATATGGATTGTTTTTATTTATCTTCTAGGTTTCAGAGACATGATCTACCACACGTTTTCCAACTTATTCCAGCAACCATGAGGATTAGAATAACATTTTTTCCCCATAAATGAACATTTAGGGCTCCTTTCCACATTATAATTCAGAGAGGTTGGATCAGTCTCGCCTGTACCTGAATGGTTTTGATACACTGATGCAGCTATAGACATCTGTTTCTTCTGCAAGACTCCAGAAGCGACTTGGCAGCCCATGTGGCTGGTCTCAAAACTGATATGTCTTGTATATCATCATGGTTCTTTGCTTTATACATTTAGATACATCTTCAGACGCAATTCATACATGAGAAAAGAAAGACAGTTGAAAAATGACTCTCAGTGTTTCAGAATACTTAGAAATTCTCAAGGAGTACTTCAGGGACCCTTAAAGAGATCCCTCTGGCTGTGTATAATCCACCTCTGACTCAAACAATCACTGCTTGATAGTAAAAGGCAAAAGCTCTATGAAGGCTTACTGTACTTGCCATTAAATCAAGACTTGGTTCCAGAGGCTCCACAGTAAATCAGAACTGTATCACTCCAACAATTTAGGAAGTGAATTCAGTTGATGTAATCCACAATAGGTTGGCAGGTCAGGGTGAGGGAGGGGCTGTAGTTTGGGGATAAAGCACCAATCTTCTGTGCAGGTGATCCAGGTTCAGTCGCTGATGACATCTCCAGTTAGACCTGGGAAAGACCTCTCTCTGAAACCCTCGAGAGCTGCAACCAGTCAGAGCTAAAATGGACCAAAGGTCTGATTCAGTGTAAGGTGGCAGCTTCCTATGTTCCGAATGGATCAGGATCGAGCCTTTAGGATTCTTTTTCTGTTTCCTCAATGTAAATATATGTGATATATTTTAAAAATGTTGTTGCTGGGGGCCACGTTGGCTAAGAAAATCTTTGTATTTTAATTTCTTTAATGATATTTATGGGCTTTAATAAGAACATGTCAACATATGGTCTGTTTAGTAAGTTAGGGCTACACTCCTACAGCTTGTTCTTATTACAGAGTACATCCGTTGGACTTCTGACAGTGCAAATAAACATGTTTGGTGGAATCGCTTCCTCATTGCTTGACCAGTTGTGCAATCAAATTTGCATTAATAGGTTTAAAATAGTTCTGATTTGGAATGGTAGCGTTTTGCATTGATGCAAATAGAGGAGGTTAAAGGAGACGGTGTGATTTTCCACCCTCCCACCTCTATCTTTTGATTGTGCATTATCCATAAGCAGACCAGGACTATTTCACATATACTGTATTACTACACTTCCCTGACTAGGGATGCTGTTATGAACATATTTGCTATGCCACCTCATTGTAATTTTCAGACCTGCCAAGAGTATATATAAAAATGATAACAGAGAACATACTGTCAAGTTCTGGGCTCCAAAATGACAAAACATATTGGTTGTTTTTCCTTATTGATTAAAAGTACTGTACAAAAAATAATTCATCAGGGTCTTGACTTGGCAGTTAAAAGTTTCCTAGAGAATTATCATAAAACATTCTTCCTTTTGGGGAGGAGAATGAGTTTTCTGATAGTTCATATGTTAATACACATGCCTCGCTATCTCCATGTGCATGAATCTCATCACATGAGATGGAAATTGTATTTTGTTGTATTGTGACAAAGGAGGGACATTGCCCAGTTGTGATGCCCCCTCTCATTCTGCCCCAAATGTTGTGGCAATGCTGCCTTACCTGGCAGTCCACCCCGCCCCTACACTGCATCTGCATGCACACTCAATAGAGCTGGGTTTAGCATAATGGCTAAGACTGCGAATCAGAACTTCCTTGGTTCAAATCTCACTTCTACCATGAATTCACTAGGTGGCCTTAGGGAAGCCACTCCCTTTCAGTCTCAGTCATCAGCATCTGCAATATGGGGAGAATATACAATGTTGTAAGGATAACAAGATAATATGTGAAGAACGTTGGATGCTCAAAGCCACAATACAATGCTAAGGGCGCAATCCTGCGTAATGCAGGAACAGTGGAGCGAGCACTCCGCTGTTCCAAGACATCATGAATGTGCCGTAAAGCACGTTCGTGATGCCTCGGGAATAAGGGAGGCCGGCGCAAGGCCGGCCGGCTGCCCTCACTCCACCGCAGGGATGACCCCACGACCACCAGAGGAAGGTAAGGCTCCCGGCAGCGGGCGTGGGGGTGGTCTGGGTGGTGAGGGAAGGGGCCCATTGGCCGAGCCAGCCCAGGAGGGGGTGGGGATGGCGTCCGCCATATCCCCATCTCCGCTTGGGCCAGCTCAGAGTAGACCTCCGGGCTGCAGCAGCGCAGCCTGGGATGGGGATAGGATCCAGCAGGCGGCCCTGGGCCACCGGCCAGATCCTTACGGTGGATTGTGCTATAAGTCTTGGAAATCAACCCAAACATGTCCATGCTAACTAGCGAACAGGAAATGTAGTTGTTTAAAAAGGAGAAATCACCTAGTAATATGCATCGAGCAAAACTATACAGAATGGTGCAAACATCAAAACGCAAGCATTCACCACAATTGCCCTCAATAGCAAAGATACTGGCCCCAGATTTGGTGCTGGCAATTGTCTACTGAAAGATCCAGCAAGCAGAGGTCCTAGATACACACTCAGAATAGTCCAAAATGTGAAGAAAGTATCCAATTGCAGAACAGATGTGCTCATCAAACAGGCACTTGTGTTCAGGTTTTTTGAACAGGCAGTACTTGAAAGCTTTTTTTTTTTAATATCCTTTGAGGTTAAACGACTGGACAACAACAACAACAGATTTCTGAATGTGGAATGATTTGTTTGCACAAGCCAACTGGCACCTGGTTGGTGGGCAAGTGGCATGCTGGCATGTCCATTTGCTTGTCACCGACCAAAGCACTCTGATGGCTATAGAAAAACCACACCTGGAATAGTTGCCTAAAGAAAGTTCCAGAACTAAGAACAAGTCTATTTTACTGCCAGTGCTAAGATACAGCAACCTTCATTTTGGTTGCTGCTTACACTAGTGGTGCTCCCTCTGTTGAAACCGTAGAGGAACGGCAGCTGAAAAAGACTGCACCTTGTGAGACTGGATGAAAACTTGACAGTTTATAGCAGTGTTTAAATATATGGTTGCAAACATGAATAAGCACATGTGCAGACAACGAGGGACTTTGCAAGGGTAACGAGAAGCCGAGGAACAGCTGAAAAAGTCTGAACTGGGGGCATTGTGATTATCCTGATGAAGATCGACCAAATCTGTGTACAACCACTCCTTGCCTTAATGTTCTTTCAAAAAGCGAGTCCCATTTCCTCCAACCTTCCCAACGAATTCAACTTATTAGTGATCTGAATGCTGATCCCAGTCACCTCACTTAAGACTGGTTGTGTGTCTTGCTTTATTTTATTTCTAAAAGTACATTTCAATGTTCACTCACCACAATGTTTTTATACAGGAAATTTCATGAAAAAGAGATGCTGAATAGAGGGAGGTGTGTTTGTGGCGACAGAAGCACCAACCAATTTATGGTGTATAGATAGGCTTACCAGATCTCTAACCGGGACAGAGTGCTAGACCTTTAGGAGAAGGAATGTGGGCAGGTGTAGCTTGTTAAACCCTTAGAGCACAATCCTAGGCATGTCTACTCAGAAGCAAGCCCCACTGAACACAATGGGGCTTGCTTCTGAGTAGATATGCCTAGGATTGTGCTGTAAGGTTTAACAAGCTACACCTGCCCACATTCCTTCTCCTAAAGGTCTAGCACTCTGTCCCGGTTGGAGATCTGGTAAGCCTATGTATAGAGGCAGTTTCTGATGCCAACTGGTACTACTGGTTTCCCCTCAGCTTGACTAGAATGTGTGGTGAGCACACTGTCATAATGGCTGAGCCTCTCAAACTATGTACATCTGTATGTAACGCAAGAAAAATTACATCGGTGAGGGCAAACAAATAAACGTACTTAAAAATAAAATGAAACAAAGCTTTGGGAAGCTGCAGTCTTGAGCAAGGGCTACATGGGAAGGAAAGGGGCTGCTTGATTCTTTCCTCACCAACTATTTTTCAGTTCAAAATCCACCCAGCTGCTTTTCTCTTGTGGAGAAAAATATATGGGTGCCCTGCATCATGAAACTTCTAGTTTGACCCTTAGATAGGATTACAAATGCACAATTGCTGCCAAAAGGAATGCTTACAAGCCCTCAAATTATCTTCTAGGAAGTGTATTGCTCTTTGTGGTATTATTTAGAGGCAGTTTTATAGTCTAAGATCTTCACAAACCTTCCTGAAAATTAATACCTTCAGAATTTGTAGTCAAAGGTTATTTGCTTGTTCACTTCTGTTTTTTTTAAAGGCAATTGAAATGCTTGGATATGAGTTTTGTATTTCTTCTTCTTGTTGTTGTTGCCTTGTTTGCTGATTTTTTTAAAAAAAAAATTCCGTTTGATTTTAGCTGAAAAATACCTAAAGTCGATATTACTACTCTAATACGACGTGCTATATCGGGTCCATATAGATGTAACTTTAAATAGTGGTGCCACTCTGAAAACCTGCTTATTGTTTTCTGCTCCTAGGAACCATTTTTCTCTGCAGGGTTGAGCTTAGGGAAAAAATAGCCTGTGAGTTAGCAGCATAAGCCAGCTGTGCACTGTGATGATTGGCCAGCATCGGACATCTCGAACTCTTCTGTCTCTCTTCCTCATCACAGTTTGCAACTCTTTAAAATTGATTGGACTCTTTCTTTGAACTATGTAATGGATCAATGTTCAAATGAATAAACATATATGCAACACTTTAAAACATTGTATGGGTGGAGAGGCCAACTGAAGCATTCAGGGTGGGGCAGGATTGATCCATTAACTAGTGTTTGATTCAATGGTACGCACATGTTGAAGGAAAAGATTAGACTGGTCCCAACATCAACCAAAGAAGGATTCTGCTTCCCCTCTCCTGGTCAGAAACAATACTCTGCTCCAACTGCCATTGGCACTAGGACTACAGAGCAAGGGGAAAGATACCTGGCCTCCACCATTGGCTAGAGCAGGGGTTCTCAAAGTTGCATCTAGTAACATTGAGTCTTTGTGGGGGCGGGGTCAGCAGTGGTGGTGATCCCTGGGATTGCCAGCAGCAGGAAAGAAAAAAGTTGATTTTTGTACTTACCAGGGGTTACCGTCAGCAGGGGGGGGGGATGCATAGGATTGGGCCCCAAATGAATGATACCACATTGCATATGAAGAATTGAGAATCTGCCACTATGCACCGAGTCCTGAGCTATGCTTTTCTTTTGCTGCCTTTGCTGTAGGAAAGCAGCAATAGAGAAGTACCGGTAACTGAAACAAACAGAACTGCTCGAGGCCCTGATAAAACCCGACAATAACAGTGCTCTAAAAGTCAATCTTGTGAAGATTGAAGCAGCCAATCCTTCCTGTAATGATTGTGAAAGTTTTCACAGCGCAATCCTGTAACCTTGCACCGATGTAACAGTAGATGCACCGGTGTAAGTGCACTTATGCCAGTGTAAGTGCACTTACACTGGTGCATCTGCTGTTACACCAGTAAAAGGTACACAGGATTGCGCTGCGAGTCTATTTATTTTTGGAAAATCAGCAGGCAGGTCCAGCATTCTTGAGAACCCATAAAGGAATATTCTTGTTTCCATAGACATGGTTCTTCTAGGATCCCAAATGTGCTGTTATCTTTGATGAAAAGGAAAGGGTAGAGGGCCTCAAACTGATACTAAATCAAATGAGCAGGTATGGTTCAAAGGTATTTTTCTTTACTGGAGCCAATTAAAAAGAATGGTCAGTCACAACATACTGCCAAGTTTGAAGACTACTGGGTCTTATGGGCAGGGCTTGGGAAGGTGTCGGGCCCCCACCTTGCTTAGAATGTTTTTCCAAGATACTTCTGACTTGGGGGGGGGGAATAGCTCAGTTTGATGACTCCAGTTCTAGAATGAGCTGGGCAGTGGGTGGGCTTACCCCTCATTAGTTAGCACCAGCTCCCGATTTGTTTCCAGGAGCAACTCAAGGTGCTGGTGACAACCTTTAAAGCACAAAATGATTCAGGTTTAGGGTACCTGAAGTGCCTTACACTATATAATTACCATATATCTGCCTGCACATTGAGGTCTTACACCGGATCTTGCTGCCAACAGAGGTTAGGTTGGTGGATATAATTTCTCAGTAGTTTCCCAAAGAATGTCTATCATGTTTCTTTTTTGAGTCTAGTCTCCAAATCCTTGGAATTATCTGCCATGTGCATTTACGTTGCACTAAACACCTGGGAGCAAGTCACATCAAATTTAACAGGCCTTGTTTCTGTAGACATGTATAGGATTGTGCTGTTATCTACTTAATTTTTTTTTAACCAGTCCTGCCTGTTAGTAGAAATTTAGGGTGCCACAGGAGATGTTGGTCATTTCCAATATTCTAGATCTCTTGCAGTAAACGCTGTGTAATGTTGTTCAAGGCTGGGAGGGATCCTTGAGGAGAAGAGATCCCAACAACAAACCTTAGAGAAGCTAGAAAGTCCCTGAATGAACCTGGGGGGTTGTTTTGTTTTCCAGAACAGCCGGTTATCAAAAATGCTTCTAGTTGTCACAGTGCTAATTCAACATTGCCTCCAGGTTTAAAACCTGGGAGGCTCTTAAAAGTTCATCGACCAGGAAATGGACTGACATTTGGACAGCAGGGCTCCAGATGCCAACATTAACATCAGAAGGGATCAGTAGAGCCCTATGAGCTGTGTCAAACATTGGTAGCACAGCTCTGCTGTGAAGCGATTCCAGGAACAGGCTGTTTTTGTGAATGGCAGGCCCAACTGTTAAAAATAAGGATAGATTATCTAGTGCTGGTATTCTTGTATATAAAAAAGTGCTTTGCCTTCCTGCTCTTGAGTTTGCAGAGTAAATGGGGATCTACATAGATCATCTGTAATTCAGCGTCTGCCATTCTTCCATACCTTATTGTGCCAAGAATAATCACTTTCACATTCCTTGGTTATTTTTAGCTCGTTTTGGCTACTGGATGTCTGAAGCCGAAATCCTACAGCTATGTATTCTGGAGTAGTCCCATAGATACCAGTGGGAGCATTATAGGCCATCCTAAAGGTCATCCTAAAGGGAGAGAACAGCATGGGTCTAACTTCTTCCCACACAGTCCAACAGTTTGCATTGGCCTGTGTCACGTTGGTCCCAGGGCATGCTACTTCTTGGGGTGATGCAATATTACAGGGAGCCTTGACAACCAACCACTATGTCACTCCCAATCATAGTAGTTCTCCCCTTAGTCCTCTACAACATGGTCCATCCGTACCCCACAGATGCGACAACTGAACTCCCACTTCTTCCTATGCCAGAGCTGCTCCACTTTACAGCTCAGCAGTGGCAACAGAAAGAATGGGAAAACCAATTAGCTTATTAAAGCCAAATGATCTCTATCACCATGTTGGGTTGCTTGGGACCATATATAGCTTCTCTGGTCAAAGGAAGATATATATATATTAGCGTTTCATAAAGAGAAATGTATTTAAAAAGCAATTCAATAAAAATGAAAGCCCATCTACCTTCTTACTGAAAGGCCATAAAAGGAAGAGCTTCAACAACAAGCAAATTACATAATCTAAGACAGCAAAGTAAAACAATAAACTCTAACTAAATCTTACATACAGACTTGATCTGGTTTCCCAAACAGTTGCCATGCTACATAGCATCCCAGGACACCAGGCTCAAGCTCTAGGCTTCAAGCTTAAGATTTCTAGCTTGTCACCTAAGCAAAGGAAACTCCTACCCAAATTTATAGTACTGGAGTCCAAACCCCAGAACCCCAGCATTATCCCACCAATATAATGACTCCCAAAACTCTACTGAGTCATGATTAACTACTCAACTCTCAAGCACATCTCTAATTATTTGCACCTGAGGTGTTCTTACTCTCCTGTCCTCTACAGTCAGGTAAAACTTAGCTAGATAGCCAGTCAAATGTTTTCCCCTTTAATTGTACACTTTATTCTCTTCCCAAGAAATCACACAGGGTTCCCACTTCGGACCTATAAAGATTATATATTTCATTACATTACATTTCAACACAATATTACATTTCAGAATCCCCTTTTTACAAAGACGGTACATTCATAAATTCTCACCCTTTAAAGTTACAGCTCCCTTTCCCTGTGATAGAATGACAAAACAGGGAAAATAACCCCACCTCCTTGACAGCCTGTATGTGTTCAAAGCAAAAGCAAAAACTGTTGCATAGCATACACAATCAAATGGTGACACAGCTGATAGCAGTACTCAGACAAAATACAAGGTTTGTGCAGATACTAGGAGTGCATCAGCACTGTAGATGTGCTGCACAATTCTATACATATTTACTCCGAAGTAAGTTTCATGATGCTCAGTGAGACTTACTCCAAGGTAGGTATGTATAGGATTGCAGCCTTTAACTGATTTTAACAGTGATCCCAGGTAACTCTGTTGTATTCCTAGCAGGATAAGAGCTAAGCAGTCCCTTCTTTCCTTCCTGATGGAAGGCTACAATCCTCTGTAAGTTGCAAAGGACAGCATTGTCATAATGATGTCTAAAGGCAGGAGGAGTTCCACAACACTAGTCTATTGATGTGGAGGAAACATCTGGATCAACAGCCCAATCCTAACCAACTTTCCAACTGCCGATGCAACCGCAATGCAGCCAATGTTCCCTTACCTTGAGTGCCCCCACCACCACCACAGATCGCTGCACGTGCCCCAGGGCTGCATCAGCACTGGAAAGTTAGTTAGGATTGGGCTACAAGTCTGGATGCTGCCACCCTATCAACAGCCCTCTATTCAGAGTGCCTGATTCTCCATGTTTATACCGTATTGGTCTGAGTATAAGACTCACTTTTTTCTCCTAATTTAAGTTTTTAAACTAGGGGTGCATCTTATAATCAGGCTGTTGCAATAATGCCAGTGATTTAATTAAAAAAATTTAATAGCACCAAACTTTAAGGGTGCGTCTTATACTCGGGACAATACGGTATATAGTGTGTCTCTGTATAATATGTGTCGTTTGTTGTTGTTGTTGTTGTGATTTAGGATTTCCTAGCACACTTTCTGCAACCAAAAGCCTTTGAAGACTCCTGTGTTGCCTTTTATAAGTGTAGATGCTTTCAAAAACATTGGCACATTAATCTTTGTCTAACTTTGCTCTATGGTAACTGGATATGTTAAATTTTTAATTTCTTAATTCCGTTCTCTCTTTTTTTCTCTCTCTCTCTCAGAAGTCAAGAGCCGCATACTAACAAAACTTCATACTGAAGTTATGTTAACCAAATTGCCTTGTTATTTTGGGGAATAGCTTTTAAATATGACAATTTGGAATGTACAGGGATCTTTACCCATGTATACCCGAGTCCAGCTTCACAGAATTCTGTTTTAAATAATATTGAGGACACACATGGGTTGTTTTCCAATATTTACTAGATAGTTAGTTAGATTCATGCAAAAAATACAATTCAATATGTAGCACTTCAATCACACCCACAACATTCAGATCTAGGAAACGTAGGTAGAAGTACAGAGGTTTAGCAGGTTTCTTGATTTTTACATGGGTTATATTTACCATTCCTGGAGGGTTGAACTTGGCTGCAATGCTATAGCAGTGAATGAAAAGGAGGACTAGCAGTCTGTAGAGTGACTGAGAAGTCAAGTTAAGAGTGGGGGGGAGGGGGAAGAGGGGGTTGGTGCCAGAGGACATGCAGAGAAGAAGAGTTCAGGAGGCAAGGGGGTCCAGGGAGAGAGCAGGCTGGCAACCAGCCTTCTTATCCCTACACACAGAGGAGGAGTTTGTGGCTCTTACGCTGCAAAAAGGAACTACCTTATTTGGTCTGGAGGTACACCTGGGGGTGGGGACATACACATGGGGTAGGGGAGGAGGGAGAGGGCAGATGGGTTCCATTGTTGCTGGAGATGTGGATTCGGCCATCTTGGAGTCAGAGTTGTTGTTAGCATATCCTTTATGTATCTTCTTCCTGGCAGACTATCACTTAGCAAGTCTTTGGCAGAGGGGGAAGAGAATTTGCCTATGTGCTTGGGAGCCTTTGGGGTAATGGCATCAGAAATGTGGAAGGCTGATCAGATTCTTCCCTCATGCTTTAGCATATCAGGGGGGGGGGAAATACAGAGTAAAGTTTGTGAGAGCTTCTTGGACACATGGCGAAAATGGAGGCTGCTGTTCAGGCTTCTTTCCCTCATCATGGTTCGACTTCTGGCCTTGGGGAAATCCTTACAGCATGTCTCATGGTGCAGGAACACAAGCAGAATGACCCTCGCATTGTGCAATACGGTCCAGTCTGGTCCATGTTCCGTTTTAGCCCACAAGTCAGTGGCATCCAAAGTCTCTTGGCAACATCATGTGGTAACAGTTAATACAAAAATATGACAAGAGTCTATGGTCAGAGGTAACTAGAGAAAACTTGTGATTGTTTTAACACTTTTACATTCCCATGACAAAAGGCTGTGTATCTAATGGAATATTTGCATAGCAAAATGTCTATATCATTATAACAGGTGAAAACATTCATTTAAATAATATTCCCCTCCAAAATCAGAAAAAAAACCATTTATTTTTGTGACTTTCTGCATCCAACATTTTCCCCAAGAGTGACTGGATGCCATTTGCTCTCTGTTATCAGGGGGCAACAGGGCAGATGGCATTTTAATATTGTGAATATAACAGATGGGGTTCATTTATTTCTGTAATGCTTTAACTGCACTGAGTGATTTATGGTATTTATGTCGTTTGTCTTTGTAACAATCTTATGAAGTAGGTTATTACTATCCTAATTTTACTGATGGAGAAATGAGGATAAGAGATGAAAATTTGCCCCAGACCAACCAACTTGGAATTGCTACTCTTGCTCAGAAATAGACACTCTGGGAGATGATGTTGGTGTTGTGCTTTTGGCTTCAGTCATATGCATACTTACACAGTAGTATGACTAACATCACAATCCCATGGTGCCTACTCAGAAGTAAGTCCCACTGAGTTCAATGAAATTTACTCCAAGGATTGCAGCCTTATTTCTATTTACTTGCCTAGGATTAGGCTGTTAGGCTGCAAACCTATGCATGCTTATTTGGGAGTAAGCTCCATTAAACTCAGAAGGACTTACTGCCATTCATGGAATTGGATTGTTCAAGCCATAGCTTCTTGCCTTGCTTGCTGAGTCCTGCTTTCCCTGCCTATATCTCAGGGTTCATCCACAAATACATGCATAGCACTTATCACTTGTAGTTGAACATGTGAGTTACCTCTTATTGGTCCATGACCTTGCATGCCCAGATCTTTAATACCAGGTCTGACTTTAAGATCCAGTCCTGAACCCAACCTTAATAAGAGAAGTCCCAATCCTGATTCTTTCTCGTCCAGTCCCTTGTGGGATCTAGTCCTGGTTAAAATTTGTCCTGGAAGAACTGAGTCTGGTCTTCTTTTAGTCTTGAACTTGACCATGAATCTGGTACTGCTTTTCTGTTCCTAAAGTCATATTCTTACTTTGTCCATATTCTGTCCTTGAATCTGTGTTCAGTTCTCGGTTTAAAGTTGGCTTATAACTGGAACTGGCATAAACAACACTACCATTTGGAATGTATTGTTTTTCGTCTTCTCTTTTGGAACCAGGCCTGATGGTCTATAGACCTGGATCTGGTTCCTTGTAAATTCGTCCTTGATAAGGACACAGCCAAAAATATGCTCATATTGGAAGACTTCACTTGCAGAGTGAAAGTGAAAGATTCACCTTCAAATGAAGCAAAAATAAATTAGGCCTAAGTAAGTTCATTGGTTTTATCCTGCTTCTAAGTTTTAGTCAAGGGGCATTCCAAAATGCATGAAACCATGGATGTTATTTTAGTGACCAGTTGTAAGGAAGACCTTTTGCAGCTGCACAGGACAGGGAATTTCAGCAGTTTTGCCTCCTACCAAAATTACCTCTTCAATGCTGCTACATGCATAGCATAGCGATCATAGTATGCATACTCAGAAGTAAGTCCCATTGGGTTCAATGAGACTTACTTTCTAGTAAGTGTGCCTACAATTACAGCTTTCCTTAAAGGTATAGAAGGCTAATAATTTTTAATATCTGGTAATTCTAGACATTTGCTTGGAGGATCCTGAGTGAATGGTATTATGTTTGTCATCATTCCCTTCTTTCCTCCATATTGCGCCCAACTGCTAAGTAGCAGTTACACCAGATTATTATTATTATTTTAGATATTTTTCTTCCTAGAGGGAAGGGTATGTCAAGTATCATCCTAGTTCTTACAGTTCTATTTTTACCAAGTATTGTTGGAAAAAAGCAGCATAACTTAAGCAACAGTGAATGTGTAACGAGTTGACGCATTTTAGCTGGAAGTGAGGAAATGCCATTAAGAATGTGGAACTATTTGTAAGTATGTAACACAAACCATGTTTACTGATAGAAATTTAGAGTGTGCTGACACAGGCAGTGAATTTTGCTGCAATATGCAACACCAAGGAATCTAAAAATCTCACACAAACTTTCTTGTTCATATGTACTGTGTTCAAACTGTGAAATAGTGGTTTCCGGTTATTTTTACCAGCCTTTGCTCCTGTGTTCCTGAGAGCAGCTTCATATGCAGACATTAGCAACAGATGTTATTTCCTTACTGTGAAAAGTTTCACTTGCTGATTGCTGCAGATCAAACCACAGCTAAAGGCACAGGTGTAAGCCAAGGCACTTTTTTACAGTTCATTTTGCAGTTTTGGAGCCAAGCTACACATTACGTGTGTTGTTAAGTGGCACACTGAAGACTGGCAACTTCTCCCTCCCTCTCCCAAAATCAGCATGGGGGCACAGTTTAGACTGGGACAGCAGCGCATAGGTTAGGGAATTAACCTTTTTCCTGCCCCAAATACCCTGGAAGCTGCTAATTCTCCATTAGTGCCTACAGGGCCTCCGATAGGAATTTTATCAGGGGGTACAAAGTTTCTTTTGGGCCCCTTCTTCTCAAAGGAAATGGGGCAAAACAGGGCAAGAGGAGGGCAGCAATGGGCGGAAAACTCTCCGGAGCCCAAGTCTACCAGGCTTCTCAATGTGGCACCCAGGTCTACCCGCCCTGTAGACCTGGCCTCCCAGTTGGCCCAGCCTCTGTCTTTCACTCTCCATGAGGCCAGCTGAGATCCCAAGAAATTTCTGGGGGCCCTCCTTTGGCTCCTGGGCCCCCTTTTTTACCCTGGGCCCTGGTACAATTTACCCCCTTTACCCCCCTCTCATGGGGCCTGAGTGCCTGCTGCATATAGCCTCTTAAAGAGCAATCTGAGGGGGGTTTGAGGCAGGAAAATGGCACAGGGGGAGGGATTAATCCCTCCTCCCCATGTGCTGTGCTCCCAGTTTAGCTTCCACAATTGGTTGCTTTTTGCACACCCTATTGAATCTCTGTCTCTCATTCAACAATTAAAGGTATAGGTCCTCTGCTGATAAAATAGAGGCAACCCTACCCATAAATGTCTCCTCCCCAGATCATTTTGCTCAGAGTTTGGTCATTTGACTTGTTAGGGCACCATGTGTCATTATAATGTGCGATTATAATGCTGGCAGAACAAGCAGTGACATGCTGACGGTCCTCATGATTTCGCCCCTAACCCAACAGATCCCATAGGATCAATGATTTGGTATCTGCTGGGTTTTCCATGAACCTAACACCAGTGGATAACGAGAATTAAATGCACATGGGGATAGGGCAGAGTTCTATTATGTAGGTATGCAATCAGGGCCAGGCCAGCCATGCAGCTGACCAAAGCTGTTGCGGGGGGGGGGGGGGGAGCAGCAAACCTATGAGGGTGCCCTGCACTCTGTATCTGCCTGCAGCCCACTGAGCTGCTTCAGTCAGCTCTCCAATCTTCTTCTCACTAACAGAGCAAACAGGAAGAAGATAAGGAGCAGTACCAGCCCACCTCTTCCCCTAGTACCACCACATGAAGAGAAAAACATTTCTTGCTGTTGTTGCCCCTGCCACCTGCTCCTCACCCAGCAGGCTGAGAAGGAGAGGGAGGAAGGCAAGGTTCGGTGGCGCATAGCAAGGAGAGCCCCGCTCCCTTACCGGCAGCTCCAGATCCACCTCCTTCTTCTTGCTCCTGCCTGATCTTTCTGAAAGAAGAAGAGCAGCAGCAGCAATCCTCACCCACCTGGTTGCTCAGGAAAGTAGCCCGGTGGGCGAGGGGAGGGGAGTTAAAGAAGAACCCGCCTCCTTATCTTTCGCTCCAATATTATCACTTCTTTCCTCTTTCTCCCATCTGGTCCTGTTTGAAATAAACCGGCTGAGTGAAGCATGCTGGGAGATGGCAGTGGCCGTGGCATGAGGTTTGTTTGTTTGTTGGCATTGGGCGGGGCACACTAGCAGGGGTGGCTGACGTGTACATTGCTACTACAGGCCTATGCAACTGTGGAAGCAATCTAGTCAGTTCCCAATGGTCACAGAATTATGAACATGTGAATGGTGAAACATATTTCAAAACTTTATGTAAAAGCAATTAGCAAAACAGAGAAGTTGTTTTGGGTACCTGATGAATTAGTTGGTAATCCATTTCTGCTAGAAATAGACATTTAGAAGGTATTATTAGCTTTTACCTGCATTGAAATGATTGCAGGTTAGATTAGAAGGCATAAAAACCTACTACAGCAGAATGAGCTGAGGTGGATAATGCCTTTGTATATGCATTCCAGTAATGAGTTTGCCTCTTACAATTGCCTCTTTACTAATTAAGAAGCATTTGTTTGAATAAAAACCAAACTCTTCACCTTTAAAACACACCCGAGAGACTGTACTTACTTGGCTCAATGCCAATAGTGGTTACAATTCTTCAGCTGACCTCTCTTTTACCTATCACAAAAATCTGTCTCTGGCCAGTTCTCTCTCAAAATCAAGCTGCTTTTTGCCCCACCCAAGAAAAGATATCCCTTTGCTGAAACTCACAACCTTGCCGGCTGCTTTTGTTTCATTTTTAAAGTCACAGTAAAGGCACATTGCTGCATGTAATGTGTACTTTCTTTGATGCTGAATATTTCCAGCGTTTGCCAAGTTGCGTAAATTGCTGTAAGTACAGTTGTAGATCTTTCTTGGGACTTGCATTCCTATTGCTATTAATGCTTCTAACAAAAGTGTTGTAATGTTAATCATTTTGTGCCATGCTGAAGAGAGGGGACTGTAGCTCAGTGGTAGAGCACATCTCTGACATTTTCAGGTAGGACTGGGAAATACCCCCCCCCACACACACACACACCTGAAATGCTGGAGAGCCATTGCCAGTCAGTCTGGACAGTATTGAGCTGGGGGTTCTCAAACCCTGACCGGTCGTGTACCACCTCCGGCATTGCTAGTCCTTCGTGTACCACTGGAAGTGACTGGTGATGATGTCATCGCCTGTTACTTCCAGGTTCTTGCATTTTCAGAGGTTCTTGCATTTGCATTTTCAGAGCCAGAAAACGCAGGTTGGAGGCTCAGGGCGGGCGGGCAGGCCCTTCCCAGCACTCCCACAAGGCTCGGCCAAAGGCCCAAACATGGCCCAAAACGCCACATTGGAGTGGGGTTTCGGCGGACCAGCAGTCCGTGTACCACCTCCAGTCACCCAGAGTACCACTGCTGGTACGCAGGATCCAAGATTCTTACTCACAGCCCTGGAGGGTTTTTTTTATCTGCAGACTGCTGCTACATATACCACCGGTTGAGAACCACTGAGCTCGACGGACCAATTTGACTTGGAATGCATTCACCGCTGATTTGAGTATTGCAAAAATGTTAAAGCTGTATTGAGAATAAGACCTGTTCTACCCTGAGCCACCTCCCACATGTAATTGCTTTTGACATTAGTTCTGCTTGTTTGTATACTATTTTGTTAAAAAGAGATTAGAAAATAGCCAGACTCCCATTTTTGCACTTTCCCCATTTTGTGGGAGAAGTGTAGCATGATCACGAAAGGTGTGTCTTGAAGACTCCTAGGATCTTCTCTGCTGCACATGGCTCAGGCTTCTACCTCTTCTTTCCCAAATGGCAAATCTGTGCCTGTAGATACAACGAAGGGACACTCATATTCTTTATTACAATGAATGGCAGTAAAGTGTTTTTCATCATATTGAAAAGGAAGAGCCACTGGGTGAATTTATAGAAAATACAAATCACTTATCGTGAGATTTGATGAAGCTACAGTGGATTTTCCGCTAGTGAGGACTCCTAGTAGGAAATTGCAAAATGCAAATTGAAGCATTTTTCAAATGATTATAGGCTTGAAGATTTGGCTTCTACAGGGAGAACATTTCAGCTTTGTGAATGTTTTTCTAAATCAGAAAATTACAAATCAAAGGGAAAAAAACATTTCCTTGCCAGGTTTTTATAGAATTCAGTTGACTGTAATTTGCAAAGTGCAAATCTTATTATCGGAGGAATTCTCTGAAATAACAGTGAATGAAAATAAGGAAGCTAGCAGAAAACAAGCAGACGTTGTTAGCTGCTGGATTAATTAATTTGGATGCCAACAGATGTTCACCAGTGTGCCAATATGTGGTAATCTTGTGCTAGAGAAGATTTCTGGAAAAGGAGATGGCAGCAGCAGCAGCTGCCCACTGAGCACTTCAGCTGGAGTGCATATCAATATGAGGCCTATTATGAGTGAATATCAGTATGAGGCCCCCTGCTAACTGGGCAAGAGACACTTTTTAAAGTGGTGCTCCTCTTATATTTAGCAGGGGGAGAGTAACTGCCCCCTTTCACACACCCCCTATCACAGTGCCTTTTCTGGTGGCTGTTTGCTGGTGTTCTTCTGCATCTTTTTTAGATTGTGAGCCCTTTGGGGACAGGGAACCATTTAATCATTTGATTTTGTCTGTAAACCGCTTTGTGAACTTTTCGTTGAAAAGCAGTATATAAATACTGTTAATAATAATAATAAGTAACGTGTAGTTCTAGCGTCAGCCAGCCTCCTTTTATCCATAAAGGTAAAGGTATCCCCTGACAATTAAGTCCAGTCGTGTCCAACTCTAGGGTGTGGTGCTCATCTCCATTTCAAAGCCGAAGAGCCAGTTTTGTCCGAAGACGCCTCCGTGGTCATGTGGCCGGCATGACTCTCCTTGCCGCAGTGCGTAGCATGCAGCTGGAACACGGAGCGCTGTTTACCTTCCCGCAAGCGGTACCTATTTATCTACTCGCGTTGACATGCTTTGGAACTGCTAAGTTGGCAGGAGCTGGCCAAGCAACGAGCGCTCACCCCGTCGCGGCAATCGAACTGCTGACCTTTCGATCGACAGCTTATGGTTCAGCGGTTTAACCCGCTGCGCCACCCGCTGGCCCCTTTTATCCATAGTGGTATATAAATACTGTTGTTGTTGTTGATGATGATGATGATGATGAGCTTTAAGGTCTGGCTTGGAAGAGGCTAGAATGTTAGTTCCCATTCAACTTCAAAATGGAAATCAACTGCATATTAAAGCAGAAATGTATTATCTGTCAGGATTTCCTACGCAGCATTTGTCTTTCCCCGCTGCATTTGTCCCTCTATTGGTGATTACTCCTTCCTCTCACCCCCAGTTTACTTAGATCTGAAGGGTAAATGGGGCTTCACATCCAGTACCTGTAATGTATCTATTGGACCACAGCTATCCATAATAAATTAAGCACAGCCATAAAATTTCCTAAGACTTACCAAATCAATACTGGAGAGCAAAATCACACATTGTGGAATAAATGGCCTTTTGCTTGATATATTGCTGATCCCCCCCCCCCATCATTGCTCCTTGAACTCAAAGACAGCAGCAGTAGTTCCTGTAGAAGTGTGATCTATACAATTTTCATAAGAAAAAGTGCCAAACGTTGGATCCAAACCTTGTAAAAAAACTAACTTTCTGTACCAGGTACATTTATGCAAGAATGTATTCAGAATATCTTGGAGTCATATCAAAATCAACATCAAGATAAAGTCAACCCAATATACAGGATAAAACATTTTTGTTGTTGTTTAGTCATTAAGTCGTGTCCGACCCTTCGTGATCCCATGAATAGCAATAATTCAAACAGCAGAAAACTAGCCCAAAAGAATAAACAAACTGGCCAACAAACTAGTCTGTAGAAACAGGGAAGACTTTGTCTGGTGTTGAAAAAGATAACAAAGATGGCACCAGGTGGACCTTGTGGGAGGTGGGTGGGATTTGACAATTGGGGTGGAAGTTCAGAAAGGGCCCTTTCCCTAATACAGTTATGTGCCTAACCTTCACAGATAGAGTTGCCAGCTCTGACTGAAGCTATTGCTAGAGACTTTGTTTTACCCAACTGGCAGCGCTATCCTATCCAACTTACACCACTGGGGTAACCAGTAGGGGAGGGCAGGGCGGGAGGCTTTGGAGGGGAGGGGAGATTTAAATCCCCTTTGAATCCCGCTTTGGAGGGGATTTGAATCCCCTTTCCGTTCTGATGCCTCCCGTTCTTGCTGCACCACTGGTTACACTGGTGGTGTAAGTTGGATAGGATTGTGTTGTGGATGTAATGTTGGAAGTTCTTGGAGGCCCTGCTAAAATCTGGAGACTCCAGGCCAATTCTAGATTATGATATACCTTAACTTATGATTTTCATTCTGCTTGGTGCAAGACTGAATTTGTAGGAGCTTTAACTCTTCCCTTAATTAAACCAAAGTGGTCCTTTAAAAAAATCCTAGAAGGTTTCCATAAGAGGCAGAGGTCAAAAGAGAGTTTCATAAAACTTCATTAAAGACTCTCAGAAGAGTCAATTTGTGCCATCAACAGCACCTGTACCAAAATATTTTTGTAAGATGGCCTTTGCAGGGTGATGAGTAAGAGCTTTGTCAGGAAAATGAAATCCTCTCGTGAATTAATAATGTCATAAAACAAGGTTCAGTTTGACCAAAAGAGCATTTTCCTTCAAAAATCTATTGTGTAATGTGAAGAGTGGTGAGCTGCTTCTTATTGACTTGATCTTAAGAGGTTCTCAGCACATCCTGATACAGACAGCTGTTGGATGGATACTCTCAACAATGAAAATGTTCCAAGCTAGTACTTGCTGCCCCTATACAAAGTTAACAGATGAATGCATGCGCCACACAAAAAGTAGAAGATATGATGATATGTGACTGGTGATGCTCAGGAAAGCAAGTGTATGTCATTGCTGTGAAATCTTAACTCTTCTCCACAAATGTCTAGCTCTCAAACCTGCAGATCCAAAGGCTGGGGCAGACAAGCAAGCAGATAGTTTAGCAGCGGACAAGACTAGTATAGTGACTTCCTCATTTACAAGCTGCACAAACTAACAGCCCAATCCTGCCTAATATCCGCCACAGCGCGCAAGGCGTGCTGCGGCGGATCCAAAGCAAGATCAGGACCATGCTGGCGGAGCTGGGGCACACCTCGGGATGTTTGTCCCTTTCCCCTGGTGTAAGCCCCAGCGGCCCCAATCGTCCTCCCCAATGGTCCAGCAATTTGGCTGGCGCATGTCTGGGGATGTTGTGTAAGGCTGGCCAGGCCGGGGAAGGGGGTTAGGATATCAGTGGAGTGCGCTGCTGATATCCCCACCCCCTCCCTGGCCTGGCCAGCCAATTGTCCCCTCCCCGGCCTGCCCTCCATATGCCCTCCCGCCATCCAGTGCAGGGCTTACCTGTGTCCAGCAGTGCAGGTGTCCTCCGGCGGCAGAGTGAGTGGCGCCGGCGTCACTTACTCCATAGGTGTCGCAAAAGTGCCACAAAGCACTTTTGTGACACCCTATGACGGTGGAGCACTCGCTCCGCCGGTCTTGTGCAGGGTTGCACTGAGCAGCCAGTCTGATAGCTTTATTGCAGGCAGTGGCAAGGAACTGACACCTGATTCCCAGTGGCAAGATATATTCTAGGCTGATTGATAATGTCATGGTGTGAACTGCAGTTCTCTTTTAAGACAACAGTCTTGTTGATGCGGGAAGCAGAGAAGTAATGCCTGATCAGTGGCGTTCCCAATTTGAGCCCTGTGGCGTTGATCCAAGCTAGCAGCACTGGGCTGCTGTGGGAGAGCGATTATTTTGGAGTGAGTCCTTTCTTGCAACCCAAAATGGAAAGTTTTATAATAAGTTGCTTAATAGTTTTCCATTTTATTTTTAAAATGTATCTCACGTCCTATCTCCAAGGATTCAGGGTGGGTGACAATACAGTATAAAGCAACAACACCAGCAACAATAACACCATAAATCAAACAGTCAGGGAGCCTCATAACAGCACATCAAAAGCCTGCTGGAAAGGCAATCTTTAGACCACAGTGAAATGCCAACAGTATAAGAGCTTGCTTCAGATAATCCACAAGATAGGGTCCTTCCCTATGGGAAGCTCCACACAATTATTATTATTATTATTACAATACTTCAAACAGAAGTAACTAAGTTGTGAATTACCGTGATTATCAAATTGCATAAGAATATAGGAAAATTCTGGCTGGATCAGACCAAAGGTTCATCTAGTCTAGCATCCACAGTGGCCCACCAGCTACCCCTGGGAAGCCCACAAGCAGGAGAGGAAGAGATACCTCCCTGGCCCTTACTCCCCTGCAACTGGTGTTCCAAGGTATACTGCTGATGGACCTGGAAGGTCACCATTATCTGTTGCTGGGGATGCCAGCGTTGTTGCTGGGCTTGCTGCACCAGTGGACCGTGGCTCAGGCTCCTCTGTCTTCCCTCCCCCGACTTTACTGCCCGGGCTTAGGATATACCAGAATGTTGTGCCAGCCTCCATGTGATGTTGGCATGGCATCTAGATAGGATTGGGCCTTTAGCAACTGGAGCTCAGATCTTTGTTGGTGTGTATTGAACAGTGAGAGGGAAAGGTTGCAGCGTGGCCATAAAAAGGAAAGAAATTATGACATCTAAGCAAACATTGCTATTCTTTAGTTTGTGGGGGAAATGTCCATGCTTGGTCAGTAACAAATTACAAAACCCCTTTCCCACTTAACAGAGAGCAAGTGTGACTGAAGCTTGGAGGGTATCCAGTCTTAGCACATTTGGTGCAGGGGTTGCCTTACAATGATTCCTAAATAGGGAGGAAAAGGCAGGCTGTTGATGTAATGCTTCCCAAACAATAGTCCTCTGGTTCCATTCCAAAAGCAAGTCACTCTGGGTTTCCCATTACAAAATGTGATTTATGTGGTGGCAAGAATAATTTGCAAAGGAACATGGATGTCGTATAAGCTCAGAAGCTTTATCTCATGCTTCTAAAAAAAGACAGGATTTGCTACTAGCCGGAAATACCGTATTGTCCCGAGTATAAGACGCACCTGATTATAAGACGCACCCTTAAAGTTTGGTGATATTAAAAAAAATTAATTAAATCACTGGCATTAAATTGCAACAGCCTGATTATAAGACGCACCCCTAGTTTAAAAACTTAAATTAGGAGAAAAAAGTGAGTCTTATACTCAGACCAATACGGTAAATGTAATTTTACACATTACACTCCCCCATTACACTTTGAGAATCAATTAAAAAAACAGAGATGTGTACCTTGTAATGTGCCAATGATGGTGTGTAGGAGGGGAGCTTTTCCCCCATTCCAGGTGCATCCATTTATGTAGCCAATATATGCAGCAGCTCACATGAATGGTTTTCAAGGGATTATAGTCTGTGTGTTTAACTTAACTTTATTGGCTTTGGAGTGCCACACACTCCATCCAGTATCCACCAACATTCCTTTTACAGCCTAATGCATTTGCATAGGTCACTGATTATCGTAATTATCCTATCATTTGTCGCATTATAGTTCATTGTCCAATTGCCATCAATTGCCCATTTCTGATCTTAGACTTGCAAATGATGTACCGCATTCCTTTCAAAACACAGCCTGAACCATTTTCTAGAGATGAGATGAGCTTTGATGAGAGGATCCCTAAAGACTTACCTTTTCTGAAACTTCTTTTTATACAATTCTTGTTATAGTACTCATTTAGTACTACCTAGTGGTTGTCTCCCTGGATAATATGCAAGTTTTTTCATATTACCATATATCTATATTTAACCCCTCAAACTGAACTTGTAGTAGGGTTAGTGCTCAACATAGCAAGGCGTGCCCATATCCAAAAAGGGACAGGGTGCCTATGCCTTTAACCATTGTAAGAAGAGGGAATTGCAGTGAACCATGAGCTGTCGATCGAAAGGTCGGCAGTTCGAATCCGTGCGATGGCTCCTGCCAACCTAGCAGTTCGAAAGCAAGAAATTGCAAGTAGATTAATAGGTACCGCGTCAGTGGGACGGTAACAGCGTTCCATGCGCCTCGGTGTTGAGTCACGCCGGCCACATGACCATGGAAATGTCTTCGGACAGCGCTGGCTCTTCAGCTTTGAAATGGAGATGAGCACCGCTCCCTAGAGTCGGACACGACTGGACTTAATTGTCAAGGGATACCTTTTTTAAAAAAAAGCTTGTTGTACTCTTCCATGATGAGCTGCACCTGCCCAAATTCCAATGGCTAAAGGTATAGGCACCCTGTCCCTTTTTGGATATGTGGGCACCCTAAACATAGTCCACTTCCATGGGAGAAGCCATTTTTGTTTTCACAGAAGCACTGGCGTCACTGCAGGGGGGTGGAGCTCTAAGTTCCTCCGTGATCCGAGCCTCCATTACACGGAGGAATGAAGCGCCCCGCCCCACGCCTTCCGAACCATTCAAAGCGGTTAAAACAACACTCAGGGAGTCTCCTGTGCGTTGTTTTCACTGCTTTGACTGGTTCGGAAGGTGCGGGGGTGGGGCGCTTCGTTCCTCCGTGTAACGGAGGTTCGGATCACGGAAAAACTTAGAGCTCCGCCCCCCCCTGCAGTGACGCCAGTGCACAGAAGTAGCACCACAATCTCTTTGGCTCTGATGTTGTACTCTGAGGGGTGCAATAGTAAGGGGACTGCTCACTGTAGCAGTATTTTGTGTAAGTCAGCTACTGGCGTATCATTGGAACCAACTCTTACTTCTGAGGGATAAATGGAGCAATTACTGCTTCTGGGCCTGTATATTGGAAATAATAGCTAGAAAAATATGTCTTTCCTGCCACAATAGTAATGCAATTTTCCATGATATGCTTCCAAGCATACTTTCACAACCTCAGCAAAAGTAGAGCCTTCCTGCGGTGCTTGTGCTGCTCAATACAGCTCAGGAACCATAAGAGAAGGGAGTGCTGTGGTTTGGTTAGATAGAAGCTAAATGGAATTTGATGATCTTGTTCCAATACTACATTCCTGGTGGAAGGGAGACTTGGGTGCCGCTTGCAGGGGACAGCTGGAAGATGCCATCTCTGTTGTCTCTGTGCATTTTCATATCCCTGGGATGTTTAAACTCCTGGGCTAAGAGGCTGAATTAGCATGCTGCAGGATCCTTCAGACTGGAAACCCATGCTAACCTATTGTTACCTGCAGAAACTAGCTGATTTGGAAATCACATGATGGTGGTCAGTCATAACGTCAGTTTGAAAGATGGCAGTGGGTGATGGTGGCATTGTTTCCTGATGTCTCTGGATGGCTGTGGATCCTCTGCTGCTCCATGGACCATGCTGACCTGCCTCTGACACTAGGTCTGTGCAAATGCCTTATCTCACACTAGGTAATGTGGGACCTTCACTCCCTTCTCTTTCACACACCTCATGCATCCAACATGACTATAAAATGGCTACTCATCATGCCTCATTCCCCCTCCAGTCGGATGTCACATGAGTTCTCCATCCATTTTCTACCATGGCAGGGCCAAAACTCTTGAGGTTCTTTTATCTTACTACTCAAAACGTTCTCTGCTAAAACTTGAGAATGAGGTAATAACCAGGAAGTGAAATGTCTTATTCGTTTAATACCATACCCTGCTCAGAAAACATATGATTTGGCAAACATTTACTCAAGATGTAAATTTTCAATATGTGAATAGGTGAGGAAAATTAAGCCGTGAGTTCTTCAAAGCATTCAGAAATGTCTGCATACATTAAGAATAAATGCATGATGCTTACAACCAATAAAACAAGATGTGGCATGAAGGCAGTGACATTTGTTCCACTCTAAATGAGCTCCATTGTGGAGCAGAACGAGATGTCACTGGAGACAGAATGTAACTCAGTGGTACAGCGCATGTTGTGCATGCAGAAGGTCCCATGTTCGACCCCTTGCAACTCCAAGTAGGGCTAGGAAAGACCTATGTTGGAAGCTTTGGAGAACCAACGTCAGCCAGTGTTGACAATACTGAGTTAGATGGAGCAATGGTCTGACTGAAAGCAGTTTCATGTGTTCACTGCTGCTACACTCTCATGATGGTGAGAAGGAAAAGTAACCACCCCCTTCTTGCCCAGTCACACTGTTTAGTAGCTGCCACTGCTTTCTTGCTTGCTTTAGTGCAACTGTCAGTTGCAGTTGCACTTACTGAGCTCCTCACTTGCTCTCTCCAGCAGTAGTAGTAGCTGGACTACTACTACTACTACTACTACTACAACTGGTAATGGTACTGGTACTACTACTACTACTGGTACTGGTATTACTACTACTACTAGTAGTAGTAGTAGCTGCTGCCAGTTTCCCATTACCATGACAATGAGGAGGAGGAGCAGAAGAGCTCCTGGGGAAGAGAAGGGGAAAGATCACTGTGCCCACAGGTACTCTGGGGTCTGAAGACCCACACAAATCTGGATTGAAACTCTTTGAATCCAGTATTCTGAATTAAAGACCCAGGCTTCCTTTAACAGGGGCCTAGTTAAAATGATTAGATTCTCTTGGGGGTGGGGACTTGGCTATCTGGCAATTTCCATCTATTGCTGTTCTTATTGCAGACTCTTGAAGCCTGTGCTTTTCACTGTTTAGGTACCTTTAAATCATCTTGGTTTAGTATTTTCAAGCACCACTTTTCTGGGGGGAGCGTATCTTTCAATTCCAGAGCACGGACCCCTTTGGGGGTACGATTATAGTCTTACCAATTCATAACACAAGCCCAGGACTCAGACGTACATACACTTTTGATCACTCTTGCTTGCAGATTCTTTGAATCTTTGTGAGGATTGTAGAGTTATATCTTCAGCCGTACAGAGACTGTATTTGTGTTCCAGTGAGGATTGAAAATGCAGTACTTTAGAAGTTTGACCAGACCTTGAACTGCTTGGGTCCCTAATGGACAGGCTTACCATATCGCCGACTGGGACGCTCCGTTTTGCCCTTAAGGGGCGGGGCGTTGCGGCTCTGGCTCCCTTCCCCCCGCCCAGCCCCTTAAGGGCAAAACGGAGCGTCCCGTTCGGCGATATGGTAAGCCTGCTAATGGATACAATCATTTCATAATTAACTCACAGAGCCCTTTTATGGATTAAATAGTTAACATTTTTACCACATTTAGAAGATAAAGAAAGAGGTGTGAGCCTTCCACATTAGCACTATTAGTAATTTATTCATGAGCAAAAATTGTAGTTTGACACATGGCTGGAAATGAAAAATTATCACGTTAATAATCTGTTATCTGTAAGTATGGATAACAGATCAGAAACAAAACCAGTGGTGATTGAGTTGAAGGGAAATGTAAATGCAAAACTGGAGTTGAATGGAAACCTAAAAGCCAAATTCATACAGCTGTTTGATATAATTTATTACAGACCTTGTACCCAGTGATGGTGTCATTTCAGCGTGGAGAAAGGCACCAGAAGAGGCATCGTGCTGTGATATTCATGCCTAAAAATAGAGCTGAATCCCTGTCAAATTTGTCCTTTACATTTTGCTTCCCCCCCCCTCCTAAGCATTCAGCTAAGTGTCTGGGATCACCATACATCAGATTACAGAATTCTGAGAACTTTTTGCTCCAAGGCTGCCTAAACACACTTATTTGAGAGCCGCTGCCACCGAACCTGTCCCTTCACAGACCTGATCCTTCCTTCCTCCTCCCCTGTCGCCACCCCATTCTGCCCTCCCCTGCCCCATCACTGCCCCTTTCCACCCTCCTCTGCCCCTGTTCTGCCCTCCCCCACTGCATCTTTCCTTTCCTGCCATTTTACCTGCCTCGGCGGGTCCCTCTGGGATCCGCCGATGTGTGTAGGAAGGCTCTGGCCTTCCTGCCGGCGCTCCTGCAGTGTGCTACTCTGAGCGCTGCTGGAGCACCTTTTATGACTGCTTCACAGCAGTCAACGCTAGTGGAACGCATTCCACCAGCGGGGCAGCCCAATCCTTGGGCTGTCCGTGAGACTTATGTCCAAATAATGGTACATAGGACTGGGCTATAAAGTGCATAAAACTAGGCTTACCAGATTTCCCCCCCTTAAACCGGGACACCCCCCACAATTAATTAATTAAAATTAATTAATTAATTAATTAAAAATCAATAAAAATGAAAAATCAATTAAATATTAAACAGTGAATAGGGAGCGCGAAGTGCCCTATTGCCGCTCAAAGCGTGCCTGCTTTTTTAAAAATTCTTTATTTCACCTACGAGCTAAATAAATAAAGCATTGTAATTTTAAAAAAAGCAAGGGGGTGCAAAGCGCCCCCATTGCCGTGCGAAGGCAAAGGCCCGTGTCAGATCCTGTCCCCCCTCCCTGCAGCCTCCCTGCCCCTTTTCTCTCCTCGGACGTATGGTAGCAAAATTGCTAGCCTAGGTTCGAGGAAACCCATTGTGGGCCATGAGGCTTACACAGGGGTAAGGGGATTAAATATCCCCTTTCCCTGAAGAAGCCTCCTGGTCCCGCCCCCCCACCCCCCAGGATGCATCAGCTGCCATTTTGGCACCGCTGCATCGGTGGGGGTGTGAAAAGGATAGGGTTGGGCTCTCCATGTGACATCTCACTGAAGGACTGAGGCATCAAATGAAAGTGGATAAGCCCATACAGTACATACAACATTCTGCATTTCAAGGATGAAGCCCAAGTCAACTTCCAGCCACACCTGTTTTCAAGGGGGTCAAGAGGGACATAAAACACAGCACAGTACAAAATCTCCTTGGAAGATTAATGTGTTGGAATGAAACTCGATGTGGATTTTCAGAACAACATTCTGCTCTTCAACAAGGATGAATCCCAGCTCAACCCCTGTCTCCATTTTCATGGGAACAAAGAGAGATGGAAGAGACAAGACACTGTACTCTCTGCCTTGAATTTTGAGATACTGGAATGAAAGCTGGTGAGCCTGTTCAAGAAGACATTCAGTTCTACAATCCTCAGACTGACTGTCACACCCATTTCCAAAGAGGGATAACATGCAAAATAGATTGTAATGTGACATCTGAAGCAGGGCCTTTTAAACTCTGTACTTTACTAGTGTATATATTTGAGCTCATTCACATTTCAAGCTACGCTGATTTCCCATAGAAACAATTCTTTTCCAAGTTATTCCCATCCCATGAGTAAACACAAGAGTGACCGTGCATGCAGAGTAGTATTTGTTATCTCATACTGTGATTGGTTGTTGGGGCAGAAGGAATAAGCATTATTACAGTCCTATATAAAGTTGTAAGAAAATGTGTTTTAAAAATTGCATAATACAAATAATAATCTGTGCTTCTAATATTTATACAATTATTCAGGAGTCAGAACAAAACTGTCTTGCATACACCCACCAGCAGTCTTTTTTTAAAAACCTTTGCTTGAAATGAAAAAAACAACAACAAAACATTTCTTCTTCTTCTTTCCCAAATGTCACCTGAAAACATAGACTCTCTTCTGAGAAGGTGACCTTTTAAAACTGCTTATTTATTAATTTAGATCATTCACTCATTTGTCTGCATCTTATTGTGGGATCAATGAAACAAAGTGGACATTTTAAGGCAATCGTTTCTCATGATATTACATTCTGTGTTTGCCTGAACATTAGAAGATACCACCTGCTCTTCTTTACTGCACATATCATGTAAGCTAGCAGTGGAGCGTTAATATCTGCTTTATTTGGAGATATGCAGTATGTACAGTATATGCAATCTTAAAAGGTATTTGGATGATTCAGTAAGCTTTCCAGGTTCTTAACAGGAGGTGATAACATTTCTTTTAAAACCCCATCAATGAAACCCAAGGTGACATTTATGAGTATTCTGGGCCCAATCTCAATCATTGTTTCGGCCTCGGAAAAGCCACTGGGGAAGTTTTATCAAAACTCGACACTGGCTCATCATCACTGTGGGTATTTGGCAAACATGTGGCAAACACACACTGATGCTGGCTGGGTCAAGCTCCCTTGGCAAAAATCCAGGGTGAAACGTCCGCCTGCTCATCAAATAGTCACCATCTGCTTATATTTTTGTCAGATCTAGCAATAGCCAGTGCAACCTAGTAGAGTTTCCCATTGTTCAAATACAATGAAAAAGGCAAGGTGGAGTGTCTAAGTTCCATTCTTGACGGACTCCTTAAAATCTTTCTGTAGCATACTAATGTTATAGCACTCAATGCCCCAACACACATATCTTTTTTTTCTGTCTGGCCCAATTTGAACTATGAATTGTTTTGTAACACTGGGGAAAGGTAATTGTCAGTACAGTACTGACAAACAGCAGGCCAAGTAAATTGTTGGACAGGGAGGCGAAGGCAACCTGGTCGGTGGGAGGGAAGGAGTAGGAGGCCAGTTGGAGGCCCACAGGGATTGAGTTGTGATTGGAGCCCACTGCATTTCCAGTGGTCAAGTTGACCTGGAAGAAAAGGAGCTATTTTCTGAGTTTGCGGGAAAAGAGTTGAATTTTAGAAGCCTCAGCTGGAGAGTTTGCTTCATCACTAGTTGTTTAGTGCCTACAGTTGATCCTCCTCCATTTATTATAGAGGCTCCTATGATTCTTTCTTCCACCCCCACCCCCCAAAGACTGGGACAATGTTTATGTGGTAAGGCAAGCTCAGTGAGCATGCCGCTGTGTCTCTCAGGCATTGATGCCACGGTGTAGACTCACTTGTTGTTCTCAGTTTGTTCTCCGCCATACCATTCACGGTTGCCAGGCAACATGCATTGCTAGGCATTTACATTAGGCATCAGTGCCTGACATGGTTTTCCCAAACACAAAAAACAACCATGGACTCAAATATGGCTGTTATGGCCAGGAATCTGAAGACTTGTGTCAGTGATATATCAAGTTCTCAGGGACATAAAAGTCATTTGCTGGTTAAAAAATATCCCTAATTATGCATTCTTGGACTGATCTTGGAGTTCTAGTCTATTTCAGTGGCATTTCAGCAACCTTCAAAGGCATGTCTTAAAAAACAAAGTGAAATGGAACCTGCAGGCTATGAGTAATGGAATGACTTGTTCCCAAGACTTATCCACACATTAGCTGACTCAGTTTTCTTCATGACAGCAACTGCCTTTCTTAGATTCAAAAGCAGTTCGATCACTCCCTTTCGTGACATACCATCCTATATAGTAACATGCTGGTTGAAACACAACCCCTTATGCATGGAAGTCTTGTTAATAGTTTGTTACAATCTCATTCATATAAGATATTGCTTCCATCACTGGCTTCATTGGTGATGAAGCTATTCTTGCCGTTTCCTTTTGGATTTCACGGCCTCTCACTGCACTTTCCAAATGCTTGAGTCGATATCAAAGCACGTGCATGTTATAATGGGAAAGTTATTTCCAGTGATGACAACCGTGAAAGGAAAGAGCAGGTGTAAATAAGAGTCTTATGGGAAAACATAGCCTGCTTGGGCAACAATTGGAGGCAGCCATTTATTATTAAGCACGGTAGCCGGACAGAAAAAAATGTACAACACGCAAAAGGCATTTGTCTCAATAAAAGTTGCCCCAATGTGATACATGACCTTTCAACTTGTTGCACAACCTGCAGGGGTCAGATATCTTTAAAATATGTTTACAGGTTGGATGACTACACTAAAAGTCTGCAATTTCATTCGTTTTTCTGTGGCTGTTGGTGGAAAATGGAGGTGATGCATTCAGCCCAGATTCATTATGGTCATAGTCAGGGAATCTTAGGTTCTTGACTGATTCAGAGCTCTGGCTTTTCTTGGGAGTTCTGCAAGGCTTGGAAAGACCCACCCTAAGGCAGCACCTGCACCCCTCCTTTCTGTTCCCTTTACTATCCCAAGCTTACCAAGTTGAAAAGAATGGGGAAAGGGAAATGGCTCAAGCCAAGGGGTCCGCCTGACTCTCTGCAAGGAAGGCGCCTAAGTATTCTTAGAGCCTCTGTTGCCTCTCAGAATGCCAGTTCTTCATGCCGCCTGGTCAGCAAGCCTGTTCTATTCTTTCCCCCAGTGATTATAAGGAAATCTGCTCTTCACTACTTTTTACTGTTTTTTCGACAGCTGTCAAAAAATGATGACCATTTTGGGAATGATCTGGGAACACAATTCACCATGACGTTTCCTATGCAATCTCCCCATTTGGAAGTGCCCAGCTCTGAAAGTGACATTTAATAGGGAGTTTGTGTGGGAGATGTCCCCAGTAGAAGGTGCCCATAGTTTTAACCAGGTACCATAGAACGGGATCAAAGAGGGGGCACAGATTTCATTACATTTATAATGCCTGCCTTCTTCCTAGTGGTCTCCCATATAGGCACTGATAAGACAAGAGACCAACCTCGTTTTCATTAGACCCTAATCAAGATGGGCAGGTTTTACCCATCACCAGCTGATTTTTGTATCATCATAGATGAAGCTCCATTGGTTGCTTTTTATATCATGCTGTTTGCATTTTTATTATGGCAGTGTTTGAATCTAATATATTGGCTATGTGAAAATTACCAATTAAGGAAGCTCAGCCAGACTGATCAGATTTCCTATGCATTTCATTATGTAGTAATAGACAATTTCCAAATAGCTTACAAAGTAAGCTTTACATAATCCAACCTGCTTCAATAAAATTTGCACATATACTGCTTGCTACATTTGCTTGAAGCAATACTGCATGAAAACATGGGATTGAAAGCTTTGAAAGCCAACAAAGAGTCCAGTAGGAGAGAGGACTGATTGTAGAAACTCTGCTCTGAGGACAACATCTTTTCTCAGAGCCAGGGGTGTATTATCCATAAGGCTGACTAGGCTTCAGCCTAGGGGCCCCGCAGGAACAGGGGCCCGCGTTGCCCATCAATGTCCCGATTATGGATCACAGTCAGCAACGCTGCACTAACTTCTGCCTGTTAATTTTTTTAATTGGTTGTTTTTGTATGAGCTAATTGTGAAAAGAATTTTAAAATTTACTATACTTTGTCAATACATAACAATCAGTACATGCCCTTTCACTGTATATTGTTAAATTTTCTATTTGACAATAATTTGTTGTCAGCTGTAGTGGGGTGAAAGATTGAAGTGCTGGAGGGTCCCTGAAATACCTGAAAGCCTAGGGGCCCAGCCATGGGTTTAATACACCCCTGCTCAGAGCCAGAGATCAGTGAAAGTGTTAAGTGATTCTAGGCAAGAGGAACATAACCAGAATATCTGGAGCTTCTCCTGATGAAAGAACCTTGGGCAAAAATGAAAACTTCCTTTGTACCGCAGGGGTTCACTTCCCAGGGAGGACTGACAGCAACAGCACTACTTGTCAGTGATCCAGCAAATACTCCTAGGAGAATAGAAGGCCAGCTGGCACTCCTCTCCCCAGGAAGGATACATTGAGCCCCATATGCACATTCTTTAAAATAACATTGTGTGCTCCCCGTTTCCCTGAACAGTGAAATGTGCCAGAGGCAACATTACAGGATTTAGTGTCCTTTGGATGAGAGAGAGAGAGAGAGAGAGAGCGCGCGCACACTGGAGACTTAAGGTGTCTCTGTAATATCTGCATTACTTACAAATATACAAACAGAGGCTAAAAGAAGAAGCAGAGTCCTAGAAACAGGCAGCAGATGCCCAAAGAACACCCACATCCCCGGTGCACAGAGAGTTGTTTTGGCTTGTGTTATGCGAAAGCATAATGCCCACAACAATCACAGCTGCCACAGCAGTATAGTCAGATGCAGACTTATACTTAGGGCCACTTCAGCTGCAAAAGGGGGTTGCCAAATGCTTATGCACACACACAACCTAGGTTAGGCTTACCAGATCTCCAACCGAGACAGAGTGCTAGACCTTTAGGAAAAGGAATGTGGGCAGGTGTAGCTTGTTAAGTCCTAGAGCATAATCCTAGGCATGTCTACTCAGAAGCAAGCCCCAGTGTGTTCAGTGGGACTTGCTTCTGAGTAGACATGCCTAGGATTGTGCTCTAAGGTTTAACAAGCTACACCTGCCCACATTCCTTTTCCTAAAGGTCTAGCACTCTGTCCCGGTTGGAGATCTGGTAAGCCTAACCTAGGTGATAGTGCCCATGATCAGATTGGGAATAGTGTATAATGCAATTATCAGATCAGCAATGGAAACTGCAGCCTTTTGACCCCACAGTTCCTATTCCAGGAGATGCAGCAGACATCGATAGGCTTATAGGTGTGCATCTCCCTAGCTAATAGATAATATGAACCTTCCCAAACACCGACATCAACATCAGAATCCCTGCTCTATGTTCTTCCATCATCTGAAGTGCAGCAGGCGGACATTACAGCCTAGGCCTTTTCTGTCGTGGCTCCAACACTTTAAAACACCCTCCCAAACAAGGCCCACCTGGTCTCATCTCTACTTGTCTTTCATTGGACAGCAAAAACAATCTTGTTTCATTGAATGTTTGGCTCTTGTTATTGGACTGTGTTAAGACTGTTATGCTGTTCTGTTATTTAATTGTTTTACTGATGTTTTTAATCATGTCAGTCACTTTGATTCAAATGAAAAATGGGGTAAAAAAAAGACCAGAGACAGACAGACAGATTAAGGTGGTAATAGAGGTTTCTTCAGTGGCAGTAAAGTGGAATCATATGATAGAAAAATCCAGGTCTACTTCACTAAAGGGCATTAGACCTGGTAGACAGAGTGCCTGAAGAACTATGGACGGAAGTTCGTAACATTGTACAGGAGGCAGCAACGAAAACCATCCCAAAGAAAAAGAAATGCAAGAAAGCAAAGTGGCTGTCAGATGAGGCTTTACAAATAGCTGTGGAAAGAAGGAATGCGAAAAGCAAAGGTGAAAGGGAAAGATATAAACAACTGAATGCAGATTTCCAGAGAATAGCAAGGAGAGATAAGAAGGCCTTCTTAAATGAACAATGCAAGGAAATTGAGGAAAACAACAGAATGGGGAGGACTAGAGATCTCTTCAAGAAAATTGGAGATATCAAGGGAACATTTTGTGCAAAGATGGGCATGATAAAGGACAAAAAAGGCAGAGACGTAACAGAAGCAGAAGAGATTAAGAAGAGATGGCAAGAATACACAGAAGAACTATACAAGAAAGATCTTAATGTTCCTGATGACCACGCTGGTGTGGTCACTGACCCAGAGCCGGACATAGAGAGTGAAGTCAAGTGGGCCTTAGGTAGCATTACTAACAACAAAGCTAGTGGAGATGATAATATCCCAGCTGAGCTACTTAAAATCCTAAATGATGATGCTGTGAAAGTGCTGCACTCAATATGCCAACAAATTTGGAAAACTCAGCAGTGGCCAAAGAATTGGAAAAGGTCAGTTTACGTTCCAATTCCAAAGAAGGGCAGTGCCAAAGAGTGTTCAAACTATCGCACAATTGCACTCATTTCACATGCTAGCAAGGTTATGCTCAAAATCCTACAAGCTAGGCTTCAGCAGTACGTGGACTGAGAACTACCGGACGTACAAGCTGGGTTTCGAAGAGGCAGAGGAACTAGAGATCAAATTGCCAACATGCGCTGGATCATGGAGAAAGCACGAGAGTTCCAAAAAACCACCTACTTCTGCTTCATTGACTACGCAAAAGCCTTTGATTGTGTGGATCACAACAAACTGTGGCAAATTCTTAAAGAGATGGGGGTACCAGACCACCTTACCTGTCTCCTGAGAAACCTGTATGCGGGTCAAGAAGCAACAGTTCGGACCGGCCATGGAACAACCAACTGGTTCAAAATTGGGAAGGGAGTACGGCAAGGCTGTATATTGTCACCCTGCCTATTTAACTTATATGCAGAGTACATTATGAGAAATGCAGGGCTGAATGAATCGCAAGCCGGAATCAAGATTGCTGGGAGAAATATCAACAACCTCAGATATGCAGACGATACCACCCTAATGGCAGAAAGTGAAGAAGAACTAAAGAGCCTCTTGATGAGGGTGAAAGAGGAGAGTGCAAAAGTTGGCTTGAAACTCAACATTAATAAAACTAAGATCATGGCATCTGGGCCCATCAATTCCTGGCAAATAGAAGGGGCAGAAATGGAAGCAGTAACAGATTTTACTTTTCTGGCCTCCAAGATCACTGCAGACGGAGACAGCAGCCATGAAATTAAAAGACGCTTACTCCTTGGAAGGAAAGCTATGGCAAACTTAGACAGCATAATAAAAAGCAGAGATATCACCATGCCAACAAAAGTTCGCATAGTCAGGGCGATGGTGTTCCCAGTAGCAATGTATGGTTGCGAGAGTTGGACCATAAGGAAGGCTGAGCGCCGAAGAATAGATGCTTTTGAACTGTGGTGCTGGAGAAGACTCCTGAGAGTCCCTTGGACTGCTAGGAGATCAAATCAGTCAATCCTAAATGAAATCAACCCTGACTGTTCTCCTGACTGTTCCCTGGAAGGACAGATACTAAGGCTGAAGCTCAAATATTTTGGCCACCTAATGCGAAGAGAGGACTCTCTGGAGAAGACTCTGATGCTGGGAAAGATTGAAGGCAAAAGGAGAAGGGGAAGGCAAAGGATGAGATGGTTAGACAGCATCACCGCTGCAACGAACATGAAAATGAGCGAACTCAGGAAGATAGTGGAGGACAGGAAGGTCTGGCGGGATATGGTTCATGGGATCACGAAGGGTCGGACACGACTTAACGACTGAACAACAACGACAACACTTCACTTACCGTTTATACGACCAGATCACCTGGCCTTTTTCTCTATTGTCAGCGCAATGTGACAGTTTCTAGGAGTGATCTACTAATTGAGTACAGTACACTGCTTCAAAAATCATTTTTCTGTAATTAAACGTACAAGAAATAAGATGAAGTATCCTGAATTGACAGATACTCAATATTTAAATATCCCCAAAGCCATCAACACCACATCATATCAGAGCAAATCAGCCTTGCTCTATTGCCACTTTGGTAGCATTATCTCGGCAGTGAATTTGTCTTTTCACTTCTATGGCATATGAAGAGGTTTTGTTTTGTCACTATGTAATCTGTACTGTAAATGGTTCTGCTCAGAATGGATGGCTGCCTGTGCCTTGAATCTGTTTGCTGTTGACACCAGCGGTATCAAACCTGTTCTTTTCTGTAGTGTTCTGTTTTATTCCAGGAATGTTATTACCTATTTATGTTGACACTCCGATATAATGAACAGTTGCAGTCAATGCCATGCCATACATCACCCAAACAATAAACCATTTCACGCCTGGATATAATTTTTCATGGGCATAATAATTCAATATCTATTTTTCCTAGAATTCAGATTTACTATTCTTGATCATTATTTCTTATCCTAATGGGAATAAATCAAAATCTGAATGAAAAATAGGAGCGGCTAACATTTATGCAGCTGTAGGGTCTTTCTAAAACAGAAGGAATAACAATTCAATGCCAACCTAGCAGTTCCAAAGCATGTTAATGCAAGTAGATAAATAGGTACCGCTTGCGGGAAGGTAAACAGCGCTCCGTGTTCCAGCTGCATGCTACGCGCTGTGGCAAGGAGAGTCATGCCGGCCACATGACCACGGAGGCGTCTTCGGCTCTTCGGCTTTGAAATGGAGATGAGCACCACACCCTAGAGTCGGACACGACTGGACTTAATTGTCAGGGGTCACCTTTACCTTTTTTAGGGTCTTTCTAAAACAGAAGGAATAACAATTCAGTATTAAAAATAATTTTTAATCAAGTCTGCGTAGGGGGCTGCTTTGGCGGTGGCAGCAGCGGCTGCTGCTGGATCCTAACCCCCTTCCCGGGCTTGATCTGCCTTCACAGGACAATGAGGACTTGCGCCAGTGATATCCGAGTTGACCCACTGGGCCAGCAGGGACTTACTTCAGGGGAGGGGAAAAATGTTCCCTTTCCCTAAGGAGGCCTCCCAAGGCCAAAACTCCCCTGCAGGATTCAGCAGACGCTGTGTTGGCACTGGTGCATCGCCGCACAGGAGGTTAGGTAGGATTGGGCCATAAGTGTGCTGTGGTGGAGAAATAGATGGTGCTCGCTCTCTCTCTCTCTCTCTCTCTCTCTCTCTCTCTCTGGTTTTGCTAAAAGCAGCCATGGAGGATGTTCAGCAGTGCCCTTTGCACCCCAGGCTTACCATCTCCATCTCCATTTTACACCAGGATCCTGGCCAGCGACTCTGTTCTTGGCAAGAAACGGATGTATCTCCACCAGTAGGTGCCGGGTCTGTTGTCGTTGCAAATGTGCTTTATGGCATATTTGCGACGGCTTAGAGTGGCAGATTGCATGCTCTGCCGCTCTATAGAGAGGATTGTGTTGTTAATCTTGGCATGCTGTACCCAGACTAACATGCGTGGTCAGGTGAAGAAAAGAGTCTCCCACTGCCTCTGGAGTAAGTAAAGGGAGAATTTGGGGTTGGAAGGTTGGTGGGGAAGGCTGCAGAGATTCTTCTAACTCTGGCTTAGAAACCAAATTTTGGGAATTCATCCCTTCTTGGGGCAAGGGCAATTTAGAATCCCAAACATTAATTTCCAAACAATATCCAGAGAACTTCAGCAATACCTCTGTGTCTAATGCCATGCCTACTTTGACCGTAAGCCTCACCAGAATCCATGCTTGATTATCTTTCAGAAATGCAGCACAACCTATCAGTTGGAACAGCTTTATTGTTCTAGGGTGAAGTCAGCAAAGTTTTCAGAGCATGTTACATTTTTAGATGTTAATAGAAGCTGTGTTTTAATTAAATTCAAAGAATTAGCTTCCTAAATTATTCTGAAATGCTGCAAGAAGGCTGGAAGTGCATATTGATCATTGTGTTCATCAGTCATTAGCTGTTAATAAAGAAAGACATATACATTTTACGCATTTTCAGGCAATACCGTTTAATGGAAAATGAGAGTTTGAAACACATATCTAATCTTCTCTGCTCTGCAAGTACAGTACTGTTTAATGTTTGAAATGTTTAGACAGACAGCATTAAGTACATGAGTGGCATGATGAGGCATGCATGATCAATGGTTGGCAAGTCGAGAGAGAGGCTTCCTGCCCATGTTAATATTGAGGGATATGAACAAGTTTGAGTTAGGCCGGAAAGAATTGCTTTCTCATCAGCGCAAAGACTGAGAGCTTTTCTCCAAAGCAGCTGAGAAATCATTTGTTGCAATTTACTTTTGTTTGCTTTGATTTCCTCCTGACATGTGCTGGTGTAAAGGATGATGGTGAAAATGATTCATTACTAGACTTGAATATTCTGGCTCTGTTTGCCTAACAATGTTAATGCTAATATTGCTACGTGCCATCTGATGATATGATGGTTCGCCCCAGCAATTTACAGACATTAGCAGTCAGAGTCATCAATCAGATTGTTCTGCTTTCTTGTTAATAAGATTCATGCAACAAATGATACTCTCTCTTCTTTGAATCTGGTTTTCCTCAATGGAGAATGCCCAGCAGTTATTCAAACGATTGCATCTCGAAAGCGCGCACACACACACACACACACACACACACACACACACACACACACACACACAAGCTTGGTGCTGCTTTATTAGCACAGAATAGCACACTGAGGTATCTCACTTAAGTTACTTAACCTCTTTGTCACATTCATGCAGTTGCTTGGAGGTGTTCCATACAAGCAGAAGCAGAGCCCAGTGTTTCATACCATAGCCCACCATTTGGCCTGGCCACAAGGCCTCAGAGAGCTCCAAGGGAACAACATGATCTCACAGAATCCCAGCTCCAACTGAGCTCTCCTATGTCTCCTGGCCCAGACTACCCCCCTCAGGCTCCACCCCACTGCTGTTGAATGAGAATTCTTAAAGGGACAGACTCCAAGTTCCTGACGTGTCAGGGTCTGACCCCTTGGGTGAATCTGTCTTTGGATAGTGAGGTTCAGATTCCCAGAAGGAACTCTTCACTTCCTTGTCCATCCTGATTGTCAGGTCCTGGCTTCTGCACCTCAGCAGGTGTAACTGGTATCAGAGATCTGACTAGATCCTCGCCCTATAAGGCCACATCCTAGCTGTCACTCAAACTTGGGACCATGACATCACCACAAATTGTGTATCCAAATTATACATGGGACAAAAAGACAAATGGGATGCTTTTTGATCTAGATTACTGTAATGCACACTATATTGGGTTACCCTTAAAGATGGTCCAGAAACATTTTTTTTTTTTTGGAAGAATGAATAAGGAATAAAGACAAAGTACAAATTAGAATAAGAAACAGTCATTAAACAATCCAAATTGTTTTTCTTTTTTAGGACAGAGTCTTGTAGTCAATATTTTTGAAAGCGGTAGGCTTTTGATAACAAAAGAAAAAGAAAGAAGAAAACAACAACAGTTTCCAATTTGCCTTTTTTGGGTAAGGTGATTGAGCGGGTGGTGGCGTCTCAGCTCCAGGGGATACTAGATGAAACAGAGTATCTGGACCCTTTTCAGTCTGGCTTCAGGCGAGGCTTTGGGACGGAGACAGCCTTGGTCGCCCTGCTGGATGATCTTCGCCGAGGACTGGACAGGGGGAGTGCATCCCTGCTGGTCCTTTTGGACCTCTCGGCGGCTTTCGATACCATCGACCATGGTATCCTTCTGGGCCAGCTGGCTGAGTTGGGACTAGGGGGCACTGCGTTGCAGTGGTTCCGTTCCTACTTGGCTGACAGGTCCCAGATGGTGATGCTGGGAGATGCCTGTTCGGCGCCCTGCCCTTTACAGTGTGGGGTGCCACAGGGTTCTATTCTGTCTCCCATGCTTTTCAACATCTACATGAAACCGTTGGGAGAGATCATCCGGGGATTTGGTGTTGGGTGTCACCAATATGCTGACGACACCCAACTCTATCTCTCCTTGCCATCTCGCACCAGGGAGGCTGTGGAAGTCCTGGAGCGCTGCCTGGAGGCGGTTGGGGTCTGGATGAGGGCTAATAGGTTGAGATTGAATCCAGAAAAGACAGAGGTCCTACTGGTCAGGAAAGCTTCGATGCAGGTACTGAGTCACCTGCCCGTTCTGAATGGGGTTGCACTCCCCCTGCAGGAACGGGTGCGCAGCTTGGGAGTACTTTTGGATTCACAGCTCTCCCTGGAAAGTCAGGTGGCGGCTGTGGCCAGGGGTGCGTTTGCCCAGCTTCGGCTGGTGCGCCAGCTGCGGCCGTACTTGAGTTGATCGGACCTGACCACGATGGTCCACGCCTCAGTGACTTCAAGACTGGATTACTGTAACGCGCTCTACGTGGGGCTGCCCTTGAAGACGGTTCGGAAGCTGCAATTAGTGCAGAATGCGGCGGCCTGGGGGGTCGCTGGAGCTAGGCGGTTTGACTCTGTTGAGCCGCTGCTTCAGCAGCGGCACTGGCTGCCCATTCGTTTCCGAGCCCAATTCAAGGTGCTGGTAATGACCTTTAAAGCCCTTTACGGTTTGGGTCCAGGATATCTGAGGGACCGCCTTCTCCCATACATTCCGGCCTGCTCTCTTAGGTCATCTGAGGGGGCTCTCCTGCGTGTACCACCTCTATCGCGTTAGGGGAGTGGCAACACGTGGGCGAGCCTTCTCTGCTGTGGCGCCACAACTGTGGAACTCCCTGCCAGGGGATCTGAGAAACACCCCCTCCCTCATGACTTTTCGGCGAGGGCTCAAAATGTTTTTGTTTCATCTAGCGTTTGGGTGATGGGTTGTAGTCTGCCTCCTGTGTCTCAAGATGCTCTGCCATGCTGCTTTTGTGCTCCATATTGTCCCCCCCCCCGGTGGATTTTATTGTTTTTAAATTAAGTGTGTATTGTTTTAAACTTATTTTCTGTATTTTAAACTATGTTTTTTAATTTTTGTTGTAAGCTGCCTTGGGCATGTGCCTCGGCATAGCATAAGGCGGGATATAATTTTTTTTTAAATAAATAAAAATAAATAAACAACTGTTTTAAAGAAAAAAATCTTTAATTTGTTACTAGATTATCTGACCAATAGAAACCTACCAGTATTGCTGCAAATCAGATTATTTCTGACTCCCTGTGGTTTTAACTAGCTTGCTAAGTTGAGATGTCAGAAGATTTTGGTCATAAAAAAAGCCTCAACTACAAAGCTTTTGACAGTTCAGTATTTATTTGAGCTGCTTTGTTGCCATCAAGTGGTTTATAATAGCATTTCATCATAGGCAAGAAATCAATTACTGTACCATAATATCACCCAGAAATACTTATACAGGGAAATGGAATGAAAAATACATATGGAGACTTTTCTTTTAGGTGGACGTTTTGCTCCATAAAGTTGAGAAGTACAGGTAGTAAATGCTAGACACAGTCATCGTTACAAACCAGATGCTTGCATGCTGTCAAATAATTTAATGCTGCTGTGCTGATTGCATTTCATGTCTCCCACCCCATGTTTCTAAGGTATATTTATGAATAGATCTCTTAAGTTACAAATAGCAGTTGTGGGTGTGTGCATGTGCGCATGTGTGTGATTCCCCCACCCCCATTTTCCTAATGAAAATGCTCTTCCCAGGTGTTATGCAAACTAGTGGGGCAAACAGCAGCATTGGATGCCAATTTTCATGAAGTACTGGTAAATAGTGGTAGGAGTAAAGAGTTGAACCCCACTTCCCCTGTGATGCATTCCTTCTCTCTCTTTCTCTCTCTCTCTCTCTCTCACACACACGGGTTTTTTGTGTGCAGCTTTGTTGTGTTGCTACTGCTAATTAGTTTGTGTTATGGTTTTGATTGTATTTTTTCAGTTGTTAATTTTTAAGTTATGGGCAGCACAATCCACTATAAGGATCCGGCCTGTAGCCCAGGGCCGCCCGCTGGATCCTGTGCACTAACGGCTATGCTGCCACCAGGCAGGAGGTCTTCTCGGGGAAGGGGACGCTCGGGGCAGGCCCTATTGGCCTCCTCAGATTTCCGCCAGTTCCTTAGCTGGCGGAAGTCGGAGGAGGCTGTGTAACGGCCTAGCTGGCCTGGTGGGGCCAGGGATACTGGCGAGACCATCCCCTGCCCCCTCCTAGGCCGGTTAGGCCAATGGCCCCCCTCCCTCGCCCGGCAAAACGCCCCTGCACCCACTGGATCCCAGTTTACCTGGTCCAGCGGCTGCATGGGTGGCTCCAGCGACGGAGCAAGGGAGGCCAGCCCCTGCGCCAGCCTTCCTTCCTTGCTCCTGAGTCGTCGCAAACGTGCTTTACTTCTCCTGACGACGGAACACTTGTTCTGTCACCGTCGCCCCCTAGAAGATTGCACTGTGAATGTGTTACTTAGGTTTTCCTATCTGGGCTTCTTTTGTTTGCCATTCTCTAGCTCTGTGTGTCTTCCAGCAGCACAATAAATTTCACTAGCAGCTTCATCCATGTTTTAGCTGACAGTATTTATTAATTGTTCTTACATCATCATTTCCTCTTAATTCAATGTTATGATTACTGATGGGTCTTTCCATAAAGGTAGACAGTAGCAATAAAGCAGGAATTGTATAGAGAAAGGGGAAATATATTTTCAGTCCAGCGAAGCTGCTTTTCAATACTTGAATGAATACTCACGCACGTCTTCATCATATGTCTTCATCAAAGATTGAACACCACAATTAGAATTTTCATGACATATTATATGAAAACTCACTTTTGCCTCCCCCCACCCCAATATTCCATCCAATATTTTAATTAAGGTCTGTTGAGCATTTCCTTGAGATACATAATGGTTTTCTAAAATACTGCTTTTTTGATGTTGGATACTGAAAAACTAGACAGTATTTTAAGTGCCGCCCAGTTCTATGGGGCCTCTGCATCGCGGGAACTCACATTCGGGCAGCGCAGCGTGCTTTATGGTTGTCACATAAGGCGTCACACTATACAATGCAGCTGGGTTACTGCTGCAAGCGACAAACAGCCATGCACCAACGGAGCTAGGAACAGCCCTGGCACAGATAAGTCAGCACAGGGGTGGGAGGGGGTGGGTGGGGAGGGGGAGGAACAGGGCAGAGACCAGGGTGGGGAAGGGGGCAGATCGAAGCCAGGAAGGAGGTGGTATCACCACCAGCACTGCTGCCAATATCCTACTCCCCTTCCTGGCCTCGATTTGCCTTCCTGGGTCCACTCAGACTTGCACCAGAAGGATTGCTGCACGCAGGTCTAATTAGACCAAAAGGGGCAATAAAGGCTTATCCCCAGGCAAGGGAACACATGTTCCCTTACCCAGAGGAGACATCCAGGACTGCCTCCCAGGAGGATGCATCACACACTCCGGTGGCACGGCTGCATCGGTTTTTTTTTTTTTTTTTAGAAAGGATTGGGCTGTAAGTAAAAGCTGTGCTCCAAACTCCAAAATTACAAATGTTGAATTGTAGGTTGGAATCAGTATGGCCATCTCAGACAACGACTCCTCTCCAGGCACAACAACATGAAAGAAAAGGCTAATAAAAATAATGATGTTCAAATATTTTGGTAGAAAAATGTAATGTCCGCTGACTAATATCAAATAACAAAAAAATCTATCTGTAATTATACTTAAAATGAATACTTAATGAATGAATGAATGAATGAATGAATGAAACCTTTATTGGCATAAATGAATACTTAATATGACTGGGGATAGCCTGTGTAATGACATCCATCAGTTCTAAAGGAAGCAAACCATCGTATAATCAGTACCAAAATGTGAACATGTCACATCATGTTCTCTATTATTAATAGTAAAGAAGCTTTAAAAGAATGACTTTCGATTGCACCTACTTCTCAATTTTGGGAAATGTGTTTTTTGGTCAGATTTGAAAGGCAAAACCTGTAGGTTGCAAATGCTGATGCTGCTGGATTCCACCTCCAGAAAGCAAACCTCTTGTTTCCGTGTTCGGTAGTTTGATCATCCTGCAAATATTCTTACAGGCAGATGGAGACTCTTCCTTGAGAGATAATCTGATGATCCTGCTCTGGCTTTCCTCTTTTAAATAGAGCTGATCATCTGATGAGTCAGCTGTTCCACAGTCTATTTAACCATCTGTCTGGATTTAGAACTTGGATCAAATGATGAGCAGGAAAAATACATTTTTCCTTCTTTTTCCTTTAATTTTACTATTAATGAGAACTGCATTCTTTGGGGCATTGGAAACGTTTTGAAACATGGTACTGCAAAAATAAATATAGCGTCTGTTTTAAGAGCTGGTATTGTGTAGCAGCCGAGTGACTGACATACAAATTAGGACTTCCCCAGTTCAGATCTTGCTTCTACCATGAACCCGCTACTAGCCCAATCCTATTCCCTACCAGTCCATAGCATGCAGCGCTGGTGATGGGTTGTGCATTGTATGCTGGGTGGGAGGGGACAGGGGCGTCGCGACGACGCGCGACACCCCTGAGCGGGGACGCGCGTCACCCTTAAGGGGGAGGCTCCGCCCCCGCGCGTGACGTCACGCGCAGGAGCGGAGCGCCCTCCCCGCTCCGTTTTTGGCTCATTTTAGAGCCAAACAAACCCAGGGGAGGGAGGGCGGGCCCACCTTCACTGCAAAAATGTGAGTGAGGGGTATCGCGCGTCACCCCCATACGCGCGACGCCCCCCCGGCGGCCCGCCACCCCCCGCCACCCCCCGTCGACGCTAGTGGGAGGGGGCAACCAGACAGCCTGGTAAAAATTTTAACTTGTAAATATACAGTAAAAAATGAAAATAGTTTTTACTTACCTCCTGGTAGAATGCTTGGACACAAATGGGTCTCCTTGGACCCACACCAGCTATTTTGCTGGTGTAGGTCATGGACGTCACTGGAGCGTGGCGGGGGGGTGGACCACCAGGGGGTGACGCGCAAAGGGGTGACGCGCGCACCCCCGCGTGTGTCACCTCCATAGTGCGTGTCACCTCTGTGACGCGTGTCGCCCTCCGGACGCTCCGAGGCCGGGAGCCGGCCTCGGAGCGTCCGGCCCGGCCGGTGCTCCAGGGCCTTCTGAAAGAAGGCCCAATGCATCAATACGCGAACTTTTCCAGTTTTCGTGCATGCACAGACCGTTTTGAGGGCAAGAGGGCAGGCCCTTGCCCTCAAAAACGGTCTGCGCATGCGCGAAAACTGGAAAATTTAGCGTATTGACACATTGGGCCTTCATTAGAAGGCCCTGGAGTGCGGCCGGATTGGCAAAACTGTGAGTTCCGGGGTGGGGGGGCACCCGGGGGCAGGGTGCAGCCGGGTCACCCCCCAAATTGCAGCGAGGCCTATGGCCGCGCCGATATTTCCATTGGGGGGCATAGTCGGGGGCACTAGGGTGACGCACGCCCCCTGCCTTGGGGTGACGCGTGTCCTAGTGACACCACTGGTGTAGGTCTGAGGAGAGACAGAGGGCATGTTCAGCTAGAAAAATGGGGATAGCATCTTGTGTATGCTGCTGCCACTGAGATCCACCCCCTGCCCTCAAAATGCCCTCTGCCCGCCCTGCTCCCCACCCCTATTGTCCCCCTCCTGCCCTTGAACTGTCCCCACTGTCACCTTACCCATGCTGGCACAGCATCTGGCAGCCGCTGCTGCATGTGCTTGACCTCCAGCCATTTGTCCCAGAAGCCCCAAAGTGCATGGCAGTCATGTGTCTTTTACAATGCCGCAAGGGCACTTATGGCGGCAGACTAGGAGTTCCACCACCATAACTGCTCCCAATTCACCCCAGCACAGTGTCTTTCTGGTGGCTGTTGCTGGTGGTGTTCTGCATCTTTTTTTACAGTGCAATCCTATCCAACTTACACCACCGGGGTAACCAGCGGTGCAGCGAGAACGGGAGGCCCCAGAGTGGAAAGGAGATTCACTGCACGGAGAAGCTTCAAAGTAAGCCACCCGGAGAAGTGTCCAAGTAAGACATCCTGCCCTGCCCCTGCTCTCTTTTAGCCAATCAGAATCAAGTCTTTTCAGACTCAATCCGCGTCCTGCCCCCACAGCACTGACTGTGGCCTCTCATTGACCAAACGCAGCCAAAGTTCAATTTGTTGAACTTTGCTCACACTGCAACGCAGCTCTCCTGCATTGTGGTGCAAGCTTGTAAAAGACAAGTCACATCGAGTTTTTCCAGCCGCGTGCGGACGCTGCTCTATGCATTGCAACGCAGCATGGCCAGTATGTCACAGGCTTTAATCCACATAGTACTGGTTTCCGAATAATAAAGTGCACATTAACAAACATGTACAGATAGAATTATCAATGTTTTTCAATAACAAGAAAATGCAACAGTGAAAACTACATAATTGCAGTGCATAATTGAGATTGTCAACCCAATCCTATCCCCTGCCGCCAGTGCTGATGCAGCTCTGCCAAAAAGGTGTGTGCTGCGTCCCATAATTGGAGAGTGACCTGAAGGGAAACTGAAGGTAAGTAAAAAACATTTGTATTTTATTTATTTATTTATTTAAAGAATTTGTATCCCGCCTTTCTCCCAGCAAGGGCACTCAAGGCGGCTTACAACATTAAAATAAACATGTACATTAAAATAATTAAAAACACATAATTAAAACAATTAAAATAAACAACCCCAGTGGGTCACCTGTATTTACATTTGTTAAAAGCCATTTGTTAAAAAGCCACCATGTCAGACATCGAAAGCTAACCTAAATAAAAACGTCTTAAGGCCCCGCCGAAAGGTCTCTAAAGAGGGAGCTGTTCTTAATTCCAGGGGGAGGGAATTCCACAATTAGGGCGCCACAGCCGAGAAGGCCCTATTCCGTGCCGCCATCCTCCTCACCTCCGTCAATGGCGGCACGGTTAAGAGGGCCCCCCCCTGATGACCTCAGAGTACGGGTCGGATTATAAGGAAGGACCTTATACTTACCTCCAAGTAAATCCCCAGGCCGCCTATGGGTCTCCTCGGACATATGTCACCTATTTTGGTGACATATGTCTGAGAAGGGAAAGGGGGTAGGGAGGTTTACAAAAGAGCGGATAAGATCTGGGTTGTGCCGTTGTTGCCATATCCACCCTTCCCACCTTCTCCCTGGCCCCTGGTTCTTCACCCCTTCCTGCCAAGGAATGGCCCGTTCCTCCCATCGCCCACCCCTACCGCCAACTCACAGGTGCCGGCGGACAACAACGTTCTCTCTACTGGTCTGCATGCGCAGCCGCCAGCCATTGTGACATTCTACCAGTGTCATCACACTTCTGCCGCAGGATAGGATTGGGCCGTGTGATTGATGGCAAATTCATACATGAATCCCATTAGTACTGACTGATAAGAAAATATTCCATCACCAGCTAAATATCCAGTTGGCAGCAATGATAAAAAGATGTTGGTTTTGGCACAGCTTTGTAATAATACATAGCAACATGAACATGATCACAGGTGCATATGGAAAAATCTGAAAAAAGCAGTTTGGTTGTGTAAATTCCATGCACATCATTGTTTAAGGTCAGCTGTAAACAGAGTTCATATACACATTAGACCGAGGCTCTAATGTTGCCATATCACACCAGCTTGACTTTTGCCTCTTTGTCCAACAATTAATCTTCCATGGCTTATTTTCTAAGCTAAGAAAGTTAAAATATAACTCTCCTTTCACCTTGTTAGCAGGGGAATAAAACTCCCTTGGCTTACGGCAAGACCGTCTAAATATCTGGCGCAGGAGCGAGCGCTCCAGCAGCTGTTACAGCACGTTTGCGCCAACTCGGGAGTAAGGGAGGCCGGTGCAAGGGACGTCGCCAGGATGTTGCCATTACGTTGCCGGGATGTTGATGCGGCCGCTGGAGGCAGGTAAGGCTCCCGCCAGTGGCCGCATGGGTGGTCCAGGTGGCAAGGGAGGGGGTCCATTGGGCGGAGGGAGCAGGGATGGCGTCGGCCATATTCCCGCCCCCGCTGGGCTGGCTCGACCTACATGACCTCCTCCTACTTCCACCAGCTATTTAGCTGGCAGAAATCTGAGGAGGCCGATAGGGCCGACCCCGGTTTACACCCTGCCCCTTTCCCGAGTAGACCTCCAGCCCGCCGCATGGCAGTCCCCGGCAAGAACAGGATCCAGAGGGGTGGCCCTCGGATCCTTACGCGGGATTTTGCTGTTAGACAGGTACAGGTAAGACTGGTACCATTTATGACAAGTGGCAAAGTCTTGTGATTTGTTATACAATCAGCCTCCAGAGGTTGTTACATCAGGATATTATCCAAGCGGTTACCTTGAAATGTAAAAACAAAACAAATACCTTGCACAAATGAAAAAAGCAGATCCAGGGAGCTGCTTCAATCCATGCTGGGTAATTCACATACAGTATTTTGTGTCTCTTTGCAGTGGTAGCCAGTGAGGGCTGGGAAGGGGAATTTCTGCCCTTACCAATGGTAGTCAGAAGGTGGCAGTGGAGAGACAGAGCACCTCAATAGCACACCATGCAACAGACTGCTGGCTGGCTCATCGCCCATGTGACATCAGCAGCCTGCCCCGCTGCCAAAAGCCAGTCAGCAATTGCATGTTTTTCATGGTTTCCACCTTCCAACTGCTACAGGCAAAGGCGGGGTTTCTTTTTCCCTCTTGTCTTTCAGCAGCAGCAGCAGGATATACTGATTTGCAAACCATCTCACCAGCTGCTGCTGTCCTCATGATACTATGCACTGCACTGCACCCACAAATGTCAACAATTCTTCTATTATTTACATGTTTTCTTAATAGTTAGATGCCTCTGTTATGGGTTGGTGGTGGTTTTCAGCTCCACTCTCTGATTCAGTCCTTAAAATTAAAATACTGCACACAATTTATGTATGGAGTTCATCACCACAAAATGTGGTAGTGACTACTACCTTGGATGCCTTTAAAAAGGTTAGAAAAAAATCAGTCTAGTGATAGCTAAATGGAGCCACCATAGTTGGAGGAAGTATATTTCTCTAGAATACCAGATTCTGGGGAGAAAGGGCCTATATAGAAGGCCTATAGATTCCATTGGCCTATATAGAAACATACTGTAGGTCAGACTAGGCTTCGTTTTTGCTTGTGGTGATCTGGTCTCCAGAGACATAAGTGAGCCACTTGGGTCTGGCACAACTACAATCCTGGGAGTCCACATTTGATAGCCCAACTGTTGGCTCACTTTGCGCCATATCTTGTACTGTTGTACCTTGGGGTCAATGGGGGATCTGGGAATAATGCCATCTTCAATTATCACCTTTCCTCATTCTCATCTGGACTAATGGCCAGGTCATTGTCCATTGTGATTGTCCAAACTTCCTCAGAATGATCCTTACAGATGGGCAGGAATATCATCAATTGAAATATCAAACTGATCTATGTGCAGTGGTGGACCTACATTTTTGGGGCCCTGAATCTTGAACTTTTTAGTTGGGGGCCCTTTGCAACCAGCAACAAGGTCTGGGTAACCACTGTTATCTTCTTCAATGGGGTTGTTCCACAACAGATCACCACATTTTTTTTTAATGTAACCACTACATCACAGGTTTTGATTAAAATTGCTGTACTGGATTATCTCACATGTCAAAGTCACTGGTGTGAATAAAAATGTCCTATGCCTTATAATTTTTGAGTTATGGGGGGATGAAAATTAGGGAAATTTATATCGATTACATACATGACGCATCATAGCATGATAAATCAAACATAGAAAAGATCAGTCAATATAATCTTTATAATTTTATATAAATCCCTTCTCATACAGTAGACCCCCAAAAGACCCAAATACAATAGTCAATGCGAACTAAAGTTCTGCTTCTGGGGCCCCTCCAGGATTAGGGGCCCTGAAGCTTAAGTTTCATTAGTTTCATAGTAGATCCACCCCTGTCTATGTGTACCCCTTATCATGTTAGATTGGGTTAGCATTCCCCGCGGTGGTGAACAACCTATTGAAATGTAGGGTCATTGTGGCAGCAGTCATCAAGCCCTTTCTGAGCCTTAGCTGAACCTCAATGTCCAGGGTCCTCCCACAGCAAGGCCCCTTTGCCCGGACACCTCTTCCAGGGCCCTTCGAGGGGCGGCAACAGGCGATCCCGGGGGCCCCATGGCAGCAGGCGGGCAGCCCAGACCCACCTCGGCTGTTTCTACGAAGGTCCTCCCTTCGGAGGACGAGGCGGTGCCAACAGCGAGACCGCCAAACACCTCCCACAGTGTTGATTTGGCTGAAGCGGCGGCAGCAGGGCACGCCCGGGCCAGGACCACCTCAACTCCGCAAGAAGATGCGGACAGTGGACGGGAGCCGGGGTGTGTGTGTCCCTCCGGGCCCAGGGAAGAGCCGAGCACGCTGCGCTGGCCACGCCACCAGGCACAAGCACCTGGATTGCCACCCCCCCAGCCCTAGCCGCCCGGGAGCTGAAAGGGTAAGGCTGGGAGGAGGCACACGTGGGGAGAGCCCGGTGACGGTCAAGGCGCAGCCAACAAGCTATCAGGCTAATCACTGACAGCTGGGACCCAGCACATCAAACAGTCAGCCAATCAGGCGGGGCCCTCATGGGGGCGAGGCCTAAGCAGGGCAGGGTGAGGCAGCCAGAGAACTGTAATAAAAGCTCGCTGGAGGCCGATGAGGAGGGTGGTCTGGTGCTAAGCTCCACAGCCCTGGTGCTTGGGAGCCCACAAACCAAGAGCCAGAGCCATCTGGGCAGGTGAGAGGGCCTTTCTCAGAGTTCCCAAGAGACTCTCAGGAGTGAAAACACACCGCCGAAAGTGCCTCATTGGAGCAGGATTCCAGTGGTCCTAGTACCACCAGCGGTCAACCGAAGTACCACTGGTTGAGAACCCCTGCTCTATTTTGTTTCCGCTCTGAATTGGTTGCACTGCTGCAATCCCGGCAGCCATGTGCCTGGCTCACAGGTCTGGCTCCTGTATTCTGGCCCTCAGCATCTCAAAACCACTTGGATGGGGTCAATAATATGATTGCTTTCCAAGCCAGTTCCACCTTAACACTGTACACCAATTGTTATTGCACACAGATGTGTACATTATGTGGCTGTATACCTTTATTTGCTCATTTTATATCCCGCTTTTCTTCCCGAACGGCATCCAAAGCGGCCTGCAGAGCCATAAAATCATCACATTTAAAACTATAATTCACAGTATAAACATTAAAACATCCTTAAAACGTCACAAATAATATACATGATGGGTATCTTGCATGAAAAATTTGCCCAATACAGCCATTCACGCAGAACACTGTGTGCAGATTTTCACAATATTCCTCCTGTGGAGAGTGTGAACCAGCCTAGGTATATACTCTCACTATTCTGTCTGGTGGCGGTGAAAATATTTACAAACCTAAACAGGTAAATGATTAGAACATATATTTTGACACACAGCAGATAAAATTATGTTTGTGCATTGTCCTAAATTCTCAGTAACTGTTCTCAGTTCTGCAACAGGTATTTAAAGGAAACTCAGCTACATTGTGGAAATACTGCCACCCGATGGTTGGTATGTTATGCTGTTCTTTGAACGCCGGACAAAAATGTAACAGGTTTATTAAAAGTCTAATAAAAGAAAAAGATGATAAAATCAAATGAACAAGAAAAAATGAGAATTGAATTTGGCAGAAAAGGGGTAATTAAGCTTGCTCCCACACAAGGAAACAGACAAAAATTACACAGAAATAGACATAAAATATATACATTTGATGACAGCATGAACAGAGGTCCTGCCCCATCTTTATCTGCCTGGACTGCCTCGTGGAAATCATCACAGTCCTTCCAGGGTGCCTATTTCTTATTTGAAATCAAAATACCTACAGCAATTTAGCATGGACAATAACTGGATTTTTAGGAAGAGCAGACAGATTTGCAGTGAGTACAATATCTGTATTGTACACTATGGACTGTTTTCTTCATTAATGTAAGGCTCAATTTAAGGTGCAGGTTCTTCCTTTTGAAGCTTAAAGGGATTGGGATCTGCAATCTATCAAGCACTGCTGCTGGGAAACCTCCAAGGGACATGAGAACATAGGGAACACTAGATCCCACTGATTGTACTAAATTGAAAAAATAAAATAAAAGCCACATGACCACAGCCACCCCATGACAATGAATGCCGCAGGTGAATTATGTTTTGTATGAAGAAGTACTTGTTGTCTGTCCATCCTGAACTTCATGCTCATGTTCTTCCTTGGATGAGCCCAAGTTCGAGTGTTTTGAAAGTGACTAATTTCTCTTTATTCGTTCTTTTCATTTTCAGTTTAATTCCCCCCCCCCCGAAATGAATGTTGTTTATCAATGAACAAATTGTTATAATAACTGGATTTTAAGGACTCTGTAATAGCTTACTTGCTAAGTCTGCTGCACTGCTTTTCTCTGCCATTTCAATTTAAAAAACATTTCCAAAAAGTGAAGCAAAGGCCTGATGAGAGAGCAGACCACTGGCAATAAACGTTTGAAAAGCCATGAGCACTTTGATCTTGAAAGCTAAAAAGAACTTATCTTGATATTGCTGCCCTCAGAGAAATGAGCTTTTGAAAATGGCCTTGTGCAGAGAGTTTAGCTGACAACCACAAGTATCTTCCTTGACCTTCTTGACTGAAAGCTACATTAGGAAATGATGGGCATGATGGATGGGAAAGGGAGTGAGAAACATAGCAGAGCACAGGATAGCAGGCTAACTATAAGATCTGCTGAACTGACCAGAAGAGCAAAGGAGGACAGTGTGGAGTTCTCTCCTTCCAAATTGCTCTGCTGTCCCATAGAAAAACAGGAGTAGTACTATCATATCTCTGGCTATATGATCTTGGCAACTTCCGGTGGATTAATGATGGAAACCATCTAGGGGTCAAGCCAGACAAGATTGGGGAGATTTATGAATAGATCTCTTATTTTACAAATAGCAGTTGTGGGGTGTGTGTATGTGCGCATGTGTGTGATTCCCCCACCCCCATTTTCCTAATGAAAATGCTCTTCCCAGGTGTTATGCAAACTAGTGGAGCAAACAGCAGCACTGGATGCCAATTTTCATGAAGTACTGGTAAATAGTGGTAGGAGTAAAGAGTTGAACCCCACTTCCCCTGTGATGCATTCCTTCTCTCTCTCTCTCTCTCTCTCTCTCTCTCTCTCTCTCTCACACACACACACACACACACACACACACACACACACACACACACACACACACACACACACACACAGTATGGCTGCTATTCACAAAATGTTGAAAGAGACTGGAGGTTTGTTCATGCATCACCATTATCTAGCTTGACCCTAAATAAGTGTTCTGATTTCAATAATGTCTAAGCTATCCTTGCAAATAAGTGTTCAGGATTTATTAGAATACATTCTTTTTGCCATACATGGTGCTACATTAGGAATACTGAATGTCTACTGTATAAGAAAAAGAACTACCTTGCAGAGGTGAGTGACAGGGTGATAGTGTTGGCTTCAGACCTGCCACTCTCCCAGATTTGCCACCTGAAGCAGCCCATCTCACCTTGCTGCATAATAGAACCAACTCAGGCCTCCGAAGATTGGGAACCCCTGATCTAGGATAAAGACAGGAATTAGACCAATTCACTATTCAACATTAGGTTTTTACCATATAATGGAGGAAGAAAGGTGGTACAGTGGCCAGAGACAACACAATCTCTCTTCCCCCCCCCCCCCACAGTATTGTACTTGTATAAAACACATAGAGGACAATGCTAATCTTGCTTTGCAATGAGCTTTGAAAATTTGAAACTTAAAATCTTTGTTGGGGTACCGGGAGATCAAATTACTTCCCAAAACTAAAGTAAGTCTATTGTAGACTAACACTGAGGAAAGTTAATAACTAGGAATGATTCCCCCATTCCCCAAAGGTTCAGAAAAGAGACTCTCCTCAATAATGAGCATACAACAAAGGTACATTTTAGTTCCACTATTGGTCTTCAGTTATGACTTCTGCAATCATTTCCATAGTACACTCTACATTATTCCACAATCACAGAGTAGTCCATCAATATTTTAGCTCGGAATACTGTTTTCTAAAACCATTTAGAGACTAGACAGCAATTACTGTACATTCATCTGAACAGGAAAGAAGAGAAACATGGGGAGCAATGCCTTTAAATTATGGGAAAACAGATCAGAAAGAAAATGCTTTGACTATACTGAAGGACTCAGAATATAAACTACAAGTAAATGGCTAATCTGATCAAGAAGAATATACCTTATTACCCATAAGGGCATGTTTTCATAGTAAGAGTCCTTGTTTACTTCACAATGTCAACCGAAGTGCTGATGAAGAACATCAGGGTAACACAGAACAGTAGTCGATGCAGGATGTGCAATTCTTGCTTGGATTAAAAACAAGCATCCCTTGGAGTTTCACTTCTCACCTCGTAGCAAAATACTTTCAAAAATGTTCCCCTGTACATAATGCTCAAGCTGCAGTTAGCTGTGATACCAAAGTGCCTCTGGGTTGTTTTACTGTTTAGGCAAATACGCTAAAGCAGTGCTTCCCAAACGTTTTAGCAATGCGATCCAAATTTTAAAATGACTATCGCAACTCACATACGATAGCTTTACTTCTGGGTGCCCATCCAGCCCAAAAGGGCCCCCACCTCCACCTCCTCCCACCTCGCCATCTTCCCGCTCCCACACCCCATCTACTCCTATAGGCTGCCTGAGGTGAAATCGGCCATGCATGGCCTGCCCCAGCCTGCCTTGTGCCACATCAGCTGGTGTACGGTCTGCTTAACCTCGCGATCCAGAAAAAAAATGGCTCGTGGCCCACAGTTTGGGAAACACTGTGCTAAAACGAAACTGAATGTATTTGTAAGATTCTTCTTCAGTAAACTGTCTTAAGGTCCTTGCTTCCTGTTATGATGAATCAGCAACAGCAGCAATCTTGGGGGGGGGGGAGGGATACGACCTGTAAAGGGGGCTTGCCTTGGAATCTCTTAACAGAGAATTCTCAAGATGCTTGCAAAATTACCATTCCCATGATTTTTGGAGTGGAATCCATGACAGATCCATGGCAGCAAAACATTTAAGATTTGTAGATTGTGTGGACAGATTAACAGCAATACCTCTTGATTTTTCTTGTGAAGCTTCTGAATCTGAAAGCTTGACTCTGATAACCTTTAACGGTGTACCACACAGTGTTCCTATGATTTTCCTTTATCTGCCTCCTAAGTTGCTTAGGATGACACTTAGTCTAGTCCTATTTCTCTGATGACACTAGTGACCATGGCAGCCAGGACACCTTCACTGAGTGCATTGTGGCCGGAAGGGGCAGGATGTGAGAGGCAGGATCTCACAGCAGTGGGGCTTAAGAGCATCTGCCCAGGCCAGGGACGATGGTGGGTCTGAGACGAGACAGGGGGTGGAAGCTGACTGAGACACCATAGGGGAGCTGGCCAGCATGCCCAGAGAAGCAAAGCTGCCTGGCCCCATGGAGAAGGATGTGGGTGTGACCACAAACCCCTCCCCATGAGTGTTCTGATGCCACTCATGGGGTGAAGCAGAACCCCATCCCTGGGACACCCAGACTGACGGTACCCATAAAGGGAGTGGCAACAGGCATTCCAGCCGCTCTGCCTCTCTCTCTTCCATCGCACGCCCCCCACCCCACAATCATTTATTGCCTCTCAAAATTTTCCATTTCCTGGATATTTTTTTGCTTTCATCCAGTAAATGCTTTTAACTCAGATGTCTAAAGTAAGCGTGTTATCCGCTTCTGCAAATGAGATGAACCATGTTGTGACACTTGGTGCCTTTCTTCTACCAGAGTCCATTAGCACACCACACCTGGTTCCTGTATAAACACTTTCCTCATCTGTGTAAATGTGTAAATTAAACAAAAAAAAATTGAAAGCTATACATGAGAAACAATGTGTACACAAGCTAGGAGTGGGCCAAGATCATCCAGCTATGTACACATCCTAGTGATGACTCCCACATACAAAGGCAAACAGAATCTATTGTGTGTGTGGGGGGGAGGTACTTTTAGAGGGGGGCATGCAAAAGTTGGGCTCCTGAGACAAAGAAATACTACTTCCTCTTCACTGGGAAAAATGCTCATTATGTTCTAATTAGGGTATATAAACTGTTGGTACCGATGCTTTAGTTTTATAATGAATTGTGTATTCAGGTGATGCAGCAAAATGACAAAATACAACCCAGTCTCAATGACTGTGTTTACAAGCTATAAACAGACACTCTTACAAATCAGGACCTCATTATTTGTATGGCCTAGTACTTGAGAGTTGTTTTAGGAAATTCTGCATACAAACATGAGTTCTTTCAGAATTTCCCAATCCACAGGAAGAATATTTAACACACTTACAACATTTGTTTGGATTTGCTTATTCTGGCTTCTGTTCTCATGGATACACTTACAAGTAGACACTGAAAACAATCAAGAAAAGAAACATATCCCACTATGCTATTTCTAACCTATAAATTTTATTGAAAGAAATGGATGTTTAGCAAAAACATGAAAAGCCTTCTCTTTCCAACTCATTCCAAAGTCTTTGTATCCAAGAGGCCCAAATAAGTGCGCGTACCAACCTAATAGGTCTGTCATCACCCTAATTGGCTTAGCATGCATTCTCTCATACAGTTAGTTCAATTAGAAACAAATGGTTTTTCTGGTGCCATCTTGAGAAGGATACACACTGCCTAGCATGAAATGAACTGCACTGCTTTCTAAATGACGGACATTGCTTTAGGTTATCTCAGTAAAGAAAGATACAATGGCAGATATCCAGTGGTGTAACTAGGGGGTGCGGGGCCCCCACACCACGGGTGATACCACTAGTGGCCAAAATTGTGAAAACTTAGTATTTATGAAAAATACCATCATGTTGAAACAAACCATTTTGAACTATCTGTATTCTATCAAAGGATATGGACAAATAACTAGAAATGTAAAACACAACTGCCTTATGTAACAAAAAGTAGATTGTATAACTATTTAAAATTAACAGGATTAAAAACTGTGTCAGAAAAATGTTTTAATGTTTTAAAGACAACGTTAAAAAACACTGCTTAGAACAATAATAAAAATAACACTACATTTCATCCACATCCGTGGACCTCCTCAGGTGTTAGAGCAACAGTAAGCTGCCAAGATGTTAAGCGAATGGAATTTATAGGAGAGTGTAGAATGCAATAGGAAGAGCAGAACACAGCTGACAGCTCAGCAATTAGCACCGGAAATAGTGGAGTGTGCCGTCTGACCGTAGACAACCTTTGCCTTGCATGATGAACTCTCTCATTACTGTGGGCTTTGCAAGCTAGCCAGATTTTATCTATGAAGGACAATACCTGTTGTCTATTCAATAGGTTTTCATGTTTGTGTTTATTTGAATCGCCTTGTAATGTAATCTCTGCCTGAGTCCAGATTCTCGAATTAAACTTTTTGTCTCTTTGAACTTTATCATATGTCCAGTCTTAATTGAGTGTTCTGTGAGTGCCAAGTGTTCTGGATGTTTCAATTTAATAGCTCTCGCATGTTCTTTGATCCTGGTGTCTATCGACCATTTCATTGTCCCAGTATAAGATCTTCCATACTCACACTATAAACACCTGGATTGGACCAGTGGCATTGTTGGGCTGCCGGGGAGGGGGGTGACGCTCGCGGAGAGGGTGATGCGCGTCACCCCCGTGCCACAAGAACTACAAAACTCAGAAACTCCAATGATGTGTTTAAGGTCATGTCTAGTTTGACCCTTAATCCAATGATCCTTTCAAGCAGCAGTGTTCTGCCCAAACACAAATGTATATGAGGATGAGAGGATCACTTGTGGAACAGAGGGTTCAGGATTGGGCGTGAGGATGAAAGAAGAGCTGGGTTCCAAAAGTTTGATAACTACAGTACTGCTGTACAAGTTAAATTATAAGAGTTATAACAAGTTATAAAACTTGCTGGGTGTGTTTCTCAAAAGCTCAGTTTTCCCTCCCTCTTTCATAAGATAAGATCTGATAAGATCCTCCTCTCCTTCAAACCCCATCTGTCAAACGCTTGTTGTCCTACTGTACTTTAGACACTGTATTGCTCCTGGACAATCTACTACAGTATCAAAATATCTACCATTCTGACCTAGCAAATGCAGGCTTGAATACAGTGATTGTTGCATTTCTGCATGGCAGTGATCTCAGGCCAATGATGTGCTGTAGTGATCTGAAGGATGGTGTTGGAAAGAAACCTGGTACACCTCTGCACGCCCGACCTTCCTTTGTACCTTTGGGTCCCTTTTAAATTCACAGCCACACATTCTTACACGGGCAGCCCAATCCTGTGTAAGATACGGCGGCTGGCCTAAAGGACCGGCCACCGTATCCTATGCAGGTTGTGGGCTGCCCTGGGCCAGCCCTGGTGCACCTCGAGGGAAGGGGACGATCGCCCCCTTCCCCAGGTGTAAGCGGCGGGAGGCCTAATGGGCCTCCTCGAATGTACATGAGCTCCGGAGCTTGTGTACATTCGCGCTGGCCGTGTAAGGAGCCCTGGAGAGGGCTTTGGATATTGGCACATCTGCAGTTGGGATTGGAATTGCAGTGGGGACAAAGTGCTAAAGCCCATTGAAGTTTACCCCCATTTCATGCACTGCCATGTGCTATATATTTTTAAGGAAAAACCTGGCTCAACTGACACATTCTGCATAATGTGTAGATTGGCCCTAAGTGTTTCAGGTTTCAGAGCTGAGATATACTCTGTTGTAAGTCAAATTTTTTTTTTCAAGATTGCCCATATAAGCACATCTAAAATACCAGAATGCTAGAATGTCTGAGAGGAGAAACAGCCAGCAGGGAATAGATAAATCAACCTCTCCCACCTCTGCTCAAAACTGCAATGTCCAAGACTACTTTACTTTACTTTTTTTTTTTAAGCCTGTTGGGGCTTTGTTACATCCACTTGTCTGGAATGTCTAATTTTCCCCTGACGTGTCTGCCAATGTCTCTACTGTTCACAGACACGCAGCCTCAGATAAGCACAGTATGTGCCCACAAAAGAAGAACTGTTCTCTCCATGTGGATCTCACATGCCAAAGGCCATGGCATGGGTGAGGCCTGCATACAGCTAGCTTTGTTTAATTCATAATCATGCAAAGAATTTAACTGCCCTGTCAATAACTGCAGAGCTCCTCTTCATATGCACAGTAGCATCCTAACATTATAGGCAATGTGGAATTTACAATTTACCACTTGCAGCAAAATCGTATCTCATTCCAAAATATTCCCTCATCTAGACTCCAAGGTAGGTTCATATCTTCACGTGCTTCCAACACACCATGCCCTTATTTTGCTAACAGGCAGAAGAAGATTACTAGCTGAAAATATGGGAAAGTATGGTCTCTATCCTACAGAGTTCTAAAGAATGTTTATTTTTTGAAATACAGCCCATTCCTTTAAGAGAAAAAAAAAACATTTGATTATTATACAAAGACCATTATAACTAGGCTTACCAGATCGCCGACAGGGACGCTGCAGCTTGCCCTTAAGGGGCGGGGCGTGGGGAGGGGGCCAGAACGCGCGCGTTCTGGCCCCCTCCCCGCGCCCCGCCCCTTAAGGGCAAGCTACAGCATCCTGGTCGGCGATCTGGTAAGCCTAGTTATAACAACACTGTAGTCTCAGATATGGCAGTAATAATCCGAATGAACATTAAAAAAATACAGCTAGAGTGTTTTTCTAGTCTGTGTTGGTTCTGTTTTGTGTGTATGTATGTGTTTTAGAGCCATCAGAATAATTATGATGTGTGGCAGGCTACATGATAATTGTAGTTGTTTTTTTCCCAATTGGTCTTAGTATTCATTTCATTAGTAAACATTAGCTGTCATTGATGCAATCCAAGTGATGACAGTAGACAACCTGGAACATCATCAACTGATTGTATTTAAAGGCATGCAGGGGGGTAGGCATTTAAAAACCGTTCAGTTTTGCTAGTTTCATTTTTAAGTTTCCTTTAAAAAAAATTAATAGAATTTTTCTGACCCACCAATGTTGTAATAGCATCTTATTCTTAAAAATGATTTCTACTATTGCATTACCTTTTATACTAACTTGTATTGCAGGTCGTAGGAAAGTCCTAATCTATTGTCCTAAGAAGTAATGCCTTCTATCTATTTTGGAAAATTGGTGCCATCAACTGTCTTACAAGCTGGATAAGAGGTTGTTCTTTCGTTAATGCAAAGTTTTATTTTAGATAGATACTTTGATTTTTATTTGGTAATATATTTCATTTGAATTGCTGAGAGTTATGGGGATACTCCTTAGCTATGTTCAACAGATTCCTGTAAACTTATGAAAAGTGTATGTGTGTTTATGTGTACTGTATTTCCTACTAGTTTATGTAAAAGTGTATACCTAGAATAGTGGTGGCCAACCTTTCAACATGAATGCTTCTGGCCCTTTAATGGTTGTATAGGTGAGGGTATTTCAGCAGGTGTAGCTGCTTTAGCAGCACCACCAGCACTTGCAGCTGCCAAGATTCTGTCTTCTACACAACTCTTAAGAGCGCAGAGGCCCTAATGGTGGAAGGTTGACCACCCCTGACCTAGAAGAACGCAAGCAATCTGAGGCTGAAATCCTAAGCCCACGTAACATAAAGTAAATCCAATTGACCTCAGTAGGATTTACTTCTCAATAAATACCGTATTGGTCTGAGTATAAGACTCACTTTTTCTCCTAATTTAAGTTTTTAATCTAGGGGTGCGTCTTATAATCAGGCTGTTGCAATAATGCCAGTGATTTAATTAAAAAATTTTAATAGCACCAAACTTTAAGGGTGCGTCTTATAATCAGGTGCGTCTTATACTCGGGACAATACGGTATGTTTTGTATCCATCTATGAGAGCCAAAACAGTATCTTGAGTTAAAAAAAGGATGTTCAAGGTTCCAAACATCGCATATTAATAGGTTTAAATTGATGACATTACAATTTGTAATATGTTGTGTCTCTCTGAATAGGATTCCAGTTCCAACAGACAAATGTTTGTTTCAAATATCAGGTAGATGCTGAACTGCAGCCACAGAAATACTTATGAACAAATTTCAGTATGAAGTATTACTGCATTTATAATGGATTTATAATGGAAGTGCAGACACTGCTCTGCCCATTTTGCTGCAAACTGTACTGTTAGAATATTTATTATGTTCATTTTTGCAGCTATGCCACCGACATCCTCATTTTTAAAAGAAAGTGAGTTTTTGTAGCTAGTACAATATATGCGGTACTCCACTAATGACAGCACACTCACTGAAGAAAATTAGCCTGCAAGTGAAAGTATCTCTTTCTATTAATGAAAACTGCCATTACTTTGAATTGTGTTCCTTCTTTCCCCCCTTCAAAGTATTAATAGACTGTGGATCTGATTTTTTTAAAAAAATCTTCATGTGTATAGGCTTACCAGATTTTCTGGGACCTGGGAGGGGGGGTGGCAGTGACGTCACAGGGGCATGTCCAGGAATCATGGTATCACGGGGCTGGAAAAAATCAATCAATCAATCAATCAATCAATCAATCAATCAATCGGCATAGATGCGCGCAAAAGTCCTCAAAAGCGAGCCAAACACAAGCTAGAGGTCAGTGAAACGCCATAACTGTCGCGGGTGGTGGTAGTCGCAACTGTGCACAGAACTCTTCTATTTCACAGCTTAGACTGGGATGAAGAGGAGATGCACGGGCACCAGGAGTCCAGTGCTGGGGCTTCAGGGGTGTGCGGGGAGGCCTGCGCGACCCTCTGCAGGCCTCCCTGATGTTTAGATCAGCCCGAGTTTAGGCAGCTGGTCGGAGTGCTTCCAGGGGCGGGGCCAGCGGTGGCGGCAATCCCGGGGATTGCCGCTGCAAGCGGGAAAAAGCACCCCAAAATGGCAGGTTCTTTTCTCACTGGGGCTTCGGGGGTGTACGGGGAAGCCTGCACGACTCTCCACAGGCCTCCCCGATACTTAGATCGCCAAAAACCGGTGATTTCAGGCCACTTCCGGTTTTTGCGATAAATCGTTTAGAACGTTATATATGATGACAGCTGTTCTTTGAAGATGCAAAAGATTCTATTATCAAGCCAACAAGTAAACAAAACTCTTCAGTTTATACACATTTACATGATTTCACTGAGTTGAACCTGAAGTGCATTGAAGAGCTAATTTAAATGAACAAAACAATTTTAAACTAAAGTTTAGATAAGGGAACACTCTGTTTCCAGGATTAAAAGTATGTACAACTTATCCACTATTCCATAATGCACTATATTCTGACCGTATTCTTTTCATGTAATTTTTAAACATTTATAGGACAAAATGAATCCCATTGTGAAGACTATCTTCTTCTACAGTGCTGTTTAGATTATCCATTAAAAGCAATTAGTTCACTGAAAAGGGTCAACAAATGCCCTCCTGTGACCACCTAACAAAGTTTAAACTGTATTATATTAGAAAGCTTTTGGATACATTTGAAGGCCGCTAATCATGAAAATGGATTGGCTTTCCAGGTGTTAAAACAAAATGGGTTCCAGGAGCACATTCTGAAAATGTTCCTCCCACACTGTTCATTGGCCAAACATTTCTTATATAAATGACTCTCATGCAAAGAGTGATACACAGTGTAACTCAGCAGCTACTAGCTGAAAATACACTCAGCAGCAGTGTAACTCACTACTGAACTGTAAGCAAGAAAAGCAGATGAGAACCAATAGTGGTGTTTGGAGTACTTCATGCAGAACTGCGACCTTCATTCCTGAAAACCTATTGGAAAGGTAACTAAAATATTATTTTTCTACTGATCCAATAAGATGATGGTGCATCTTTTATTTTTTTAAAATATGTTTCTTCACCAGTTATTGTAATTACTGGTGACTCCTATGGGGGTCAAAGGGCAGGGTAAAAATGTTTAAAAAAATAAGGGGTGAAGAAATGAATACTCTTAGACCTCAGTATTTGGTTCCATTCTTAACTTCAGAAAATCACTCTAAACCCTATCAATATGATTGTGTTACAAAGTGTTTAAAATTTCTGCTTCCTTGAATATCAGATACAAGCTTGCCTTGCCACCATCCTATATCTCCATCTTTATATTCAATCATTCCCCTTTTTGCTCGCAGCCATGCAAGCCCATCTGCTATTGGCCTACTTAGGGCGCAATCCTGTGTAACTCTTGCACCGGTGTAATAGTAGATCCCCCAGTGTAAGAGCACTAATGCCAGCGTAACTTGCCGTATGCCGAAGGATGCAAGACGGACACAGACGTAACCCCTCTTGGATGCCTCACATGCACAGTTAGGATGCGGAACGGACACCGGCACAACTCTGCCAGTGCAGGGGGAATTCCAGGGGTGGCTGAATGCCTCCAGAATTGCCCCTGCGCCGGCGGAGTTGCATCAGTGTCTGTTCCGCATTCAAACTGCGCATGTGAGGCATCCAAGAGGGGTTATGCTAGTGTCCATCCTGCATCCGTCGATATATGGCAAGTTACACTGGCATAAGTGCTCTTACACCGGGAGATCTACTGTTACACCAGTGCAAGAGTTACACAGGATTGCGGCGTTAGTTACTTTGCACTAGTTCTCTTTTTGTGCCTTTGTTGCTCTCTCCATGCCTGGATCTAGCTAAATATAAGCTAACTTTCCTCTCCTACTTTAAATACTTGTCCTAAGTGTATTTCTTTTACAAAGCAGGTTTTTAAAAACAACAACAGTGAGAATTCCCTCCATGCTGTCTGGTGTTAAGTATTGTCTATTTCTCCTACTCCCATCCCACTTCTAATCAAATGTCATCTTCTACCACCATTTTTCTCCTTTCTAAGTTAAGTGAACTCAATTCTTTTTGGCAGGGACTATAGTGGAGAAAAATGGTTGTGTCCGAAGTTAGCTTATATACAGGGCTGAAGCTCAATAAATATTAATTAAATATGTTAAAACTAATTGAGATATTTTAATTTTGAAAATTATATTACGCAACTTCCTCCTCAAAAAATAAAATTATTCTGTGATATTTCTTGTCTAATAAACTTATTGAATAATTTCTTGTAAATATTTTCCAGACAGAGGGAAAAATAGTATTTTGGATTACACAAATCCTTGGATTACACAGAATAGATGAAAGTATATTTTTAACTGGACCAGCTATTCTTCTAAAAAAGTTTTACAAGCTCTCCCTCTTCCCTTTGAACAAAAGTATAATTAAAATTTATTTTATCTAGAAAATTGTAGGCAAGGCCTTAGGTGACTAATTTCAGTGGATGAGTTCTCCAACAACACACTCCGGAAGAGTTCCAATGACTAATGGTGGAGGATAACAGTTTTAATGCTTTTTAGACATCTTATTCCAAGAGCTGAAGCCACAAAGGTAAACACAGTAAAAAGCAACAGCAATGCTCAAATATCTACGCATCATTCATCCCATGAATATTTCTCAGAGCTACTGCTTCCATTAAGTGGTAGATAACTGCAGTTAATAGTCAGTCCTCCATTGATTTCCTAGCAATTAGCCAAATTAAGCACATCTTGATTATGTGGTGCATCCCATATTCATATTCAGTATTTTCCATCATTAGGCACTCTGTAGAAATATATTTCTACAATGTTTCTCATCAGTGTAAAGAAAACTTCAAACAAACCTCACCCTATTTTCACATGTATAGTTTCTGTTTCTTCTATTTTATTTAGGTACAAAGCCAAATTTATTTAGGCCACTTTAAAGATTCACTGATCTCAATAGGAGAGTTTAGTCTAACAGTCTCCTTCCTATTGGAAACACTGGGTCTTAAAAGTCTATAACTTTGGTTGGATTATGCTTTTACAGTACTTATATTACTTGAACAAAGTAAATTAGAATAGTCTAGAATATAATGCATCAGACTTCTAATCTGGGCACTGCTTGTCAGATGAGAATGCCATTGCAGTAAAATATATATCTACATATGATTATCATTTCTCAGATACTCAAAATGCCATAATTTGCAAATTTAGTGTGAGAGCTAGTACGGTGTATTGGCTAAAACTGAGCATGATCAAGTCTTTCTTGATTCAGGTCTTGCCTCTACCAGGAAATCACTAGGTGGTTTTAAGCAAGCCTTTCCCCAGCTGCAATATGGGGATGATAAACTTACCTTACAGGGTTGTTGTAAAGATGACAGCTAAATCACTGTTCTTCAACCTTGGGGTCGGGACCTCAATGGGGTCACGAAGTCTCATTTGTGGGGTCACGGCAACTTACAGGAACCAAAATGGTCACTGGGAGGTAATGCTGGGGGGTGGCGGTGGGGAACTTGCTGTGTGGCTTCCACAGGGATTTCATCCCCTCATTCCCCTCCCTCTTTCGATTTCCTGGGGGGCAGTGGGGAACCGCGGCTCAGCTGTTGACCCCGCAATTGGTGGTGCAGGCTGGGTGAGCTCAGCAGGACGAGGCTGCTTGTGCCAGGGTGGCAATAGAGGATCGGGTGCTGGGAGGGGTGTGGGTTCAATGGTGGGTCCCCAGCCTTATACTTTATTTATTTTTGTGTGTTATGGCACGAAAAAGATTGAAAACCACTGATCTAGATAATACCTGAGAAGAACTTCACATACCGGTACTCAAAAAGTGCTAAGTATCATATCAGGATATTATCAAGTAACCCAGGCAAAGTTAAACACTTATCTCACTGATTTCAGCGGAAGAGATTTAAGCATGAGCATTATTTTCTAGCTTTGGCTGCATTGTACCCTTACTGTAAACTTCATATGCGGTTCTGTTATTAAACAGCCATACTTTCATTGCAGGTTTGTCCTGTGGTTATCATTGGTGAATCCTGCTTGTCTTAATGGGTTCATTGTTTTACCATTAGCAAGCTCATATCTAGAAGAAACTGTATAAAAGTGTTTTCAGTTCACTCAGGGGAAAATAATACTGCCTACATTTTGCCGATTTATTGGAATTATTTCTTATGTGAATACATTATAGAGAAATATGAAACTGTGGTCAGCAGCCTTATAACTCCATTTTATTTCCCCTAGGAACCAATTTTTTCCTATTTTTCCCCCACATTTTCAACATTTCCTCTACAGATTATGTTAAGATTCCAAACTGATTTTAAAATAAAAAAACATGCAACCAGAAAAACAAGCAAGGACCTTACAGATTCTGGAGTGATGGTTCCTTCTTTCGGGGTCCATAGCTTGTTATTATTTCAGACACAGTGACCAGCTGAAATGTAATTTCATTGGCACTGAATTTCGTGGCATGACATTTGAAATATCAAATGGTGACAATATACAAAATTCTGGAACAAAGTACATATTAAGAAACAGTAGTAATCTTGTACATTATTTGCAAATACTCTTAACAGCGCAATCCTATACCAATTTTAGAAGGTGGAATGAGCGTTCCGCCAGCCAAAGACGTCGTGAAAGTACCGTAAAGCACTTTTGTGACTCACAAGCAGGGAAGGCTGGTGCAAGGCCTGCCCTGCTCCGCTGCCCAGAATGGCTCCCGCCATTTTTTATTATTATTATTTTCTTGTACTGCCTGTTCAATATAAATTTCCAAAGCAGCATACAAAAGCCATCTGTAAGTCAAATCATAAACAAAAACAATAAAAACCAGAAATATGATAAAAACAAAACCAATAAATTAATAAATACCAGGAGATTTTTAACCACGTTAGCAGGTGTTGTTCAGTCGTTAAGTCGTGTCCGACCCTTCGTGATCCCATGAACCATATTCCGCCAGGCCTTCCTGTCCTCCACTATCTTCCTGAGTTCGCTCATTTTCATGTTCGTTGCATCGGTGATGCTGTCTAACCATCTCATCCTTTGCCTTCCCCTTCTCCTTTTGCCTTCAATCTTTCCCAGCATCAGAGTCTTCTCCAGAGGTGCCTCTCTTCGCATTAGGTGGCCAAAATGTTAGCAGGTACCCACAAGCAAAAAAGAAAAAAAAGAGGAAGGTCATAATCTGCTTCCAGGATCATACAGGGTGGGAGACACATGGGAGGGCATTTCATAGTTCCTACAACAGGAAACTTCCTGCATTTCTATATAATGTCATATTTTCAGTAGTGCCTCATCAGTACAGCTTAAATTTGGGAGTGCTGTGTGGTCCTATGGGAGGAGAAATTCCCTGAGATTATCAGGATTCAGATCATTTAGGGCTTTATAGGTCAAAACCAGCATGTTGAGCAAAGAACCAAATTGGCAGCCACTGCAGATGTCTCAAAGTGTAACATGAGCATGCCAGTTCATGTCTGTCAACAATTGGGTGGCAGCATTCTGTACTAATTCCTGGTCTGTTTACAAGGGTATGTCATATTAAAATAAATGAATGTAGAAGTCATCAAAGTATGAAGGTCAATGCCAGATCTCTATCTGAAAAGAGCAGGCATACACTGACAGAAGGCATGTCAGGCTACAGTCATTACCTGAGATTCCAGGAGCAACATAGTATCCAGTCTAAAGGTGCTACAAACATGATCCTTTAGGCTCCATCCAGGTCAGCTGGTCTACTGAATCTCCCACTATCAACTCTATCTCAACTGAGGTTAAATTTATTCACCTTTATCTAATCTATCACATATCCCAGATATAGATATGCATGTTGGGATGATACTACCACACATAGGTTTAATGAAAATGGGAGCAAGAGCTGGTTTTATTAACATATTGATGGCACTGAACCCCATACCCCCAGATGTTATCTTCTCATAGCTTCATGTAGATATCCCATACAGTATGCCATTTTGCTTCTTTTATGCTTGAGAATTGCCCTCTGTTGCGAGGCAATCTTCATGCCGTCAATTGACAGTTACATGTAAAAGTTCCCCCTCTTTAGACTGTTCTAGCAATTAGAGTGTCTTTGTACCAAATGTCCGCTTACTGAATGGTTTAGAAGGATTTCAGCTATTTGGGGATTTCAGCTATGTCCCAATTTTGAGGAATAGGTGTACAGTACAACTGTCATCTGAGGGTATCTTGGGTTATATATTTACAGGTACAGTATGTGCTTCTTGAGTGGTATGAAAGTACCTTCAATATTTTGGAGTACATTTTGAATCTCATATTTTGAGGGATGATGCATAAATATCCTGTTTGAGCTGCTAATCGTGCCCATAGTGATTTGGGCAGTACCAAAATGTGTTTGTTAGAACTGAAGGGAATAACTGATACCAGTGAAATTCTCCTGATCCAACCCTGAAAATGAATTTCAGAAGCTCACTAAAGTTTGCCTTCAAGTGGAGGTGAACTTCAAATACCCCAAATTATTTTCAGCTTGCATTAAAAGCCAAGCAGAAAAGAATTGCCAGTTTCCCTCTGTAGCTCAAAAAAAACCCAGGTTTTTTTAAAAAAGGTTTTTCCCCTGGAAAGCTACGGAACCTAGGGAAGATTGTTCATCTCTAGATGTATATGCTTAACCCAGTGATTTTCAACCTTTTTCATCTCATGGTACACTGACAAGGTGCTAAAATTGTCAAGGCACACCATCAGTTTTTTTTTACAATTGACAAGGCACACCGTGATGCTGGTAGGGGGGGTTCACATCCCCCAACAACCCTACTAATAAACGACCCTCCCCCATACTCCCGCTGAACACCTGCAGACCATTCATGGCACACCAACGTGCTGCGGCATACTGGCTGAAAATCGCTGGCTTAACCATTCAGAATATCATTAAAACCTGCTTCCAAAACTATAATATATAATATAAAATTTTACTTCTGCCCATTTGTGGTTCATATTTAGAGTCTTTTTGCAATGTCACTCCAGTTGTAAATCTATTTTAGTTAAATAACCTAGTAAAATATCTGTGTAGACAAGAATAAGTGTAAATCAGCCGATTTACACCTATGGATAAAAGGAGGCTGGCTGACGCTAGAACTGCACATTACTTATTATTATTATTATTATTAACAACAGTCTTTATATACTGCTTTTCAACAAAAAGTTCACAAAGTGGTTTACAGACAAAATAAAATGATTTAATGGTTATCTGTCCCAAAAGGGCTCACAATCTAAAAAAAGATGCAGAACACCACCAGCAAACAGCCACCAGAAAAGACACTGTGCTGGGGTGAAAGGGGGCAGTTACTCTCCCCCTGCTAAATATAAGAGGAGCACCAATTGAAAAAGTGCCTCTTGCCCAGTTAGCAGGAGTTAGAGCCCCATAATAAGCCCCACTTAGAGCCCCATATTTTTTTCCTCTGGGTATTTTTTTTTAACCAAAGATACTATGTGACAGAACAGCACATGAAGACTGATTAAGTAGTTCCCCTCTAGTTCTTTTTCAGATCATGGGGGAAAGATATGGGGGTTCCTGTTTTTTTTTCCCCCTGTGAGTGAAAAAGGCAGGCAATTTTGAGATGAAAAACAGGAGAGGAAAAAGTTGCCAACCCTTCTTCCACTTAGACATAGCCTGCTCCAGGTTGAAAACAATTTTGAACTGAAGAATCAAATAACTCCACTTAACATGTAGTTTGAGCCGCCATTATCGTTCAACTGGGTTGGGAAGCTTCCCAACTAGGCTTTTAAGGATAGGCTCAGGGACTGCACTGCTCCCTTGTATGGAGTTTCCCTGAATCTGCTTCTGTAGGCTAGGTTTGTGAATTGCAGAGATTTCCAGCACATACGCCTACTATGTGAACATTTAAGCTAGTTCCTTCCTTCCTATTCAGTCAGCAAATAAATACCAGTTCACAGAGTTGCTCTGCTAAAGTCTGGAGCAAAATATTCTTGTTCAAGTGAAAAAAGTCTTGGACAGAGCTCCACCATCCAGTGGCTATTGTGTATACAGTACATTTGTCTGTTTATGTTTGTGATTATTCACTCTTGGGTCAGAAGACTGAAGCAAAGCAAAGCACCTCCAGGCTTACTTGGGTCAAAACAGATGCAATACAACTAGATATCCCAACATTTATTTACTTTAAAACAGCCATAAATGCTGAGTGTAAAGCATGCTGTGCCACTGAAATGCGAGTTCTGGCAGTACAGTGTGCCCATTGGATTGTGCCCCAAATCAATGGGGCTTACTTCTGAGTAGACATGCATAGGATTATGGTGTTAAACTATTCAGGGGCAAGCAAAGCTTGCCATTCAAACCTTCTACCCTCCTGACTTGAGGAAAGAGGCCCGATTTGGAGTGTAGTTGGAATATCACACCCTAAAAGCACCTGTGCAGAAGAATCTTGGAGTGTTGCTAACAAGCCCAGTTTTTAATGTGGAGAATGGACCACAGAGGCTCATGTCTGCCTGGAATTCAACCTTCTGCCCAATATATGTCATATGTGTCTCCCTGGTGAATACTTGGTAGCAGTGATGTAGACTTGAGTCTATTGACTCGGACTCGAGTCGCGTCAATGACTTGACTCGGACTTGACTCAGTGATTGTAAAAGCCTCAAAAGACTCGACTCGAGCCTTTTATAACAAGTCAAATTTTATTCAGGTTTAAACCCGTTTCCCCTATTAAATAGATAGGGACTAGTAACTCACAACCAAAGACTCGGGACTTGACTTGACACTTGGGATCCAGAGACTTGGGAGTTGACTTGAGACTTGGAGTCGGAGACTTGATTCACATCCCTGCTTGGTAGTGTGAGGGAGCCAAGGCACACCCCCAATGGTGATAGACCACAAAGAAACGAAGCATTTCCATGGCTGTAGCCATGGGGGAGTCCCCCCCCCCATATTTCAGACCCCTCTCCTGAATTTTTGGTCCACCTTTTTTTCAAAAGAAAGTTTCCAGGGTATTTGTGGGTGGGGTGTATTCACACTCACTCACACACGGAGGTAGTCTTCTGCCCAACTGCTGCATTGCTAAGAAGCCACCCCCTCACAGCCTGCCCGCTTTCTGGCCAAAAGCACCAGGATAACTGACAAGCGCGCGAAGCACTTCATTTTAATAAGTCAAGATTTCTGTTTCGGAATAGTTAATTCACGTAAATGACACAGGCGACCTGGCTACTCTGCAGAACTCCCCGCTCTACTTTCCCATCCCCACAAAGTTTCAGGCTACGGACGCTGCGTAAAGCATGGGCTACATTGTCCACGGCTGCGTCGGCGGCTGCGTTCCGTGTCCCGCCTCCAGGTCAAACAAAGGCTCTGATTGGCCGGACGTAGCGCGAACGCGGCAAAAGTCGAGCCGGGCTCGACTTTTGCCGCGTTCGCGCTACGTCCGGCCAATCAGAGCCTTTGTTTGACCTGGAGGCGGGACACGGAACGCAGCCGTGGACAATGTAGCCCAGGCTTAAGTCGCTTATCTCTAGAGACGAAGCAAAAACGAATCCCAGAAACACTTCTCTCCTTGGGACTGGAGCGCTGCGTTCTCCCTTCCCAGCAGGTTCAGCCACCTCAAGCAGGTCCTGCTCGGTTTCTCCCTCGCAGTAGCCCGCCCCCGTGTCGTCCGCCCCCGTCTGTCTCCTCGTGCATGGTTTTAGGAGCGTCACAAAGTCAGTCACTCGGAAGAAGCCTTTCTTCTTGCCTCGACTTTCTCAGCGGGCCAGGCAAGCGTCCCAGCGAAGATCTTCGGAGGCGCGCTGTTCTCGGCCACCGGCCTTCAGGCGGCGGGAACGACTTCGCAGAGCACGCCCCTGCCCCGCAGCCTCTCCTCCGCGCTCCGCAGACTGCTCGACGCCACAGACGATTAGCAACGGCGGCTCCTACGGCATGCGCGCTTTTTCCCCGCCCCGTGAGCGCTCGGAGGGAGGTGGGGCTGAAAGTCGCGTCATGAGGTGCGCGGAGTTTTTCTCTCATATCCACAGCGAGTGACTGACCGACCTGGTGGCTTCTTGTTGCGGCTCTCGCAGGTGCCGAGTGGCGGAGCGGGATCAAGGTACGCACGAGGGCTCTCTGCAGGAGCAAGACTAGCCGCCGCTGCCGCACACCATGAAGCGCTCTCTGGCGAAGTTCTTCCACTCGGGGGAAAAGAAGGACTGCACCGCCTACGAGGGGGTCGTGTGCGACTCCGACGCTGCCTCCCTGGCCTCGCAGGATGTCTTTAAGGTACAGCGCGGAAGCCCCCGTTTGGTGGGAGGAGGCAGGAGGTGGTGTCAGGGATGGGCGCTGCGAGAAAGAGTAGGAGAGCCTCTCTTCTCTCGCTTCTGCTGTGCTCTGAATAGCTGCATGACAGCCACGCAGGAGTTCAACAGGGAACGTTTCTCCTTCGTTGCATCTTTATGCTGGGAAACAGCACCGCACCTGTTGGATCTCTTCCTGTCCAAGAGAGCTTTACGGTACAGGAGCCTTGCCAGAAAAAGTAACACTTTAATGTGGATTCCAATAACTTAGAAAATGTTTATATTTTGGAGTTTCCAGTGTCTCTTTTATATATTCACTACATTTGAATCCTAGCCTTCAGAGTAGCCTTTTTTCATATTTATTAATCAGTGTTCTAGTAGTCCTACGTCCAACCTTAGAGATTCTTTACATTAGTACACAGGGTCAATATTTGGCATTGCCAGATAGGGCAGAGAACAGTTCCTGTTTGAAACCCTGACGAGCTCTTGCCAATCAGTGTCAACAGTATATAGAACTAGAGCAGCGGTTCCCAACCTGTGGTCTGCGGGACCCTGCCAGGTAGTCCGCAAGGCCTCTGGTCATTCAAGGGGTGACACAAGCGCCACCCAAGTCTTCAGCCCCTGCTACGGGTCTGCCGACGAAGCTTGAAGCACGGAACTGGGAAGGGCCCATCCACCCACCCAAGGACTGTTTGTCTGTGAAATCCCAGCAATCTGGAAGCAAGCGGCAGTGACGTGATGACGTGGGGTGTCATCGTATCACCCCCGAACCACTTCCAGGTTGCCAGGGTGATCCGTGGCGTCTCAGCATGTCGCCACAGTGGTCCACAGTCTCCCAAATAATTGGAAACTACTGAACTAGAAGGACCAATGGTCTGACTCAGTATAAGGCAGCTTCCTATGTCCCCCCCTTTTCCCATCACATGTGTGCAAATCTGTTACCTGCACTGGGCAGTGGGTTGGACTAGATGACCTCCAAGATCCCTTCCAACTCTAATTCTGATTTGAAACTGGGAGTGGTCTTGAAGCCCCAGCACAAATTCTTATTTTTCTTCCATCAAGCCCTGTAAAGACTGTTTTCAACTTTTTAGGTAGCATGTTGTATAGGAAAAGTTGAACGTGCTTCCTTTTCTGAGCAAGGGTGTATATTCTGGAAGACTTTCCACAGAGTTTACGTCTTTGCTGATAAACAGGTGTGGGTAAGACTTTGTGTGAGCAACCATGCTCATGTCGTGGCCATTTTCAGTTTTTGCATTTTCTGCATTTGTAATTCTGATGTAAAACCGACATTGACTCAAATGTACAATTGATTTAAAATGGCTCCTCCTCAGTTTTCTGTTCCTCGTTAACCACATTTGCACAATGCCTTCAAGATTATAAAGCAGTTTTAGTGCTACTTAAAAAGAAAGCTTAGGAAATTAACATCAGAAGCAGTGTGATAATCAAAATACTGATTACATTGCTTGATAAAAGAAGTCAAGATGCTGGGAAGTCCACTCTTAAAAAATTGTGCATATTCTCTATGAGAATGCATGTATGTTTTACTCTAAATAATTAATTTGTGGGAGTAAAGCCTGATTTTGCTGTAAAGATATCATAATCTGAGTGTACTTGTGAAATAATTAACCTGGTTGGAAAATCCAGTAGTGGCTAACATCCTGGAAGTTTCAAGCAAACCTGAACCGTAAGCCTCTTGAATATTGTGAATGAATGATTTTCCTAAACTTGTATTCTCTCCATGGACATCACATTGGTCTTCTTTCAACCTGATACAGTATTTGCATCTATGTTCTAAAGCTGGGTGCCCAAATGACTTCTTCTAAATCCTCTTTTGATATAGGAGACATGGCTGGATATCTTTTGATCCTTTCCAGTTCTAAATAACATTTATCTAAAATTTAAAAAAGTGGATGAGAACATGAATTGGTCGAATATTTGAGCTTAATCCAGGTTATTTAAATACATGTACTTGTGCCACATGACCACGGTCTTCGGACAACGCTGGCTCTTCGGCTTTGAAATGGAGATGAGCACCACACCCTAGAGTCGGACACGACTGGACTTAATTGTCAGGGGTCACCTTTACCTTTACTTGTTTCTGATCTGGTTTGAGTTGTCTTTATACAGCCCTCTTCATGCATATTTCCCCATGCATTCCTGTATGTGTGTGAGAGGGGGGAGAGTGTGTGGCTTAGCCTTTCCCCAGTTGGTGGTGACATGATGAAGCCCCGCCTCCTGCCTTTCCCATGAATAGTGTTTGTAGCTGCAGACAATGCTGATCACAGGGGAGGGACAGAGGGTTAGATTTTACAATGAGATCACCAGCAGAAGTGGGGCTGAGTGGTGCAGTCTCTCTGCTACACTTACAGGAAAGCATGGGAGACAACATCTGAACAGGGCTTACTGGTGATATCAATTGTAGCTCATCAGAACTCTCATAAATTTCCCATGAATCGCAGACTGCAGATATTCTGCCATCAGAAACAATTTATACTGTAGTTTTCTGTTACTTAAACACAGTAATACTATACTAAAAAAATAAGACTTTGGGCCCAATCCTGTCCAACGTTCCAGCTCCTATGCAGTCACAATGCAGACCCAAGGTAAGGGAACAAACGTTTCCTTAACTCGAGGAGGCCTCCCCACTACAAGATGCACGCACACCCCATTGGCACAGCTTTATAAACGCTGGAAAGTTGGCTAGGATTGGGCCTTAAGTCTAAAGGACTTTTTTGGTCTTTTAAAAGATTTACGGTGCTATCCTGTCTAAACATGCGCCGACGGAGCAATGGCTTCGCTGGCGCTGGGTTTTGTAAACATGCCATAAGGCACGTTTTTGACACCTGATAAGTGTGCCAAGCCTTCCAGCCCATCCACCACACTTAGTGGGTAAGTCCCTGCTAGTTGGAGGAGGGGCGGGGAGAGGGCAGACCGGGGAGGTCTGGGGGGAGGGTGGGATTGGCCAGTCAAGCCAGGGACAGGGGAGGGATCATCGGCGGTACGCTCCACTGAATCATATCCCCTGTCCTAGGCCTGGTTGGCCTTACACTGGTTCCTCGAATTTACACTGGCCATTTTGCCAGCGCACATCCGAGGAGGCCCATAGGGGCCTCTGGGGCTCTTTCATGGGGATAGGGACAGACATTGCTTTCTCCCGAGGTGTGCTGCAGCTGTGCTGGCGCTGGCCCAATCTTGCCTATGATCTGGCGAAGCGTGCTTTTGCATGCTGCAGCGGCCCTAGACAGGATTGGACTGTTAAGAGACTAAGGACTTAATGCATTCCAGGAAATTTTCTAATATTTTTTTTTTCCTCAGGCCACTGGTGTATATGACATAATATCTAAGTTCCATGTAATTAATGGGTTATGCTTCGGAGTGGCGTAACGCATGCTCCAATGTTAGAGAGGATTGGGCTGTTAAACTAGCATGTGTCTGGAATACCTGTACTCTGCTGTCATTGAAAATAATGAACATTGCAAATTTCTTTTTTAAAAAAATAGGTGATTTCAGATGGAAGTGCCTGTAGACTTCGGAGCTTCATTAAGAAGAATCGTGACGGACTTAGCAAAGTGGATGATTTAAATGCCACTCCATTGCATCATGCTGCAAGAGGAGGTCAACTTGAATTAATGCAAATGATTATAGATGATTCTTCAGCTGAAGGTGACAAAAAATATGTATCCTTAATTTGCAGCATGCATCTACACATACATATTTGTACATATAATTTTGTTAGAGAAAGTGCTTGAAGCAAGCTCGTTATAGTCCAGGTACTTCTGTCTACTTGTTATGTTCATAAAGATGACACATTCAGAAATAATGAAATTGGACAAAGACATAGGGTTGGTTCACATGCAGCACTAATATGGTTTGGCCATCTTCATGATTGCACCTCCTACTCTTTCTCCTACTCTCCCTCCTTCCTTCACATGCCTTAATTCTCTCCCTCGCAAACTGCAACAACCGTATCTTGCTATTAGATCTGAACTAGGGAATTGAGAATTGAAAACCACTTCAGACTGTGGTTTCCCATTATAGTTTTCCTGGTTTGCATGCAAAGGCCATCTCTGGTTTGCCATGAACCAGGAAGTCAGGGAGGGAATCTTGAGTGTGTGCATGAAGAATGAAGCATGCAAGTCTGGGGGCAACCAAACCAAAGTTTCATGAATTTGTGCTGTTTCTGCTGCCACAGGAGCCAGTAAATTTGGATGTATGGGTTTGCAAATGTAGCAGGGGAGCTGTCCAGCAAGGAAAGAAGACTAATGCTGGAGATAGATTCCAGGACCTGATCGCTGAACAGGGGAGCTGTCCACATGGTAGCGCTAGCAAGGAATTGGGTGACATGAGGGGTTGCACCAGTTTGATAGCCACTGAGGATTCTTAGAACAGGCCTTGGAGGCCTAGTCCAATTACTGTACTTTCTCAGTGGCGGCCTGGATCTTGCAAGCACTAAGGTCTGGTCAGGGGCAGGGAGGCCCCATGTTGTGAGGAGTGCACTCAACCTTCTAAGGTTGGATTATGTCTTGGTTTTCTGCTTTCTTTGTTTGAGGGGCTGGGGAAAGTGATAGTGTGGATCCTGTAGCATAGAGAGCCCTATTATGTGCTCTATTATGGGGTACATTATGGGGTACAAGCCCTTCACGGTTTGGGTCCAGGATATCTGAGGGACCGCCTTCTCCCATACATTCCGGCCCGCTCTCTTAGGTCATCTGAGGGGGCTCTCCTGCTGGTACCACCTCTATCGCAAGTTAGGGGAGTGGCAACACATGGGCGAGCCTTCTCTGCTGTGGCGCCACAACTGTGGAACTCCCTGCCAGGGGATCTGAGAACCACCCCCTCCCTCATGACTTTTCGGCGAGGGCTCAAAACGTTTTTGTTTCGTCTAGTGTAGGGGTGCACAACTTGGAAGTAGGAAGGGGCCAAAATGAATAGACTAAACTTCTTCGGGGCCACATGGGGGTGTGTGTCAAGGAACCGTGTCACTTCCTGAGGAAGTGACATCACAGGGGGGGTGTCCATGAGCCGAAAAATATCCAGAAAAGCAACATATTAATAAATAAATATATTTACAGAATTAAAAATTCGGATTTGCCCTCCCGCTGCGAATCCGAGCCTCCTCCTCACATGGAGCAGCGACAGCGCCTACGAGACAAGCCCCCAAACCTCCGCGCCCGTTGGCACACAAGAGGAGACACGGCTCTTCCGGCTCCTGGCCGAATGCCAGGAGACTCCAGCTGATCGGCGGCGATCAAATGCCACCTTCAGCAATGGCCTCAAAGCCTCCGAGCCAATGGGCTCGCAAGGCTCAGTGACTTCGTCCTTCTCGCTCGGCGACCCGAAGAGATGGGAAGGGGGTTTGGACTCTGCATGTGCCACTGAACCCGTCCCCACCCCGTCCCATCTCCTCCTTGTTCTACCCTCCCCCACTCTGTTCAGCCTCCTCCCTGCCCCATCCTGTCCCCTGCGCATGGCTTATCTACTCTGGCAAGCCTCCGTTGCTCTGCTGGCTTGCACAGGAAGGCTCCATCTTTCCTGCCAGTTTGCTGGCTCTCTGCACTGCTTCAAAGCACTTTACAGCAGTTTTGCAGCAGCTTGCACTGGTGGAACGTGCGTTGAAATAGTGAAATTTATTACAGAACAAAGTCTCTACTGAGGTGATGGTATTTGATTGTCTGTTAAACCAACACCTGCCCTTACTATTTTTTTATTTTGTTATAACAATATCATGTTAACGTTTGTAATTGTATGTGCCATAGAAGCATGATATAACATTTGCTCTGTTTTCCTATCCTTTGACCTAGTACTAAATGTGACTGACACATGTGGAAATACACCACTGCATTGCGCCACAAAAAAAAGTCAGGTTGAAAGTGTTAAATTACTTCTCAGCAGAGGAGCTAACCCGAACATTCTTAACTCCAGTATGATGGCTCCACTTCACTTGGCTGCGCAGTATCTTCACAATGAAATAGTTAAGGTAACATTGTCCACATTTTTATGTGTATAAATGACTGAAAGGAGCAGCATTACAACAATTCTATGATGGTTATTTCCCAAACTGTAAACTGAAATGTGAAAGCTTTTATTTACATATTAGTGGGATGGCATGATGAGGTCTGGATTGTCCAAAATATTTTACTAAACCATGAATATTTATTTAATGATTTATATCCTGCCTTTTCTTACAAATAAATGGAGCACTCAAGGTGGCATACAATATAGAGAAAAAACAATACAATGCCAACATAGGTATGATATGGAATGCAACGTCTTGTTGGCAGCAATTCTAAGCATGTTCAATAGAGGGTAGATTACCAGTTTTTTAACCAAACTCTGTGTTTTGTGTTTAACAGTAGCTTACAGATTTTAAGCTTTCTGGAGATACACTTAATTATTTCTTAATGCCTAAATCATGCTACTGTTAACAGGCTCAGCATAGAGGGTGGTCAAACACAGGCAACCATGGAAATAAGTTGCATTGAAGTAAACAGATGGGCTGCATTGTGGTCCTTTATATATAGAAATGGATGAGCCATGATTTTTTGGGTGGTGGTGGTGGTGGTAGAGATCTGGCAGGATGGGTTAACAAGTTTTCTTTCCATGGGAAGTTCCCTGGTAAGAGCAAGCAATTGGTAAGCTAGTGATTGGTGGGAAGTAAAGAAAGGAAGACAGCTAGAGTACAACTGGTTGGAACCCTGCATTGAAATTAAGCATGTCAGAGAATCCATTTGATGCATGTGACAAGGCCGCCAGTGCACGTGGCTGGTGACCGTATGCGCAGGTCAGCGGAGTGGCCTTCCACCACCAGCACCAGTAAGTTGGTGATGGGGGTGGGCATTGAGAGGAATAGCATGGGGGGGAGGAACAGGGGAGTGTCTGGGCAGGGAGGGGGACAGGTGGGAGGCATAATGGGAGAGGGAGGGGTGGATCCTTGCGGCACCAGCATGTACCAGGTTCCTAATCCCTTACTCTCCTTGGTTCTGCACCAGTGAAGTAGCTGGTGCAGATCCAAGGAGACCCATTGGGGTAGTGGAGGCTTACCCCAAGGTAAGGTTCCCTTACCTTGAGGAGAACTGCAGACTGCTCCCCCCCCCCCTCTGCACTGGATATAGTGTGCACTCCGTTGGCGTGGGTGCATCTGCAGAATGGGGGGGGGGATTGGGATGTAAGAGAGTGAGTGACCCTGGAAAGCTTGATTGGGATATCCTGTTGCTCAAGAGATCCAGGACACTGAATTAGCATTTGGCTCATTGTTCTGAATTTACATCTGAGTGAGAAAGATTCAATGGCTAGAGGCAAGAGCTTATATGGGTTGTTTATCTCTGAGGGCAGGAAACTCCTGGATTGGACCAGTGTGAGTCAAGGCAGATAGGATGGTTTGGGGCAAAGTATAGCCTTTTGGGGAAAGTTCTGTGATGCTCCTTCAGGTTAACAAAGGGGGGGGGGGGGCTACAGAAGAAAAAATGTTGTCCTTTTTGAGTTCAGTTTGATGGCTGTCAGCATCACCTTTGGTCAAGAGAAACATACTAAGTCTGGCCTGGGCTCTCTGGTACTTATCCTAGGCCAGGGACACATGTCTATGGCACTTTTAAAATATTAGGGAGGCCACATAACAGAAAGGTTATAACATATACAGCTAGTGAAGGTCACAAATAATGTTTCTTTTCCTCTGTAATATTGCATCTGCAAAGTTACATTTACAGTGATGTTCTGGTTGGTAAATGGCTGTTATTGGCCATCCACAACTCACTTTTGCATGTTTGCAAGCACTTTGCGATTGAAATTGATTTTTTCTGCACCCAGTTAAATAGAGTTATATGTTGATGACCTATTTTTCATCTTTAACTATGCTAGAAGCAGTGGTTTCATTCCCTAAATTGATACTGGTGGTTGGAATGTGCACAAATTGAAGCAGAACCAACTGATGTTGGCTTGGTAATCCTTGAACATAGGGGAGGTGCATTCAGTTCGTAGGCTGGGACTTTTTCTACACTTGACAAGTCTCACCTGTACCTTTTTAAACTCTAGGATTAATTAGTGTGATGTACAATGCACAAGAAGTTCCAGCATCTGAAAAATGCAGTGAATTTCCATATGAATAGGGTGCAGAGAACAAATCCAGGCATTTTTTTTTTTTGTCAACTGGACTAGTTGCAAATTGAATTAAAAGCCTGGGTCAACTAGAACCCAGATCAGAAGCCATGTGCCTCAATCTGTTCTTGCATACTTACCCATGGAGAGGGAAAGTGGGCCTGCCAATAATTATGATGTGGATGTTCTGAGGAATATGTATCCTATTGTCCTGAGACTAGTACAACAATGATATGGTATAAATGTCAATTTATTTTATTTTAATGTTTAGATTTTAGCTGAACACAGCTCTACAGATATAAACCTGGAAGGAGAGAGTGGGAACACACCTATATTAGTAGCTTGTTATAAGGATAACTCTGAAGCACTGAAACTTCTGGTATGTACAACAATTGTGTCTCTGTTAATCCACGTATTAATATTTGTATCTACCTTTTTATGTTTCAGTATAGCTTAAAAGACGCATGCATAAGCTACACACATTTAATTATGAGTTGTGACTACAAGATCCCACATCACTGAACAACAGAGTATTAGAAGGTCTATTGTAGTAGTTGCTGTTTGTCTTTTTTTAAAAAAAGTGTTAAAATGTTTTGTTTGACAAATACCGTATTGTCCCGAGTATAAGACGCACCTGATTATAAGACGCACCCTTAAAGTTTGGTGCTATTAAATTTTTTTAATTAAATTACTGGCATTAAATTGCAACAGCCTGATTATAAGACGCACCCCTAGTTTAAAAACTTAAATTAGGAGAAAAACGTGAGTCTTATACTCAGACCAATATGGTATGTGATGAAACACTAGATAAAAGAATAGTATGTTTCACGTTGTTCCTGTTTGGTGTTTGCAGCCAGAAAACTGCTTGCAAGTTTTACATAAAATCAGAGTTTTATGAACTTCAAATCCTTAGGACTAGGAAAAGTACCTTAGTGCTCAATCCCAATTCATATTTGTTGCCTCTGGTACAGAGAGGCACAGAAATGTTATCCTGCCCAGTATGCAAAAGCATATGGAGGGGGGACTAAAGCATAGTACTGCTGTATATGCAGTGCTTGGTACAGGGATAAAAAGGCAAAGCAACTTTAAATATCACTGTGATCATTACAGTATAAAAGTACAATGCTGATTTGTGCCATCTAAAGAAGATTAATGGCCCAAATTTATCCAAGCGGGCTGCCACCTCGCAGGGATGCAGCACAAGCCTTTTTGGCGTGACTGCATCGGCAGGGGGAGGATAGGATTGGGCTGAAAGATACAAGCTGAGGTTGCTGGCCTCACATGTGTTATGACATAGCTCTGCATTGAAGACTACTTGGGGTTGACTTTTTAAATGCATGAGGCACAATCCAGAGCAGGGCCAGGTTTCCCCCCATTCATACTGCTGTGCTGTGGTGGCAGTGGTTGCTGCAATCTCCAACCACTAGTCAATGACACAGGTCACTGGTGCAATATTTCATTTCCAGTGGGAGTTGCATGTGCATCTGTCCTTCTTTCTCTTTTTGGCCGTGACAGCGCTGACCTTGTTGGTGCTGGCAGGGCTAAGAAGAGGGCGAGTCACATTGCAGGTCCACCTGGCACCATACCCATTAGGAAATGGGAATTCACCCAAGCAGGATCATCGTATGAACCTCTGAGATCACACCCCATTTCTTATTTGGCGGGGCATCTAGTTGCTGATTGAGAAGCAGCACTTTATGCACTGCTTTTGAATCTTGTAGAAAGCCTGTCCCCACTTACAGCTTATGCAGAGAATGGCAGCAAGGTTGAGCTCATTCCCTCATTGGCAGCAGACCCCCCCTCCCTCTATGGACTTTGGCAGGAGTCTGAGCAGGGCAACTAATGATGCCAGCCTGATCCAGACAAAGTTATGAATGTCTAACTGTCTGCTCCTACCATTGGCGCCAATGCAGCTGCACTAGTAGAGTGAGCGCTGCTTCTGATGGTGGGTGGGAGGCGAACAGAAGGCCTGCCAGAGGTATTTTTTATTTACCTCTTACCATCAGGAAGCTTACCATCAGGAAGCTTACCATAAGCTTCCTGATGGCCTATGGGTCTCCTTGGACCCAAGCCAGATATATAGCTGATGTAAGTCTGAGAAGAGAAAGGGGGCGGGGCAGGTAAAAAAATGGGGGATAGGATCTGACATGCACATTTGCCGCTGTGATTGTTGCCCTCGAGCCCTCCCCCTGACCTCCCTCCCTCGAAACACCCCCAAACCTCACCCTCCCCACCCCGCTGCCATTATATTGGCACCTGCAGAGCCACTGTTGTGCGTGTCATGCCTCTCACCGTATGCGGCAGCAGTCTGGCACTGGTTTTTGCGCTGCTGTAAAAGATCTGAGCTGCCAGAACACTAGTTCAGTAGCATAAGGCCCTAATCCTAAGACCCTTTTAAATCAATAGATGTGCTTGATATTGTCTAGATTGCACCCATTGACCACAGTCCAGAAATATGGAAATGGGAGAGTATGCAATGCATTCTATATGTCTGATTATGCATTCTATATAATTTCAGAATTTATAATCTAACTATGTTTGATCCTTCCTTTCAGATAGAAAATGGCGGTCTAATAAATAAAGCAAATGGTTTGGGTTGTATGCCAGTCCATGCAGCTGCATTTTCTGGTTCAAAATTATGCATGGAGATTATTATTAAAAAAGGTAAATACAGTTTTAACATTTCCTGAGTAGCACTCATTGAGGCCTATGTACCCTGACACATTTCTCATATGATGATTGAGACTACAGCCCCCCTTTATCCACAGATTCATTACCTGTGGTTTCATGCATCCATGGTACTCCATGCCCCCCACTTCCCTTCAAGAGCCCCCTGTACGCCCATGGCCATTACCTTTGTTAGAAGCAGACATGCCGACTGAGTGCTAGAGAGGCTCAGCTGAAGTTTAACAGGAAACAGGAACTGCTTCTTGTTAACCTTCAGCTGAGCCTCTCTAGCACCCAGTCGGCTTCTCTGCGATAAGCAGCATGCTGCTGCTTATAGCGTTTGGTTAAAGCAAGACACACAAGACACACAAGAAAGGTAATGGCCGAGGGGTGCTTGTGGGGGTTGTTTGCATGGGGGCACAGGGCCACCGCGGGGATAACATTCCCCCTTATCTGCGGTTTCCGGTATCCGCGGGGGGGGGGAGGAACCTATCCCCCACAGATACCAGGACCTTAATGTATCACTTGACTGGGTGAAAACCATATTTTTTTAACATACACTTGTTAAGGGGAGGAAAGTAGGGATGCAATACAAGACGAATGTGTTAATGTGTTAACTATAATTCAATTTATATACAACCAATTGTATGATTTCAATCTATTTACAGCTGTACCCTTGCTTTAAGAATCAGGCCTGTGATGTTTTGAATCTTTATTGCTCTAGCCTTAGGAACACTTATGCATTTGATTATCTCTCTGAGTTGAATGCAATCTGACATTATTAGCAAAGTTTGTCATGTTTTTCAGTGTACTGGGTTACTACATAATTTCATTGATAATACTTATTATTTTATATTCTTAAATGTATTTCCATAAATCATGTTGGATTAAAAGGAGCTGGTTTGAAAAATGTTAATATATTCCAAATATTGCGAATAAAGATTTTTTTTAAAAAAAAGAAGTATATTTGTAATACTGTATCTCTGCACTTTGTAACCAATTTGCATTTTTAACTCCATAAGGTGAAGAGCTAGGCTACTCCCCTGAAAGACACATCAATTTTACTAATAATGGGAAATGTAGTCCTCTCCATCTGGCAGTTCAAAGTGGTGATTTGGAAATGATTAAAATGTGCATTGAATATGGAGCACAAATTGATCTTAAGCAGGTAACAGCTAATGTAATACATTTTGATGTAAATATGTTTGGCATTATCTGGCCAAAGTTAAGCACTTCTAAATTGCATATATTTCAGTGGAGAGTTTGACGCTGCAATCCTATGCACACCTATCTGGGAGTAAGCCCCATCTAAAGGGGCTTATTTCTGAATAAACATGCATAGAATTGTACTGTAAAATGTGTGCTTAAATTTGGCTGGACTGTAATCATTGTGTATCATTCTCATCCACCTACTCCCATCATACCTCATGCATTTCAGAATTAAAATACAATTACTTTAATGATAATGGAAAGTGTATTTAAAGAAGGCTAGATTTTGGAGAATGAAAAATTAGAATTCTAGAAATGGCATGAACCGCCGAAAGAGTGATATAGCATTGCTGAAAACAAGCTAGCAATTGAAAGATTTGTGTGTGGAACAAAACAGCAAAAGGTTCAGAAATCTCATTGATTCTTCAAAATATTTTAAAATATTTTTCAATGGGGTGTGCCCCCCCCAGACTGCTCGTTTTGGATTTCACTTTGCTGCTTTGTTTAATTCAATTTTAATTCAATGTATTTATTAATACAGTCTATGACCCACACAAATCAACAGTTTCAAAATCCCCATGCATGCTTTACGTGACTAGAATATAAAATTAAAAATTTAAATTCTGAAAATCTATGCAGATAATACACATGTCGTATAAAGTCATGAGGTATGTGGACATTAAACTTTTTGCTCGTTACGATTTTACAGGTGGCTGCCCAAAAGCTCACACTCCAGACTGTAGTCTGTGGATTAGCTCCTATGATGAACTTCTTAGCAAACTCTACATCTGAATAACCAGAACATTTTCTGATCAGAGAGAACATTTTCTGACCTTTACACAAATTCCCTGATAGAACGAGCAATAAAATAAGACATGCCGCACAGAGGCGTTTTCTACTCCTTGCCTATTGCCTTCACCGCACGGAATGGCTCTGATGGCAAGGGGGCAGGGCCTCCTCGTTCCTGGTTGTAAACGGGGACTAAGACGGGGCGCAACTTACAGTACCGCCCCTTCTATAGAAACGCCTCTGAGGCCATATGCTTTTGTGGCCAATTTGCATGAAATTTGCACACTCCATTGGCAGCCATTTTATGACAGCAGAAGTGCCTTCCACTGTCATACGAGGCTCCGCACAACAGCCCAATCCTGCATAGGATCGGGCTGCTAATGAAGTAGCCAGGTAGTCAAAACTACTTCAGATGGTTTTGCTGCAGTTTGGAGTGCTTTGCAAGAATCTTGCTTTGTTTAGGGCTATCTCTGCAGCTGCTCTCAAGAAGGGTGATTTGGCTTGGTGTGTAATTCTTTCCAAATCAAATGCACATCCATAGTTGTAGGCATTATCACAAGATCAGTGATCACTGCCATGCAAGCAGTCATGGATTTTTCAGTGTATCACCTCTACCTGAAGATTGGAACCTGCTGCATGAATGCACTTATTACATGGTGTGTAGTTTGTCATTCCAAACACAGAGGTAGTGAATAAAATCCTATATTTGGGCTGTAACAAAAAATGGTGGTGGTATGAATTGACCTTAAGGAAGAATAAAAAACCCAAGCAATATTTTGAACCTCTGAGCTAGATTTTGAATCTAAATTTAAGTCTATCTAAATTTAAACTAAATTTAATCTAAATTTGGGTCCCAGGCAAATACGGGTAAGTAAAAACAATTGTCATAAGAATGGAGATAACCGAGTTTCCCTGTGCTTTCTACTCTCTACTCACAGAATGACAAATGCACAGCTCTTCATTTTGCTGCTACCCAAGGAGCTACTGACATTCTTAAGTTAATGATGTCATCTTATACAGGAGATGAATCTATCATTGATGCATTAGATGGAAATAAGGAAACATTGCTTCACAGGTGAGACTTTTGCCCAAGTCCACTGTAGTTTTATTTTGTTACACTATTACTCTTAATTTCAATAACATTTCAAGAAGTAAACTTTAAAAAGAAAGGGAAAACTGTTGGGATGAAGTCCCAAATCTGCTCATCTGCATTGGCTTGACCGCTAGGCACATACATGCAGGGCCAGCTTTAAGCCAGTTGGACCAGTTATTCCCAATTGGGACCCGCACCTAAGGACCCCCTGCACTAGGATAATCTAGTCTTGTCAAATACAAGAAGTCCTCACTTAACGTTTTGTACAATGGCATTTCGTTATAACGTTAATGGGGAAAAAATCGGTCCTCAGCTGGGTCCAGTGCTATCAGCCTCATTCTGAAGCTATCTGTAGCCATTCTAATTTATTAGTCAATTTCACTAGTCAATTACAGTACAGGTAGCTCCCCTGAATGCCTAACTCAGCCATTCTGCAGCTATCCATGCCATCTTTTCAGTATCTTTAAGAGAAGATACAATGCTTTTATCTTTCTGATCTCATTTGTCAGAAAGATAAAAGTATAGTCTCTTAAACATCATTATGTCCTAACTCTCATTATGTTTTCTAACATTTTGATTTGTTTTTCATGTTTCCCACAGGGCTGCATTGTTTGATCACTATGAACTTGCAGAATATCTGATATCAAAGGTAAATATTTAATTTAATTTCTAATAGTAATAAAGGGTGGTGGTAACTGTCACTTTATGTTGCATGGTAACATGCACAATGACACACTTAAAAATTAATTTCCTGTTTAGCAAGTACAGGAAACTGACATAGACCTATGTTTATTTTGGTACAAATAAGCATGTTGATGCTAAATAATACACACTTGCAAATAGTGCTGATATTGACTAGAATCCAAAGAGGTTAGTGGAGGAAAGAACCACACAGGCCGGTAGGCAGTAATAGAGATGCTTAAAAAATAAACAACTAAACAGTAGCTTGTCTCTTTGCCAATAGGAAGTGGTCTGCCACTGACATGGAAGCTTTGCTCACATGCATTGTAATCTCCTACATGTGCTTGTCGCTTCCTTAGATTTTGATTGTAGTCTACTGTAGCATCAGATGGAGTAGTTAAAGAAGAAAATAAAGCCATATATATCACCATGTATTTGAGGTTTCCAAGGGTTTCATATTAGAAACAAACAATAAAAGCACAATCAGAGTAACTATGATCAAAAGGGTAAAATTAATTCCTTAACATAATTTTGCAGCTGCTAAGCTCAAGCTCCACTAAAATAGAGAATTGATATATTTTTCATTAAATTAAAGGGAGTTGGTTTCCCAACTAGTGCTTCTGCCATCAGGACCACATTGTGCAAACGGAATCTTCTTCCATTATTTATTTATTTTATTTATTTACAGTATTTCTATCCCGCCTTTCTCCCCGAAGGGACCCAACGCGGCTTACAACAGGAAAAAAAATACATACAAAAAACACAGTATAAAAATATATCATTTTAAAACAGTAAAAACAATTAATGAAAATTAGTAAAAACAGTGTCTAAAAACAATTTAAAAGATCATGGCTTCAATCAGAGCAGGAGCATAAAAACAGCAGCACCCCCACCTGTACCAGCGAGATGTTAAAAAAGGCAGGGACTCAGAAGGCTTCTTTGAACAAGAAGGTTTTTAGGCCTCGCCGGAAAGTGTCCAAGGAGGGAGCAGTTCGTAGGTCAAAGGGGAGGGAATTCCATAAGGTTGGTGCCACTACTGAGAAGGCCCTGTTTCTGGCCGTCGCCCCTCGCACCTCCTTGGGTGACGGCACCCGCAAAAGGGCCTTCTCTGATGATCTGAGGAGACGAGCCGGACAATATAGAAGTAGGCGGTCTCTCAAATATCCTGGCCCCAAGCCGTATAGGGCTTTAAAGGTCAAAACCAGCACTTTGAATTGGGCCCGGAAACGAATCAGCAGCCAGTGCAGCTGTCGGAGGAGCGGCCCGACGGAGTCGAACCGCCTACCTCCAGTGACCACACGGGCCACCGCATTCCATGAACGCAAGGAGCCTTTTGTTTGTGGAAGGGGCCACTTGTACTAGTTCAGTGCAGCAACCTGGCTGCGCAGAATGGCGTGTTGTTTTTCACGACCGCAGTAAAGCATGCTGCACTGCCAGAACGTGAGTTTTGGTGGCACAGCAGCCTGTGGATTGGGCCCTGTGATATTTAAAGAGAGTTCTTCATAAGGTCTGTCTACTCATCTGACTTTCTTTCCAGGGCTCCGTCACTTGATACGTTTAAAACTGTCATGTGGCCCTGTGTGGATGTGGTGTCAGTCACCATTCTAGATTAGTTGGCTCTCCCAGTGTATTATATTATACTGGCATAATACTATGAAAACCTATGAATGCCATTGTGAGTGCAATTCCTTGTAGCAGTAAGCCAGAAATATGGATTTAAAGGCCCCGTTAAATTAAGAGGAAAATGGGCTATGACATTCTCAAAAACAAAGTTTTTATTTATTTATGTACAGTCTTTTTACCCCGCCTTTCTCCCCGAAGGGACCCAAGGCAGCTTACAAAGAACACATGTTTTCAGAAAAAATATGTAACGGGTTTCATTTCCTGCATTGTCATTACATTTGTATTCATAATTCTTGATGGATCTAATTACAGGGAGCAAAGATTGATAGTGTTGACCTTGAGGGTCGAACTCCACTACTTCTTGCTACGTCTTGTGCATCATGGAAAATTGTGAATTTATTACTCTCAAAAGGTATATATTGAGGAAAAAGTAACACATTCTTTTTCTATTTGGGTTCACTAGCTTTGAAATCTCTCTTATTTCTGTTTTTATATTTATTTAGGAGCAAATGTAGATTTGAAAGATCATCTTGGTCGTAATTTTTTACATCTAACTGTATTGCATCCTGGAGGATTACAACATCTTAATGAAAAGTTTTTGCAGGTACAAGGAGAATCTGTTTGTGTATGTTAGTAACTGTTACGTAGATTCATCCTCCTGTTTGAAAAGCAATATTCTCATGTTGTACAAAGAAAGAGCTTATGGAATTACATTTACAGTACAATTCTGTGCAGTCTGTGGCCGGCGGAATGAGCGTTCTGCTGGCTGAAGCCATCGCAAATGTGCCGTAAGGCACGTTTGCAATGACTCAAGAGCAGGGAAGGCCGGCACAAGGCCGGCCTCCCCTGCTCCGCCGACAGGACTCACGCCCGCCTGCCGGAGGACCCAGGTAAGGATCCAGCCGACGGGGGGGGGGGCAGATCGGGGGTAAAGGCAGGGCGGCCATAGGCCCAGCTGGCCCAGGAGGGGGCGGGGGACGGCCTTGGCCGTATCCAGATCCCTGCTGGGCGGCTGGGCCATTACATGGCCCCTTCTTACTTCCGCCAGCAATTTCGCTGGCGGAAATCCGAGGAGGCCGGTCGGGGCAGCCGCCATTTACACCCGGGGAAGGGAACGAGCGTCCCCTTCCCCGAGTAGACCTTCCACCGAGCGGGAGCTTGCCCGCGGCGGATCCTTACGCAGGATTGGGCTGCCCATATTTGCCTCTATTTAAGATTGGGTTGAAATGGGCCACAATATATTGATCAAATGCAAAGATTTGTAGCAGTTCTAATACAAATCGAATTGTTTAGTGTGTGTTTCTTTCCTTGGTGGAGACGGCCAGCTACTGTCTGTTCTCCCTATTTGTGACCCATCCTGACTCCAAGCTAACAACCGTCAATGATAATTGCAGTTTATCAGTGCCAACCCCTTAGATCTGGATTGCACCACTCACCCCAAGCCAGCCAGCCTTTCAGGTTGACTTTACAAACCATGGACAAGAGATTCCCAGCCAGGTTCCCCAAGCCAAACAGCCTCTAGAAACTAGTTCTAGTCCCCAGTTTGCCCATTTTTGCAGGATACGCACCAATCCCTAATCCTAATGCCTAACCTGCACTTACCTGCCATACGGTGGGCTAGCCAAGAGCTTGGCTCTCCCTGATCCCACTGTCCCCAAAATATCTACCAAACTCTGCTGCAAATCTGACAAAATATATTCGTTCCCAAATTAGCAAGTAAATTATCTGACTCCTGTGTCCGACCAAATGAGAGGGAAGAAGCTCCAATGACCTGTCTCCTCTCAGTTTGCTTGCACTGCACTGTGAGGTGGTGGGGCAAAACACTGACCATGCCTTTTGGTCAGTATCATTGTAACAAACTCAGGGTTCTCAGTGTATCTGTTTAAAGAAAAATTTACTCTAAAATGTTACACATCATCTAATGTCACTGTTACCAGAGGAAGAGGGTGGTGGTGAAACGTATTAAGGTGTGTCACTCAATATGTGCCCTGCATAAAAGGAAGCCATTCATTTTCTGTATTTATTCTTCATGTGACCAAAGAATGTAACAATACCTTCCAGAAAACGTACTGTGTTGGTGGAGCATTGAAAGTCTTAACTACTCACAGACGCTATTTGTTGCTTTCTAGGGGAAAACATTAGTAACTTGTGGGTATGTCATGCCTGAACATCCAAAAAAATGTAATCAAATGTTTCACTGAGATAGCATATTTAACATTAAGAAGCACTGTTCTGCTTCTTTACGGCGTAATCCTGTGCTAGTATGCATGGCTGGCCTAAATGCCCGACTGCTGCATCCTGTGCGCATTGTGACTTGCACTGGTGAGGCCTGGACTCACCTTGGGAGAAGGGGACGTTCATCCCCTTCCCCTGGTGTAAGTGGTGCGGGCTGCAATGGGCCTCCTCGGATGCATGCCAGCTCTGAAGCTGGCGCAAAACTGGGGAGGCGGTTTAAGATCAGCCCGGGCTGCGACAGGGCATAGGATATCGGCGCAACCCAGCATCCGTATTCCTTCCCCCTCTCAGCCTGGGCTGGCCAATGGTCCCCTCCCTCACCACCCCTGCCCACCCCCTGCACTGACTGGCACAGCACTCACCTGTGGTGGCTGGCACAGGTCCTGGATGAGCGGTGCAGGCTTCTGCGCCAGCGCCACTTTCCAGGTGCTGAAAACCTGCTTTACGGCATGTTTACGACACCCTAGGCTGGCGGAGTGCTTGCTCTGCCAGCCTATAGTTAGGCAGGATTGGGCTGTTCGTTAGATTTCAATAAGGACTTAAAACACACTTTTTTAAAGCTAACTTATAAGGAATTCTTAAAATGTTACCTCTTTTCTATATGACAGATGAAAAATATTAAAGATCTCGTAACTGAAGAAGATAATGAAGGGTGCACTCCACTTCATTATGCATGCAGACAAGGGGTTCCCATTTCAGTGAATAGCCTTCTTGGATTGAATGTTTCTGTCTGCTCTAAAAGCAGAGACAAGAAGTCTCCATTGCATTTTGCAGCTAGGTATGCCTATGCACTGCCTTATTGTCCATTTCACCTTCCAGACATGGTCACTGATCATTTGCAACTAACTCTTTTATGTAACTATGGGCGTATCAATACCTGTCATTTGCAACTTTTATGTAGCTATGGGCGTATCAATACCTGTCAACGCCTTCTACGAGATATGGAAGACACTAGACTCCTGAATGAAGGTGACAAGAAGGGGATGACTCCTCTACACTTGGCTGCTCAAAATGGTCATGAAAAGGTTACACAGTTCCTCCTGAAGAAAGGTTCCCTGTTTCTCTGGTAAGTTTTGTTGTTGTTGTTGTTGTACCCCAGTTTTCTGTTAACAGAACTGAACGCGACTTACAAGAAATAACATAAAATCAAAATACAAGATAAAATTATAAAACAATGGGTTGTATCCTAATTTTTGGCAGAGCGCTCCTCCATGATCAGAAGCTTCTTCTGCTCATGGAAGGACTGTTACACTCTCACAAAGATCTTGCTTTTACTCTCGCTTCTGCTCATGGAAGAACCCCTTGTGTGAGCACAATGCTCCTTCCTTGGAAGGAACTTCTGGCAACAGAGTAGCACTCCTCTGCAGGTTATGATACAACCCAGTTGGTTGATTCCTAGGTTTAGTTACAACCCAATTCTATGTCAGCCTCTGCCGGCGGCACTGGGCTCCGCGCTGTTGCAAACGTGCCTTAAAGCGTGTTGTGACACATTGGAGGCCAGTCCCACTGGCATGGAGGCCAGTGCTGGCAGGCCTCTGCCGGTGAACTAGCAACGCCCGCTGGAGGCAGGTGAGCTCTGCACCGGCCAGCGGGGAGGTGGGGGGAGGGCAGTGGGGAGGCGGGGAGAGGGAGTTTCAGGGTGGAGAGGAGGGTGGATCAGGCCTGGGAGGCGGGCAGGCTTGGCGGAGGAGTCCTCCGCCGAATCCTATCTCCCATCCCAGGCTTGAAAGCCTGAAATGGGGCTGCTCAGAGCTGCACCAGCCATTTAGCTGGAACGCCTCCAAGTAGCCCCATAGGGGCTGCTAGAGCTCGACACAGGGGATATCCACATGGGGGATATCCACACTGTAAGAGATTTTTCAATCCAACATGATTTCATGTGGAGTCCCACACACACACATCACCACACCAGCTGGATCAGGATGAACCTGATACACTTAAAGTATTCAGAAATTTTGATTTTCTCAGTTTAAGTATTTTAAAAATAAAATGAGAGGGAATATTGTTCCTTAAATTTTGCAGAAATTTTGAATGCCTACAGTATCTGTAGAGGAAAAAATAGCATTGAAAAATTAGTGCTTGTGTCAGCATATTTAGGCTTTGCTTTCAGATCAATGTGGGTTATAGTCTGGGTGTGCATGCTATTAAATATATAGTAATAAGATGGCAATACCATGCTCCGTTTTTTGTTTTCCAAAAGTGATTATAAAGGTTGGACAGCTTTGCATCATGCCGCCTTTGGAGGATATACTCGCACAATGCGGATTATTTTGGATACTAATGTGAAGTGCACAGATAATGTGGATGAAGACGGGGTAGGTCTAGACACAGTTTTCAGGCATAATATTGCAAAGTACAGTGAAGAAGAAACTGCATTGTAGTAGACCATAACATATGTTCTCACCTACAAATGTACTTTCTCTTCCATTTTTTACAGAAGTGATCAGGCATGGTAATTTGTTTCCTTGTTTCTTACAATATTGCCAAGAAAGCAAATTAGAAATTTATTTCCTGCCACTAAATATTGATTCTGTGCTTGGGTATCTCCAAGGGTATATTATGACTGTAATACCTGGTGCACTGGAGTGTGGGACTGGCCCTCGAGTTGCAAGGCTCAAGTGTAGCCCTCCTCAAAATACCTGACCAGTCAGCTGGCAAGTCGACTGATTTCTCCTCTAGGCCAATCAGGATAGCATCCTGGGACACCGCAGCCAGCTCCTTGCTCTTGGGAGGCCAGCAAACAGAAGCTCTCAATCCTGGAGCCACACTGGTCTCATCCTTAGCTGGTGGCAAGGCTTTTAAACCCTGCCACTACTGTACACGCTCCCTATGTTCTCCCTTGTCCCTCCCACCCCTGAGATGCCTGGATTCAGTGTCCTGGCCATCATGGCCATGGGGTGCTAGTCGGGCCTCGCAGGCTGCAAGGGCTGTCCCTGCATGGCTCTGGTTGTTTTGCCTGTTGAAGATGCTGGGCATAGTGTCATCTGGGCCAGGACAGGGTCAGAGCTGACCAACTTGTCCCCCTCAGGTGAGTCTGCTTCCAGACACTGACATATAATAAGGTAACGTTTCTATTATTCTTTTCCTTCTATTATTCCATCTGTGCGGATGTGCAAGGAAAAAGTTTTGGGATGCCTTTTATTATCTGTTATTAAACTCTCATTTGGTTCATTTTCATTGTTGTTCTTGTTTATCAACAATCAAAAATATTTATATGCCGCTTTTCAACAAAAAGTTCACAAAGCATTTTACAGACAAAAGCAAATGATTAAATGGCTCATGAAGTATGCCTGTTTTTGTAAAAACAGCATTGGAAGAGCATATCTTGTTGCAGGGCTGAGTTATAGGCTTTTAGAAAAATCTGTCTTTAAAGCCTAAAAGAAATATCAGATCTCTGCCTGACACCTGTCTCCCAATGACCGCTGTGGCTTTTCCCAGTAATTGTGTTGTTGTTCAGTCATTACGTCGTGTCCGACCCTTCGTGATCCCATGAACCACATCCTGCCAGGCCTTCCTGTCCTCCACTATCTTCCTGAGTCCGCTCATTTTCATGTTCGTTGCATCGGTGATGCTGTCTAACCATCTCATCCTTTGCCTTCCCCTTCTCCTTTTGCCTTCAGTCTTTCCCAGCATCAGAGTCTTCTCCAGAGAGTCCTCTCTTCGCATTAGGTGGCCAAAATATTTGAGCTTCAGCCTCAGTACCTGTCCTTCTAGGGAACAGTCAGGGTTGATTTCTTTTAGGATTGACTGATTTGGTCTCCTAGCAGTCCAAGGGACTCTCAGGAGTCTTCTCCAGCACCACAGTTCGAAAGCATCTATTCTTCGGCACTCAGCCTTCCTTATGGTTCAACTCTCGCAACCATACATTGCTATCAACTCAGTGTTGGGGAGTTGTGGGGAACAAACAGGAGGCACTGCCAGGAGGAGCTCTGATACCCCTTGTACATTCTAAAAGCAACTTAAGAAAGCCAAAACATACAGCACTCAGTCCTGCTACAAGGTAAACTCTTCACCCCTTTGTTATAAAGACCAATGGGGTAGCAAATGAACCAAGTGACTCATGTGATTTGGTTAATTCAATCCCTATAGGCATTCATTTCAGAGTGAATCAAAATTGAAACATTGGCACTGTTCAGTTCAATTTTCTGTTGTCTTGAAATAAATGCATGCCTCTGTTAATTTCTGGAATTTGATTTTTTTTTTTTTTTTACCAAATTGAAATTGACCAAAGAAAATGAGCAGCAGAACAGAAATCACATCTGACCCACCATTAGGAAACTGTGAAGTTAGTAGTGCGGTTGAGGATTAAGGTGTGTGGTAATTTCTAATGGTATGATATTTGATACCTTCTCCTGGGGAGAAGAACACAGCTCTTCATCTTGCTGCCAGAGAAGGCCATGCCAGTGCAGTTAGACTACTTCTGGATGATGGTGCTAAACTGCTCATGAACAAAGCAGAGGCTTCTTTTCTCCACGAAGCCATACACGGTGGGCGGAAAGATGTCGTAAATGCTGTCATCTTACATAAGAGGTAATAAGCACATCTCAATATACTGTATAATGCCTAGCATAATAAGGTATGCTACTGCTCCTCTTCAACACTCTCCCTGGTACACTTTTTCACTGCCAATCCTGGAAAAGGGGGTCAAGGAAGCTGAATTACTCTGCCTAGCCCAAGCCCGACAGCCAATTTTATTCAGCCCACACTGGATCTTGATTTGCTTTCAGCCACCAGTGCCCAGGGTACCTGAATAACCACCATAGTCCTTGTATATGTGCCAACAGTCGAGGTCATCTGGAGTGGCCTTGCTTTGGGTCTCCTTGCTAGCTGAGATCAGTGGCGTCGCTCCGGTAGGGGCGGGGCTGTATCGCTCCGTCCTAGACCCTTTACCGAGTGAGCAGGAGGCGGCCCTGCCCCCTCACTGTTGGAGCCTTTCCCCTGCGGAGAAAGCAGCAGGCAGGGTCTCTTGCCTGCTGCTTTCTCCGCACAGGAAAGTCTCCGACAGTGAGGGGGTGGGGACCCCTCCTGCTCGCTCGGTAAAGGGTCTAGGACGGAGCGATACTTACGGCCCCGCCCCTACCGGAGCGACGCCACTGGCTGAGATATGGCTGGCATGGACTTGGGTTAGGGTCTTTTCTGTATTGATGCTCTTAGCAAAGGCTTCGGTTGGCAATAGCAACATGTTATGGTTTATAAAATTGTGGCACAATATTTGGTAGGATCTAGTCCTAATCATTTAAGTGCTGATGTGTTGTACAGGTCAGTTAGAAGTGTGTTGTACAGTGCAGTAACCTGTTAATTGATGGCATTTGGTGTTACAGTACAGCTCTGGCTACTTATATCTCACGTGTCAGGCTAGTTTCTTCAACATCTTGCAGCCTGCATGCTTGCTTTGGCTTGAAAAAGTTTGTGGATACAAATGAAACTTTGCCTTGGTATTCTTTTAAGTTTCAGTTGCTTCTATTTTTTAAAAATTGCTTTTAAAGATTGTTAATTGTGCCTTTAAAGCTTTAAGACCTGTTTTTGAAGCTTTTGTTTGAAGACTTGTTTTTTAAAACATTTTATGCTTGTGAGGCCCTTTTAAGTTGATTTTTTACTATAAACATTTTTACATGGCTTTTTATTTATTTATTTATTTATTGAATTTCTACCCCGCCTTTCTCCCACGAGGGCAACCAAGGCGGCTTACAATAAAAAGGCTTTTTATTCGAGGCTTTTAATCCTCGAATACCTTAGTCTTTGTTCAGTTAGAAGTAATTTGGGTCTTCCTGAGCATTTTTTTCACAGATCTTTTATAATTCTTAAGACAAAATAATATACCCCTTCTTTATTTATTATAAGGAGAATAGCTATTCTGAATCCTTTCAATTTCTTCCTTTTTTTTCAGATGGGAAGAATCTGTAGTATGCTTTTCTCACAATTCCGCTACCAATAAATGTCCTGTGCTGGAGATGGTTGAATATCTTCCTGAATGTTTGAAAGTAAGATTGTATATATATTGTATTACCCTGTTTGCATTATTCCAGTTGGGCGCTGAGACTCTCCTGCACAAAATTCCCATCACTGTAGTTATGTCTGATCATGTCACTGTAGTTGCATACAACAGTTTTCAAATGGCCTCTATTGCTGGTTGCTGCTTGACAATGGATTTTAGTTTTTTCCACTGTTCAGGTAGCCTATTTCCATGGGAGTTTTCACTTCCTTTGCTTGTTTCATGCCAAAACGCTGTATGAGAATCTGTGGGCCCCTGAGGGACCCTTCCTACCTCTGCCCCGGGGGGGGGGGGTGAGTTCTACATCTTAGGGGAATGAAAATGATATACAGAAGACAAGGAGGCTAGAGAATGCTGTTGTGAAGTGATTTTATTGCTGGAGTGTCTTGCATAAAGGAGGGGGCTAGGACGAGTCGTCGGGGTCTTTTATCTCCTCACCTTGTCTCATACAGATCTCTGCCAGAGGTTCAGTCGTGGGGGTTGGGCAGGAGTGCTTCCCAGCATCCACCTCGGGTCCAGAGGGGCCAAGAGGCCAGGTGGGGGCTGGTTCATGAGTTGGGGGTTGGAGTGGATCCCTGTGGCCTGCTTGGATGGCTTCCACCTCCTCCATGTTTCTTCCTCCACTGTCCTCCCCTTCCAGCCTTCTCCACCTTCCGCTTCTTGCCCCTGCCTCTTTGTCTTCCTGTCCCCACTGCTGTCCCTTCTGGCCTGTCGTTGCTTTCTTTCACACTTCAGCACCTGCCCCTTCCCTGTTTTTCTTTCCCAGGTAGTCCTTGTCCTGCCTCTCCATCTCTCTCACCTGACTCACCCGTTCTCTGTTTTCTTGCTCTCCACCTTTTTCTGCCCCCACCTTCTTTGATCATCTGCTTGGCTCTGCTCTTGTCTTTCCTCTTTCTCCCACCACCCCTACTTGTGTGTCTCTCTCCCCTTTACCACCCAGCCCCTTCCACTCCACTCAGCAACATCCAGGCCTGCTGTGTTGCCAGCCTATTCTCATGATAGTTTGATGCCTAGCAATGATGTCACCACTGGATGCGGAACCCAGAAGCCCTTCCCTGCTGCTGGCTTGTGCAGTCACAGTGTCCAAATCTTGCTCTTGTGAAGTGATTGCATCTCTTCTTCTGTGTCCTCTTTCCATTTTTTGGCTTCACTGTCAGGCAGGTTTGAGATGTCCTCCTAGGATGAAGGTTCAGATATACTCTGTCTCCTGGTGATATAGTATAGCCTCCTGGGCAGGATTCCTTCATTCATATGAGTTAGCACGTGGTCTCTGTCACTTCACTCTACCTGGTCTGTCCCTGAGTCTCAGGTGCGTTAGCACTGAGCTCCACCTCGGTTTTATCTGTGGCTTCGCTGTCATTTGTGGGAGGATTCCCTTGAGTGGTGTGAGGTTGCATGGTACAGTATTTGGTGTTTTGGCAAAGTATACAGTCCTGCTTATTGCAAACTTGTCTGCTTTTGGAAACAAGATACTTCATCCTTTACGCTGCTCACTGTAATCCACAAATATGCTTTTAGTGGTTCTTTTCTCCTGCTTGGACCCTTTCTCAGTAGGAACATAGGCATAAGCTTTGCATCTGAACATTTTAATGTGCCTCATACTTGGTCTGGATGCATGCCACAGTTCAAATGGAGTGCTGTCAATGACCTTTGGTGGCAATCTGTTCGGTAGGTAGTTCGCTGTCATGATTGCTTCACTCTAGTATTTGTGAGGTAGTCCAACATCTAGTAACCTACATCTGGTCATCTTGACTGCAGTACAGTTCTTTCTTTCTGCTATTCTATTTTGTTTGGGTGTGTACAGCATGGTCGCCTTGTGTTCAGTGCCTTGGTTCTTCAAATAGGCCCTTTCCTCCCTCCCTCCCCTCCCAGCCATGCAACCATTCCACAGTGGCATTCATGCATCTCCTGCCCTTTGTCAAGTCTCATACTATTCAGCTTATGTGTCAAAAACATTTTGCTGCAAGACATCCACTAGTTGATGCCATCAGCAGCATTGTAAGTCTGGCCACTGCCTGATGCGGGACTGGGGTGATGTCACAATGCCTTGTGATGCCCCCATGCAATGCCTCCCGTGCCTGCACGTTGCCCTCGTCACCTTCGGAATGGCTCCATTTAGAGTTGCACGGAGGCGAGGGCGGGCAGGAGGGCCCAGCTCATGCGCTGCTGCCTCACCAAGTGCCCCCCCAACAGTGGAGATGTCGGGAAGGTGCCACTCCGCTGCCGTGAGGGGGGTTGGGTCTCCCCACCCCCTGCCTGCTACATTACTGGATGCTCTTATGTGGACAAGTAGAAGAGCACAAGAAAAAGCAGTTTCAGAAGTGGCATGTTCGAGAGCTGAGCGTTTGCAAACCTGAATTCCAGACTTGCCAAACGGTGGCTTGCCTGGCAATGTGGAGGGCTGTTTCTAGGAAAGGAAGACTTGGGACTAGCTTAACACATGACTCTTACAACCAGGGCTTGGGACATAGCTTGAGTGTGCATTTGAATTTTACGGTTCTCTGTTGGGAAAACTAATCGCATATCTAACTTCTGTGAAATATTTCAGTTCTAGTCTACATTGCAACATGTGAGTAATGAACAGCTTATTTCAACTACACAGAGAAAATATTTTTACTTCAAAGTGGGGAAATCTGCCTTTTTGTTGTGTAACTACTTTATTATTACTAACTGTGCTAAAGGCTTCAGTTGTTCTGAAATGTTTCTCTTTGTCTCTGCAAGTTAGTTTTAGACAACTGCATTATTGAATCATCAGAGGAAAAGACATCCAGAGACTTCTCTGTAAGTTAGCAGAAAAGTTCAATATAATGAGGCATTTTGGAAGCTAAAGCATTTGGTGATTTTAAAAGGTGGGGCATGATATACCGTATATCTGGTTTTTGTACCACTAGGGGAGATCATCAAGCCTTGTCATCTAGAAATGTATTATTTTTATATGCTAACACACAATGTAATTTTGGCTCATATTAATTCAAATCTGATAATATTCTTAATATTAATTCAAGTATTCTTTAACTGAAATGCACCAAAGTGTCAGTTGATTTCTGCATGGAACACAAAACAGAAAACAGAAAACCTACTTTCTAGGGTAAGAATAATGTATGTAAATTTGTATTTAGGCAAACATCTAAAGGTATTGCATTTTTCTAAAATGATATAGTTGCAAAATCAGTTTGTGGAGAAGCTAAATACTTTACACAGAGTATGTAGAGGAAAAGAGAAAAGTGGCTGAGGTGGGCGAAAGCAAGAAATGGGGATGTTGATATGGATCCATGTAACCTACAATGGAAACAGTCAGAAGTCCTGCTTCCTGACCATTGGTTCTTATGTCCACATTCTGATACTTTAGCAGATAGGGTGTGCACTTTCTCAGGGTTTGCTGCAGGGTTATAAAGAACCATGGTTGTGGGATATCTTGTTTGTTTGTTTTATTTTTTTGTTTGTTTAATGAAGCTTAGAGTCTCTTGGTTCACACTTTTGTACATAGGTTGAATATAACTTCAGGTATCTTCAGTGTCCACTGAAGCTCACCAAGAAATTAAAGGAAGGAACTGAAACCATCTATGAGCCACTTATCACTCTCAATGTAAGCTCTGCTGAATGTGATTTTAGACCTGCTCCGTGGGCATTCTTTTAAGCTTGCTTTATATCTTCTTTAGGTGATCTATTTGCTGCCAGTCACTCAAGCAATCTATGCAGAACTGGTGTCAAGAGATCAGCAAAGTTGGGCACTGGTAGTGCAGAGACTGTCCTCTGAACCCTATTGGTGACAGTGGTAGCACCTAGAGTGCCATCAGGTGGTGAGCAATGGTGCCATGGGAGGCCTCGTGCAGAGCTGAGCCCCAGGGCCTCCATTCACCTGGCTCTGCTACTGAATATGTGTCTCTGTCTGCATAGCTTGTTGCTTATGCAAACTGGCACCCAAGCAGTTTGGGACAACTTTATCTACGCCAAGAAAACCCCTGATCTTGGGAGGTTTCTGTGGTGTCATCAAAACCAAGGAGAACCACAAGAGTACAACTTCATACAAGTGGCTAGCCACAAAGAGAGGTGTCCAGGTTGCTAGGATAATGTGTCAATTAGGCCCACGTTAATATTACTAAATTGAACCAGGCTTCAGCATCACTAAGGTGCCACTTTTCTAATAAGAATGAGTTGTATGTTTGGGTCTTTTTATATAGATACAGCTATGGGTGTACTTATGCAAAACACCTATAGCATCATTCTTTTATGTTAAAATGCAGAAAAAAGAACTTGGAAAACTGAGGTAGAGATTCTAGTTAAGTGTTTGCGTGTAGGGGCCACCTGGAGCAGACTGCTTGGGATAAGAATTCTGAGGAGATACGTGCTTAACAAAATATCTTTCCATACATGTTGTGAGGGACAATCCCTTTGTGTTACAAGTGCCTTTACACCATGTTTCCCATCACTGAAGTTCCCATTTGAGAGACCAGAGAAGTATAGACCCATGCCACGCATCTTATCTACGATAGAGTCTCCTTGGCAGGGACATATATACTAGGGTTTGTGTGCTTGATTGGCTGTCAAATGTAATTTGTATCCTATGCTCTGTTGTTAGGAAGTGGGCAGAGTAGGGTGATGGTGGTGGGGTGTGCACTTTTCTGCTCTTTTCCCCTGCCCCATTATTCTTTATGGGGTTACTTATACCTATACCAGTGGTGTTGTTGGCATAGCATTTTTCTGACGTCAGGGGCATGTCAATCATCTGTGGAGGAGATAGGATACGGTGTACTTCAACTCCTCCTCATCCCTCCCACATCATGCTCCAGTCTCCTCCCTAGTTTGGCCTCTCCATCAGTGGAGTTGCAGCAGCATCCGAGCTGTGACAGTGCAATGATTTTCCAGTGTTGCACCAGCATCTATGACACATCCATCCGCGGGTGGACGTCTATGCCAGTTGAACTGCCATGGAGATATACTGGCGTATCTCGAGCATAAGATTGGACCAATTGTTGTTCACTCACTAGCCTATATTTAACAAATAGACCTGGGTTGTAGCATTAGCTTACAACTAATTCACAGTGTAAGTTGACGTATCTGCATCTATTTTTAGGCCATGGTACGTCACAATCGTGTTGAATTGCTCACCCATCCTGTCTGTACAGAATATTTACTCATGAAATGGTAGGTAGTTTTAATTATCTAGGCAACTGAATTTCCCATTTATTTATTTATTTAAGATTATATTATAATTATTTAGAAATAATTTTTCCTAATTGGGGTTCATTGGAAGAGAGAAATCAAAAGATGTGACTTTAAAATGTGGATTTTCAGTTGACGGAAAGGAGACAAGCAGCCCAATCCTACCTAACTCCCTGCTCAGTGATGCAGCAGTGCCAACACCATGTCTGCTGAATCCTGCGGGAGGAGTTTCAGCCTTGGGAGGCCTCCTCAGGGTAAGGGGAAACTTGTTCCCTTCCTGCAGGGTAAGCCCCTGTTGGGCTGGTGTTGATCCACCTGCGCCAGTGACACAGCATGTCCGTGTTGACCTGTGAAGGTGGATCAGGCCTGGGAGGGGGTTAGGATTTGGTGGGTGCTGTTGTTGAACCCACCCCCTTTGCTGACCCGATCTGTTCCTATAAAATGTTGCAAAAGGAATGTGGGAACTTGTTTTCTGAAGAGCAGAAATGGTGACATTGCACTCACTAGTCTCTTTCTGCATGTTGTCTCAGGCAATGCTCCAACAAAGCCATTCAGTGAGGCCCTCTAGACCTAGGCCTCCAAGGTTCCTTAATGACATTGGCAGCGCAATCCCATATAACTCTTGCACCGGTGTAACAGTAGATCCACCAGTGTAAGTGCACTTATGTAAGTGTAACTTGCCGTACACCGATGGACGCAAAACAGAACGCCCCCAGAATGCCCCCTGCACCGGTGGAGTTGCGCTGGCGTCCGTCCTGCGTCTGAACTGCGTCTGAGAGGGGTTACGCTGGTTTCCGTCCTGTGTTCATCGACGTACAGCAAGTTACACTGGCATAAGTGCACTTACACCAGTGGATCTACTGTTACACCGGTGCAAGAGTTACACAGGATTGCGCTGTGGGTTTCTAAGGAAGCCTAATGGGACAGATTTTTTCTCTGATAATTCTCTTTTTCTCTGAGATCCAAGATTCCTGAAATTTGGTTACATGGCTCAACTGTTTGATCATCAGGATCTGCTTTCTAGAATGAAAAGGTTTTTTTTTTCCCCAATATGCATTTTTCCTCACAGCAAGCACTTTTGCCAAAAATATTAGATTGGATTTGCCTTGTGAACCTTGTGTTTAAATCAGATATGAGCAAAACTATCTGATAATTATATTTAGAGTGATAGAAGGTGATTCTACTACATGTATGCCCTTTTTGACAGCCAGATGTATAAACAATTGGAAAAACTGACTCCGCTCAAAACACATTATTAATATATATAAAAAATATATTTTTGTGCTCTGAAAATACTCCTAGATATGCTTCTCCCAAATGAAAACACAAAATGCAGTGCTTTTATACTACTATGGAAGTCATAAATGAAATTTTGCTTTGTAGGATGGCCTATGGCTTCCGAGCACATCTTATGAATCTAGCGGTGTATTGTCTTGGCTTGATACCTCTAACCCTTCTGATCACCCACTTAGAGCCACAAGCGTCTTTCAATACAACTCGGCTATTAGGACCATTTGATAAAAAGGTATCATTTTTGTTATGGAGTGGGATGTCTTGGACTGGCAAGTCCCATGTTTTAGCACCTTTTAGTCCTATAACGTTTGCAGTTCTTGGGACTTGAAAATAATTCACATAATTTTTAACATTGGCAAACTGGGGCTTGGAGAGCTAAAGTTCCTCACTCTGTCAGCGCAATCCTGTGTAACCTTGTACCGGTGTAACAGCAGATGCACCAGTGTAAGTGCACTTACACTGGCATAAGTGCACTTACACTGGTGTATCTACTGTTACACCGGTGCAAGTTTACACAGGATTGCGCTGTGTATCAGATAGTGGAAAACACTTCATGTCAATAAAATAGTATTAAAGAATAGACTCTTCTGTTACAATTATCAATTTATAATATTGTTCAATTTTTTCCTGTTTCAGAAATCATACTTCATAAAAGTTTGTATGTGTTTGGTTCTTACCATGAGTTTTTTTGGAATCTGCAAAGAAATAATACAGCTTTTCCAACAGGTATGTTGTGACTTTGCTTCAGCATTTCTTGAAGTTTTTTTTTTTTTTTTGTGTGTGTGTGTGTGTGTGTGTGTGTGTGTGTGTGTGTGTGTGTGTGTGTGTGTGTGTGTGTGTGTGTGTGTGTGTGTGTGTGTGTGTGTGTGTGTGTGTGTGTGTGTGTGCGTGCCACTAGTACTGTCTTCTGAAAGGAAATCCTTCTTCAGTGCGATATAGAAAGCATACGACACCTAGTTGAAATATTTTTTCTAATATTAATATTTATTGCTTTATACCCTAGAAACTTAGATATTTGTTGGATTATTCCAATCTTCTTGACTGGACAATTTATACAACAAGCATCATTTTTGTATCATCTTTAATTGGAAAAGTTCCACCTCATTTACAGTGGGAGTGTGGTGCAATTGCTATATTCTTGTCTTGGATGAACTTCTTGCTGTATCTACAAAGGTACACCATCTTGCAAGAACGCATGCATAAAATGTTTTGCATTTGTATTAGATCCATATTATTTAATAGAACAGAATTATTAAATCCATGGTATTTACATAAATAGGAGTAATTGAAAATGTTCATGGCCTGCTACAATGTATAAAGAAGTAAGATATAACCTGATTAAAAGCTATGTAGAATTTAAAAATATTAATGTCCTTTATGTTTAAAAATAGTAAAACACGTTTAAAAACACATTTAAAAACACGTAAACACAATTCCAAACATGATAAAAACCACAACGTTTTGTCCACGAGCTGTGGACCTCTTCAGGGGTCAGCACAACAGATGTTGTGAGACTGGGTAAGCCGATCTGCTTTTTGAAGAAGGAAAAGCGCCAAATGAAGAAAGCGCGCCTGCCTGGTTCTTTCGCGTGCTTTCCTCGTTTGGCGCTTTTTACCAGTGGTACCTTGAAAATGTGCCGTGTTGACTAGAAACATCTGAAGGAGATAACTAAAAACATACAAGCAAAACACTTTTAATTAGATGAACTACTAAGGGTAGTGAGTCAGAAAAAAAGGATTTCAATGCTGAACTGTATTTTGAATCTCAGAATACAAAAGGATGAAAGGCTAGTCACATGGGTTCAAGAAAGTTTGAAGTGGATTTCCCAATGTGGGAACCACACATGGTGTAGGGTAGATCCTCTTTCCTGGATTGGGGCAAATGGAAACGAGAGAAAAAATACAAGTCACCCTTCCATTTATTTATTTATTTATTTATTTAATTTTGCTATGTAAATTGCTTTGTGAACATTTTGTTGAAAGGGTATACAGTACTGTATTAATATTCTTAGTGATAGTAATAAACAACATAGGAGTATTTCTACAGGAAAACCAACGGTGTATATATAAGCCATGTTTTCTTCATATATTTTCCTAGATTTGAAAATTATGGAATCTATGTTGTGATGTTTTGGGAAATTTTGAGGACTTTGGTCCGGATCACTGTTGTGTTCTTCTTCTTGATGTTAGCCTTTGGACTCAGCTTCCATGTTCTTCTTGGTACACAGGTTGGAAATGTTATATGATTTATTATATTATTAATAGAATACTTTTTAATTTAAAAGATTGTTACAACTCGACATAATGTAATACAGTTGTCCCTCAGTATCTGTGGGGGATTGGTTCCACACACACACACACACACACACACACACACACACACACACACACACACACACACACACACACACACACACACACACACACACACACACACACACACACACACACACACACACACACACACACACACCCGTGGATACCGAGGAACTGCAGATGCTGAAGTCTTGTATCCGCGCCCCGGCTAACTTACCAGGATCCTGTGAGGGGGGGACTCAGGAAGTCTTTTCCACATTGTGCCGGTTTACTCGGTTAAACCGGAAGTTACTTCGGAGAAGCGTTCTGAAGCCTATGGAGGGGGTTGTGGGCCCAGTATGATGTGGAAGAGGCCTCCAGGCTTGGCATCTGCAGATGGTGAAATCCGCGGAGGCCAAGGGAGACCTGGACACTTTTGGTGTGTGTTTTGAATTTCTCATTCATAAATCCTGGGATGTTTTTTGTTAACGTCCATCATGGTTCCTTTGCTTTCTTGAACATATCCTGTAAACTCATGGACATAATTCTGTAGCAGTCAATGGGAGTGTTTCTTAAGTTAAGAAGAAAAAGAAAAAAGATTACCGTAATTGATAATTCAGCTAGAGAATGCAGGTTAACATAAGAAGAGCCCTGCTGGATCAGGCCAAAAGCCCATCTAGTCCAGCTTCCTGCGTCACACAGTGGCCCCACCAGATGCCTCAGGGAGCACACAAGACAACAAGATACCTGTGTCCAGTCGCCACTCCCTTGCACCTGGCACAGACAAAACCCACTTCTAAAACCAGGAGGTTGCTTATGGCTTGTAACCTGTGATGGTCTTTTCCTCCATGAATCTGTCCAAACCCCTTTTAAAGGCATCTAGGCCACATGCCATCACCACATCCTGTGGCAAGGAGTTCCACAGATGAATTACACGCTGGGTAAAGAAATATTTTCTTTTGTCTGTTCTAACTCTCCCTCCACTCAATTTTAGTGCATGTCCCCTGGTTCTGGTGTTGTGCGAGAGGGAGAAGAATTTCCCTCTATCCACTCTCTCCATCCCATGCATAATTTTATAAGTCTCAATCATGTCCCCCCTCAGGCGCTTTTTTTCTAGGCTGAAAAGCCCCAGACGCTGTAGCCTTTCCTCATAAGGGAGGTGCTCCAGCCCACGAATCATTCTGGTCGCTCTTTTCTGCACCTTTTCCAATTCAACTATCTTTTTTGAGGTGTGGTGACCAGAACTGGACACAATACTCCAGATGTGGCTTTACCATCGATTTGTACAAAGGCAGAATGATATTGGCCGTTTTATTCTCAATCCCTTTTTTAATGATCCCGAGCATGGAATTGGCCTTCTTCACAGCTGCCGCACACTGGGTCGACACTTTCATCGACCTGTCCACCAGCACCCCAAGATCTCTCTCTTGATCCGTCACAGACAACTCAGAACCCATTAGCGTATATGTGAAATTTTGGTTTCTTGCCCCAATGTGCATCACTTTGCACTTACTTACATTGAAGCGCATCTGCCATTTTGCTGCCCATTCTCCCAGTTTGGAGAGGTCCTTCTGGAGCTCTTCACAATCCCTGCTGGTCTTCACCACTCGGAAAAGTTTAGTGTCATCTGCAAACTTGGCCACCTCACTGCCTATCCCCGACTCCGGGTCATTTATGAATAAGTTGAAAAGCACCGGTCACACTTGGGGCACACCGCTTTTCACCTCTCGCCATTGTGAAAATTGCCCATTGACTCCCACTCGCTGTTTCCTGGTCTTCAACCAGTTCCTAATCCACAAGAGGACCTGCCCTCTTATTCCCTGACTGTGGAGTTTTCTCAGGAGCCTTTCATGAGGGACCGTGTCAAACGCCTTCTGAGGTTGTTTCTATGGATCTGAAGAAAGAGCAGAGGTTCCTGTGTGTGTGTGTGTGTGTGTGTGTGTGTGTGTGTGTGTGCAAATACATGTACTATGTTACTACAAGATGCTGTGATGAATGTCTTTCATCTCTATTTCCACTATATTCTTTTTTTTTTTTTAGCAAACGTACAGCATTCCATACCTTTCTGTAATGCAGACATTTGCCATGATGTTAGGAGATATCAATTACCGTGAAGGTTTCCTTGAACCGTTGCTGGACAAGACTTTGCCTTATCCATTCCTGAGTTTTATAATTCTCATTATCTTCACTTTGCTTATTCCAATTCTTCTTATGAACTTGTTGGTAAGAAATGCATTAACTATGGAAGCTGGTGACATGGCCCCCCAGTGCTTGCATAGGTTTTTATTTTCTTTGATTTAGACCCAAAATTACCAGACAACCCACAGAGGCTTCTTCCATGAATAGAATGGAAGAAGATTTGTTTCATGCTTGAGCAGAGAGGCAGATCAGGCCTGTTGTTTATTCCCCATGGCCACTCACTTACCGTATTTAAATAAATGGTGACAATCACAGATGTGTGCTCACCACAATTGTCTTCTGTCCCTTAGCTTTCTTTCCAGCACACACCAGGCCCGGGAGGGGGGTGGGTTCAGCAGAATCCTACCCCCCTTCCTGGGCCTGGAAGACAACGTGGGGCTGCTCAGATTTGCGCCGGCCATTTAGCTGGCACAGATCTGAGTAGTCCCATAGAGGCTGCTGGGGCTCGACACGGGGTAAGGGGACAAATGTCTGACTTACCTCTAACCCCTTACCTCGAAGAGGCCTCCAGCAGACTCCAGCCCTGTGCTGGATACAGCGGAGCCTGCCCAGGTGCTGCTGCATCCCCACGTGGGGCTCTGGATAGGATTGGACTGTAACATGAGCAAGTATAATAATACTTATCATAACGCTGCTGATCTATTACAGCACTCTTTGTCCTGGCATGATTGACAGCTATTGTAGACATTCTGGATAGCTCAGGTCCAGTCAGCTCCTCGTCATGACAATGTCTTCTACAGTGCTTTCACACAATGCTCAACTTCTAGGTTATGGGAGGAATTGCTGTATTATTATCACCGTACTGCATCTGGGCAGCTCCATACTTCAGCTGAGAGAGTGGCTTGCCTAAGTCTGCCTAGTGAGTTTACGGCAGAAGTGACATTGGAAAGTCCTGGTTCTCAGCTCAGCCTCTCAACTCTCAACATTTGTATTTCAAATTATCAATGTCTATGAAAACTAACTCAGTATGAGAAAACTCTATCACATCGTACAGTTTCACTCTTATGCTTGATAAAATACACTGGAAATTGTGTACCTCATTTTTCAGGCTCCAATTGATCCATCTATTCTGAGCATTATCTTGGTTCAAATTGTACTTTAAATTAATCAAGCCTGTCAAAACCATAGAAGTAAGATACTGTTTATTATTTTTTTTCCTGTGAGGTAGGGGAAGCTGAATGATGTGGTTGGTTCAGTATACCGTATTTCTTCGAGTCTAAGGCGCCATTGATTCTAAGGCGCACCTTTACTTTCAGTACCACCAGCAGGGGAAAAAAAAATCCATCGATTGTACGACTCACCTCCCTTCATTGAATCTACCTGCTCAGCACCAACTCTCCCCAGCATGTCTCCTGCAGCTGAGGATGACTGAGTGCACTGCCTTTGCATAGCATTTCTGGCCCCGCCAGAAAGTGCAATTTCCTTCATTACCTGGGCTTGGGGGAGCTTCAGGGAGGCCTGCGCAACCCTCTGCAGGCCTCCCTGATCTTCAGTTCGGCAAAAAACAGCTATTTTTGGCCATTTCTGGTTTTTGCGAAAACCGGAAATGGCTGAAAATCACCGGGTTTTGCCGAACTGAAGATCAGGGAGGCCTGCAGAGGGTCGCACAGGTCTCCCTGAAGCTCCCCCAAGCCCCAGTAAGTAAGAAGATAGCATTTTGGGGTGCTTTTTAGAGACCTTCGATTCTAAGACGCACCCCATTTTTTGAAATGCTTAATTGGGAAAAAACATGCGTCTTAGAATTGAAGAAATACAGTAGTTCAGTGTCATCCGTGTAGGCAGTAGCGTAGCTGGACTTGCACCAGTGGGGCGGTGGGTGGGGTGACACATCATTGCTCCATCCGCCCCACAACCGGAATGGCCCTGATCCGTTTGGCTCCAGATCAGGGCCATTCAGGTGGCGGGACGGCCAGGGTGATGACGCGTCACCCCACCCACTGCCCCACTGATGCGAGTCCAGCTACTATGCTACTGCGTGTAGGGATTTGAAATACACATGTCCCTGAGATTCCAACTCTCTTAACCACTGCCACATCACACCAGCTCTCACTAAAAGATGACTCTGGGTTAAACTAACTGCTATAGAAGGGCCAACCCATCCATGAGGCAAACTGAAGGTGACATTCAGGTGGCCGGATTGGTGGGGGATTCCTGCTGCACACCTTTGTCTCTACTGTGTCTCTGCCTGCTTCTGGATTTAATAAGAAAGAGGAGAATGGAGGGGAAGAAAAAATGCGGATGGCAAAGTTCAATTGACATTACTAGAGTAATTAGCTTATGTGGTATGACCATAATTAGCTAGTATAGCTATACCAATGTACCAAAAAATGTGTGATCGAATCCTTTGCTTCATTAGACATGAAAACATGTTATGGTGTGATATAATGGTGGGTTTCGAGTTTATAAAGATCCAGTTTGTTATATATTTAGAAATAATTACTCTTCTGTCAGAAACAAGATTCATGAGGTCCTGAACTAAAACGTGGTAAAAAACATGAAAAATAAAAATAGACTTGTTGATTTTGCTTTGCATTTTATAGATTGGTTTGGCTGTTGGGGACATCGCAGAAGTGCAGAAATTTGCTGCACTAAAGAGAATAGCAATGCAGGTTAGTGACTCACATTATAGTTTTGACAGATTGTAAGTAATTATAGACAAGCAAAGACCATTTCCCCCCTCCTACAATTGATCTTAAATTGGCTTGATATCAGCTAGGATATTTTCCACCAAATGGGGAAATAGTTTCTTGTTTCAAGCCAATAGAAGTTAAATTGTGCCCACCCCGCCACCCCCGTGCATTCAAACCCATCTTCTCACTCACCGACCTGCGAGACTCCCCTACCCACCCACCCTCTTTTAACACCCTCTGAGTTCAGTGAGACTTACCCCCAGGTAAGTGTGTATAGAATTGCAGTCCCTGTCCGCACTGGTGATTAGCACTGACCTAGCTCACAGTACCAATTACTTCCCTTGCGCTATATAGTGCAAGGGAAGTACCGGTAATTGGTACTGTGAGCTGGGCATATAGTGCAGAGCCCTTTTGTAATAGAAGTGGTTTACAGAATCACAGTTATTTTAGTTTTGCACAATTACTTTGTATTAATAGAAGTATTTATTATGTTTAGGTCAATCTCCACACCAACTTGGAGAAGAAACTACCATATTGGTACCTTACTCGTGTTGACCAAGATTCGATAACAGTCTATCCTAATAGGCCAAGATATTGTGGATTTATGGTAAGATGGATATAGAATTATTTCCAAATTATATTCTGAGTCCAGTGATAGCAGCCAACTTTCTGCACCCCTACCCACCCCCAAGAAATGGTTAGTACCATTGACTTCCAGCACAATCCTATGCATGTCTACTCAGAATTAAGGCCAATTGTGTTCAGGGGGGCTTAGTCCTAGGAAAGTGTGCATAGGATTGCAGCCTTCCTTGAGTGAAGTCCAGAAAGGTTGACAAAGTTCTATTTATCCTTTTGAATTGGATAGGGAAAACTCGCCTACTTCTCTGCAAAAATGTTACGCTTCTAATTCTCATTTTGTTTGTTTTCAGAGTGTGTTCCAGTATTGTTTTGGATCTGATAATAAAGCAACCGAGAGTCAGAGTGTTGACACAACTTTAGAATTAGAAGTATTGAAACAGAAGTACAGGTATTGGTTGTTAATTGGTTTTCATGGTACTAAAGATAGTGAAGTTTTTAGTTAATGGCACAGTTATGGAGTAATTCTGATATATTTGCAACCTAAAGGAGCCATCTGAAATATGCAGCATGCAATCGGACAATGGGAATGCAATACATTCAGTGAAACATTTTGAACAACTTTCATAATCCATTTTTAAGACAGCTGGAAGAGGCAAATTACAGAACTCCACAACGCCATTTTGGTGTTGCTGCATCTGGTGGCGGGGGGGAGGAGAATAGGATTAAACTGTTAATCTTGCAGCCTGAACTGTTGTTGTTTTTTTCTTGAAAAATATAACATTTGAGAAACTCTCCATTCGTTCCCTTACCACGGGGGTAATCATCCACAGCTTGGAGGAGTCTACTTGGACCTACACTAGCAAATCTGCTGGCGCGTGTCCACATGGACCCACGCCATGGGATCGCGTCTGGGAAGGGGGCTAGGATTCAGCTGCTGCTGCCAAACCCACCCCCTTCCAGGACCCAATCCGCCCGCCCCTGACACCGCCTCATTCCGCCCTCCACCCCACCCCGCCTCCCCTGCCGTCCTACCTGCCTTGGTGGGTCACCGGTGATCCACTGACATGCACGGAAAGACTTCAGCCTTTCCGATGCCGCTCCTGCAGGCTACTACTCTGCGTGCTGCCAGAGTGCTTTTTATGACTGCCGTAAGGCAGATGCCGCCAGCAGAATGCGCATTCCACTGGTGGCTGGGCCCAGTAGGATTGGGCCGTAACACAGACAACAAAAGAGAGTTCAGACTAAGGAAATAAACTAGAAACTGCTCTATTGTTTCCCATCAACATCATTCTGGATTCTTGGTGGAGGAACATATAGCTGGCACAACTTCCACTTTATGGCCTAATTCAAAAAATGGCCAAAGGGAAGGTCCAGTCTATACCTTGGTTTTACACAACCACTTGATGAGAAAAATTGTTTCAAAATAAGGACACAAAACAGGCAAAGGAAAATTACTCTTCTCTTATGAACAGTGAGGTAAAATATCCTTAAGGATGAGCAAGCTCAAAATGCATTAGGTGAACTTCAAAACAAACTTTTTTTGTAGCATCTTTGGATATATATTTTTTCTAGGTTTTTTCCCCTTTGTAGCTTGGTACAGTACTTGTTTCTGGATCAAAATAAATATTGTGTGAAATATGGCTAGAGTACTTTAAATGTGCTTTAAGGACAATTTTGTCAAAGAAAATAATGACGGATATTGAAAGATGTTTTTTCGTATTTAATTATGCAGATAACTCTATAATCTGGTTACAAACTTTGTAATGTATTCTTATGTGTTTTAGGCTAAAAGATATTGCAGCACTCATGGAGAAACAGCATGACCTTCTTAAACTAGTCCTACAAAAAATGGAGATTGTATCTGAGGCTGAGGATGAAGACACTAGTGATTTATTCCAGCACACATTTAGGAAAAAGCAGATGGAGCATAAGAACAGCAAATGGGATACAGTGTTAAAGGCAGTAAAATGCAAAAGTCCCTAGCTCTGGTGAAGCTGTACCTAGATTGTAGGAAGGCTTGCTAGAGTGAAACTCCAGTTGCCACATTGAAAGCTGAAATGAAAGTCTGCTCTTGCCCGTATCTGGATGTATTGGAGGAGGCAGTAGTCCGCTCAGTCAGCACTATGCAGCACATGGTTGCTGATTGGCTGTCATGTCCTGCTTGTGTCAGCAGCCCGTACTGTTGGCTACTAGCCAGTTAGCAACTATGCTTTTGTATGGTGCTGATTTAAGATGCTCCCTGCTAATAAAGCCACCTCCCGATGGCTGCTGGTAAAGGTGTGCTTTTGTCCTTCTTTATCATTCCTTACCACTCCTAAATTTCAAAGGCTAATCTCCAGCTGCATGAGTTATCATATTACTGGAGTTCATATCATTAAAGAAAGATGTTTCCAACTAGAGGCTATATAAAATATAATAATTTAGCTCTGTATCTATTCACATGTAGTACAGTTATGAACAATAGCAGCAGCCATTGTCCCTTTTGCTGGTTGAGAGCAATCTAGCCAGCAAGATAAACTGAGATTCCATCTAAATGACATGAACGCCACAGAAAAAAATAATATAACCCCAAATAGTCACAGGTGTCTTGAGGTGGATTCCTGAGGTGGAATGCCATGAAAACTGCATGTGATCATGCAGCTAATGGTCAGAAACATTACATGAATTGTCATCTCATCTTTACCAATTATCAAGGTCAAGGTGAGTGTATGGTTTAGACCAGTGGTTCTCAACATGGACCACATGGGCCCCCAGGGGGACATGTCATACTTCTAGGGAACCACATGGGAAAAATGGAACATCGGGGCCACAGTAAGTTTCTGAGGGGGCCACCCAAACAACTGCCAGGCATATGACGAATTTGTCATAATCCTCACATCTGTGCTAATTTCAACAGCATAAATATTTAAAATTACTATAGTTTACATTTACAATACACATCTCAATGAAAAAGGCCATCTGTAATAAATGAAATTTCATATGCATGAGAAAGCAACAATGTTGCAAATGCTTTGAGGTGGAAAAACCTTGCAACTCTTAACACATTCAAGATGTAAAGTGTTAGTTGCTAGCCTGCCTTTAGCTTGGATCACTCTATGTCAAAGGTTCCCAAACCTTTTGCTGCGCTTATCACCTCCGTACGCCTCCGGGCCGCCACGTATCACCAGAAGTAAGTGCCGATAACATCATCGGTACTTGCTTCCAGGTTTGTGACCGCAGAGGCGCTGTGTTTTGGGCTCCAGCGCGGCGGCATGTGGCCGTCATGGCTTCCACGATCTTAGCTGCCAGCAGCCTGTGTGTCACCAGCCTGTGGTCCGTGTACCACTAGTGGTACACAAACCACAGGTTGGGAACCTCTGCTGTATGTGCATTTAATTACTCTTTTCTCCCAACACAAAGTATGACTTGAACGTTTCCACTGCTCTGGAAGAAAGCAAAGTTGTATTTTATCGCTATTCCTACTTCTTACCTTGTTGAATGAAGCTTTATTTGGGTGGTTCACCTACTATCAAAAACTTGTAACCACCTTGATATGAAGAGAGGTGATCTTCATTTGTCACTAACAATGCTGTAGCCAGCTATTAAAGAACTTGCAAGTTTGTATCGGCCACAAGGATCACACTGAATAAAATGCCAATTATCAGAATATGTTTTGTTAGCAGGTCTTATGCTGCTACTATACATTTTATGTCTTTAAGTTTTTTGTTACATAGAAATAAAGTACCAATTATTAGAATAAACAGTGCAGATGGTAAAGTACCCGTTTTTCCAACTAACAGTGACTATGAGATGGGCCAAGAAGTAAATGAGGCTCAGAATGGGGCCATGAGCAAAAATGGTTGAGAAACCATGGTCTGTGTAAGCTCCATATAAATGAATGGGAACTATTTCGATCTAAGGCTGTTATGACCGGCAGTTAAACTTATCGAAGAGGGTAAAACGGGGAACAAGGTCATATTCACGGCTAAAACCGCGATCCAGCTGACTAAAACAATGACGATTTAATCTAGGTTTGACAGCAGCCAGTCCCAGACAAAACAGACATTATTATTAGTCAGTACTGATAGAGAAAAGCCCGACGTTTCGTGTCTTAAACCAGACACATCTTCTGGGGCATTCTAACATCTGCCGATTCGCTTTGGACTCTATCAGTTGTTGTTGTTGTTGTTGTTCAGTCGTTAAGTCGTGTCCGACCCTTTGTGATCCCATGAACCATATCCCGCCAGGCCTTCCTGTCCTCCACTATCTTCCTGAGTTCGCTCATTTTCATGTTCGTTGCATCAGTGATGCTGTCTAACCATCTCATCCTTTGCCTTCCCCTTCTCCTTTTGCCTTCAATTTTTCCCAGCATCAGAGTCTTCTCCAGAGAGTCCTCTCTTCGCATTAGGTGGCCAAAATATTTGAGTTTCAGCCTTAGTATCTGTCCTTCCAGGGAACACTCAGGGTTGATTTCATTTAGGATTGACTGATTTGATCTCCTAGCAGTCCAAGGGACTCTCAGGAGTCTTCTCCAGCACCACAGTTCAAAAGCATCTATTCTTCGGCGCTCAGCCTTCCTTATGGTCCAACTCTCGCAACCATACATTGCTACTGGGAACACCATCGCCCTGACTATGCGAACTTTTGTTGGCATGGTGATATCTCTGCTTTTTATTATGCTGTCTAAGTTTGCCATAGCTTTCCTTCCAAGGAGTAAGCGTCTTTTAATTTCATGGCTGCTGTCTCCGTCTGCAGTGATCTTGGAGCCCAGAAAAGTAAAATCTGTTACTGCTTCCATTTCTGCCCCTTCTATTTGCCAGGAATTGATGGGCCCAGATGCCATGATCTTAGTTTTATTAATGTTGAGTTTCAAGCCAACTTTTGCACTCTCCTCTTTCACCCTCATCAAGAGGCTCTTTAGTTCTTCTTCACTTTCTGCCATTAGGGTGGTATCGTCTGCATATCTGAGGTTGTTGATATTTCTCCCAGCAATCTTGATTCCGGCTTGCGATTCATTCAGCCCTGCATTTCTCATAATGTACTCTGCATATAAGTTAAATAGGCAGGGTGACAATATACAGCCTTGCCGTACTCCCTTCCCAATTTTGAACCAGTCGGTTGTTCCATGGCCGGTCCAAACTGTTGCTTCTTGACCCGCATACAGGTTTCTCAGGAGACAGGTAAGGTGGTCTGGTACCCCCATCTCTTTAAGAATTTGCCACAGTTTGTTGTGATCCACACAATCAAAGGCTTTTGCGTAGTCAATGAAGCAGAAGTAGGTGGTTTTTTGGAACTCTCGGGCTTTCTCCATGATCCAGCGTATGTTGGCAATTTGATCTCTAGTTCCTCTGCCTCTTCGAAACCCAGCTTGTACGTCTGGTAGTTCTTGGTCCACGTACTGCTGAAGCCTAGCTTGTAGGATTTTGAGCATAACCTTGCTAGCATGTGAAATGAGTGCAATTGTGCGATAGTTTGAACACTCTTTGGCACTGCCCTTCTTTGGAATTGGAACGTAAACTGACCTTTTCCAATCCTTTGGCCACTGCTGAGTTTTCCAAATTTGTTGGCATATTGAGTGCAGCACTTTCACAGCATCATCATTTAGGATTTTAAGTAGCTCAGCTGGAATATTATCATCTCCACTAGCTTTGTTGTTAGTGATGCTACCTAAGGCTCACTTGACTTCACTCTCTAGGATGTCCGGCTCTGGGTCAGTGACCACACCAGCGTGGTCATCAGGAACATTAAGATCTTTCTTGTATAGTTCTTCTGTGTATTCTTGCCATCTCTTCTTAATCTCTTCTGCTTCTGTTAGGTCTCTGCCTTTTTTGTCCTTTATCATGCCCATCTTTGCACAAAACGTTCCCTTGATATCTCCAATTTTCTTGAAGAGATCTCTAGTCCTCCCCATTCTGTTGTTTTCCTCGATTTCCTTGCATTGTTCATTTAAGAAGGCCTTCTTATCTCTCCTTGCTATTCTCTGGAAATCTGCATTCAGTTTATATCTTTCCCTTTCACCCTTGCTTTTCGCATTCCTTCTTTCCACAGCTATTTGTAAAGCCTCATCTGACAGCCACTTTGCTTTCTTGCATTTCTTTTTCTTTGGGATGGTTTTAGTTGCTGCCTCCTGTACAATGTTACGAACTTCCGTCCATAGTTCTTCAGGCACTCTGTCTACCAGGTCTAATGCCCTAAATCTATTCTTCACCTCCACTGTATACTCATAAGGGATATGGTTTAGGTCATATCTGACTGGTCTAGTGGTGTTCCCTACATTCTTCAGTTTAAGCCTGAATTTTGCAATAAGAAGCTCATGATCTGAGCCACAGTCAGCTCCAGGTCTTGTTTTTACTGACTGTATAGAGCTTCTCCATCTTTGGCTGCAAAGCACATAATCTATCTGGTTTCGGTATTGACCATCTGGTGATGTCCATGTGTAGAGTTGCCTCTTGTGTTGTTGGAAAAGAGTGTTTGCTATGACCAGCATGTTCTCTTGACAGAACTCCGTTAGCCTTTGCCCTGCTTCATTTTGCGCTCCAAGGCCAAACTTGCCTGTTGTTCCGTTTATTTCTTGATTTCCTACTTTAGCATTCCAGTCTCCTATGATGTAAAGGACATCTTTTTTGGGTGCTAGTTCTAGAAGGTGTTGTAGGTCTTCATAGAACCGGTCAACTTCATCTTCTTCGGCATCAGTAGTTGGGGCATACACTTGGATTACTGTAATGTTGAATGGTTTGCCTTGGATTCGAACTGAAATCATTCTGTCGTTTTTGAGGTTGCACCCCAGTACTGCCTTTCCCACTCTTTTATTAACTATGAGGGCTACTCCATTTCTTCTAAGGGATTCATGCCCACAGTAGTAGATATGATGGTCACCTGACTTAAATTCGCCCATGCCCGTCCATTTTAGTTCGCTGATTCCCAAGATGTCAATGTTCAATCTTATCATCTCATTGTTGACCACATCCAGCTTGCCTTGATTCATAGACCTCACATTCCATGTTCCTAAGCAGTATTGCTCCTTGCAGCATTGGATTTTCCTTTCAACCTCGGACACATCCACAGTTGGACGTCCTATTGGCTTTGGCCCAACCGCTTCACTCTTTCTGGGTCTACTTGGAATAGTCCTCTGCTCTTCCTCAGTAGCATATTGGACACCTTCCGACCTGAGGGGCTCATCTTCCGGCGTCATATCTTTTAGCCTTTTGGTACTGTTCATGGGATTTTCTTGGCAAGGTTACTGGAGTGAGTTGCCATTTCCTTCTCCAGTGGATCACTTTTAGTCAGAACTCTCTGCTACGACCTGTCCGTCTTGGGTGTCCCTGCACGGCATAGCTCATGGCTTCATTGAGTTACGCAAGCCCCTTCGCCACGACAAGGCAATGATCCATGAAGGAGGACTCTATCAGTACTGACTTTTAATAATCTCTGTTTTGTCTGGGACTGGCTGCTGTCAAACCTAGATTAAATCGTCATTGTTTTAGTCAGCTGGATCGCGGTTTTAGCCATGAATATGACCTTGTTACCCGTTTTACCCGCTTGGATAAGAATGGGAACTAGTTTAGCTTTGTCACTAAATTGTCACTAAATACAGTGCTGAAATTAATGATCAAATTTAGGTTACAATCCTGTACACACTTTCCTGGAAGTAAGCTCTATTCAACATAATGGGACTTCTGAGTAGACATGCATAGGATTGTGCTGTATGTCTTTTAATTCACTAACAACTGAAATTCAATGTTTTGATTTTTTTAAATCTTTGTTTACATTTGCAAAGCAGATACAGTATTTTGATTTTCATTACTTCAGTCTTAAGTCATTTTGGACATCATATACTGAGGTATATATTGTATTTATTAAGTTTAAGTGATCTGACTAAAGTTCAACACCTTTTTAAAGTCCTGTGGGAAAGACATATTAACATATTGTTAATATTGCTTAACGTATTGAAAACAATGGGACTTTGAAATTGTTAACTTTGACTGGATTGTGCCTTTTGTATATACATGTGAATATACAGTATTTATTTATTTGTGAAGTGATTATCCCACATCGTCTGACAAAGTACCAATTTATGAAATAATATACTGTGTACTAAAATGATCAAAGGAATGTGATGGAAAGTTGACTGATAACAAAGTAACCAAATACCAAAGTATAAAGCAATGTGGAATTAAATTAGATATAGATCCACTTGCCTACTTCCTAATTCAATTTGAAATGGCCAGCTTGTTCCCTGACTTCTTCATTCCTCTCTTTGATTTATTGTAAGGACTGGCTTTTCTGTAAATAATAATAATAATAATTAATACAGGGTATAAAATATATTATGCATTAGGTAGAACAACATGGTAGCCTGTATAGCAGTTAACCACTATTGAAATTGTATGGCATGCTTCCTGTTTCGATAATGATCTTAATAAAACTGCCTATATCTTCATCTGACAGCATCATTCAATCATTTTTTTTGTAATCAGATAAATGATGTTGTCGCCATCATATATTGCACTATGTGGTAGTGATTGCTTTAAGAAGCAACTTAAATAGCATAGCTTAAGGCATCCACTGAGAGTGCTACTGAAGTGTAACAAAATTATTGACCCACCTCAGAAATGCAGATAGTGGAGGGAGGTGAAATTTTAATTTTAAAAATGCCCACAAGTCAATCTTTGCCTGCCTGTGCAACGATAATCAAATAGAAGAATTCTGTCCTGATACACTAACTATGCATAAATGGAGTTGAAGTGCCTTCCCATGTACTGGGCTCACCCTTAAGCATTTGATTTGCTTAGTAAAGCAGTTCTAAATCTATATAGTAAATTCCTGCTGCCCTCCGTGTCTTGCACTTACAGAACCAGGCACAGCCTTACTCCACCATGTGTGGGCTGTCTTGGCTTTTCCCACTTAATACTGAACAGAATCTCCAGTGTTCACCTGAAAAGCCCATACAAATCTAGGCATCCAGGTAGCTACAAAATGGGAGGTGCTCTGCTTTCTGGTAAAGTGAGTTTGTGAAAATCTATCCTCCTTTGTAGTGTTGACAGTCCATCATCATAACACTAGAGGGCAGTGAGTTCTTATGGGACGTTCCGGCCATTGTAACTTTTTTTTTCCAGTGAAGGAAGGCCAGATCACAGTAACTTTAGCAGTGAAATACACTACAGCTTACCGTTTTACAGACTACTATTCCAAAGCAGCAGACAAAATTCAATGACATTTGACACTTCTAGGGAAAGTGTGTAGGAGTGAGTCCTTGACCATGTCTTAACTGCTTGTTGGTGGTTGCTTTTTTTCTTTAAGTAATTTGCAATGGTTTGTTTTCGTTCTGCTTTTGCCTCTTTCACCCATGAAGCAGCTGTCATGAAGGCTGGGAATATACATAACCATCTGTAGCCTTCCCTGCCCCCAAACACATCTCTAAAGTTAATCTCAGAGCCACCACTTGGATTTGGCTGGCAGAAAGAACCATTTGATTTGGTGTTGTTAGCAACTTCCCAAATCTCCAAGTGGTTTTATTTTATTTACTGTGACCTAGACACAGAAGGTTCACAGTCCGGGAAATTTACAGCAACTGTTCTTCCACAGCTCAGGGTGGCCACACAGCTTAGAAATCCAACCCAATCTCAAGACCTACTGTAGCTTGGTTGGCTCCAAAACACAAGCACTAGGAGAAGAAACACACAACTCTTCACGTTCTTCGAGGATTAATTTTAAAGATGCATGTGTACCTATACTGAAAAAGTGATACAATTTTATAAACATTAAATACCATAGAATGGGATAGCATGAAAAAAACATATTATGCACTTATTAAAGTTTGTTAAGAATGTTAAGAAATGCAGGTTGTAACAATTGGCCAATCCAAACTTCCCCACCTACTCTTTTTGGTAAAGAATGAGCTGGAGACACTATGTCAATTACTGCTGCTGCACAGCATTCAGGAAGCTCCTCCTTACAACTATGTAAGGGGTTTGAAGAATCTAGTGCTGAGATGATTTCTCTTTTTTCCTGACTCTCACACTTGTCCATTCAGTACATGATGCAGTAGTCTATTTCATAATGAGAGTGGATAAACTCAGGCCACCAGTTTGATGGTGAGTGATGCAATATCTGCACGGAAGGATGGACTAGGAACTACAGCACTGAATGATCTAAGATGTCACTGGAACATTTTCTACTATCAAAACTCAGCAAAATAACTGCAAAGAAGAGGCAAGCATATAACCTTAAACCATCATGTAAGCTGCTCTAGAATCCACAAGAAGAACATGAACTTTGACTGTTCCTTAAAGATGGGCTGGGGAAGTTACAGATTAATAGAACGGAACACAAAACCCAGCCTCAATTCCCTAGCAGACTGCTTAGAAAAATATTTACATGACCCACGGTCATACAAAATAATCATAACACAGAAGACTTATGAATAATGACAGTGCAGAAAAGAAAGACTACAAGTTTTGTAAAAGGTATACCAATAATTCCAGAGAAAATCATAGAAACTGTTAAGGTACACATGCACTCTGAAGACAAATCAGGGAGGGGAGAGGCTTGCAAGTTTGTATAAGATTTGATGGGAACGTTTATTACTGGACAGTTGGAGCATTTATTTAAAATAAATTGACATAAATCCCAGTTGTGTTTGGTGCAGGACTGAAGCAGAAAGTAATCAGAGAAAGGCTCCATATAAACGTGCATTTACCTAGTGGCAACTCACCATTATGTGTTGATAACCATTCTGTACCAAATCAGAAATTGAAGGAGGCAGGAAAGTGGCAAGATTTTCTTCACCATGTGATAGGACAATGTGGATGACTAACTTGTTACATGCATCCCGTAGTAAATTAACACTAGGTAAGTGTAGTCTCTGAGCCGCGGTGGCTTAGTAGTTAAGATGCTAAACTGACTGCAGACCGGGAGGTAGGCAGGACAGCAGTTAGAGACTTGAGTGCCGCATGACGGTGTGAGCTATCATCTTCGGCTCCAGCTCCTGCCAACTTAGCAGTTCAAAAGCAAGAAATTGCAAGCAGATTAATAGGTACTGCCTTGACGGGAAGGTAACAGTGTTCTGTGTGCCTTGGTGTTGAGTCATGCCAGCCACATGACCACGGAAGCGTCTTTCAAAGATTGCTGGCTCTTGGCACTGAAACAGATATGAGCACCGCCCCTAGAGTTGGTAACGACTGGCTTTCGAGCAAGGGGAACCTTTACCTTTAAATGTAGTCTACTCTGTATCTACCCTTGTGCACCCATTAGGTTTCAAAGTACAATTAAAGAACTACCTAATACTATTAATAGGATGAGACAGTTACTTTGGAGTATTAAATTCAATTGTATCAAATACAATTTGTTCTCTATTTTTGTTTAAGTTCAAACAATCCGAATATAATTTCATCTATTTGTTAAATATGTGGAATACAATTTACTGTTCAATTTACTGTTCAGCCACAGATATTTGGATCTTCTGTGTTTTCCATTCAGACAGCACTTATTAATAACAAATACTATTGCTACAGTAATAAATAATCCAGGACACAGTGGGTACAAATAGTTCAACTGTATTGCAATATGTCCTGCAATATCCAGAATGGGGAGTCTATGTGTGGCTGCCATAGCAGTATTCAATGACCTTGCTGTGCTTGTGGAAATTAGTTGTGCTTGGAGCCACGGCATGGAACTAAATGCTAGATTGTTCTATGGCAGGTCCACATGTCCCTTTTCATGCCCACTCAAGGATGGGGAATTAACAGGCTCTATTGCTGTACCAGGCCAGCGGGTGGCGCAGCGGGTTAAACCGCTGAACCATAAGCTGTCGATCGGAAGGTCGGCAGTTCGATCCCCGCGACGGGGTGAGTGCTCGTTGCTTGGCCAGCTCCTGCCAACCTAGCAGTTCCAAAGCATGTCAATGCGAGTAGATAAATAGGTACCGCTTGTGGGAAGGTAAACAGCGCTCCGTGTTCCAGCTGCATGCTACGCGCTGCGGCAAGGAGAGTCATGCCGGCCACATGACCACGGAGGCGTCTTCGGACAACGCTGGCTCTTCAGCTTTGAAATGGAGATGAGCACCACACCCTAGAGTCGGACACGACTGGACTTAATTGTCAGGGGATACCTTTACCTTTACCTTTATTGAATGCTGTGGGAGCCCCTTCCCTGTGCAGCTACATACACAGGAGGGTACAAATTGTGTCCTTTTTGGTGTACAGGTATGTCATAAATGTATCTGGTGTGTACATTATGAAACAAACTGAGTGGTGAATTCTTTTCCACATCTGATCCATTTGTTGAGTCAACAGTTTGTTCTAGTATGGGAGAAGAAAACATCCAATATTTCTTTTTAAAAAGAAAACTCTTTACTTTAGTGGACTGCCGGTGCAAGCCTGTCTATCCCCGTGCCCTGTGATGCAGCGAGGCTGGTGCAGCTTCTGCTGCATCCAGGGCACACGACAGGCTGCCAGGAGAACACCTTGGGGGAAGGGAATATTTGTTCCCTTCGCCTGGGTAAAGCCACAGCCGCCCCAATGGGGCTATTCGGATTTGCTCCAGCTATTTTGCTGGTGCAAGCCTGAGAACCCCGTGTGATGGTAGCCAGGCCCAGGAAGGATAAAGCGGAGGAGGATGCCGCCTATCCTTCCTGGGCCTGGCCGACCAATCCCACCCCCTGGATCTCCCTGTTCCACCCTCCCCATGCTCCTCTGCCACCTGGGGGGGAACTCACCTTCCCCTGCAGGCGTCCACTGGATCTGGGGCGGGGAGAGCAGTGCCAGCCTCTGTGCCGGCACCGCTCTTCTCCAGGTTACGCAAATGTGCCTTACAGCACATTTCTGACACCTGAGCACCTGAGACTGGCAGAGCAGCACTCCCCTGATCTAAAATGTAGAGTGGATTAAGCTGTGAGGATGCAGGTCTAGTATCAGAGCACTTAATAATAGTAATCAGACATGCTTAATATTTAGTACCAATTAATGTATCACTGAGTGCTTTTGCCAAAAATGGGTTGTGATGGCAAATACAGTGGTGCCTCGCAAGACAAAATTAATTCGTTCCGTGAGTCATGTTGTCTTGTGAATAATTTTGTCTTGCGAGTCACCTCCCCTGTCGTGCTATTTACTTTTAAGTATTTACAGTACTCACAGTTCCCAGAGCTCCGCTCTAGTAATGCACACCATTTCTGGAAGGGAAGGGAAGTTTTATCTCTGCTTTGCCTTTATCTCTGCTGGTGTTAGCTATTTGTCGGGTGATAATTGGTGTGGCCTCGGGCTGTACTGTTTGCAGTCTGCTAACCCTCTTGAATACTTTATTCAAATGGCAAGTGTAGCTGTCGCCTACAGTATCCTCCTGCCGCGGTGCCGGCCAGGCTAAGGGGCGGAGCAGGTACCACTAAATGCACCATTACCTCTCGGCCGTGCAACAGCTGAAGATGCTTTCCTCTGCGTGAGGGTGGCTCCTGTGTGAGTCAGTAAGAGACTCGAAGCAGGCAGGCAGACAGCCTGTGCTGAGTTGCTGCTGCCGCTTCCGGGCCAAAACGAAGAATGGGTAGGGTCTTAATCAGTACACCTACTAGGATGGTAGTTTTATCTCTGCTTTGCCTTTATCTCTGCTGGTGTTAGCTATTTGTTGGGTGATAATCGGTGTGGCCTCGGGCTGTACTGTTTGCAGTCTGCTAACCCTCTTGAATACTTTAACATTTGAATAGATTGTGGCTTTAGGAGCTGAGTGTTCCACAAGACGAAATTGTTTTTGCAAGAAAATTTGTCTTGCGAGTCACCAAAAAACTTGCAAAATGCTTTTGTCTTGCGAGTTTTTTGTTGTGCGAGGCATTTGTCTTGTGAGGCATCACTGTATAGTTGTTTTCAGTGTCATCTTCACTTCTTGGTCAGGTAAGCACAGCTGGAATTAGGGATGGGCAAACCTGATTTATTTACCTCGCAAACAACCAGGTTTTTTTGCAAGCACTACATTTGAATACTTGTAAAAGATTTTGCAAGAAATCAAGGGGAATGCTTGCAAAAGAGAGTTCTCCCTCTCTGTGGTTTCAAGAAAGAAAGTGCAAACCTCTTACTTCTGTCTGTGAAGTAGGGTGGAGAAGAACTGGTGGCTGGAGGATGGAGTGGCAGGCAGGTCACCAGCTGGGCAGGTCTCTGTCCTCCTGCCTGTGCAGCTGCTGAAGTGGACATGATTTTTCTGAGGATGCTCAGAAATGTCATTTCCTGCTGGGTTCATGGAAATTGAACTTGTCTGGATACTTTGGACTTGACAAGTGGTCCACTTGCCAAAAAGCTTAAGCACCTTTGGCCTGCAGCTTTTTCATTGCCAAACTAGATGTGATGTGGGAAAGCGGATCGCAAGTTCCCCAACATCCTTCTACAAGCATATGTGAGGGCAATTTAGATTCAGGGTTCAATGCTACATTTTTATTTATTTTTATTTTTCACATTTTTATACCGCCCTTCCTCCAAGGAGCTCAGAGTGGTGTACATATTTCCTCTCCTCCTTTTTGTCCTCACAACAACCCTGTGAGGTAGGTGGGGCTGTGAGATGGTGACTGGCCCAAGGTCACCCAGGAAGCTTCATGGCTGAGCGGGGATTTGAACCTGGATCTTCCAGGTCTAAGTCCAACTCCCAAACCACTACACTATACTGGCAAACAACCTTAAATTGAGTCAAGCCATTGGACCATTTAGCTCAGTATTGTCAATGCAGACTGGCAGTGGCTGTCCAGGGTCTCAGACAGGGGTCTTTCCCAGTACCCTCTGGAGATGTCAAGGATTGAACCTGAACCTTCTGCATTGAAATTATGAATCTATCACTGAGCTATGGCTTCTCCCACAACCATGCTGGGTGTATGATTTTTAGCCCTTTTGTCCTCTGCCATTTCCCTGACTTGGCTTGCCCCTCCAGCTGCTATTAGCCACTGGGTACAGAAACGCACAATAGGGGTACCTTTCTTTTTTCTCTCCATGGTTTATGGCTCATTCCTATCCTCTAGTTACACTGCTGGAACATGTATTCCAGCAGCATAACGCGCTTTCTGGCCTGGCCGCCGCAGGTAAGACTGCACAAGGACCGGGAGGGAGGCACAAAGGGGGCTGAGGGTGGGCAGAAAGGGTAAGTGATGGGGACAGGGAGGAGGGAGGATCAGGTTCGGGAAAGGGGCGGGTTCAGCAATGTCTACATCCACTGAGTCCTCACCCCTTTCCTAGTCTCGATCTGCCTTCACGGGTCCATGTGGACTTGCACCAGTGATTTTGCTGGTGCAAGTCCAAGTATACCTGGCAGGCTGCCATGGGCTTACCCCCGGGCAAGGGAACAAATGTTCCCTTACCCCAAGAAGGTCTCTGGAGGCGGAAACTCCTCTGTGAGACACAGAAGATGCCACGTTGGTGCTGCTGTATTGCCGCACAGGGAGTTAGGTAGGATTGGGCTGTTATAGAAGCTTCAGTGAGGATGATTTAAGTTGAGGAAATGGTGCAGGAAATTTTTTAAGACCCCTTACCCCCACTGTAATGCTCCTCTGCCGCCTTCTCTCAATCAAAGAAGGAAATGTTGGGAGATTTAATAACATATCTCCGACGTCACATTTAATTGACCCTAGTGGGTTCCTGTTCATGGATATATGCAATGTGTGGACCATAACTGGGGAGCCAGCCGGCTTCATATTTCCAGCATATGGCTAGAAACTTGGAGGGGGGGGGCTGCAAAAAAGGAGATCAGCCATATGAATATTGTTCCCATCCCATATAGAAACTATGATGCATTGAAGCACATCCTGGTGTGGTTCATGCTCTTAAGTGCTTTCCTGAATCTGGGCCATGGATAATGAAGTCAGCCTTTGGAAGGCAAAACTAAGGCAGAGGAGATGATGAGCTGCAGGTGAAAAATCAGTTGGTGCCTGAGCTGGAGACGAGCAAGGCGGTTGCTTCTTCTGATGATCTTCAAACAAGAAGATGAGTAAAAATGTTACTAATAGTTCTCAGGGAAGAGAGAGAGGCATGTGGAGAAAGTTCAGGATGGGGTCAATAAAACGAGAACACGAACGATGAGTCACTATTTCACTCTGCTTGATCTCTAGCAGAGTTGTAAAATCATCATCCAGCTATATGAATAAGCTCAACAATACCCAAATGAGTCCTGAGATACTCATAAAGCATGTAGTATCCCAAATAAAATGAATATTTAAAATGTCACTGCGGGAGGACATTGGCTTTTGCTTTTTTACCCCCCCCCCATAGCTATTAGGGGCATTACAATTGCTGCAAAGAACACTGGTACTTAATACACACACACACACACACACACACACACACACACACACACACACACACACACACACACACTTATGAATTAATACCTTGTTCCTAGGCATAATTTGGAAAAGTATATAAATATATATGAAGCAAGTCTGTACTTGGAAATAAACCTCACTGTGTGTCTCTGTTTGGCAGTCATTAGATCAGTGGCCTTCAGGTTGGCAACTGCTAGCCCCCCCCCCAACCCCTTGCAACATGGGTCCCACCTTCCAGAGCCAAGTGGCCATGGAGCAAATAAGTGGCCATGGTTCCTCTTCGTTGAACATGCACTGCTGACCATGTCATCCTGCCCCTTCTTTCCTACCATATCCCATAGGAGAGGAGGGGCAGACAGCAACATAACATTTTTGAAAGGAGGGAGATAAAGAAGAAGGAGTACTATGGCAGGAGAGAGCAAGTGAATGGGAGGGAGACTGGTTTGTTTGTTTGTTTGTTTGTTTGTTTGTTTGTTTGTTTGTTTTCCTGTAGCTGCATTTGTTACCTGGATAAGTATTGGGTAGCTCATAAAATGTACAATTGATGTGTTGGACTGTGGCTGGTTTACGCATTACAGCTGTCATGTGAAAGATGTCTTAGATTGCGCCACATGGTGGCTGTCATCACAATGCTGGCACATTCATGTACAGTGGCTCACCATGTAGGTTGGGTGTTCTCCACACCCCTGAATACCCCAAAAGAAACATTTCCACTGGTGGGGGTAGCTGTGGTACTGGTTGGGAAACCTACCCAGTCTGTGGAGTGAGCCATGGCACATGGGCTGTTCATCTCACAATGACAGGCACCTGCTACCTCCATGTCCACAGTTGGGGGCCATCATGGATCTCCCATGTCACACCTAGTTTTGCCAAATCACAGTATAATATGATACAGCATAATTTAGATTTCTCACCACCAATATTCAGGGCAGCCCATCCATGAGATCACCTGAAACAGCCACCTCAAGCAGCAGGTTCGGGGAAGCAGAAAACTGGCAGGTGGTGCCTCACAACCTGTACCCACCCACCATGTCCCTTTGCGCATCGTCTGCCTGGTTGCTCCACCAAGCTGCTGTCCCAGGTTGGGGAGGTCTTGCTTTCTTCTCCACCTCTACCACCACTATAATCCTTTTCCGGAGCACTCTCCTGACCTTCCCCCTCAGATACTGCCATTTTAGCAATGTTCAGGACATGCTAGCATGTGACCAGGATGTGGGAATTCTAGAAATGGGTCTAGTGACAGTGACATGGGGGCACTTTTACAAGACCATTTCACCAGGCGCTATCTGAGGGTGAAGGTCACCTTCTACCGTAGTGAGTAGTGACAATAATTCCCCCTCAAAAATGATCACGTGAATGAACCTATAGCCACCAGAATGGTAGCCAAATTTGTGAATAAAATGATCTGTAGTGACTCACCATGTGATAATGGAGGCAAGGAATTCATGTATGTAAACTCTTCTCTCTCTCTCTCTCTCTCTCTCTCTCTCTCTCTCTCTCTCTCTCTCTCTCCTCAATTATGTTAGCTATTGTAAGGTTTCCTCAACATGTTAAAGTACACAATATGCTGTGAAAGTGACTGTAACAAATAAGCTGTAGTAAAATTATCAGGCAGCCCAAAGGCAAATAGCATAAGCAGCATATTAAGATCCCTTTAACACAGCAAGCAGTAACTGGCAAGAAATGTGTGACAGCTGGTGCAACGACTGGAGTGTGTGTGTGGTCCTGCAGCATAAATCCTGTCCAAAAGTTTTCAAAGTCACACAGAGACGTGTGGCTGCCTTACTTTGCTGCATCATCGCGCACTGGCACTTCCCTCAGTCAGCAGGGAAAGAGGCTGGCAGAAGCCACTGCTGCAGGCCTCTCCTTACGCTGTGGCCCACGTTGACATGTTTGTTAACCAAACACAGTGCTGCAATTAATGTTGTGGGAAAGAGCATTTCTGTTTACTCAGCATATCCTTTTTAAACCATTATTTGGTACGACCCATTTTCTCTCTGTACCCCAGAGTGCCTGCTGTCTCTCTTCTGTCTCTGAACTATCACAGGTATCTTGACGCCTCCCTCTGTGTTGACTCCCTGAACTACCGTACTCTCCTCTTTCTCTCGGCAGCATGGTACTCCCATCTCTCAGTCACTCCTTCTTCTTTTTTTTGTCTCCTTATACCCATATCTTAAGAAGCCATATTTGTTATCCTCTCTTTTTCTGTCTGCTCCAAAACTCTCTCTATTTTCTTCAGTTCAATTACTTCAGTGAGCGCCCTTTTCCTGTTTCCCCACTCTACAGGTCTTTCAGTCTCTCTTCCACCACTGACCTCTCTGCACCGCCATCTACTACCCTCCTCTTTTTCCCCATTCCCAACCAGAACTCTCTGTTTTTCCTTCAGAAATCTTTCAGTTCCTTTCTGTATTTTCCTGTCCTCAGTGTTTTGAATTACATTCTAGGTGCATTATTAACCCAAACGGGTTTCAAAACAACAGGGTGTATCACCAAAACAGAGACCTCAGTCACTAAAACGTTCAAGGGATGGACCTCAGAGAGCAACAGGGTTTTGTTTTTTAAATGCAATTTTTAAAAATAAATTTGACAACAATTTAAACAATAACAAAATTCATTGAGACCGATGCAGAGGCTATGACATTAACAGAATCTACTTCAAAATATAACTTCCACAAACATAGTCTACTTCCAAATTTGGACTCCCAAAATCCCTACTTCCATTTCAATCCACACTTTAAACTGCTTTCAGATCAACAACATGAAGACAAAAGAACAAAGTACTCGAGAGGCTCATCATATACCCTCTTTGAGACTTGTGGTGGATTAACACAGGTCCTCTACACATGGGTCCAATACTAATTTCAAGTCTCAGAGCACCTGATGACACATGATACAGTCATCTGGTCAAAGGTGAGCAGCAGGTCTTGATCTGGTGAGGTTTAGGTCTGGTCAGGGCCTGGATGGTAACTTCTTGGAAACTACAGCTATGTTCCTAGGAATCCTAGAGTGCCTATGAGTTCGTTCCTCAAGAGAAGGGCAGCATTGTCAGTAAAATATCCATGAAAACTAGCAATGAACAGCTTCAGGGATATGTTGTTGGGCCTATTGTAAATGGGCTAAAGAAAGGCCCAACAGATCCAGCTGGCATCTGGTGCAAACTAAGACGTGAACACAACTCAGTATCTTTCATAAACATGCAGGTCTTCTGTTGCAGGTACACAGGCATTCTGTAGGGTAGGAAGTCTGAAACGCACTCCATATACAATTTGTGTATACAGGTGGGCCCCCATATCCACTGATTCGCTATCCACGGTTTCAGTTATCCATGGATCGTGGGGACCCCCCAGGCTTTTACTTTTTTTCCCAGTAAGCTTCGTTTCTTCCTTAAAGAAACAGGAGAAGCTTACAGGCAAGTAGAACGAGACTAAGTACTAGAGAGGCTCTGCAAGGTTAACAGAAACCTTGCAGAGCCTCTCTAGGACTTAGTCTCATTCTACTTGCCTGCAATGGAAGCTGCTTCTGTTTGTTTTAAGGAAGAAACAAAGCTTGCTGAAAGAAAAATAAGAGCTGGGGGGGCAAGCATGCCTGCCCGCAAGGGAGGCAGGGTGGGGGGGAGCTCATGAAACCATGGAGGGGGTGTTCACTCTTATCCACGGTTTCAAGTATCCACGGAGGGGCCTGGAACATATCCCCAGCGGATATGGGGGCCCACCTGTATATTGAGAGGTTTTTTTTTTCACTAAAAGAACAAGTACGTACTGTATAGCAGTGTTATTTTTAACAGCAGTAGAGTGGGTCTACCTTTGAGTTAGCAACAAGGTTAAATAGATTGATGTGTGTGTATTTGTTGACTATTTGAGTTGCTAGTGTATTGTTCACAGCATCAACATACTTCTACTCATAAGGGATTAGCTAGAATTGTGAGTGTGAACAAAGCTTAGGAAGCATTTGTGTCCAAAAATGCCCCCCACCCTTCTTGGGTTGAGAATCTGAAACTTAGAATTATTACTGGATTTATAACAATTGGATTTGGATTTATAGCTAATGGACATATAGGCCACAATCCAGAGAACTACTTTAGACACATTCTGGGACTCCTCCCACCCACTGCCTATCGCCTGACAGCAGAGCTCCACTGAATATCAGAAAGTACTTTTGAAACTCCCTCTGAACTTCAGAACCTGTGTGTGATGTGTACTGGGAAGCTGCTGTTTGAGAAATATGAGTCTGTAGCCTTGCTTGGTATGCAGAACTAGTCACAGACTTCTCTAGATTACCGGTATCTAATTTATGGCTATGGTTACAATCTATTTAAAGGCACAACCCAGCCAAAGTTAAGTATATTTAAATCTCATTGATTTCAGGAAGAGCTAGGCATGCATGTATGCAGTGCAGCTCTACCCCACATGGATCCAAATGCAATTTAACCTTGGCTGGAGGGGAGCATCTCCTTACATTGTATGTCTTAAATCAAGATTTCCCACTGTATTGTCCTAGCTTAAAAGATTTTAGTTTAACTCCTAGTTTCACTCTGAATATACCATCAAACACCTTTTCCTCTTCCCATGATCTCACAGACAGCAGCAGGCATATCAAGAAACTTCATCAGCTTGTCTCCATAAAAGATGACACATAAATAGCATGATATTCCCCAACTATTCACAGATAAAAAATAGCCTATGGTGCATAAGTGGGTGGGGCTATGGATGGAACCCAGCCACTCAGCCCAACCTTTCTCCTCCGAGAGCCCTGCCCACCTGCAGCCGATGCAGAGAGTGCAGACCTGACCACGGTGATCCATGCCACGGTGACATCGCAATTAGATTATTGTAACGCGCTCTACGTGGGGCTGCCCTTGAAGACGGTTCGGAAACTGCAATTAGTGCAGAATGCGGCGGCCCGTGTGGTTACTGGGGGTAGGCGGTTCGACTCTATCGGCAGTGGCGTCACTGTGACGCGCGTCACCCCAGAGTGGGGGACACGCGTCACCCCCCCGACTCACCCCCCCTACAGAAACTTACCTTTTCCGGAGCGCGTCACCCTCCGGAGGCCGGACGCTCCGAGGCCGGGGAGCGTCCGGCCCAGCTGGTGCTCCAGGGCCTTCTAAAAAGAAGAGGCCCAAAGCGAGGGTTTGCGCATGCGCGAAAAACTTAGTACACATTTTAACGCAAGCGCTCCAGGGCCTTCTGAAAAGAAGAGGCGAACTTTTAAGATTTTCGCGCATGCGCAGACCCTCCTGAGGGCAAGAGGGCAGGCCCTTGCCCTCAGAAAAGGGTTTGCGCATGCGCGAAAATCTTAAAATTTCGTGTTTTAGCGCAAGCGCTTTGGGCCTCTTCTTTTTAGGAGGCCCTGGAGAACCGGCTGGGCCGGACGCTTCCCGGCCTCGGGGCGTCCGGCCTCCGGAGGGTGACGCGCGCCGTCACGGAGGTGACGCGCGTCACCCCCCCGGCACGCATCACCCCCCGGCGGCCCGCCCTGCCCACCACGCTACAGTGACGCCAGTGTCTATTGGGCTGCTTCTTCAGAGGCTGCACTGGCTGCCAATTCGTTTCCAGGCCCAATTCAAAGTGCTGGTTTTGACCTTTAAAGCTCTATACGGCCTAGGGCCAGGATATCTGAGAGACCGCCTACTTCCATATATTCCGGCTCGTATCCTTAGGTCATCAGAGAAGGCCCTTTTGCGGGTACCGTCGCCCAGGGAGGTGCGAGGGGCGGCGGCCAGAAATAGGGCCTTCTCAGTAGTGGCACCAACCCTATGGAATTCCCTCCCTCTTGACTTACGTACTGCTCCCTCCCTGGAGACCTTCCGGTGAGGCCTGAAAACTTTCCTGTTTAAGGAAGCCTTCTGAGTCCTTGCCTTTTTTAACATCCTGCTGGCACAGGTGGAGTGCTGCTGCTTTTTTATGCTCTTGTTTTAATTGTAATTTGATGTGTTTTTATTAATTTTTAGATGATTTTTTTTACTAGCTTTTGTGGATTGTTTTTATTGGTTTAAATGTGATTATTTTTTGTATTATTTATCCCTTTCCCATGTTGTAAGCCGCCTTGGGTCCCTTCGGGGAGAAAGGCGGGGTAAAAATATTGTAAATAAAATAGATAAATAAGAGCAGAGAGCTATGTGCCCTCCATGGATCTGGCTGAGACCAACTAGAGATGCTGTGAGCAGGAGAGATTGAATACACCTGGTCTACAAAAAATTAATTTTTTTTTCTGGCCTGGACTTTTGCAGCTGTTTTAGACTAATTTCAGGGTGCTGATTCCAAATCTGATCTCAGATTTACTCTATCACATCTCGTTTTTATGCTATCGGCATACCCCATTTTCATTGATTTTACCCAAAATTAACTCTTTGTCACTTGTGATTGCAAGTTGTTGCGAGTCAGTGACTGCTTTAGTGTTAAAATATGGTGCTGTATTTTTAGGATAGTGTGTTTATAATATCATTTTATGTAGATATCCACATTTATTTAATATTTTCCTTCTGCAGGGCGTGATCTAACAATGGCTACAACAGGGGTTCTCAACCTGTGGTACGGGTACCCCTAGGGGTATGTGGACCTCTTGCTGGGGGTACGCCAAGCCCTGCCCCTTATCTGCCCCATCAGCAGCTAATTAAGTGTTAATTAACATGGATTTTAAATTGTAATTATTTTCGGAGCCCTTTTGTCTCTCTGATTTTGGTTTGGGGCTTATTTTTGTACTTTGGAAAATGTACTTTGGTGGGGTGGGGGAGGGAGGAGCTGATTTTGGGAAGTGTAACTTGGAGAAAAAAAGAGATCCTTGCATATTTCTCTCTCTCTCTCTCTCTCTCTCTCTCTCTCTCTCTCTCTCTCTCTCTCTCTCTCTCTCTCTCTCTCTCTCTCACACACACACACACACACACACACACACACATACAGAGTTAAATAAGACATTTTTTCACATTTAAAATTGTGTTAGTACTTTTTTACTTAACGATTAATTACCTAATTAATTAATTGATTAATCCAATTAATTAGCAGTTAATTAGCAGGGGGTACTTCAGAAAATTGGACCATGATAAGGGGGTACCCGGTCAACACACCTTTTCTGGCATAAGGTATTCCAATGGTTTTAAGGTAATTTTTGGGGCGCTGATTGCAAATCTGGCATCAGGTTTGGCATCATAAAAATGGGGTATGCCGATAGCATAAAAACAAGATGTGTTAGAGCAGATCTGAAATCAGATTTGGAATCAGCACCCTGAAATTAGTCTAAAACAGCTGCAAAAGTCCAGGCCAGAAAAAAAAAAATTGTAGACGAGTGTAAATTTGCTGTTTTTCATTGATTTTACCAAATGCAATATTTGATATCTCAAAATCCTGATGTAATAGACAAAAACTGATGCCAGATTTGGAATCAGCGCCCCAAAAGTACCTTAAACCCATTGGAATACCTTATGCCAGAAAAAGTTTGTTGACCAGTGATATTGAACTCCAGTTCTTTCTCATTTGAACCTCTGCGTGTGTGAGAGAGCGAGCAAATTGATGGTTTGCAAAGGTTGATCTTTTGTGGATATTTGCTTGGAACATGCACAAAAGTTCAACTTGATCTCAGGTCATCTCAGGAACCTATGTTTAGGATGGTTCATACATCTTTAAGAGCACCTGACATCTGGCTCCTCCCTTCTGTGTCCATTTGCAGCCATTCCAACTGGCCATAGCAGGAGGAGAGGTCAGACAGTGATTTTCATGTAATTTTAATATGATTTTTTTGTAATCTGCTTTGAGGGCTTTTAAGTTGAAAAACAGGGTAAAATAAAAATAACCAAAAATCTATACAGATAGATCATTTTAAAATGAGTGTTTCATGTGTCTACTAAATCTTATATATTCATGGAGAAACATTCTGTAAATAGCAACAGACAAACTCTCAAAGGTGTTCTGAATTATATAAAGTCACACATGTCAACAACCATAGAGCTGCAGACCTTCTGCTAATATTGCATCTGGTAAGAACATTTCTGAGACCTGAAGAATTTGAGAAATGTGAGTGGATGTTGTTCTGATTTTCCTATCGCTATTCTGTAACTGAAAACAACCCTGTCTGTATGCTCCGAGCATTGTGGCAGAGCACATCCTTTCTATGCAGATGATCCCAGGTACCATTCTTGACAATTCTCCAGTTAAAATGATCTCAGGAAGTAGAGATAGGAAAACCTCTGCCTGGGACCTTGGAGAGCATCAACCAGTTGGAGTACATACTACAGCACTAGGTTGGATAGAAGGGGCCGCAGTGGCTTAGTGGTTAAGATGCTGAACTGCAGACCGGAAGGTCGGTAGGACAGCAGTTTGAGACCTGAGTGCCGCATGACGGAGTGAGCTCCCATCTCCTGTCCCAGCTCCTGCCAACTTAGAAATTGCAAGTAGATAAATAGGTACCGCTGCGGCAGGAAGGTAACAGCGTTCCATTAGTCATGCCGGCCACATGACCACGGAAGCATCTTTGGACAGCGCTGGCTCTTCGGCCTTAGAAACGGAGACGAGCACCGCACCCTAGAGTCGGACACGACTGGCTTTCGAGCAGGGGATACTTTTACCTTTACTAGGTTGGATAGATCAATAGTCTGGCTTGTACAAGTGGCCTTAGGAATCAGCCAGATTGGGCACAAACTGAAGGCGGACACCCATCAGAGGCACCACTTGATTGGGAACTCCTAAAAACCTTCGTGCCAGTGGCAGTGATAGTGGCCAATGTGACAGAGGGGACAGGAGACACCACAGGGGACCTAATGCATGATTTTGCCCCAGGGCTCCCAGCAACCTGATACCTGCACTGTGACTCAGTTTTGGGCAGCTTCGTACACTTGTATTTGCTGAGCTTTATGGCATCCAGCATATTCTCCTTCTCAGACAGTTGGCCCAAAATGTGAAACTGGACCAGAGGGAAATTTCAGTTGGTGGGTGTCAAAAGCTTCCATATTTGAACGATGTAGTTTTGGCCTTAGTGTTGTTTTGAAAATAAGTGAACAGAAGTACACACTTTCCCCTCTACCTCTCTCTTCATTGTGCATTAAAAAGACTGTCCTGGATGACTCATTGATAAGCACTTGAGGGAAGACAAGCTTCTTTTATTTCCACAGAAGGAAATGGATCTGGGCTTCCAGTCTTTTCTTAATGTTTTGAGCCCTGACTTAAACACTAGCTTTAACTTAGGCAAATATGCAATTATCTGCGAATCTTTCATTAATTCCTTCATGATCTCCCACCCTCCCTTTCATCTTCCATCCCCTCTTTGCGCCTTCATCAGAAGCCTTCCGAGTGATGCTTGTTAGCAGCTGTGAGTCTGCCAGCACCTTTAGCAATATCAGACATCCTTCATGTCATGTGGATGCTTTCCTGCCTCGACGTCCTCTTTCACCCACTCCTGCCCTCCTCCTCCAGCTCCTCTCACACATAGGAGGCAGTCAGCCTGGGTGAAGTATGACATCCTCCCCCCTCCCTTCCATCTTACTGAGATCTATTAAAAGACACTTATAAATCATTGTTATTAGCCTACTGACTCATTTTTGTGCATAGAAGACGACTCTCTGATCTCCAAAGTTTTCTGGGTCTAGACAGCATCAAGAGTGTTGATGAATCTTTATGGAATCCTTATCTTGCATTTTCAACAGCAAAACTCAAGCAATGTTTTAACAAGGTTGTTTATGTATCTAATCAAAGTAGGTCAGGAAATGTGGAAGACAGCACAGGGCTGCCCAAGAAACATAATATTTGTCCGAGAACATTAGCTCAGGCTCTCTTTCTTTCAAGGGGTGATAGATGAACTGTGGCCTGAAACTCTGTTTAAACTATGTGAAATAATGCACTGGTGGATACATTCATCCTAAGCAAATCATTTTCACTCTCTTGAGCTTTTCTACAACATTTTTCTGTAACACTTCAGGATGCATAAAACAAAACCCCAAAAGAAGTCTTCACATGACTCTTCTGGGAATGTTCCTGTCTGAATAAGTTTGTAGAAAGATCGCTCTGCAAGAGTGGAAGCCACAAGCTGTGCTCCATTTTAACATCGTAGACCTGTTACAGCTATTCGTGCATTTGTTGTATGCAGGCATAATCTGTGTCCAGTGTACACAGAGGGTTGAATGGTAAGAAGTGCCTGTGGAAGAAAGCTTGCACAAGCAAACGTCCCCATGGCTTTCTCAACATAGCATCTCCAGCCACCTGTGGAAAACCTGCTCTGGAGGGTTGGAGCCTGGGGGATACTTTGGAACAGGACTGTGGGTTGCAGAGTGTTGCAGGGTTTGGGGGGATGATCAGTGAAAACCATACCCTCTCTTTTGTGTGAGCAGAAGTGCCTTCAGTTCATAGAAGAGGAACTTAGGAAACAGTCTAGATCAGGGGTGTCAAACACAAGGCCACTGGCCGAATGTGGCCCACAGACGCTTTTTACTCAGCCCGTTTGATTGTTGGGCTCTCCCAGAACCATCATCAGCTGCAGAGCTGTGAAGTGATGCATTGGCAGAAGTGGCACTGCTGAAAGGGTGGTGCTGGGAGAGCCCAATTTTGATGTGCAGAGGCGTAACAAGGGTGGAGCGAAGGCAAGTAGTTCTGCAAGACTCCATTACACTGGAGTCAGCGGCCCCTCCCCCTTGTTGTTGGAGCCATGCTGGCAGCAAAGGCAACACGCAGGACACTCCCCTGTTGCTGCTGGAATGGCTCCAACAGCAAGGGGGAGGAGCCGCTGACTCCAGTGTAACGGAGTCTTGCAGAACTACTTGCCTTCGCTCCACCTTTGTTTCACCACTGTTGATGTGGGCCAACCTTTTAGCAGTGCTGTGTCAGCAGCGCCACTTCTGCCAAGGTGCTGGGAGGGAGAAACAGAAGGAGGCCTCAGAAGGCGAGGAGCAGGGGCTTAGCTGCCTCTTTGGCTGCCTGTGGTTGGGACTCCTAATGGAGCCCCCCTGAGCGCCGGAAGACCTGGAAGTAATTGGTAGTGACATCACCGCTGATTTCTTCTGGTTTGCGAGCGTGCAGCAGCAGCTGGCCCTAGTCTTTCGGCCAGCTGATCGGCTGGCTGAAAGACTAAGGGGGCTGCTGCCACTGCACAAGCCTCTTAATGTTTTCGGAGGCTTCGCTCCAATTGGAGCAAAGTTGCTGAAAACACTGAGGCATGTGTTGGCCCTACCCCCTTGGTCTTTCAACCAGCCAATCAGCTATGTTAGATGTGTCTTTCTGCCAGCCAATCACTCTTTCGGCCAGCCAATCAGCATGTTAGATGTGATCAAGGCCCAGTGAAAATGGAAGGCAGTTCATTTTGTCTTCCCATATGCCACGTATTCACCCATATTTGCCTCCCCTTATGCAACCCTAAGACATAAATGGAGAAGAAGCTGAAAAGATATTCATCTTTGTAAACACTGACCCATTTGGATGCAGGTCTTAGATTTATGTTCTACACCAGGGGTTCTCAACCTTTGGAGGCCAGGGTACCCCCTATCATGGTCCAATTTTCTGAAGTACCCCCTGCTAATTAACTGCTAATTAATTGGATTAATCAATTAATTAATTAGGTAATTAATTGTTAAATAAAAAGTACTGAAACAATTTTAAATGTGAAAAATGTCTTATTTAACTCTCTCTCTCTCTGTGTGTGTGTGTGCGCGTGCGTGTGTGTGTGTGTGTGTGTGTGTGTGTGTGTGAGAGAGAGAGAGAGAGAGAGAGATGCAAAGATATCTTTTTTTCTTCAAGTCACACTTCCCAAAATCAGCTCCTCCCTCCCCCACCCCACCAAAGTACATTTTCCAAAGTACAAAAATAAGCCCCAAACCAAAATCAGAGAGACAAAAGGGCTCCGAAAATAATTACAATTTAAAATCCATGTTAATTAACACTTAATTAGCTGCTGATGGGGCAGATAAGGGGCAGAGCTTGGCGTACCCCCAGCAAGAGGTCCACATACCCCTAGGGGTACCCGTACCACAGGTTGAGAACCTCTGTTCTACACGCTTCTAGAATCTGGTCAGCAGAGATATGCCAGACTATACAGAAGTTACAGAGCCAAATATCATTTATCTATCTGAGAAAGTAACATGAGATATGGCCTTTTTCAAGTCTCTTGGGTAGCTTACAGCACACTTAAGCTAGGCTGTACTGTGGGTTTTTTCACTTCAGTGTGATTTCTGCCACCACCACCTTTGCTATACAAAGTACATACTATCACAATGCCGACTGCTGCTTTTTTTTCTTGAAGCACTTTGCATGGTTATCTCATCACAGTTTTCACAGTTTTAACATTTTAAAACTGTTTATTGTGATTGGAAAACTGGTACAGCATGCAAGGTGACTTTGTGATTGACACAAGGGCCAGCTAATCAGCACTTTACAAATCCAACTTCTGCTGAAACCCAAAGAGCAGGCTTTTCCTGAGCTCAGTGCAGGGGAGAATATGGTTGTTGTTGTTGTTCAGTCGTTAAGTCGTGTCCGACCCTTTGTGATCCCATGAACTATATCCCGCCAGGCCTTCCTGTCCTCCACTATCTTCCTGAGTTTGCTCATTTTCATGTTCGTTGCATCGGTGATGCTGTCTAACCATCTCATCCTTTGCCTTCCCCTTCTCCTTTTGCCTTCAGGCTTTCCCAGCATCAGAGTCTTCTCCAGAGAGTCCTCTCTTCGCATTAGGTGGCCAAAATATTTGAGCTTCAGCCTCAGTACCTGTCCTTCCAGGGAACAGTCAGGGTTGATTTCATTTAGGATTGACTGATTTGATCTCCTAGCAGTCCAAGGGACTCTCAGGAGTCTTCTCCAGCACCACAGTTCAAAAGCATCTATTCTTCGGCGCTCAGAGAATATGGTATGTGTGCTCAAACTACAGTACATTGTGCACTCTTCCACAGCAGGATCACTACCAAAATAATATAAGCACCCTTACTGATGATAATAATAATAACAACAACAACAACAACAACCAGTATTTATATACCGCCTTTTCTTTGGTCATCGGATTTCTCCTCTGACTTTAATTCAAAGGTGGTTTACACAGGCAGAGAAGTAGGTTTCATGATTCTGTTGAGTCAATCAGATTTATTTCTTGCTATATGTCTTTTGCATGTGGATATGAAACATCATACATTTCTAATATGGTTAATGGGCAATACACCTTTTTTAGGAATACTTTGTTGATTATCTTCTCATGTGTTCTCACAGTTTCTTAGTTATGATTTGGCAACAGCCATTAGGAATTCTGAGGATGAAGGGGAAAGTTCTCGTTAACAACTTTTTCTGACATCCTTTGAATAATTGAGGAGAACCACTCCGGTTGATTATTTTACTCTTGTATGAAATATGACTTCAAAGAAACCTCATCTGTTTCCTTTTCAAGGTTCTTTTGTAAGGCAAGAAAGTTTGGGAGCATGAGCAACAGTGGAATGCTACCTTTTGCAAGATTTATTGAGAGTCTTGAAGGGCACCGTGATCTAGGAAGGTAACTTTTTATGCTACCTCACTCAAGACCAATTTAATTCATGTCAGTTCTGAAACTGCAGCCACAATATTAGCTGTGAGTTCATAAATTGGTCCTCAGTGTAGCTGACCTTGGTGAGCAGGGCAGACGGGAGCTGGAAGAGAAAGACCAAAATGGTCTGACTACTTTTTACTAGGTTATTGGACTTTTCATTTTATCTCAACATCATTGTTTTCATGTTACTACAAGAAAACATTCCTTTTTGTTTTCATAGATTAGGACAGAAGCACAAAAGATTGTTAAACTTGCTCTGAGATTCACCAGACTGAAGTGGGAGAATTACCTGGACAAGTGATTTGTTCTGGTAAACTCATAGCTACTTGAACTTGCTTATGAGCAAATCAGAAGTGTGGAAATACTATGTTGTTGTTGTTCAGTCGTTAAGTCGTGTCCGACCCTTCGTGATCCCATGAACCATATCCCGCCAGGCCTTCCTGTCCTCCACTATCTTCCTGAGTTCGCTCATTTTCATGTTCGTTGCATCGGTGATGCTGTCTAACCATCTCATCCTTTGCCTTTACTATAGTGCAGGCATAATGGCCACTGCCACTTCTCATACTAAAATTAAACAGGAAGAAAGGCCCAAAGGAGTCTAGTGTGAGTCCCAAGGCAGGGAGAATTCTCTTATCTAGGCATGACGTCGTCAAGAAGGGTGCTTGCCTGCTGTCAACAATGTGAAGTAGGTTTCCCATTTCCCTATCTATAAATTATGGGCATTATATTCTTAGTTGTATCCATCCGTAGCCCCATCTTTGGAAACTTTTAACTTGTACTAATAATGTAATTCACCTTTTCCTCATTTTTCGAAATTGTAAGCAATCCTATTCAGAAAATGCTAAAAGCCCGATTTACCCCAAAGTCAGTTCTAGAATTGGGTGAGATTGTTCATTCACAAGGATCATTCTGACACATATGGCAAGCTCAAGACCCCCCAGTGCCTGGGACAGTGTTCCCCTGCACTGCCTCAGTCTCCCCAAATGCCCCCTTTGTGCACATGCACATTTCCCATGGATGTGAGGGGTAGGCATGTGGGCAAATGAATGGGCCTACCCCAGTCTCCCCCTTTCCCTTTACTTACCAGAAGCACAGTGAACAGCTTTTCCTGTTGTTCCATGCTGTTTCTGTTTGATATGAATTGAAGTGGTGCGGTCTTGGTTCCCAAGCTGCACTGCTTCCATTCATATCCAATTGAAGTGGTGTGGAGCAGGAAAGGCTGCACTCCTGGTAAACAACCTAAAGGGAAGTGGATGCATCACTTCCAAATGCACCATGTAAGCAGGGAGAGGTGATCTGGAGCACGGCAGTCTCCCCCCCCCCTTCTTCAAGCAGCACTGGAGGGAGTAGTAGAGAAACACGAAACTCCCTACCTCCTCACCATGCTCCATCCTTGCATGGAGTTTAAAGATTAAAGGGGATGCATCCCTTTAAATTTAAACTCCATGAGAAGACAGAGTGCAGTGAAGGAAGGAAATGATCCAATTAACCCTCCCTAATGTGAGCAGGGACAGATCAATGTGGCTTGCATCCATTATGGGCTGGAGGGAGGTTGCCGCAGGCTCAGGGTGATGAAGGGCACCACAAATCCGCTGCTCCTCCCAGCACCTGCCTTAATGCAAGCTGCATCACATTGCTTCCAATCTGGGCTGGCCATGCTGACACGAGACGTGGCCATTCCCTGCTTGCGGAGGCATCACCCACACATGGAGAAATTCCATAGGTCTTCCTGCCTCTATTCCTCTTCCTCTTCACTCCATGCCTTTGCACAGATGATGCACCGACAAGTTGCATGATAGATTGTTACAGGGAATGGGAAATATGTACCTGCATCTCATGGTTTCCAATCAGAATTTAGAGATTACTGAACATGCTTAACCCAGGGATTCTGGCTCGTGCTGATTAACTCTTTCTAACATCTCCTTCATGGTTTCAAGGTCTATTCGCTACTTCATACACAATGTGGCCTATGACGAATAAAGTTCATAATAGAGAACCATGTAATGACTGAACATTTTCAATTTCTTTGTTTGTCAGATATTTGGCCATTGTTTCTTCTGCCAGCTGGATTTTAAGGCATTACTTGTGAAATAGTGCAGTTAAATTTTATATTAGAAAAATAAATTCAGCTACAGTTTCTTTGTTTTACCATTTAAGTTTCTGTGGTATTGCTAACTCAGTATTGATGTATGTTTTTCCTTTCCTATGGGCATAAATACTGTTTTATGCTTTTTCCTTAAATGATTATATTGCTAGCTTTAACGGATTTTTCCATAAAATTGTTATGTAAATGAAAAGACCAATGACATTTCTTTTTCATTATTGAGTGCCACGAGTTACAGGAAACTGGTTTAGTTCTTATTGTTTGTTCTCCTAAAATTTAGACGGAAATAAATTCTGGGAGCAATAAATTTTCTGGGAGCAAACTAGGGATCCTTTCCTGATCTTAGGTGGATTTCATTCTCATGGCAGGCAATTTTCCATCCCAGTGTGCATTCAAGAACTATGTTCTTGAATTAACTAATGGGCCAGTCCTATCTGGACGCACACAGGGGTTTACGGCAGTGGAAGAGTTCCGCTGTTGTAAAATGGCTTTTGGTGGAGTGCACAGCACCATTTTGAGTGTGCTGCCCCAATCAGCGGCAGTATGGGAGGCTTACCGCTGGACCAACACAGGTAAGTGTGATGATGGTGGGGGAAGAATGGGGTGTGGGAGGAACAGGGGTCATCCCAGGTGGGGTGGAGGGTGGGGAGGGAGGCAGACTGGGGACAGTATCTGCGGCACTCGCATGTGTCGCATCCTAACCCCATCCGTCTCCATTATACCACTGCCATTACACGCCTCGGACTTATGCCTGCTAAACAGAAGGTGTAGATATGAGGAGACCCATGGTGGTGGTGGAGACTTTCCACGGGGTAAGCAAACAAAAGTTCACTTACCCCGAGAAGAACATTCTGACTGCCTCTTCCAATAGATATAGCATGCACTCAGTTGGTGTTGCTGCATAAGAGGAATGGGGGGATTTAGGTAAGATTGGGCTGTCAATGTTGTATTTATTTCCAGCATGAACATTCCAAAAATTGTTAGAGTCCATAACAATAGTGTATAAACTGTTTTCAGGATGCCCTTTTAGTGCTTCCAAGCAGCCATGTCGCTGGGCCAGTGTGACTGGTGCGGATCGCACTGGGCACGGTGCTCTGGGGGGCATAAGAAACTTTCTTACTGGTTCTTCTCTTGTGTCTTTTGTAGCAGTCTGACACATAGAAATGAATCAGACAATGCTTTTCCCATTTCTTTGTCTCCTTGCCAAAAATGTATCATTATTTGCCTGCTAAATTCTGTCATTTTGTTCTAGTGTGGTAGATCAGTATGTGGAGACAGACTTCTAAGAGCACAGCTGATAGAGAGGCACATCTGGATTGTCTGAGACAGATCCACAGTTGTCACAGAGACCATGAATTCCTGAGTCACGAAGCCTCAGTGTGGATGTTGAAAATCCCTGCTATGATCAGTCTGGGGGATTCCAACACCATCACCAAGTTCACATCCATCCAGTCAGGTAGACTGTTCTGCGTGTGTGTTGGACACAAATAGGAACCCAGCTCTGTATTGGAGGCCCACAGATGCAACACTTTCAGGTGCAAACACTCAGAACGCAGAGATTACTAGACAGGGCATCTAGGTAGATAGAGTCCAACCCCCCAACAGATCACTGCAGCTCCACCTCCCAACCCCATCCCAAGTCTAGCTTGTTGCATTACTAGGAAACCTGATGGGCAAAGTTAACGTAAATTAATCTTGGCTAACCTGACAATCACACTGAATGATCAAGTCCAGGATGCTAGAAGTCTTAACATTAACTGCCTTGTCATAAGCAGCAGGACTTTCAAATCAAGGAGAACGTACTAGGACACCCCAGGCCAGGCTATTTGGGAGCAAAGCTGGAAAGCGGGGATATTCCTAAAATGGTTAACCTCCATTCCCCTGGAATGACGAATTTTGGGGTTACTCCTACCTGCACCAGCTCTGTCATTGGCATAGTAATTTTCTGGCATCAAGGGGCATGTCCATCGTCTGCGGAGGGGGTAGGATATGGTGTACATCAACTCCTCCTCATCCCTCCTACATCCCTTCCTCATCATGCCCCATGTTGGCTTCTCTGCTAGCAGAGTTGTCTGGCATCCAAGCTATGTCCAGGTGATGGTGCAGCATTTTTTTTTTACACTGCGCCACATCCGTCAGCAGGCGCTTCTACATCAGTGGGGCTGTCGTTGTACCGGCATACGTGTTGACACAACAGTGTATCTCAAGGATAGGACTGGGCCATCAGTGTGCTGGAAAGACATTATGAAGGAACTAAATAAATTTGTTGAAGGAACAGAGCAAGTCTCAAATATCATGTTCTTATGGCCCAATCCTATTGGGCAGGTTGCAACATCATAACACTAGTTGCGATGTTGTAAAAAGTTTTATGGCGCAAAGAGTGGGCTGCTGGCAGCCATTTTTGATCCACCATCCAAAATGGCTGAAGCGACAGTGGCCTGCTCCAGCACTTTGCTCTGTATGGGAGCACAGGTAAGCTGGCAGGGTGGGTGTAATGGGGCACAGGGGTGGCTGTAATGGGCAGTGACCGGGGAATGGGGAGGTGTGTCGGGGGCAGGAGGGGGTGTCCTGGCTCATGCAATGCAATCTGTGCCAGTATGCTAGCTCTTCCTCACCTCCCGACATGCTCCCTTTCTCTTCTCTGACATGCACAAAGAGCTGGCGCAGGTCCAAGGAGACTCACTGGCAATTGGGAGGCATATGGGGAGGTAAGGGAAAATATGTTCCTTTATCTCTCTCAAGCCTCCTTATCAGCCCTCCTCCCCACCATAGCATGCAGTGCAGCCTGTTTTGCCATGGGCTGCATGCTATGGCAGGGAAATGGATAGGATTGGACTGTTAGCCTCAAAATCTGCTTAAATGCTGTTCGGTAAGGACGACATTGAAAACACTTCCTAAACCATTAGGTACCGAACAGATGCAACTCTCCGTGTAGACCAGTGTTCTCTTCTGCACAACTCAGGTGATGTCATGCACTATAAACTGGGAACAGCAGCCTCATTTCCCTTTGTGCCGCATCCACCTTGGCACCAGCTTACCTTGCGTTAACTGAATCATGGAGTACATGAATGAGTGTATTTTTTCTGTTCTTTCTCAGATACCAGATGTTTGTCCAATAGCCAATCCCCATAACATGTCAGCCAGCCTCTTAAACAGACATACTACCATTGACGTTTCCTTTGTTAGATTTTTCCCATCCAGTCTTTCATAATGTACTGGTGCCTTTTTGGCTATGGTCATTGACATAATTCTGCTTCAGTGGTCAGATGATTGTATTTCTGTGGCTGGTCCTTTCCTATTTGGTGATCACCGAGCTCTTCAAACACACAATGACTTTGCTATGGGTCCAATGTGTGCTCAATTGCTCTGCAGATCTTACCATTATGTTTGTGTCCTAAAACTGTGGAAACCACTGTGTCTTTGGTGTGCCTTGGTCTCTTGAATGGACTGCACTTCACTGCTCTTCTGTGTGGGAATTGTACTGTGTGTTGAACGTTGGTTCAACATTGTACTGTGTGTTGAACGATGGTTCAACAATGAAGCATCACTCTAGCACACTTTTCTGAAATTAATACTATACTAACACTTCCTAGCATGGGGGTTGAATTTTTAAAGTGGCGTAGACTTAGTAATAGTAATTTATATTGAGTTCAATGGGACTTACTCCTAGGTAAGTGTATATAGGATTGCAGCCCTAGTGATCATATAAATGTAACCTTTTACTGAAGCAAAGAAACTGGCCAAGACTCTTATTGTAAATAAAAGACCTGATTCCCTCGTCCCTCTAAACTAGAGGTTCCAAACCAGTGGTCTGCAGGCTCAAGGTGGTCCATGAGAACCTGAAAAGTGGTCCGTGAGGTCTCAAAAAAAAAAAAGGCTTTTGGTAATTTTAATAAGTGCTGACCCCCACTTTGAGCAGCAGTATCAACCCAAGAATTCCACAGCTTACCCAGCAAATGCAAGCGCGAACATCACATTAAAATACCTACCCCATTAATTTTTAATTTTTTTTTCAGTTACAGTGCAAAATAATACATAATAATTTACATATAAATGTAAGTACGAGCCCTAATAAATCTTCTCTAATTATTGCAAATTTAATTGTATTTGTTGTGTGCAGGGAATGGGGGGTTGGATGTGGTCCACGACAATTCCAATTTTTGGCTCAGTGGTCCGCGGACTCCTAAAGGTTGGGAACCACTGCTCTAAACCTTTCTTCCCTTAGGCTTGGTGCTAAATGCAAGTTATGTGCTTTTACTATTAGCCAGTGCTCTTTGCTTCATCACTTTCACTGAGAGAGGGAAAAATGGAGACCAAGGCAAGGCGGAGGTCAGAAACAGAGAATGAAAGAGACAGTGATGTCACTAGCCACGCCCCCGCTAGCAACGTTACCCCAGTGGTGCTACGGGCGTGAAAATGCCCCCCAGCGGGAATGACGCCGGGAAAAGATTGGTAGGAACCAGGGCAGGTGGGTGGGCAAAACATTCGCTGCGCAGCCTTTTTTCGGCAACCGAATTGCCGCCGTCGCGGTGCGCTTGTCACCCCCCATGTGCCTCCCAGGGGTGGGGGAGCAATGGGGCAGGGGAGGCGGTGGACCCCGGGCGGCACGCGGGGTGACAAGTGTGTGGCAGCAATTCGGCAGCTGAAAAACAGCTGTGTGGAGAACGTTTTGTCCACCCGCCGCCCTGGCTCCTACCGATCTTTTCCCGGTGGGAAACGCACGCCATGGGGGCATTTTCGCGGCCGTAATGCCACAGGGGTGACATCGTTAGCAGGGGCAGAGCAGGGCTAGTGACGTCACGGGGGGTGCAGCAGATGCTAGCTAAGCACTGACTTTCGTAGGCTCTAATTTGCAATGGTTGCAAACAGCTTAGATTTGACAAGAAATTTGGGAACAGAGAGAATGGTGGCCTACAGCATCCAATCTCTTCTTCTCTTACAAATACAGGGAGGAGGAGGAGCAGCTGCAGAGACAACTGGTGTGCCTCTGTGTAAAGGGGTACAGCATTTGGCACGGCAAGGAGCCTCACAAGGTGACAGCAGCACAAAGGCTCAGCAAGCTCAGGTGTTGGGAGGTATTGGGCCATCCTCATTGAAGGTGCTTATCAATCAATCAATCAATCAATCAATCAATCAATCAATCAATCAATCAATCAATCAATCAATCAATCAATCATAGTACCACTGTGGGAAATAACATTTTGCTTATAGATAAAGGATAACCATTATTATTTTTACACTCCAGTCCAAATCACATTTTCATTCCATGATTTCAACAGCAGTTATTTATAACTACGTATAGGATCAAAACACAGTTTTTCTCTGTTTATTATTTATTTTTATTTATTTTTCACATTTTTATACTGCCCTTCCTCCAAGGAGCTCAGAGTGGTGTACATATTTCCTCCCCTCCTTTTTGTCCTCACAACAACCCTGTGAGGTAGGTGGGGCTGAGAGATAGTGACTGGCCCAAGGTCACTTAAGCACTAATATTGTGATAATATGATATAACACAGTTTCAATTACTCATTTATAGAAGAAAATGCACTCCCTACACGTGTTCCATAGTACTTTTCTTTATTATTACTGTACTTCTCATTTTCCAAACCTCACCCAGAGTATTGAAAACAGAATCTAGGGTTGAGCTCTACTGGGTTCTAGCAAATTAAATTAATGGTGTACGTCAGGCATGGACTTACTGGCAATCCATGGGGCACATTGGACCTCAACATTATTTTCTCTGATTCCAAAAAAGCACAAGACCGTCAGGACTATGATTATTAACAGTTTTGCACTGGACACATTTTGGATACATACAACCCGCCTCCTTGGCTTAAAACATTACAGTAGCCAATCCAGTTCTAACAACCCAATACTAACTAAATTTGCATACGGCAATGCAGCGGCGCCAATGCAGGCTATGCTGCATTCCACAGGGGAATTTAGCATGTTGAAGGTCTCCTTGGGGAAAGCCCCAGCATCGGCAATGAGTCAACTCAGACGTGCACCGGTGATATTGCTGGCGCCGATCCATGCTGATTGATATTGATCCATGGGAAGGGGAAAAGGATATGGTGTATGTTGGTGCCATTGAACCTGCCCCCCTCCTGGGCCTGATCTGCCCACTTCTGCCCCTGCTGCTGCCCACCCCTGGCTCCATTCATCCCCCCTCCCCACCCTCCCCTGCCCCGTTCTGCCCCCTGCATGGATGCACCTGGTCTAGCAGGCGTCCCTGCATCTGATGCCATCAGCGGGAAGGCTCTAGTCTTCCCATCATTGCTCCTAGTAGCCTAGGACTAACGCTGTCGCAAAGAGCTTTATGGCATTTTTGTGACAGTGCATGCTGGTAGAACTTGCGTTTCGCCAGTGCAATCCATGGATAGGATTGGGCCACTAGTAACACATGCTGTGTCACATGTTGACTGCAATTGTACAATGTAAAATGTCGGCAAATAAGACAATAGTTGTATATATCCTTTTACAATATAAGCTACAAAGATTCAGGTAAACCCGTTGTATTTCAACTAACATTTTGCTGCTGTTTGCAAAAAACGATAACCTATCCTTCCATAATCTATGATGTCAGCAGATTCCTTTGATTGAAATACAGCTTTGAAATCTCTTTCTCTCTCTCATATATATATATATATATATATATATATATATATATATATATATATATATATATATATATATATATATATCTCATAGTACCAAACTGTGGTACTAAAAAAGACAGCTGTGTGAATTAATGAACTGATGTGAGAATCAGGGTTGGCCATGAGCCCTGTTTAAAAGTCATGTTGATGACCTCATCAAAACAGCCTAAGAATGCTTGCTCCTAAAGCTTACTTGTAAAACAAACCTATTCCTTAATAACACCAAGTGCCTACATAATTCAGTACACATTTTTAACTCAAATTATTGCTTCATAAGACAGGACAAAAATTTCCCATGAAAAAGACATTTACCCAGCCCAGGCAACTATAAACTTTAATTGATATTTCACAGTATGTACAAGTTTGCTCTCTGGGGAGGGTAGAATATCCTTTTTGCACCTGCACTCTTAACAGCAATCTTATAAGATTTCAGCCATTAACATTTTTTATTAACACACTTCACAGGGAATTAATATAATCTGATATTTTTACAAAAGTATTCTATATTTAGGTTTATCATGCCTTATTAACACAGAACTGCTAGAACAAGAAACAGAGTTCTGCCGTCAAATGAAATAGTTGTAACCTCTAAGATTGTCAGATGAGTGAATGGCCTGTACAGTGCCGTTTCCACGGTAGGGGCAGCACCATAGGTCATGCCGCGTCGAGTACCGTGTTTAGGAACCGAAACGAGGAGGGGCCGCCCCCTCGCTGTTACTACCATTCTGTGCAAAGAACGTGACCGGGCAGGGAGTCTCCTGCCCGGTCGGGTTCTTCGCGCGGAATGGTTGCAACAGCGAGGGGGCAGCGCCTCCTTGTTTCGGTTCCTAAACACGGTACTCGACGCGGCGTGATTTATGGTGCCACCCCTACCCTGGAAACGCCACTGGGCCTGTATGGTGATTCATTGGTAAATGTGGGTTGTGGTACCATGGAGGCATACTGGGAGGCAGTTCTGGGCATAAGAACAGCAAGGGAGAAAGGACAGAGCTGTTTGATGAAGCAGGACACCTTTGGGTGGTCAAATTGGATGAGCAAATGTCAACAGCCAGGGATGTGTTGGAATATGAGACCAGAGTGATGCGGGGAGGGTGAGACCATGGAGGGTTTTGAAGGTAAGAAAGGGAAGTCAGTGTAGAGCTTTAAGGAAGGACATGTTGTCAGAGCGCCAAGAGAGGTTAATGTTTTTAGCAGCAAATTGCTGGATAGAGATGAGGGAACTATTTCATTTCAATTATCCCTGCAAATACAGTAATAAGTGTTTCTTCTTCCTAGTTAAATATCATAGGATGCTGCCTTATAATGAATCAGGTTTTAAGCCACCTAGGTTAGTATTATCAACACAGACAGTGGTTCTCTAGAGTTTCCAAGAGAGGGACCCTTCCCCAAAATATAAGGGATTGAACCTGGGACCTTCTGCATGTGGTACACCAGGGGTTCTCAACTGGTGGTATGCATACCACTAGTGGTACATGGACCACTGGTTGGTGGTACGTGGGTCCCTGGCCACCAAGATGGATTCCACCAGGGCGCCCGCACTGCCCCATGCCAGAGCCCTGGACCTGGTGGCTCAAGCTCTACAGAGCCTGCAGAGCTCGAGAGCATGCATTTCCAGAACCGGAAAAGGTCCTCCTGCCCGCCCTTGCCCCTGTAGCTTACCTTACCAGCCCTCTGGACTGGCGAAAACCTGGAAGTGCTGATGACATAATCGGCACTTATTTCTGGTGGTATGTGGCGTGGCGGCCACCTCGGAGGTGGTATGCCATGCCGCTGAGGTTGAGAACCCCTAGTCTACACCATTGGAGCCACAGCCATTCCCTTATGCATAATTTGCCAATAGATATGCTCCATGAAACAAGATGAGGATTACTCCTGCATACATGTGTCTTGACCCTCCCTTCCTATGCATATTTACTCAGAAGTGAGTCCCAGTGATTTCTATGGGACTTGCTCACTTTGCAGGGTGAGAGCGCCTGACTCTGGACTCACCCTGGACTGAACTTACCACGCAGGCCCCTACCCCAGTGAGAATTCAGCAACGCCCTGTCCGGCCATGCCACGAGCATTCACCTCCCAGCAGAGGAACACACTTGCTCTTGTGAGAGTGCTTCCCAAGCTGGAGATCAGAGGCTCGTGCCTGCACAACAGGAGAATAAGGAAAGGCAGGGGGGAAAGGAAGGGAGCTCAATAGGTGGGGAAGGGAAATGGCTTGATCATCCTGAGACACAGGAGGGAAAAAGGACCAATGCAGGCAGAGTGCAGCTGGGGGATATTTGCAATCTACCCAGGAGGGGGAACCAGGGCTTCATCCAGGAAGGGGTAGAACCAGAGGATTCCGATATAGTTCAAAGCAGGCCTGTGATGAGGAGGCCAGAGGGGGAAGCAGGCTGGTGCCTCCTGCCAAGGAGGACTGGCTCTCTCTCCGCCTGGTGAAGGAAACGCCCTGTAGGAGGACTGGTGGAGGAGGACAACCCTTCTTCTGATGCCTGAGTAGAAGCCCTGGCTGTCTTGTCCAACTGGGGCAAGCGGAAGGTCCCTGCTGTAAGTAGAAGGAATCAGGGAAAGGAATAAAGCAGAGTTTATGGGGCCAACAGGAACCCCTCACAGAGAAATAGCAGCATGCACATTGCCACATGTGAGTGTGGATAGGATTATAGTCTTAGAACTGGAATACAAAGTACTTTTTGCAAGACATTTCCAAAGAAATGGGAGAAACCAATGAAAAATACTTTATTGCCCATCACATTCTTTACCACTTCCACACAGAGCAGTCATAAAAACCAGAGTAGAAGAAGCATCAAGAAAAGTAGAGGGTTTTTTTTGGGGGGGGGGAGGTTGCTAAAACATAGCAAGCCGTGCCTGGTTTGTGCTTCTGCATTTTATAGCAGTTATCTGTTGGCAGACGAAAGAGGACCAGCAGTGAGACCATAAGACATATATATATTTTTTAATAATGAACTGGAGCCCCCACTATGAGTAGCCAACACCACAAGTCTGTCAACTTGAGCATTAAGACAGAAAGGTTCTACAAAGGCAGCACCTATGACATATTACTGGGCGCCCTGGTCTTAACCGTTATACAGCTGCATCTGCCTTAATGGCACTGCACCACCCTTGAGCACTCTTGAACATTGTACTGGTATAGTTGCTGCGCCATCTCATTGTACATGCTGACATGATGGCACAAAGCAATAAGCATTTATTATTGCTGGCGCAATAAAAAATGGAAGGCAAAGGATGAGATGGTTAGACAGCATCACTGATGCAACGAACATGAAAATGAGCAAACTCAGGAAGATAGTGGAGGACAGGAAGGCCTGGCGGGATATGGTTCATGGGATCACGAAGGGTCGGACACGACTTAACGACTGAACAACAACAAGGTTGATTCAGATACGTGGTAACGGTCTTTGCCTCAGGTCGGAGCTTTAGGACAAGGACCTCAGAATAGCACATGCCCAGTGCGACATGATGATGACTTGTGTGAGCCAGCATTATGTATGCATGATTTGTTCAAGAGGTGTGATCCTTCCCCTTCTCAATAAGGGTTTAAAGGGCTTTTTCTTTGATGTGAATAATGTATTTGTGAAATGCATTTCACACACATGTACGCAAAATGTGTCCAACCTATTGATGTGGCATATTTGACAGTATTTCATAGACGACATGTGCATAGTATGTGTACAGCATTTGAGAAATACCATGCAATGTTTATCTGAGGCCATCATAAAGGTATACAAGATACACAAAGCCCTGCTTCTGGCTTGACTGCACATGTTCATGAATTATCTGATCTTTGTTCTTCCAGCTATCACTGTCAATGATTCTCAGACATGATTACAGACATGTAGAGTTACATGGAATCAAAGGTTACCTAGGGCCCAATCCTAACAGCTGCTGTGCCATTGGAACTTGCATTCTGGCAGTGCAGTGACCTTTTCAGCGTTGCAAAACACGACGCGCTGTGGTGTGCAACCGGGCCACCAACAGAAACGGCAAGTGGCAGTGGCCATGCAACAGTGGCCTTCCAGGATGCTGTGGTTCCAGTAGACTCAGGGGGTGAATGGTGGGTGGAACATAGGAAAAACAGGGGTGGAAGGGGGAAGAATGGAACGGGGCTTGGGGCAGAGAGGGTGTGTGTTGAAGGCAGGAAAAGGCAGTTATTGGCAGCAGCATCTCCACCGATGTCTCCCTTCCCGGTCTTGAGCCACCTCCCCGGATCCACTCGCAGTTGCGCCAGCCACATTGCTGACACAAGTCTTAGAAGACCTATCAGGGAAGCGGAGGCTTACTCTGATGAACAAACATTCCCTTACTTTGAGAAGGCCTCTGGGACTGCCCCCTGCAGGATACAGCACACTGTCAGTTGGCACAGCTCCATCAGGGGGGAGGGTTAGTAAGGACTGGGCTGCTAGTCTGACAATGTGCCCAGGAGCAGGATCTTCCATACTTTCCTAGAAAGGTAATTCACTTTATCTGGTTGGTACAAAATGGCAAAAAACAACAACAATGATAACTTACTACTACTACTACTACTACTACTACTACTACTAATAATAATAATAATAATAATAATAATAATGATGATGATGATGATGATGATGGTGATGGTGATGGTGATGGTGATGGTGATGGTGATGGTTTTGTCATATACAAAATATTCAGCAAGGAATTCATTTTCATGTAAAAGTGACTGAAGGAGGGCAACACAGAACATTAATCTTGATCTGCAAATCTTACTAGCATTCACTATTACCCCTACATCTTCTGAATTTCTTGTCACAACATTTTAATTAAGCAATTCAAAGATCTGATTATACGGATTGCAAATGGATTGATTCTGTACAGATTCCTATAATTCAAATGTTTTTTTCTCTCTCCTGATTGTGTGTAAAATTTCTTTCTCTATGGAGGAATCAATCGGTTCTGTCCATCTGAGCCATTCACATCTGTGATGGTAGCCTTTTTTTTTTTTTAATAAAGAAGACACAGTAAATTCCATAATCCATGTGAAATAATTTTAGCCCAAATGAGTCTTTTGTATCCTTCTTTCATGGAGATTGCTTAAAACAAGGCCCACATGTTTCATCAGTAACAGTACCCACAGTGAGAAAGGGAAGTTTTATGTCATGTCTTAAATCAATCATTCTTGCATATTTGAAAAGGGTAAGATAAAGCGGCTAGAACCTCAGAAACGACAACTGTTTTCTTTCTCAGGACTAGGAATGCATATCTTCCCTTTACAATAAATGGCTGTCTTCCCTCCTTGCTATTAGCACAGCGTAACATTCTGTGACAAAGTAGAGTTTCCCTCAAATGAATACGTTTGCATTCTATTCTTTAAAAGAGCTAATCTTATTTGCTGTTTAATGAATTGCCTGCTCTGTGATTGTGTAAATACTTTGATTTGTGTCTCGATCCTATGCTGCTGCATGCTGGTGGATCTCGCAATCTGCCACCGTAAAGCCAGGACCTCTGGTACTGCAGCTGCTCTGTCGTTCTGCAGCTTCCTATTTATGGCACAGGAGCCAATACGCTCTGCAAAAACTCCCCTGGAGAAGGTAGGTTGGCGGTAGGGGCAGTTTGGGGGAGGATCGTAGGCGGATCAGGGTGAAGAGCAGGCCTGGGGCGGTTCGGAGACTGGAGGGGGAGGATCATGGAGGCACTAGTGCACGCTGAGATCCTATCCCCCTCTCCAACTAGGACCTGCCTCCTGACTCTCCTTGGATATATGCCAGCTAAAGAGCTGGCATAGGTCCGAGGAGACCCATTGGAGACTAGGCAAACTACGGAGAAGTAAGTAAAAAACTTTTTTACTTACATCTCCTGGGTTGTCTGGTCCCCACCAGCCCATTGTATGCAGCACATGCTCCATGGGCAGTGCTGGCGGGGTATAGGATTGGACCATTAATAAAGTAGAAACCAAGGAGGTGCCTTCCTGATTTTATGCATGAATTTTACATGTTCTCTTGATGAAATTTAAGTTTTATTGGGAATGTTGTGGAAAGTAAGGGGAAAGTGGAACATATTGTATATTTTGCAGATGCTGTGTTTGATGATTAGGACAATTGGCTACATTCCTGAGCAAGTCTAAGGTCTGATCCCAACATGCTATTAGTGAACCAGTGTGGTCCCGAAGATAGGGTGTTGGTTGGACATGGGACACCAGGAGTTCAGATTTCTGCTCAGACATGAAGCAAACTGGGTGGCCTTTGGCAAATCACTCATTCTACCCTACCTCATACTGTTGAGATGACATATAAAGTGCTCAGAATACAGAAAAGTGTGATAGAAATTGCAAAATTCCCACCCTTGGTATGTAAGGGCTAAGCCATTGATCCCTGGATGTTGAACACAAGTGCTGACATGTAAAAACAGGCTACTACAATCCTTTAAATTATCAGACAAACAAAAAACCTACTCGTAGAAAGTAGCTTTGGGGTGGGAGTTAATACAAGCAAATTGGTAAGTTAAACAAAAAGCAAATTTGCTATTTCAAGATGGTTATGCAATGAAAATAAAGCAGATAGAAACATGTGCAAAGCATTGCAACATGTGCTTTGAGAAACAACTTTGGCCAGCCATTAGAAGGCAGATAAAATAAAATGTGAAAAAATGGCCCCAGAAATGTTCTCACCATTGTGTGAGTTTTCATGACAATTATGTGTGCACCTGCAGAAGCAGGCAGTATGCAAAACCCACTTCCCAAGCTAATGATGTAGCTGTTCTTTTTTTTTTTTGTTTCATCCCTCAAAGGCGAACATCTGTCCAAGATCAGCGATGGCATCAGTGTATTACACGTCTTATTTTTCTAAGGCACAGCACTTAATTTTCCCTTGGGTAAACAGGCCCAATAATGGATGAATACTGTGGGATCGCATATCATTAAACTATCACTAAGACTTTAAACTGCAGACTTTAATCTACATCAGAAGTGAGAGACCCAAAAGCTTAAATCATGACAGATGATTGCTAATTGTTAGTGAGTCTGCAATGATAGACTTCATTCCAGCACTGGTGGGAAAGCTCTGAGCAGTCACTTTGTACTAGCTGTCGAGTGTGACTTTACAGTTTTGCTTTACAGTCCAATCCAATCAGCCATCATGCTGGCAATTTCATAATTAGGATGGGCTACTATAGAAACTGTGTGAGAACAATGGTGTGCCTTCAGAGTCACAGAACCATTGTGAGCCAAACCAGGATATTGTGCCAGTGCAGCAGGGTGAATTAGTACAGCTCTTTCAGCCACTCTCACCAGATTTTGTGTGAGATTGGGCTAGAATGGGGCTGAGAAGAGTGTAGGGCTGAGTAGGACTCCTCTACAGAGTTTTCTGAAAACATTTTGGACATCAAGAAGCAAATTAGATCAAAACAACATCATGCACGTTCACCGCCGCACATCTATGAATGTAGGATTACTAATGTTGTCAAAAGCAGTCCCACTTTGGCTGGAAGTCTCCAGTTTCATAGTATCAGAGAATCTACAAGATCACTGAGTCCATTGAGGCTTGTCAATGCAGACTGTCCACAACTATAACATCCCTGATAGATGGCTATCTAGACCCTGCTTACTAAAGATCTTCAACAATGGAGAGTCGACCACCTTCCAAGGCAGACTTTCCACTGCTGAACAGTTTGTTCCATCAGGAAATTCTTCCTAAGGTTTAAATCTACATCTCCCTTGTTGTAATTTAAACTGGCAAAACTGTCATGTAAACAAACATTTACTGTCTGAACATTGTATCTCCTACTCCTTCTCTTGAATAAACGAACTCTTTCTGTTTGGAGTAGTCCTGGCCTCTTAACTGTGTTTTGTTCTTTGGGACACCTACAGCGATGCTCCGCTATCCAAGCCAAAGATCCTATGCACGGTAGATGGGGATCCCCATGAAGACCCTCCAGATACTTCAGCTAGTGCAAAATGCAGCTCCTTGGGTGCTGAGAGTTGCCCATTTGTGTGACCATGTGACACCATTGTTTGACACAGCTGCATTGGCTACTGGTTTCCAGGTGTGAAACTGGTGCTTTTCCAGGTGCTTTTGCCACCCAGATCCAACCCTTCCAGCCAGTACCCCACCCCACCCCACCCCTTGCCCTCTCCCCTTCCCACCCCATTTGCGTCAGTGACCTGGAAGTGCCCAACGGTGGCCCAGCTTTCGTGCCTCTTTAAAGGGCCTTGCGCTGCCGGAACGCTAGTTCTGGCAGCGCAAGGCCCTGATAGGATTGGGGCCTGAGAGTCTGAGGAAACCTCCTATCTTATATGAAAATGAAGTTAACTGAAGAAGTGAACTCTAATTTACAAAAATTTATGCAACAATAAATATTAGTCTTTAGGCTGCCACAAACCCCTTTGTTGTTTTGACTGCTACAGACTAACAGAGCTACCCTTCTGGAAATATACCACTAATCATTTTCTTTTATATGTCTCATAGCTTACAACAAGCAACAGCCTGCATGTCACCTGGCAATGAGTGATCATCCAGCAGAAGTCTGAGAAGGATTTAAAAGATCATCCAGGATTTGGATTTTTATCCAATCCAGGTACTGCAGGATTTTTCACGCCTTCTGAATGTATACATATTTCAGAGGTAATGCTTATGTTATTTGGTGCAATATGTATCTTGTTGAAGCTAACATTTTTATTCTTAGATTGCTTGAATCAATTATTTGTTTTTATACTGTACTTTTCATCTGGATCTCAGTTGTTTACTTGCAGGACCACCAATGCACACTGAGCGACATTTGCCCCGTACATTCAGACCAGCACAGATTCACTCACATCATCCAGTTTATAGTGTGCCAGAAGCAGCAAACAAGCTTTTGCAAGGTGCTTGCACAAGCAGTAACCCACATAGCACAAAGAGCAGAACATTCCTATGTATTTTACAAGGGAGTAGGCAAGAGGAGGATGCTTGAAATTCTGTATTTGTGCCAGTGCAGGTGTCTGGCACAATTACCGTACTTAGCAAGTTTGTGGACAGATTCTGAACATCTGATCACAATGACATATTTTTTTTATTTATACCTCCTCACAATAATTAAATGTAAAAGCTGGCTCTTATAGGAAAAAAGACTCTCAAGCAGAAAATGTTTCCTTTGGTAGTTAGTTTCTTATTATACTTCTGCATTCTCATTTATTTTCAGGGTCAGTTTTGAGGGGGAAGGTAGATTGCCTAAGCTTGAGATATGAATTAATTAGCAGAGATGTGCTGTGCAAAGTCAGAGTTTTGCTAATTTCTGATCTTGTTGCTCTGGCTCTCTTTGGTCTTTCTAAAAAGAGAGAAGAAATTGCTTTCGATAAGCGTAGTACATATAAAAAGAACAGTGATTCATTCATTTCATGGCTCTAAGGTATTAAAGATATATTTCATTGTCAAAACCAGTCATTCGTTTTCCTATACTTTAATAATAAATGCATGAGTTCAGTGTTTTGAGTCTTTTTAAAACTGCAATTCCAATTCTGTTGGTATAAAAGAACTGTGATAAGAGGACTTACAGTTGGAACTTCTTATCTTAACTCTTGGCTTTTATTTCAAGCTCCAGGGAACCAGTCTGTAAACTGAAAAACACATTGGATACTATTGAGAAGATTCCTGTTCCATTGCATTGCTCTTTGTTCAATGTCACAGTGAAAACTCCTAAGACAGACTTTAGGGCTTGACCAGACCCTCCTGTGGATGAGTTCAACAAAGCAGCACTCAAAGAAATACCCCATGGAAACACAGGTGTGCACTCTACCTGGAAAGGCAAACCTACTGTTTACACATGATGGGCTCACCCTGTGTTAGTCTGTGTCAGCTGTGTGGACCACCAGGTATCAACACGAACCCAAGTACTGGACACCCCCCAGATTAGTAGTGCTGAATCAGCAACATTGATTCCTGGAGTTAGGAAGTGTGGACTCGCCCTAAGCCTGGGCATATTTCTAGATAGGAGAAATTACTGCGCATGAGAATGACTAGCTAAGGACAGGGGTGATTGATCCTTAATGGATCCTGAGTGGTGTCTAGGATATGCTGGGAGATGTATGTGCTGACAAAATTCTTGGGAACAGTTACTGCAGTTCAATATATATGTAATACCGGTATATGCAATATATGTACAGTGATACATAGGTCAAGCTCAATATATTGTACATATGTAAGTAGGAAGATGCTCAAATAGTCCAACATGGTCACATTTAATTTCAAAATAGATAACTTCAAAAATTAGGTGATTCATGAAAAGTAAGTTAAGAGGGAAAGTCGGGAGAGTCAAATTACTTCAAGATACTTAGGAGTGATTAAAAATTATATTAGAAGTTCAGATAAAATGTATATTCCAGATTAGGAAAGGTACAAAGAAGGTCAAGGGGATTTCTGATCTGTATTAGGATCATGAATTAGGGGAGGGTTTTTAACCCTTTGCTGTCACCATGGTCCGCAAGGCACTTTCCCTGCACCCGAAGAGTAAGCTACCCAAGAGCTGACACAGGTCGAAGGAGACCCATTGCAGAGCAGGAGACTTACAGAGGGGTTGTTGTTGTTGTTCAGTCGTTAAGTCGTGTCCGACCCTTCGTGATCCCATGAACCATATCCCGCCAGGCCTTCCTGTCCTCCACTATCTTCCTGAGTTCGCTCATTTTCATGTTCGTTGCATCGGTGATGCTGTCTAACCATCTCATCCTTTGCCTTCCCCTTCTCCTTTTGCCTTCAATCTTTCCCAGCATCAGAGTCTTCTCCAGAGAGTCCTCTCTTTGCATTAGGTGGCCAAAATATTTCAGCTTCAGCCTCAGTACCTGTCCTTCCAGGGAACAGTCAGGGTTGATTTCATTTAGGATTAACTGATTTGATCTCCTAGCAGTCCAAGGGACTCTCAGGAGTCTTCTCCAGCACCACAGTTCGAAAGCATCTATTCTTCGGCGCTCAGCCTTCCTTATGGTCCAACTCTTGCAACCATACATTGCTACTGGGAACACCATCGCCCTGACTATATGAACTTTTGTTGGCATGGTGATATCTCTGCTTTTTATTATGCTATCTAAGTTTGCCATAGCTTTCCTTCCAAGGAGTAAGCATCTTTTAATTTCATGGCTGCTGTCTCCGTCTGCAGTGATCTTGGAACCCCCAAAAGTAAAATCTGTTACTGCTTCCATTTCTGCCCCTTCTATTTGCCAGGAATTGATGGGACCAGATGCCATGATGTTAGTTTTATTAATGTTGAGTTTCAAGCCAACTTTTGCACTCTCCTCTTTCACTCTCATCAAGAGGCTCTTTAGTTCTTCTTCACTTTCGGGGTAAGGAGATTTAAATCTCCTCACCAAAAAGGAGCACGCTGTAACCAATGGGGAGTGTGAATTAGGACACTTCCGAGGGGTAAGGAGATTTAGATCTCCTTTCCACTCAGAAGCCTCCTAATCCATGCTCCCCATTGGATACAGCATGCTCCTTTTTGGTAAGATAACACCAACAGGATGGGGAAAGAATAGGATTGTGCTCTTAATCTACAACACTATGCCTACTCAAACGGTCTGGAATAGGCAAACAAAAAACAACCCTCAACCCCTTGCCATTTGTGTGAGGAGTAAAACAAAAAAATCCCCTCAGTCCCCAAAGGCAACCTGCTAATCTCAGACTGCTTTCCTATGTGGGTGGCTGAGGCTGCTTCTCCACCCAAAACCCAAATGAGGGGCCAAGCAGGAGGAGGAGGAGCCCTGACGGGTGCATAAGCACCTCTCCCTCAGTGCCTCCACCACCAGAAAAGTGAGCTCATCCCACTTTGCTTCCCCCCCATTCACTTGTGGGATGGACAGTATTATTTTGCTTCTATTATATTTTTATATCGGTCCAATATCGTAGTGGAAAAGCACCTTTATTAATCGAACCAGCCTTTCTCAAATAGATAGTGACATAATTTCATGAGCTTTTAGCACTGGATTTTATTTCTGTTTGGGCAGATTTTTGGGTCACACCGTTCAGAATCATTATAAGCATGTAACGAAGAAGGAAGAACAGTCGGGGGTCAGGTTTGCAAGGAATCTGCCAGATGACAATTACAGAAATAACGTAATCTTCATAAACATTCTTGCATTGTAATCCTCCCTGGCCTTCAGCTGCGTTCCAAAAAGGCTGGTGGTAATTAGCAGACTACTTCTACTGCCCTCCCAATGCTTTTGAATATCTGCTTTTCTACTTCGCAGTTCTTCTACTGCTGATATTAATTTAGGGCTAAATGCTTCTTCCATTTTAAAAAATGTCATGCTGCTTACATCGAGCAATTCCTTGCAGGCACTGCAAAGTTACAATATTACAAAATTATCATCTGTTTGGCATGCACTAGGATCCTATCCACTCCTTCCCTGGTTGCCTTGCCCCTTTTCTCTCCTTGGACGTTTGCCAGCAAAATGGCTGGTGTATGTCCGAGGAAACCCATAGGTGACTGAGCAGCCTACTGGGGTAATTAAAAAGGATGCAGCGCGTGCTCTGCCACCGCGGCTGAATTGGCACCAATGGTGGAGGATAGGATTGGGCAGTAAATGTGCTTTTGCATATACAGTACATTGGCTACATTTATAGATAGATTTTCTTGTGCACGTTAGGGGGAATCTCTCCCGACTTTGCATGTAAAGGTGAAGCTGTGAAGGGGCAATTTCCATTAATGTGCATAGGAATCCCATCTCACTGAGACAATATTAAAGAACATGTCTCTGTGAGCATTGCTGGAAATGGAGTTCACTTTCACATGATGTGTCATGCACAGCAAAATCCATGGTCAATTGGTCATAGCTCACAGACATGGAAAATATACATCTGATACTTTCCAAAGAATAAGATCAGATTAACTGGACCATTTTTGAAGAAGAGAAGTCACTGCAAGGTATCTTCACCCATAGCTTAGACCCAATTTCTACACTATTGTCGGTCTCACATTTGTAGAGGTAAAGTTTGCAAGTACCGTTTCTGTCAGTCCCTGGATTTGCCAAGTTACGTCCCATGACAGCAGTTAAGTTTAGTGAAGATGTTGCACTGTCATGAAAAGAAACCATAAGGAGACCCAGTGGCACTTGATTGCATTATTGCAATAATGTAGGTCCCAGCCTTGCAGGGTCTTCAGTTGTAGGTGAAGCACGGTAATGTATGCATTGGGACTCAGTGTAAGCAGTGCCTACTCAACTTGCTTCTAAAATAAATGGTATGCATGCATTCAGCAAAAGATATGCTATACAGTACTTTTCTTGTACATTCACTTGCAAGAATTCACATGCTGTTGCGGGGTTGTTTCCATATACATTAAAAGCCAGTTTTTGCCAGATTCCTGCTCTAAAACTACTAACTTTTCATGGTTTTTTTTTAATCTTCTGTAAGTTCATTCCTTTTTTTTTTGCCATTTCTCTAAAGCTATTTTTGGGATAGCTGGGAATTGTGACATTTACAATCATCCACAGCAAAACACACCCTGAAACCTTTCATTCGCTGCAAATGAATGAATGAATCACATGTCTGTGAATCCTGCAAATGCATTCTATACACATCGAAGGAATTGCAATTTCACATGTGCCATTATTGTGAGCCATCAAATAAGAAGGAGTCTGAGGAGGCCTACAGGCAAACATAAAACCAGCACTTGCTAAGAGATTGCCTCCTTAAATCAAACATACGTTGGAAGTCATAAATAGAATACATAACGTTGGATCCCAAGTATTTGTTCCATGAACACAAGACACTTCGATCCATACTGTTGATTGCCCTGTCAGGAGAAAGGCGAGGCACAAATTATTTAAATAAATTAAATAAAAATAATACAAGGGGGAATTTGTGCAGGTCACCCCTTCCCTGTGCAGCTCCAAGTGCTCTCCAACATATTGACCTGGGTTTCATCCAATGCCGTTACTCTCACTTTGCAGCTCTGGATGACCGAGGACACCATGCATAGCACGTTTTTCATTTCAGATCAAGCCCCATTTAGGTTAATGCCCCACCAGAATGAAAAGGAAAATATTAGTCACTTTTTAAATGTTCCCTTTAGAAACAGTCAAAACATAAATCTGGCCAGTTCCCACGAAAGAGGACAAACCACCTCAAGGAGAGTGTTTCGAAGTGTTGCAGTTTCTGCCTCTTCATTAAAACTTCCATTTGCCAATATGGAATTTGAGGGTCCACTAATTAAATGGAATGAGTGCAAAAGGTTACATTAGTGTGGTGTGGCTGGAGATGGAGTTTTCAGATAGAGTTGCTGGAAGGAGGCAGCCCTGAAAGCAACACCTGGCTTGGACTCTCAGTGGTGCATTAGTTAGAAACAGGAGAGAGAAACAATTCCACGACTAATGAGCCCCAGGTGAAAAGACTGTTTAACTAGATGGGGCCTTTTTTGTTTTCAAAATTCTGAATATTTTGATTGATGAGAAAATTGTTTGGCATTCCTAATTGTTCCTTACATTAAAACACAGACTTTGTTTTATTTTCCCCAGTTAAAACATTTGGGCTGCCATCCGCTGAAAACATATATAATGAGTTATGAGCAAAAGGAAGGAGAAGAAATTCCAAACATGTAAGTAAGGGAGATAAAACTGTGCATCACATGTTGTGTTGGCTGAGTGTTTATGAGTTACAACAGTGTAATGGGAATAGGTTTTAGCTTAAAGGGGCTGATTAAGCATGGACAGCTTCAGTTTTCATAACGTTACCTTTGGAGAGAATTTGAACATGTCCTTTTGGCCAACTTGTCTTTAAAGAGTTACGAAAATGTGTAAGTGTGCATTGCATAGAGATAAGTGCACATTAGTTTCATGTTGATGTAGTACTAATGAGGGATGGGAACAATAACCAGAATATTTACAATCTGTTAGGGACAGGCCAGGGCCAGAGGTTCCCATATACCAAACCTCAATTTGAAAGGTGTATTTATTTACCAGCTTAGGGATCCTGAGGTTGATGGCAGGAGCTGGGGCTGAAACTAGAGGCTGAGAAACCTGTAGTCTGAAGTGCAATGAGCAGAAGCCAGAAGGTACAGTACCGTTTTGTTTACCAGGCAGGGGAAGAAAGCTGTTCTTTTTCTCTGACCTGACCAATTCAGATCCTCCATATTGCTTGTCAATTGCAGGGGTGGATGCGACACTATTATTTCTTTCTGCACCTGAAGAGAACCCTGTGGTAAGAGCATGCAGTCCATGGCTCCTTGCCTCCTTCCCAGGCTCTGAACAATCGTCCACATACACACAAATCTAAATCACTCAATCACATGTTTAAAAAAATGTGATTTGAGTTTACAAAGCCCTATGCTGAGTCTATGTTCTAGAGAGCAGAGGTTCTCAAACTGGTGGGTCACTCACGACCCACCAGGAGAACTTTCTTATGGAGATAGTAACAGATCTTTCAGATTTTAGACACAGAAATGAAAGATTAACGAAATGTTAATCGACTATGCAAATTAGCTATTTGCATTGACGTGAATGGGGACCACCGCAAGCTCAAGCAGGTCTCTGACTTAGCCCGTATACACACATGCCTTGAAATTTACATTTACATTTTTTCCTTTCACAGGAAGGAATGTCAGCAATGATGAGCCACTCTGAGCCCCAGTGCCTTATCTAAAAAGCATCCTGTGAGACGAAATATTCAGCTGTTTGGCAGCTGTACCAAGCTCACGCTTAAATTATTTATTTATTTTATTTATTTAATGGATTTCTACCCATTAAATTAGAGATATTCGGCCAGCATCCAAACCTCCGCGGACTGATTCCATTGCTATGATCTTTTCTTGGTTGATGCAAGTAAATATGGGACTTTCAGACCGTTTTTGTTGTATCACGTGAGACGGCCACACATCCGTGTCTGAACAATTCTGTTTATCGCAGCGGGGCAGGACTGGCTGATCGGTGAGGTCACTTGAAACGTTTGTCTACAGAGGCAAATGATCTACAGGGCGGTGAAATCCTCCACTGCATTCATGCTGCCCAGCTCATCGCTCTTCCTGGCCTGACCATACTGACAAGAACAAGGAACCTGCCCTGCCCTGACTGCTGCTTGCTAGAGCCTCTGATGCATGTCAGCTGGGAGCTCTACGCAAGCTCTGAAGGCAGCTGTGGCAACAGTGGCAGCAGCGCAGGAGAGTAGCAGCTGCTAGCTGCCTGGTGGGCCTCACTGGCATCCATCCCCCCCCCCCCCGCAGGGAAGCAATTGAAGGAGCAGTCTCCCATCCTCCTGCCAGCAAGTGGGAGGGTGAACGGAATGTTAGTCTCTTTCTCTTCCATGTTGTCTTTTCTGCACCTCCCACTCCCTGGACAGGAAAAGGAAGAGGGGGATAGAGTGGAAGACGAAGTGCGGAGGAGATGGGAGTGGTGGATTAGAGGATCTCCCTCTTCTACTCCGTATCGCTTTCTTTTCCAATCCACTATCCTGCCAGCCATGGCCAATCTAGCTAAACTCCCACCCTAAGGGCAGTCTGGGGTAGGTGAAAAAACTCCTCTCTCTGGGCAACTGGAAGAGGAGCAAAAAGTTCCTACCCGGCCCCATATAGAGGCCAGCTACTCTCAAGACTGCTGTCTACTGGTTGGGTGGGTTCCGATGCAGCCAATTGAAAAAGGCTGCTGCAACAGCCTCAGTGCTGCAACACAGCCTGCCTGGGCAAGCCTCCCTCTGATCTGCCCAATGGCAGCCTGGCACGTCACACAGGGGGTAGAAACCCAGCAATGAAGCCTCCTCCCGAAGAAGTGGGTGTGCCCCATTCTTCTGGAATTTTTTCCAATGTAGGATTTCAGTATGTTACTAGCGGCACAATCCTCACGAAGTTTAGCTGCTCTAAAGTGTCGCAAACATGCCGTAAAACACATTTGCGATGACTCAGGTGTAAGTGGCGCCAGCGCTGAAGCTGGGACTGCTCACACCCCCGGTGGACCAAGCCTGCGCTGGACAACCCAGGTAAGGCGCAGTGGTGGGGCCGGGCGGGCCGGGCTGGGAGGGGTGGGGATATCGGTGGCATGCTCAGTTGATATCCTATGCCTGTTCCCAACCCGGGTCGGCCTTACACCGCCTCCCTGAATGTATGCCAGATCTGGACCTGGCATACATCCGAGGAGGCCCATAGGGCCCCAGCTGACTTACACCCAAGGAAGGGGATGAACGTCCCCTTCTGCCTATGTTCTCCTGGGCCATATTATACAGCGGCTAGCCCTTTAGTACGGCTGCGTAAAGTTAGGCAGGATTGGGCTGTACGTTTTTCCAATCTATTGCAATACATGCAAATAGAAATTGATCTGTAGTGAAGCTAAACTGAAGCAAAAGTCACCAGCCCCTACTCCCCTACCCTCAAAGCAAAATAGTTAGGTTGCTTGCTGGGGGAAGTGTTCCCTTTGGATTGTATCCAGTATTGTTTGACATCGACCAGTACTTTAGCTTTGAAAAAAATATAGCACAGTGCCCTTGCACCCGGAATGATAGTGGTCCATTGACTCAAAACCAAAACTTTTATATGACAGTATAAACCAAACACTTAAGGTGGGACTTAAATTTAATAGTCCCCCTTTTCCATATTTTTTCTCCACTTTTTATTCAGGGACTATGAAAAAATATACACAAACCTTTCAAGAAATTATTAGCACCTCCTAATATCTCAGATCAAACATTTCACTAGGCTAAGTTCTGGGAACTAAGCCAACTAAGAAAACAAGTCCTTAATATATCTTATTTCTCTTTTTCTATTTCTCATTTCTATGTTCGTACAAGCACCATTTAGAAGTTAATGCTAAAGTCATTGGAAAAAAGGTGGGTAACTTTGATTCTTTCATTATTAATTACACTACTAATGGCGGTTTCTTAAAAAAGCTTGGGAATCAGATTAATTAACCTATACTGTGCCTCTGATAACCACATGCTACAGTTTTCCTGAAACCAGCTTCCACAACCATCTCTGCAGCAGAATGTTGATGGAGAGGATGGTGAATTCAATCCCCCAAAGGACCAAACTAGATGAGAGATTGGAGATCCGTGGTCAGATCTCTCATCTCTTTACATTGTTGTCATATGCAACTATGGGTGAATAGCCGTAAACCTACATGCTGCTCATGAACTACGATTGGCCAACATGGATTACGATGATAATACTTAGTATTTATACAATACATTTTCTAACTGTTCAAAATGTTTCACGTGCATAGTCCCAGTAATTCCTACCACAATCCTAAAAAGTAAGCCCAATGTCCTCATAATGGTAGTAATACCCTTCCATTAAAGATAGAGAGCAAAGGATGAGAGATAATGGCTTGCTTGAGGCCAATTGATGAGCTTAGCTAGCAATTACAATTGATATTGGTTCTGTGTTTCACTTTGGTGTCACTCACATATGAAATAAACAAAGTAATAGTCAATAGCAATGACTGGGGAGAACCAGTCACCCAACAAGTCAATGCTTATGGAGAAAACATATCCATACATTCCGAATTCCAGCGGAAAGTATCATTAACCTCCCATTTGATACTTTTTGTTATGCTACATTTTCCAGCACCCATAATATCAACCACATGTCCACAAGCATCCATGCTCCATCGCCATACCCTTTCCCTCTGCCTATATCCATATATACCTATGTTGTTTAGCAAGGAAATAGAACCAATCAAATGCTCATTAACTATTTTCTCAGGAGGATATATATGGAGGTCCAGCAAAGTTAATGTAACATGGAAACGTCCAACCCTGTGTAACGATGCCCGCTGCCCTGGGGCAGGGTGTCGTGAAAGTGCTGGAAAGCACTTCAGCGACACCCGGAGAGCAAGCAGTGCCAGCGCTGCAGCCTGTGCTGCTTGCCCCGCCGTCTCCCCAGCCCTGCAAATGCCGAACTGGGTAAGTATAATGCCACTGCCAGTCAGGGCAGGAGCGGGGTGAGGGCGGACCGGGCGGCAAGGGTGGGTGGCCATTGGCCGCCCAGGGCCTGGAGGGAGTGGGGATACTGGGGGGCAAGATCCCCGGTATCCTGCGCTCCCTCCAGGTCCCAGGTACGCCGGCACAGGCAGCGCAAATGTGCGCAAGCTCTAGAGCTCGCACACATTCGAGAAGGCTTGGGCCTCCCACTGCTTACATGGGGGGAAGGGGACGATCGTCCCCTTCTCCCGAGTTGTTCCCGGGCTGCCCCAGGGCAGCCCGGGAACTCTATAGGATACAGCAACCAGCCCTTTAGGCCAACCGCCGTATCCTACACAGGATTGGGCTGGAAGAAAAGTCCCATGCAAAAGCACCAAGCTGATTATTAACAATCTGATTATCCAAAAGTAGGCATAACTAAGAATGTGAAAGCCCCGTCCCATAAATATCTCCTGTTGCACCAGGTATTCTTAAAAATATTTGCTAACTATTACTATTTTGTTAACTTATTCTTTGGTGGCCATTTCTAATTCCTATTTAGTTTGTATAATAAATGGACTAAAAAAAATACCTAGCATTGCTCTCCTAACATGCTGTGATAGTGTTTTCTTGAGAGAGCCAGAGACAAAGTAAACCAGCTGTGCAAAACATGCAAGTAACAAGGGAGTCATTTGTTACAAACGAAACATTTGCCAAAGGAAAAAGCTCTCCCTAACTATTCAGCTGCTGATGATACCTGCATACCATATTCCATATATACGTTTATATTTTTGAATTTCCCCCCTTATTTTAAAATTCTTTATTAATTAGTACGTGTTATCCTAAGCACATTGACTTCAAAGTAAGTCCCAATGGAGCATGCACAGGATTGCAGCAGCACCCCAAAACTTTGCAACCCAACTTGGGAGTCAGCCCTGTTGAACTAAGTGGGACGTACTTCTGAGTTCGCATGCATTGGATCAGGCTGCATCACACCACCCTGAGTTCCTTGGAGGAAGGCTGATATACACGTGACAGATAAAATCAATTAAACAAATTAATATATTCAGTACTGTATATAATTTGTATTTGCAAATTAGTGCCTTTCAAGTACACTAGTATCACTTTATAATTTTTAATACATTGAAACTATCCTCTGTATAAAGGCACAAATAATGAATATTGCATGCAGAGAAGATGTATTATTTATTTGTTACATGTTTATATCCGTCCTTCCTCCAGGGAAGTCAAGGCAGCACTCAGCATTCTCTCCCTCTCCCCATATTATCTTCACGGCAACCCTGTGAAGTAAGAAGCTGAGAGAAAATCACTGGCCCAAAGTCACCCAGTAAGCTTTATAGGTGAGTAGGAATTTGAACCTAGGTCTCCTTGTACCTAGTTCTAGTGTAATACTCTTTGTATCGATCCAAACAGAAGTTTTTGCATTTGCCCCCCCCTCATTTTTTTTTTGCAGATGTTGGCATTTGTTTTGTACCTACTGCACCTAGTATTTCCTATAGGGTTTTTCATGAAAGTGTATTCTATCTACTCATTTCAGATGTTTAATTAGCATATAATTACAGCAAATCCTACCCAACTTACACCACCAGTGTAACCAGCAGTGCAGCAAGAACAGGTGGCCCCAGGACAGAAAGGGAATTCAAATCCCCTTCAAAGGGGGATTCAAAGGGCATTTAAATCTCCCCTCCCCTCCAAAGCCTCCCACCCTGCCCTCCCCCGCTGGTCACACCAGTGGTGTAAGTTGGATAGGATTGCGCTATCCATTTTGTATCCTGTTATGTGCCAGGGAATCCAACTAGAAGAAGTCACGTGGCCAGGAGACAATGAGCTCGTACAACAAACTATTGCATGATATACATAAGTATGTTCGGTGTGAGGCCCACATGGGATCTACCTAAAGTAGATGTTCTTAGGACTGATCCATCGCTGAGAGAAAGCAGAGTACAGTACTTCTGCTGGCTGTGTCCATCAGAGAAACGATATGAATGTGTTTAGCAGTCCAAGACTAAACACTCATAGATTGAAGGAAATTGGAGGAAATTGTTTGAATGGTCCATAAAGAGAAAAGTTTAGAAAAGGGTTAATTTATTTTGCAATCTACATGTCTTTATTCATACTAAAGAATTATACAATGCCTTTCCATCAATTGATCCCCAAGATGGTTTACAACAGATTATAATCATTCAGTACAGAACTCATCTGTTGGTGGTAGGGTGGCCATGATTATGCCAAGGAACATGATGTTAAAATTTCCCCCTGGTTTTGCAGCTTTGTCTTTACAGGGGCTATAGTGAAACCAAGGCACAATACCAGAACCAGGGGACATCCACTAAAATTCACTGGCGGGAGACTAAGAACAGACAAAAGGAAATATTTCTTTACCGAGTGCATAATTCATCTGTGGAACTCCTTGCCACAGGACGTTGTAATGGCAATGGATGCCTTTATGCCTTTAAAAGGGGATTGGACAGATTTGTGGAGGAAAAGTCCATCACAGGTTACAAGCCCATGATGACTATATGCAGCCTCTGGGTTATAGAGGTAGTCTACCTCCAAATGCCAGATGGAAGGAAATAGCAACAGGATATAGGTATCTTGTCATCTTGAGTGCTCCCTGAGGAGGGCCGCTGTGAGATACAGGAAGCTAGACTAGAAGGGCTCTTGGCCTGATTCAGCAGGGTTCTTTTTATGTTTCTGACAGTGCAATCCTATGCATGTATCCTCAGACATAAGTCCCATTGTGTTTAATGGGGCTTACTCTCAGGAAAGTGTGTATAGGATTGCAGCCTAAGGGAAATAACCTCCTCTCTGGAACTGTGCTTCCAGGCAGCCCCATATACAGCTGTCACTAGAGGTGAGGCTTCTCTCGCATAGGCAAGGGAGAATGCAGATTCGGATTCATTTCCTGGTGGTGTGCATCATCTAAGAGAGATGAGGAATTATGGGATGTTAAAGTCTATGTCCAGCTTTCTGGTGCAAACTGTTCAGAAGATAATATGCATTTAAAATGACTCTGTTGTAGCTAAAAAGGGAATAAAGGTCAATCCAAGACTAAATTGCCTGAGATTTCTTTCTTTTTCTCACTCCCAGCAGGTTCAGTCCAACAAGCCCATTTTCACTAGAGTGATGCACCCTTTTTTCAAGTCCAGCCCTTGCAACGTTGCCAAAGTATATGGCTGCATGGTAAATAAAATGAGGGTTGAATTATAAACCAGGTGCCTGGTGATATGATCATTCAACTAATTTACCACACCATCAGGGGCACAACAGGGTGCAATTGTGCTCAGAGCTGGGCTGGGAACACAAAGAGCAATTTTCTAAGTTATGTGCAAAATACTATAGTTTGGTTTTCTAAGCTCATTTCCAAGCATAACAGCCCAATCCTATCCTCCCCCTTCCCCGATGTGCAGCCATGCCAAAAATGTGTGCTATATCCGGGCGGGGGGGGAGGGCGGGAGGCTTCGGAGGCAAAAGGGGATTTTAATTCCCCTTACACCTCCATAAGCCTCCTGCTCTGCAATGAGTCTCCTTGGACCTGCGCTAGTGATTTTGCTAGTGCAAATGCAAGAAGAGAAAGAGGGCAGGGAGGATGCAGAAAAGGGGGGTCGGATCCGGTGTGCACCATTGCTGCTGGATCCACCCCCTCCCACAGCCTCTTAGCCCCATTATGCCCTTCCCCGCCCAGTTTCACCCCTACCTGCTCCCTTTCTGCCCTCCCCCCACCTCCTCCCAACTTTCCTGCCATCTTACCTTGATTGTTAGGCAACTGGGGATCCACTGGCACGGGCCGGAAGACTCTGGCCTTCCCGCCAGCACCCCAGCAGCATGCTACTCATCACGCTGCCAGAGCACCTTTTACAGTCAATGCTGACTGATTTACGGCTTTACTGCTTTACTTACATTCCATTGCTGCCCGGCCCAAATAAGATTGGGCTGTAAGTAGGGGGATTTGCCCAATCACTAGGTGAGACGTGGAGGCCAACATGCCCAAGTAGGAAGGGAAGATGCAAGAGGAGAGAAAGTCCCTGTACCTTCCACAGTTGTGTGCAGAAGGAATTCTGGGGAGGGCAGCTTTTTTCATTTCTCCAGTGGCACAACGCATAATGCAACAAAGGCATAAGAGACCTGCCCGCTCTATTGCATCTGGTCCTCTATTGTGGCAGTGCCCAGTGGATGGCATTGAGGTCGTACATATTCCTTATACTCAAGCACTTCTCTAGCAATTCACTCTCATCATTCAGCTTCTAATGTGTCTCAAAACAAGCTAATTCATTTGCCCACGTGAAAAGAATCTTTGTAACCAAATGTCACGATCATAAGGAGGGCAAAACTAGTTCCCTCAACTCTCCAAACAATTTCTTAGTATTTTAGCATTAATTAATCTCTTAGTTATTCTATCACCATCTGTAACTATCTCTGATGATTCACAGAATGGGAAAGGGAAGGGAAATCATTTTAAGCTGGAAGGGAGGAATCAGTCATGGCTCAAATAGGCTATATTGTTGAAAAAGATAATTTGGCTTTGAGAATTCAAAAGGGATCCAAACATATATCTTCAGTGAGCACAAAATAATTTTTTCCATCATGTTCCCCCAACAAAGATACAGTTCCTATGAGACACAGATTGAAAGTACTGCTTTCCCTTATATTAACATCTACAAATAGCAATTCCATAGAATCATCTGTCCTTGTCAAACAGCATAATGTGTCTGAGAATTGATGGAGCCCTCACTATAGTTGGCTATTCCAATGTAACATGTCCTGTTCACCTAATTACTTTTTTGAAGTGATTCCACAAGTGCATGCATGTGGGAAAGTGATATCATAATCGATTATTTAAGGTTTCCTGAGAAGAGTACAAGGAAGACTGTGGATTCCAGTTGGGTCCTATGTTCATAGATGGATAACTGATTCAGATATAAAGCTCCCAATATGGCTGAGTTATATCTTAACTTGACAGTGCAACCCATAAATTAAGTTGAGATGTTCAAACCACACAGTGCTGGAAATATTATATATTGCACTGAAGACATTTAGATCTCAATGTCTACATGAAACTTTGCATCCCAATCTCAAAATTATTTCCTTGGAAGAAAATGTCACTCATTTCAATTACTTCTATGTAAACATGCTTAGGAATGCAACCCAAGTCTGCAATCATATGAACATTTTTTGGGAATCAGTCTCACTGAAGTCAGTATGATAAACTTCTGAGTAGAAGTGCATAGCATGAAGCTGGCTGAGATGCCAGGTTCCAAGTCACATCCTACTTGCTTGGAAGCAGTCCTGTTATAATAGGAATTTCGTGTAAGTGTGTGAAGGATTAAACTTTAAGACTGCAATCCTATACGATCCTAACCAGCGCCAATCCTAACCAGCCCAATCCTAACCAGTGCCAGATCTGTGTGGCTGCACGGCCCATGCTATATCCAGCGCTGGGAAGGAATGAGCTGGAGGTTCCTCGGGGTAAGGGGACATTTGTCCCCTTACCCAAAGTAAAGCCCCAGCCTCTGCAATGGGGTTACTCAGATCTGTGCGAGCCTCATGGCTCGTGCAGATCCAAGAAGCCCCATGCAGACCAATACCTGAGAGTGAGGAAACATGTATAGGATTGTGCTGTAAGATAGCTTTAAGACAAGTATATCAGCCTTAGTGGACATAGTCTGCAGTTCATGTAACTTACCTTATGACAAACTAAAACATATTGTTTGGTCTTCCCATGTGTTTGTTTTGGAAAGAACAGCCACGGGGGGCTCCAGTCCAGATTGGGAGCATCATGTGGAGGGGTTTCTGCCCAGTCATTTCCCCCCACTATTGTTCTGATCAAGACCAGAGAAGGTGGTAGTACTCTATTTAGGCATTTCCTAAACTAGTTTCCTACCAACTACTAGCATTGTTGAAACTGGCACTTTAAGTGGTCGTTTCCTCTTTGAATCCCAGAAATGGGCAATCCAACCATTTGTGTGTTTATTTTTATTTGATTTTTATTAGTACAATTGAATTTTAGTGATATTTTTTTAAAAAAATACACTCATGCTTTAATTCCAACAATAAACTTTTAAAAAGGCAAAATTCCAGCTATGGGGGAGGAAAGGACTGTGTAGCAGGACACAGTAATAGTAGTGCAATCAGAAAATGTTGGGCAAGCAATGCAGAAAGCCCATCACCAGACCACTCCTCCTTTCAGGTGCATGAATAGCACCTTTCCCGTTCACAGTGGACAGGCTGGCGCTGCAACAGCACTTATAGTCAGAAAAATCAACTGCTCTTCTAAAAAAGAAATGAGAGCAACACAGAAAAGCCCATGGAATGTAATGGTTTGGCAGCAACATCATCTGGATTCCTTGTTAGAACAGAGTGAACAAATTAAGTCAATTCCAAGGAAAAGGGCTAGTGGGGAAGCAACCTGATTTATGGATAACAGGCATTATTGTCTTAATATCTGAATGTGTTCTAGCAATCCAAGCATATTTTTAACTGCAGCTTTATGAGGCATTTTAGTTAAGTGCCTATTTCCACTAATATATTAAATCTTATCGTTCCTAGTGCTGGTGTATGATCTGTCAAGGGAAGACAAGATAGAGAATCCATCCCCATTTGTAGAGCTAACAACATTTATCCTGGACTAAATGAGATTATCTTGAAAAGAAAAATCTTTAGCAAAGGAGATACGCAACATTTGCATGACTTGTTGAGGTAGTCCTTTTAAAGACGTACCGCTTCCTGCTAAAGGTCATGTGTAACCGAGTTGGGCTATGGAAACTAAACAAGTTAGATGCAATAACATTTGTTCAAAGTTGAGAAAGAAATGGCAAACGGCCACATTCTTAAGATCATGTAATTGAGTGAAATCTTGGAATTTAATGCCTCGGCAGATGACAAGTTCAAGGATGACCCTATTTTACTAAAGCCCAGTTGGAACACATAAAGCCATCTGATTTTCAGTTTTCATGTGAAACGTTTTAGAGCAGTAGGATTAATGAATGTATGAGAATGTGTCCTTGGATTACGATGCATTCCTGCAGAATGAGCATAAGAAATATGAGAAATATTAAAAAGAAAACAAATGTGGCATTGTTAATTTCTTGCTATGTGGCTGAAATACTTGTAACTAAGTGTCCATAACATGACTTCAGAAATGGTTCATTTTCTCACAAATGCCAGGTGCATTCACTGAAAACAGTTGTAAACAGTACATGATTCTGCTAAGAGACAGAAAAGAACATAAACTACCATTAAACTCTGCTTAGTCCCCTGTAAATGCTGCAAGATCCTCTCTCCTGGAACTAACAAGATAATAAATTTAAATGGACTCACATTTCTTACGTAGATAGTGGAGCTCTCTATCTACAAGTAGGTCCCTGTAACAATCTGAAAAGTATAATTTGATGCTACATGGTTTATTTAGGAAGAACGAAATCCAATGCTATGAAATATGAAACAAAGGCACAGTGTCACAGCTGGTTTTGAAGACCTTATTGAAGAGTACAGTAACTGGTGGGTTTGAGGAGGGAGTAACTAAACTTGGTTCTGTTTATTTAAAATAATAAAATAATGAAATTTAGAGTTAAACTTTACAAGTTTACCAGCTGTTCCATCAGATGATTTATTGGCTAAAGGTCACTCTTGTAAGAAGAATGAATGAGAATATATTATGTAATGGCGAAGTATTACTACTGCAAGAAACTTAGGCACACTCCAAACAACTACAAAGGCTACTTCTAACTATTACTATAACTATGTTCCATGCCAAAAATATCAGTCATTCAAGTATTTCGACTCCGCAACTCAGCAAAGGGCAAGGATTGAAGAATCATATTTGCTAAAGATACTGAAAGCTGCACAGTAGTTATAAATTCATTCTGGAGAGCAGTGGTGAAACAAGGGTGGAGCGAAGGCAAGTAGTTCTGCAAGACTCCGTTACACTGGAGTCAGCGGCCCCTCCCCCTTGCTGTTGGAGCCATTCCAGCAGCAACAGGGAAGTGTCCTGCGTGTTGCCTTCGCTGCCAGAATGGCTCCAACAGCAAGGGGGAGGGGCCGCTGACTCCAGTGTAACGGAGTCTTGCAGAACTACTTGCCTTCGCTCCACCCTTGTTACGCCTCTGCTGGAGAGTTCCTGTTTGTCAGTGGGGCTACTTCAGAGTAAAGTGAAGCCTGCAGCCTGGTTCCTTAAGGCCTCAATAAAAAATAATCAGTTGATCAGAGTAAAAGTCACTGAGGATTTTTTTTTACCTTTTTAAAAACCGTGTCCTGCTTTTTTATTCTCATGGGGGACCAAAGCAAGTTTACAGTAGCATGTTTTAGAAATTACAAAACAGCAAATCAAACAAATCAGCAGCAATGAAAACCAAAATGTAAGAGCATAGAAGAGGCGGGCAGCAGAGGGGAGAGAGAGAAAACCCAATCAAATAAAATCAGAAAATGCTTTCAGAAACAACAAGGTCTTGAGCTTTTGCCAAAATTCAGCTAAGGAGGTGCCAGCCACATCTTCCACAGTAGAGAGTTTCACATGATGGGAGTCACCACAGAGACGGCTCTCTCGTGTTTTGCTTCAGAAGACAATATAACATGCAAAAGGGTCCTTGCAGGCGATCAGGCAGACCTCGAGTTTAGTAAGACGCACTTCCTAGAAAGAGTTCATAGAATTGTGGCTTTAATGGAGGCTGGAACTGGTCCATCTTGCTCTTGACAATAACATTGTTAGTGGATTACCTCTGGATAATACAATTTAGAACAATAGAAGAAAAAGACTAGGATTGATTAATAACACAACGATCAACAAAGCAAGTGAGAATTGTTAAGAAGCCACAGAAAATGAATTCTTCCTTACAAAGACTCAATTTCTCGGGCTGAGAAGACTTCATCATCAATGATGATGATGAAGAACCACAGAGATGTCAGATTGTATACACTTGTTAGAAATCATCTCTTTGTTAATGTAGTATCTCTAGAGCGTTCTGCTATTTCATTTGCTTATTACACTCTTATTATCCCACCCTTCCTCTAGAGAGCTCAGAAAAGTATTCATCTTTTTTCCACTCTTCCACATTTTATCCTCACACCAACTCTATGAGGTTGATTGGACAGAGTCGGTGACTGGCCCAAGGTCATCCAATATATATATATATATAATTACATATACATGATGAAGATCAAATTGCATGTCTCAGTGCCAAATCAGATTTGGAACTGGAGGAAAAGGTAAGCATATCTTTAATTGATTTAACAAACATATGTGCCACCCCAATATTAGATACAGTCTATAACAACATTTGAACTCATTTAGTGGTTTTATTTATTCATTAAAATTGACATCATACTTTGCTCTTATACCATACGTTGCAAAAAGAGAAATATTTTCGAGCTTAGGAGTGAAGTGTACCACTAGTTGAAATGCAGAAACAGCGTCTGTCTTCACCGTCAGAAGTTTGAGAAACAAGATTCTGATAGGGTTGTCATTTCTGATGATGCCACGAGTGTTACGTGTGCAAAACGTCAAAAGTATGTTTTAACATCTGTGAAATTTATTTTTTGAAATAAATTGATCTATAACGACGGAGTTCCTGGCAACATGCGGATTTTTAATTCGAGGATATGGTCGCATCGTGAAAACCTACAAAAATATCTAAGATTCTGATAATTTCTGAAAACTATTACAGACATCACCACACCTTGAGGTAATGAGTTCCATAAGTTAATGACATATTCTTAACCTGCTGCAAATACATTTCTTTGATTGACACCAAATTCTATTATGTGCAGTGTGTGAGGAAATTATACAGGTAGTCCCCGACTTCTAGAGTCTGGAAGTCAGAACCAACATAATAGTCAGAATAGTGCTACTGCGCCTGTGCGAAAGCACAAGGCTGGACAGACTGTGCCAGCGCAAAAGCCTCGACGCGGCTGTCCAGCTGGCTCTTACTGGCTCTGAGGCTCAGTGCTTTCATGCCTGCAGTGCTGACGCGGCCGTCTGTACGTCAGGAACTGCCTGTGTGTGTGTGTGTGTGTGTGTGTGTGTGTGTGTATGTGTGTGTGTGTTCTGCACCATTATTACAAATGTCTATCCTGTTCCTCTCTAAACAGTTTTTTCCTTAATTAAAAATACTAAGACCTTTAGCCTCTCATAGGGAAGATTCTCTAACCTCTTGATCACTTTAGTTGCGCTTTTTCATTAACGAGATCGGGCAAGCAAAGCTGTACAAAAAATTCTGAAAGTAGCTGCATCATTATATGTACTGAATGTTTCACTGCTATGCAGGTACTAAAGACAAGGAACCATCTTTAGGATCTGGTCACCTGGAAAACGTCCTTTTCTTTCTCTCTCACTGCATGAAGTCAGTACAACGTAACTTCCTGTTTTGAATATGTTTCTGTTCTTATTTCACTTTTTCTAGTAAGAGAGGTGCAAATTAGTGGGAAAGAGTGGCTTGAGAAGGCAGGAAATGATATCACACTTTGTTGAGTCAGGGCAGAAGAGGGTAAAAGTATGACATGAAGCTTAGATTCAAAACTAGGAGCAGCTATGGAGCCAGTTTAGTGTTTGTATTTCTAGGCCTGGTACAATATTGGAAGCTTTGCTGTGCTAGAAGGGTGATCCTGCCAGCATTGTTTGCCAATTTTTGATTTATTTTGCTCCCTCCTTCCACCGGCAGAGCCAGACAATGATGCAGTCTAGGGGTGGAACTTTGTGAATTAGTGGTGGAGCTGGGTGGATTTGGTGGCTGGAGTTAGAGCAGAATTTGGCAAGTCTCACTGGCAGAGCCTGACAGGTCAAGGGACACACACACACACACACACACACACACACACACACACACACACACACACACACACACACACACACACACACACACACACACACACACCATAAAAAGCATGCTTTTTCCCAGGGGGCAAAAACATCTATAAAATAACCCCCTTCCCATGTCAGTTCACCACTATTTTTTTTTTAGATCTATCACCCATTTTTTATTTATTTATTTATTTATAGAATTTTTACTTTATAGAATTTTCACTGTGCAGATCAGTACAATAATTGTTAGCCTTCTGCAAGGTGATTTGGATTGTACAGATGAACAGTGTTGTAGCACCCTTGTGTTATCCACAAATCCATTATGCGTTTGGTTAATTTTAAGTATACGGATCATGACAGCAAAATCAAACATGAACTATGCATTTCAGTGCGCAAGCTAGCCTTTGGGATCAAACCTTCTGTCATTACTCCCATTAATATGGATGGAAGGGAGCTGCTCAGAATCTGATCTGAAGCATTTAAAAAGAAAGCATGTTCTTTCAGACCTTGTGCTGCTACTAACATTTCAAACCGCACTGCGATCTGCATGGCTGCCATAAAGTAATGTGGTATCAACATTTTGCAAGCAAGCAAAAAGATGTGTTCTTTTGTGAGGCAGATGGTTTCCAGATATACTGTTGTCACTCATTATGATAGTAAGCCAGACTTCTGTGAATTATGATACGGTAAGGTAAATATTTTATACGCTAGATATTTTGGGGATTTCTCAAATAATTTTCTCTCTTGGTTGCTTTAATCATTCCAACTTGACAGCTTGCTCTGTGAGAGCTTTAGGATATGTTAGTAATAAAGCATTCACAAGGAGCAAAGGAATCTAACGTCAAAGTGTGGACTTTTTGTCTGTATCTTATATTACATTGTTAGGAGCCCAATCTAACAGCCCAATCCTACCAGGTCACTAGGCTGGCATAGGATAACTTCACCTGCCCAGGACTGTTGCAAAAGCTGCTGTAAGGCAGTTGTGCCTTACACCTGGGCTGGTGGAGAGGCCTACACCGGCTCCTGCTGACCAGATTTGAATGGCATGCAGTGCAGGTAACCAGCAGCTGGGTCGCATGGTGCAGGAGTGGGGGAGGGCATTCTGGGGGCATTTGGGGGTAGGGGAGGGGTTGGAGGTTCGGGCTCGGGAGAGGGCAGAATCGGCGGCAGCAGCATACACTGTATCCTATCCCTCTCCCTCCCAGGCCCATGTCTTCTGACATGGCATGGGTCTCCTTGATTTGTGCTGCCAAAATAGCAGATGCAGATTCGAGGAGACCCACTGCAGGGGCTGGGGGTTTACACTACACTTCAAACTTCTCTGTGCCAGGTGCAAGGGAGTGTCAACGGGAAACAGGTTATCTTGTTGTCTTGTGCTCCCTGAGGCATGTGGTGGGGCCACTGTGTGATACAGGAAGCTGGACTAGATGGGCTTTTGGCCTGATCCAGCAGGGCTCTTCTTATGTTCTTATGTTAAACCTCCAACTCTGCCTCCTCTGCTCAGGATCCAGCATTCATTTCCAGCACCAGCATAGCTGGATTGCTGAGTGGAGCAGTGTATAGAATAGGATTGGGCTGTTAGTCTATCCAGCTAATACCAAATGCAGAATCCTGTCAAAAGTTAAGATACTGTAGTTAGTAAATGAAAGCATGTTTTAAAACATGAGCTATTTTGCTAGTCTGAGAGTCCAATCCTATGTCTACTCAGAAGCCAGTCCCATTATAGTCAATGGGGCTTACTCCCAAGTAAGTGTGGATAGGATTGCAACCCGAATATACTAAAGAGATGGGCAGCCCAATCCAACCTAGGTTCCTGCGCAGCGGTGCAGTGGGGCCAGTACAGACTGTGTGCTGCGTCCTGCGTGGGAATTTTGCAGGTTGGAGGTCTCCTCAAGGTAAGAGGACATTCAACCCCTGGCTCTGGAGCAATGAGGCCACATCTCGCTGGGGCGCCCGGAGCAAGGGTGGGGCCTAAGTGCCGTGCCGATTGCGCCCTGTGTAGCCAATCGAAGGGCAGAGGGAGGGAGCTGCACGTGCAGCGCGGCTCCAAACACGCCCCCCCCCCCGGTTTCCTTGTCATTTTGGAGCCGTTCAGGCTCCAGGGAGGGCAGGAAGGCCGAAACAAAGGCCGAAGACGACAGTAAGGAGAGGCAGCGGACGTGGGCCGCGCGATCCCCGCCCGGAGCATCACCTTCTGCCTGGCATTGAGGCCTAATAGGATTGGGCCAAAAATCCAATTTCAGATAAGAACTTCTATGGCCAACTTTCCCATTTTTAGAAGTATTATATGCAGTCTCATGAGTCATCTATTTCTGAACATATGTGAAAATCTACTTATTTAATTCATATGCTACCCACTTTTAATGGAGCTATACATGAGGTCCCCCATAAATTCCAAGCCAAGCACTGACCACATCTAAACCTGCTTCACTTCAGCAAAGATATTATATCATAAGCAGCCAGGCCACCTGGGACCAACATAATATGCTCCTGGTAATATAAAAACCAGAGAACAAACGTCTGTCTTGACACAATTATGGTTTTCATTCAGGCATGAACTTTACCATCTCCCGTTTTTAGAAATTAACCACTAGTTCAGAGAGTCTTCTCAAGCTCTGTACAGCCTGAGGCCGGGGCAGTGCAACAGGGGACACCACCAGACACTGCTGCTCCAGGTCTGCCATGGATGCCTCTGCCACAGCGCAGTGGGGAAAAACCCTTTACTATGTTCCGTTGTGCAGTTTTCAAAAACCTGGAAGTGAGGGACTCCTGGTTTGGTTTAAAGGGACCGCATGAGTGAACAAGCTCCTTCATTTGTGTGGTCCTGTAAATAAAACCAGAAGTACCCAGTTCTCGGTTTGAAAAAACTGTGCGATGGAGCATGGTAAGGAAGTGGACAATCTGCTTTTTGCTTGCTTTTAGTGAGTGGGAAGCTGATCGATGTGGCTTGTCTGTACACGGTGGGCTGAAAGGAGGAGGCAGCAGATGGAGTCAAAGGCATCCTGAATCCGCCGCCCCTCACCATCTGCTACTGATGCAACCCGCATCAGGTCACATCATGGCTGGGCTGGCCATGTCTGAAACCATGCAGATGGCCCAACTACATGCTCCAGGTTAGCTGACGAGCTGCACAGCTTGTAACTTACTCTCAGCTGTCCTCATGATGGGAATGTTCCTCACCACAACATCCCAGGACTTCAAGTGAACCTTGGTGAACCATGACATCGGCTTCCTCACAAACGTAGCTGCTTGAAGCAGCATATAAAGTGGCTATGCCGTATCTCCAAAGCTAGAGCTGATAGGGCAGAACTCAGAGACGTATTTACGGTGGAGCGGAGGGAGCAATGGCTCCAGGCGGCAAGTCAGGCTGGGGCGGCGAAATGCCGCGTCGTCCTGACTTGCCGCCCGCCCTCAACTCGCCCGCCCTGTCTCGCCCGCCATGTAGCTACACAGGGCTACAGGTGAGACAGGGCAGCGGGAGGCCACCCAACCAGCTCCCGGAGGCTCCGCCGGGTCCGCGTAGCTCCGGAGGCCGGGAGAGAGCGTCCTCCCCTCACGCCGGCTCGGCCCCTACTGCCCAGGCCTGAGCCGGCGATGAGTTGTACGCATGTGCGAAATCGCAGGCTCAGGCCTGGGCAGTAGGGGCCGAGCCGGCGTGAGGGGAGGACGCTCTCTCCCGGCCTCCGGAGTCGCACGGACCCGGAGGGAGAAGCCAGGAGGGAGGCGGCGGGCGGGCGGGCACCGGGTCGCCCCCCCCAATCGCGCTAGCCTCGCCTCTGGCAGAACTGATGCCAGTTTTGGAATCTGTGCCCCAAATATACTGCAGAATAGGTCTAAATTTTAAGGCACCAAAATGTGTGTTGGGTTGTGTAATGTGGGGACTTTATTGGTGGTTAGTGGCACAGATGCTAAGATAGTGTCGGAGTGTTGCTGTACTGACTCTTGTTTGTACAACTGTTCTTATACTTTGTTGCTGGGCAACCACAGGACTGTGACTGTGTTACACCAGCATTACCTCTAACATTGCGCTCATGGCACAGTGGAACCAGAAGACCAGCCTCCAGATGGTGCAAGCATGAGCGGATGTTGTGTTGCTTATCACTAGTGATTTCATAGGTATTGGTCAGTTGATGCTCATACTACTCTGACAAAAACATTACACACAGTATTTTCAAAAGCAGTAGCAATGAAGAAAAGAATCACATTTAAAAACTGAAAATATTTGTATCCTACCTTTCAGCCAAATGGTCTTCAAGGTAGCATTTTTTTTCATACTGCTCAAATATTCTGGTTTGAGTGCTGGAGAACATTCAATATTCCTGCAATGAAAGTACTTTCTTGAGAGAAAATGCTGGATGCAGCACAATAAACTGTGCATTAATGCACAATAAATTGTGCATAGTGTGCATAAATATTGTGCATTAATGCACAATAAACTGTGCATTAATTGTGCATTTAATTTATTGTGCTATAACCTGATCACCTGTGAAGGTCCTTCAACTTCCAAGCCTCAGACAAGAAAATATACAAATACTGTGATGAAATCATTGTATGAGCTTTACTTTAAACACTCAAGTTTGAAAAGTTAAATAGGAAACCTGAGAAGCAAGATGGATCTTCTTGTGCCTTGTTACCATGGGACACATCTGGATGACAGGTGCATGTTCTCAATATCTGGGCTTGCCCCACTGTATCTCAAATCAATTGTTCAACATATTTAATCACTGTCAGTCTTGTCAGACTCCATATGATCTGTAAAGAAAATGTTACAATATTTTAAGATCATGGCTACATTACTGTATTTGACAAACACCAAAGGATTTTGTTTTTCTATTTTCATGTTTACTGTGGCATTTTTACACTCTAACAGTGCAGTTCTATGCGTGTTTACTTGAAAATAAGTCTCTGTTCAATTGAGCTTAAGGTAAAGGTAAAGGTATCCCCTGACAATTAAGTCCAGTCGTGTCCGACTCTAGTCTCTAGTCTCCATTTCAAAGCTGAAGAGCCAGCGTTGTCCGAAGATGCCTCCGTGGTCATGTGGCCGGCATGACTCTCCTTGCCGCAGCGCGTAGCATGCAGCTGGAACACGGAGCGCTGTTTACCTTCCCGCAAGCGGTACCTATTTATCTACTCGCATTGACATGCTTTGGAACTGCTAGGTTGGCAGGAGCTGGCCAAGCAATGAGCGCTCACCCCGTCGCGAGAATCGAACTGCTGACCTTTCGATCGACAGCTTATGGTTCAGCGGTTTAACCCACTGCGCCACCCGCTAAACATCTAGGATACTCAATCAGTACAGAAATCAGAATTTCACACATTTCTGATGATGGTATTGACAATGCCACCCATATATTGACTTTTTTCCCCACAATGCAGGACTGTCACATTTCTAATGCCCACTAACTCAATATTTTAGCTAAGGAGAGACCTCTGGGAGGGAGTTCAGATGCTTCTTTTCAACCACATTGCAAATTCATCTGCTGAAGTCTCCATTCACTTGCAATTGACAGTGATAGGAGAGCACATGACACATGACATCCCAATGCAAATTCACTTCCCTGACAGACCTCACCTCATCAAATTTAACTGAATCCCTAGACTATCATATTTCTATCACATTTCCATTGTTCACAAACACATCTGTATACCACAAGAGACGTTACAAATGATATTTCTGCAGCACAATCCTACACACATTTGCTCAGAAGCAGGTCCTACTTAGAAGCCCCAGGTCACATGGAGGGAGTTAGGGATGTATGGGAATAAGCCTTGTCCTATGAACAGATGAAGGTGCCTCATACCTTAGTGTCAGACGGACCACTGGTTCTGTGTTGTCAGCTTTGGTTGGTAATTTCACCCCAAAGCCTCTATCCCCAATATTGCCAGGATCTTTTACATGCAAAGCTGTTATGGCCTCACTCACTCCATCCTTCAGCATGGCCTGGAGCTTCTGACATTTGGTTGTCTTAAAAGTCCCAAGGCACGTGGGAGGATGGAGTGAACCAACTGCTCTACATGCAGGAGGTCCAGGACAGGTCAATCCCAGAAGCACACACACAGTAGTTGCTCCAATGCTTTTGAGGTAACTTCAATAAGGGTTTGACCATCAGTAAATACTTCAGTATTTGACCATCTCATTTTCTGATGGAAAGCTATTAGTTGGAAATAACCCCAAATGAAACTAACATTTTCTCTTCCGTAACTATTTGTATTCATTTGTTTCATTTTCATTCCTTGTTCAAATTCTTAATTGTATACCTTCTTGTTTTCTATGTAGCTTTTCTTTCACTATCAGAAGTAAGTCCCTTTGAATTCAGTGGGACTTACTCCCAGGTAAGTGTGTCTAGGATTGCAGCCTCCATCTGTGAATGTGATGCAAGCAATCAGATGATGAAGGGGGGAAAAAACCCTCCTTCTCTTTGTGCCATTCCCTAGAAAGTTGATCCACTAACAAAATTAAAATAAATAATGTTGGCGAGGAAGAGGTGTGGTTGATACCTCTCTCCATCGCTTCTGTCTTGCTCATGGGCTTTCCTCTCTCCCACTGAACATAGGAGAACAGTGAGGTTGCTTTCTAGCCTATTTGATTATGACCTCAATGAATTTGTTGCAAGAGGAAAAATAAAAATCTACATGACCAGGTCACCAGAAATTCTAGTCATCTTTAAAAAGACTCTTAACTGGAGCATCGTTTAATAGAATTCAAGGACTCCCACAGTTGCTTTATAAAGGGCTTTTCTTCCCCCTTTCCTCCCAATCCTGATTGACAAAGAGAGCAGAATCCATTTTCTCACACCACAAGATATCCATTACACGAGAACTTTCTTCTGGCGCCAGGAGGTATTTAAAGAGTTAGCTTGCTTATTCCACAGGGGAAAGTGTGCTGAAAGTTAAGGATACCTGAGAAAAACTGACCATTTGCCAAGCTGGGGGGGGGAGAGGGAACCTTAGCAATTAATAAGGTTTCCCCCCCTTTCCTAGGTTGTAAAGAGGAAAACTTTAAAAGCAGCAGTAACAATAATTAATCATGCAAACAAGTTGATGTGGAAATGGAGCAGAGTAGAAAATACAGAACAGAAAAATAAATTAATTTATTTATATGAAAATGTGGGTAAAGAGGAAATCTCTCTTCTTCCCTATCCTAATGAACAGCAGATCAGAGCCTCTGCTAAGTAGTGCATGAGCGAGAGTGGATCATGTCCAAGCCTCCTTGCTCTGGTAAGAAATAAACAATAACTCCAACCAGCAGGAGAAGAACGTGTGGTGCTAATCAGAAGTTATGCTGTGCCAACATATGAGTCCTACTCTTAACCATGGGGGCTCTGGGGTTTTCCCCCCCCTCTATTGTCCCAACACTGTCCTTATTGGCATGCATGGCCAGTATTAAACTGAACTGTTCTTCTTGGCCAATACCAGCAATATAGAGCTTTCCCCACAAAGATCCAGTGATGGACCAATGGCCCCAATCTAGGTCCATTGAAAATCATGACCAAAGGAAGCTTTCCAGTTTACTGGGAAACGTTCAGCTTGTGCATTATTGTACTATTTTATGTGTGTCTGGCAGGGATGTGGATCAATCTCTGGGTCCAAGTCTCAAGTCAGGTCCCAAGTCTTTGCCCCAAGTCTCGAGTCTTTGGTTGTGAGTTGCGAGTCCCTATCTATTTAATGGAGAAAACGGGTTTAAACCTGAATAAAATTCGACTTCTCGTAAAAGGCTCCAAGTCTCGAGTCTTTTACAATCGCCGAGTCAAATCATTGACGTGACTTGTGTCCGACTCGAATCCGAGTCAATAGACTCAAGTCTACCTCACTGGTCTCTGGTCTTCACAACCCATCTTTGTGGGTATGTATGAGGCCAAAATGGGCAGGAAAAGGGATTATATGTAGAACTGGAGGAGGGGCTGGACTGCCCAGTTCAAGAGAGGCACCAGGTTGCTGTAGGCCCTGGGCAAGGGCCAAGGTGCACTGAGCCCCCTATGGTGTCTCTCTGCTGGTGCTTTGGGTGCTACCACTGCTGGGGTTCAGGGGGGTGACCTGGCCAGGTGGGCCCTCTGATGGGCATGGGCCTTTGGTCCACAAATGGTTGAACCCACCTGGGACCCCAGCCCCACCTGATCAACCCTTGACATCACACACTTCAGTAAACACGCTTAGGGTCTTGCTACATAGCTAAATTCCTAAACGTATATAGTTGGAAGTAAGGTTGCAAGCCTATGCACATCTATCCCCATTGAACACAATGGGGCTTACTTTTGAGTAAAAGCATAGGATTGTGCTGCATGTTCCGCATTCAACAGCTTGGAATTTACTTCTAAGGCTACAATCCAGAAGCCTTACTTCTAAGGCTACACTTACCTGGGAGGAAGTTCCATTGAATTCATAGGATTGTATTGTAAGTGAACATGCATTTGAACCGGACTGCAAAATGAACTGAAAAGACAAGGATCAATACCCTGATTCTAGATGTATTCTTCACAGATTAAGCTCCATTCATCTGACAGGCTTTTACTTGCAGCTGAGCAAGTGGGTTAAGTTTTGTTGGCCAAATTTGTTGAAATGTATATACCACAGGGGTTGGAAAAAGATTTCAGGTCTGAAAGGTGTTTCTCTCAAATGCTTTGGAGAAGTCAAGGAGTTGATCCAGTCCTCTGCAACCACTGATACCACTCTTTCATCGAAAGTATCGATTGGGATACTTTTCTAGCCCAGCTGTGGATTTTAATAATTTCAGTCCATGAGTGTTGACTCTAATGATTTGGATAAGACGCTTGTGGTTTTGGACATGGTTTTTATCTTTGCTGGATTTTCTATTTTTGTACATGGCTGATTTACTCGTACATCCTACTTCGTTGAAAACTGATATCACTGTTGCTTGAGATGGGTGCACTTGGTATCAACCTGAACTACTGTACTTTCCTAGGCTGGAAGTGCCTGACTACTTCCTGGTAGAATCCAGGACAGGTTCACTGAGGAGCACGCCTGAATGCCATAGGAATGCAGATATAACACAAGGTATTTGTGACAGGGGAGCAGTCCATCTGTGGCAAGTTGCTCCTGTAGAATTTCTGCCTGGACACATCCAGCTCAGGGCTGGCCCATTTATGAGGCCAACTGAAGCAATCGCCTCAGGTAGGCAGATTGGCACCTACTGCTTGCCTCCACTTTTTGTATATTTGAATATACTTCTAGGGTTGGGGAAAGAAAGCCAATACCACTTCTAGGCCACTTCTTTGCTGCACTAGGGGATTTTATTCATTGCAAGCAGGAGGCCTTTTTCATTCCTTGCCGACCAGTGAGTAAATCTTGTTCAGATTGTACGGACTTGTACGGACTGCAACCGTACTTGGATCGTGCAGACCTGACCACGGTGATCCATGCCACGGTGACGTCACGATTAGATTGTTGTAATGCACTCTACGTGGGGCTGCCCTTGAAGACGGTTCGGAAACTGCAATTAGTGCAGAATGCGGCGGCCCGTGTAGTTACTGGGGGTAGGCAGTTTGGCTCTGTCAGGCCGCTTCTTCAACGGCTGCACTGGCTGCCGATTCGTTTCCGGGCCCAATTTAAAGTGCTGGTTTTGACCTTTAAAGCCCTATACGGCCTGGGGCCAGGATAGCTGAGAGACTGCCTACTTCCATATATTCTGGCTCGTCTCCTTAGGTCATCAGAGAAGGCCCTTTTGCGGGTACCGTCGCCCAGGGAGGTGCGAGGGGTGGCGGCCAGAAATAGGGCCTTCTCAGTACTGGCACCAACCCTATGGAATTCCCTCCCTCTTGACTTACGTACTGCTCCCTCCCTGGAGACCTTCCGGTGAGGCCTGAAAACTTTCCTGTTTAAGGAAGCCTTCTGAGTCCTTGCCTTTTTAAACATCCTGCTGGTACAGGTGGAGTGCTGCTGTTTTTTATGTTCTTGTTTTAATTGTAATTTGATCTGTTTTTATTAATTTTTAGATGATGTTTTTTACTAGTTTTTGTGAATTGTTTTTATTGTTTTAAATGTGATTATTTTTTGTATTGTATTGTATTCCTTTCCCATGTTGTAAGCCGCCTTGGGTCCCTTTGGGGAGAAAGGCGGGGTAAAAATACTGTAAATAAATAAAATAAATAAATTGTTCAAGTGCATCGAGAACCAAAACAGTAGCTCCGAAGGTGGGGGTGGTGTGGTAGTCTAAATTGGGGCCAAGCGACACTTGACACAAAGTGCGTCATGGTGTGGTAATAAGCTTACGTTTACTAGTGCGCAGGAGTCGTGTGGGTCGCAATTTGAACCGGGGCTGCGGCCTGGAGGCGGAGAGTACTTCACTGTTGACCTCGGCACTGTGGGGCCGTTGAAAATTACCCCAGCGTAAAGCAGCAATGAAATGAATCCCTCAAGGAAGGTGCCATTTGCTGCAGGGTCAGTTGCTCTTCAGCCCTGAGGTTTCAGTAGTTTTCTGCTCCGTCCGCGTAGCTTCCGGTAAGTACCTGGAAGGAAGAAGACCAACTCAAGTTCATCGTTGCCTCTATCTTTGGTCTTCTTTCAGCTAATTTGTGCCTCTTGTTCCTCCCCACCACATACTCCGCTAAGCCCGGCCTAGAAGAAAAACTCATAGTGCTACCCACCCCTTAGAATTTCAGGTTCGAATTTCCTGTGTTTGTAAACGGATTCTTTGCTAGGCCAGCTCCTGCCTCAGCGCTGGCAGGAAAAGGTGAAAAGTTTTCCCTTCCTCATCATAAGGCTGCAGGAGCAGGGCTAGGCGGGGGTGGGGATGAGAAGGAGACTGGTGGGAGAGAAGGACACAGTATGAGCTCCACGCAGTTCTATATGTACACATTTTCCTGGGAGTAAGCCCCATTGAACACGATGCGACTTACTTCTGAGTAGACATGCATAGGATTGTTCTGTAAATTAGTATAGACAGCCCTCCTTGGATGTAATATACTATGCACATTTGCTTGGGAGTAAATTCCATTGAATACAGTGGAACTTCTGAGTAAACACGGCTAGGATTGCACGGCAATTGGTCAATGGGTTGCGGTCCACCTCAACGCACCTTGGCTCAATTTCAGAAGTGGCCGTTTTCTCAGGAAGGGGCGGGCAGGTGCTGCTTGCTCCTTAGCAAGATCCGCCACTGCCAGTGTGAATGCAACTGCTCAGGAGCAAGTCCCAGTACAGCCTGCAAGTCTATGCGCAAGAAAGGGCCACTGAGTTCCATAGGGTTTACTCCCAGTAAAGCGTGTGGCTAGGATTGCATCCTAAATTGGGCCAACCCTCTCTCGCAGTCACCTTGGGGCGGCAACCTTATGCACGTTTACTGGGGAGTATATGGCCAACTGAAACACAGCGAGGCTTTCCCAGAGAATCATGCACAGGAGGACTCGTCTGTAAGTTGTCGTCATCATTGCCCAAAATCAATTGGTTCTCCTAAGTCAAGCTTTTTGGATCCGGCACAAATTATTTATTTATTTATTTATTTATTTATTTATTTTTCACATTTTTATACCGCCCTTCCTCCAAGGAGCTCAGAGTGGTGTACATATTTCCTCCCCTCCTTTTTGTCTTCACAACAACCCTGTGAGGTAGGTGGGGCTGAGAGATAGTGACTGGCCCAAGGTCACCCAGGAGGCTTTGTGGCTGAGCGGGGATTTGAACCTGGATCTTCCAGGTCTAAGTCCGACTCCCAAACCACTACACCATCCTGGCTCCAAAGATAGCACATGATGAGGGAGAGAGAGTGGGGTGAGAATGGACTGGAGCAAGTGAGCACCCCCTGAGAGTGTTAGATACCCTGAGAGAAGACTGTTCATTTTTCTACTAGAAGAATTCGGATAGCCTGCCAGCCAGAAGAAGCGTTCTGTGTCACTAGGAAGCTTCCTATCCTTCGAACACAATTTGGTCCCTTAAATTGATTGATGTACAGTACGTTTTATTTTATTTTATTTTTAAAAAAATTCGTATCAAACGGTTGTAGTCGCCCACGCAGGCTAGTTCAGCGATGTTTGGGCAATTATGCTGGTCTTTCCTCAGAGACTGACACCCACCCCAACCAAACTGCAGTGCGAGCCCTTGAACTTTAAGGTGGCATCATAACAACTCATTTGATTCTCCTTGGGCTGTAGTAGCTGTACCTGTCCGTCTCTAACGCCCCCGGAGGCCAACGCAACGGGCTCGCTAGACCAAGGCTTCCTTCCATCCATCCCTATTGGCTTCTCCCACTTTGGAATCCAGCGATATACGCGATGTTGCAGCCTCTGTTATTTGTGGTATGTGTGAACAAGGCCGTTTCCTCCCCCTCGCCCCCGCCCCACAACGTTAGGCAAGATTTTTTTTTTCATTATAGAAATGTGGCCTGGCAACACTGGGCAAAAGGCGGGAAATCCCGTGCACACTTACTTGGGAGCCAGTCCCATTCCACCCAGTGGGACACATACTAGTAGACCTGACCTGCGTTAGGCTCCGTCTGTCCCCCGGGCTAAACTGGGGGTAGTGATGTATTTTTGGGAGGTGGGGGGAACAACATTTGTCTAGCTGCGGATGCATTCCCTCCAATTTGCCATTTTTAAATATCTCATTTGTTGCCCACCCCATTTTAATTTGCAACCAGGAGGATTCCTCAGAGAATGACAGGTTTGGAAAGAGTCTAATTTTACCACAGATACCGGATTGTAAATAAATGGCCCATTGGATTTACCCAAGTAAACTGCATAGAGGTGGACTAAGGTTAACTTGCACTCCAATAACACTTTCCTGCAAGTAATCCCCATTGAACATAATACATACAGTAATGGAATTTAGACAAGCATTGGGCTGTACATTGCATAATAGCAAAAACGTGTCATCAAATCCTTTCTCTGGTTTTTGTTTTTGTTTTAAATTGCGAGATATTTGGCTGGGCTGGGGTGCTCCGCAAAAGCCGCCGGTGCCTTGCTTGCTATATAGGCAATCTATAACGCGGTGTTTTAAAATGAAAACATTAGTTTCCTGCCTTTTCGCCAGACAGATTCCCTCTCACTCTCTACTCACTATTCTGCCCATTTCATAAATTCTAGATTACCACATACCATAATATTACTAAAAATAATTCCTTTAATATGATTTTCCAATTAAAGCTCCTTCCAAGAACTGAAAAACGAACCGTTAATCCACGAGATTAACGTTTGATTGGTAGGGTGGGTACCAGTTATTTTCTTTCACGCTATTCTCTTGGTAGATAGCAAAGCGCCTCTTCACGTTGTTGCAGGAAGGCGAAGGACACACAGTTTCAATGGAACTGATGAGCTTGTAAGGAAAAGCACAGTTTCCTGAAAGTAAAGCCAAAAGTAAGCAAGTTCTTACCTATTTAGATCAGCATGACCTTATTAGTTTATTTTTTAAAATTCCTTCCCACCCTTCTACCCCTGCTACATGGACCAGCAGCTTACAACAAAACTTTTGTTTTGTTTGTCCGTCCGTCCCCCACTTTATTGAGAGGTTCTACAACTGAGGCCGAAGCAAGGGCTCAGTTGTGGAACCAATTGTAAGGGCAGGCAGGTAATATGGGAGAAGGAGGGCCTTACGTATCCAGGTCCTAAGTCATGTTTGCTTAGAACTGATGCATGTTGGGCCTACCTGAGACTGAGAGTAAACCTCACTGAACACACAGGCTGCAATCCTATACACACTTTCCTAGGAGTAAGCTCCATTGAACACAATGGGACTTACTACTGAGTAGATATGCACAGGATTGCGCTGACAGTGAGGGATTTACATGCGCCGGTAAACAGGATTGCACTGCACATCCCTCGGAGTTCAATACGGTTATGCAACAAGTTTATTTAGTTTGTCTTTCCACGTGATAGCTAGCTCGATTCCAGTGGGGCACTTCTCCTGCTGCTCCTCGTTACTCACGGTGTGACGGTGTGAGCCCCACCATATGCCAAGAATGGGGAAAATGCACCAACTGAGGACGATATTGTCTTTTCTGCACAAGATTCCTTTTTCCGTAAGCACACCAAATTTGGGGAGCATATCAGTCGCTATGAGTCTCGTTTTACAGATGCAAGACAGTTGTTGTTGTTGTTCAGTCGTTAAGTCGTGTCCGACCCTTCGTGATCCCATGAACCATATCCCGCCAGGCCTTCCTGTCCTCCACTATCTTCCTGAGTTCGCTCATTTTCATGTTCGTTGCATCGGTGATGCTGTCTAACCATCTCATCCTTGGCCTTCCCCTTCTCCTTTTGCCTTCAATCTTTCCCAGCATCAGAGTCTTCTCCAGAGAGTCCTCTCTTCGCATTAGGTGGCCAAAGTATTTGAGTTTCAGCCTTAGTACCTGTCCTTCCAGGGAACAGTCAGGCTTGATTTCATTTAGAATTGACTGATTTGATCTCCTAGCAGTCCAAGGGACTCTCAGGAGTCTTCTCCAGCACCACAGTTCAAAAGCATCTATTCTTCGGCGCTCAGCCTTCCTTATGGTCCAACTCTCGCAACCATACATTGCTACTGGGAACACCATCGCCCTGACTATACGAACTTTTGTTGGCATGGTGATATCTCTGCTTTTTATTATGCTGTCTAAGTTTGCCATAGCTTTCCTTCCAAGGAGTAAGCGTCTTTTAATTTCATGGCTGCTGTCTCCGTCTGCAGTGATCTTGGAGCCCAGAAAAGTAAAATCTGTTACTGCTTCCATTTCTGCCCCTTCTATTTGCCAGGAATTGATGGGACCCGATGCCATGATCTTAGTTTTATTAATGTTGAGTTTCAAGCCAACTTTTGCACTCTCCTCTTTCACCCTCATCAAGAGGCTCTTCAGTTCTTCTTCACTTTCTGCCATTAGGGTGGTATCGTCCGCATATCTGAGGTTGTTGATATTTCTCCCGGCAATCTTTATTCCGGCTTGTGATTCATTCAGCCCTGCATTTCTCATAATGTACTCTGCATATAAGTTAAATAAGCAGGGTGACAATATACAGCCTTGCCGTACTCCCTTCCCAATTTTGAACCAGTCGGTTGTTCCATGGCCGGTTCGAACTGTTGCTTCTTGACCCGCATACAGGTTTCTCAGGAGACAGGTAAGGTGGTCTGGTACCCCCATCTCTTTAAGAATTTGCCACAGTTTCTTGTGATCCACACAATCAAAGGCTTTTGCGTAGTCAATGAAGCAGAAGTAGGTGTTTTTTTGGAACTCTCGTGCTTTCTCCATGATCCACCGCATGTTGGCAATTTGATCTCTAGTTCCTCTGCCTCTTCGAAACCCAGCTTGTACGTCCGGTAGTTCTCGGTCCACGTACTGCTGAAGCCTAGCTTGTAGGATTTTGAGCATAACCTTGCAAGACAGTAGTTGGACTTAATGCGTAGTTGTCCTGCTGCCTTCGGTTATGGGGGCGTTTACTGGAGAGAGAGAACCAGTCGCTCCAGTCCTGGCTGCTGAAACTTTCCGAGGAGGTGGAGGAGAGGAGGACTGCTTGTCAAAGGAGCCGAAGCATTACGTCATTCCCGGCCCCACTGAAGAATTTATTTTGGAAACTGATAGGTTGCTCAAGAGCAGACCAAATGTCGTGGTGGGGGCAAAAGACCTTCCTGCTCTCTTCTCAGCAGTGGAACAGCTGGTATTTTCCCAGATAGTCTTAAGTACTACTGTTGCTATTACAATATGAATAAACTGCGAATAGTCAACAGAAAAAGGAGATATCGAAAGGGTCGCCTTCTCTTTTTCCCTCCAGCATTTCAGGTGGCTAGATTACAGGGACAATCACGATTCCTTCCTGGTGTGTCTTCATTGGAGCCCGGCCTCAGCCTTTCAAAAATAGTCATGCATGTTGTGAAACGTTAAAGAAGGTAGTGGCTTTGACTTTGACCTGTGTGTGAGCATGTGCAGAGTGTCTTTTTCCTCACCAACGATTAACCACAGTCAGCCGGCAGGCACACACCTGAGACTGAAGGGAAGGGGAGAGTGCGACCCCTGCCCAACGGCCATAAGCCCTTCTTCGTCTTTAGACCCCGAGATTCCTCTGCTGTGACGTTCAGTGGATTGCTTGGCGTGAAAGGCAAGACTTGCCACCGGAGCTTCCCAGGCTGGGCACTAGATTTTCATCACTGTTTAAAGAAATCGAGTACTTTCCTTCCCATTAATCTTTAGTAAGGAAGGAGCTCAGACTGCACCTGTATAAACAATCCGGAGTGGTGGTGGTCGGGAGACGAGAGGAGAACCCACACGACTACCTCTGAGATATGGATTTTCCGGTATTGATCTGGAATGATATTCCATGGGCCCCCCAGGCTAAGTAGCGGGCAGGCAACACCGAGCGAGGAGTAGCCACCTGCCCGCCCGGGGAAGCCGAGCCAGGGACTGCGGCTTGGTCCCGAGTTCAGGCCCTTCTCCAGGCTCCTCCGAGTGCCAACTTGGACACATTTCAGAGCTGGGAAGGAAGGAGGGAAGGAGGTACAAAAAGACAGACACAAAGACAAGAACAGAGGTCTCCTCCTCCTCCGTGCATTCAAAGCAAGCTACAGCTTCTAAGAGCAGAGCAGAGCAGAAGAAAGCCCATCCCGAGACCAACGCTCGGGAAGAGAGAACAAGTCCGTAGTAGACTGACAGACAGACTAGCAGCAGAAGATCAACTTGTGGTAAATCGTGCCAGGAAGTGAAGCCGGGGCGAGGGAGATGCTGCCAAGGCCGGGCTGGTGGGAAAAGGAACGGAACGAAAAGATTGCAGATGCGGCGGGAACCAGGGCGACGGATTTCCACCTGCTGCAGCCGTCAGGGTCGTCTCGCGAAGGAACATCCCCCCCCCCCATTCCGCATAACTCTGCCCAGCCAAGTCCCACAGTCCATGGGATCATTCATGTGTGCGTCTCCGCTCCATTAGCCCTCTATGTTCAAAAGCAAGAAGCCACCTTCTCAGGGAGACAGGATCGCAGATGCAGCCTATTGACTCACTGCTCAGTATTTTACACATACAGTATTTCCGATCCACTCTCCGAAGACTTTCAGAGAGGCGAAGCTTTTCAAAAGTAGCCCAACAGAAACGAATGAAACGGTTCCCATTTTCAGGGAGAAACGTCCCATTTATTTGAAAGGCTTTCAGTTTCACTTTTCTTCAAAAGTGTTAACAAAACGGCCCGATCCTGTCTTACAGCGCGGCCGCGATCTTATGCATCTCTCCTCAGAAGGAGACCCCATCGTGTCCAGTGGGACTTTACTCCCACGAAAGCGTGCATAGGATCGCAACGTAAGTCAGCAGGAAGTCTTGCTGATTACTTCCCTCCCGGGGCAAGACTTCAATGCTAGGGATGCTAACTTGACGATAAGTCCCTTTGAACTCGGTTCACTTTACTTCCGACTCAATGTGCCTAAAGAGAGAAAGGGCTGTAAACATGCTCGGGAATGAACACTCATTCGCGGACTTTCTGCTTCTGCTGTTATCCCGGATCTTACTGCCCCGATTTCCTTGAAGTTAAGGTGGATGCCTATTGTTCCTTCGAGATTTGCACTGCACTCCGTTTTTTTTCCAGAGAAAAGGCTGGCGACTGCAGACTTAAGGTGACTGCATCAGAATAGGGATGTGGTCGCAGTGAGGCCCCAACGTGTAGTTGTCTTACTCATTCTTCTGGGTTGTTGCTCTTTGGTCATTGAAAAAGTGGACTTTTTGTAGTTGCCCCAGTTCTAAAGCAAGCAATTACCCTCAATTTCAATTGCTTATCCCCCAAATTATATTACCCATAACCCCCCATATATCGCCCCCAAAGCATAGTCCTGATTCAATCATGTCAAAGAGACTTTTGCCATGGGGGAGCAGTTAACCTACGATTCTATAAGCCTGTATTTAGAAATGCCACTTTCTAAATCCGTGTCAGTTTATCTCTAAAGTACTTAGGAACGGGGATCGAGGTGCCACCTTCACAAATCACAACGAACTCCCATCAAGTCTCGATTCAGACAAGACCGTTCCAGGAGGACGAAACCTCTCAGGCATTTTGCTCGCTGCCGGCTGCCTGGATCCATAACCTAGCAGCAGCAGCAGAAATGCTTGATTCCTCTCAGTCTGGGCTGCTGCGGTTTCAGACCATTGAGGCGGCAATTGCAAACCTTAAGCACAAAGTTTAATTTCCAAAACAAGAGGTACTGGGACAGACTCCAGCAGCTAGTTTATCTGGCATTTACTCGCTGATGAAAGACAAGCACTCTACACATGTTCGCTGCTTACCGCAGCTTTTTCTTCTATCTCAGTTATTTCAGGACATTAAATAGGCGACAGCAAGGCGGAGCCCGCCCCGATGCCCCCTGGCTCGAACCTCAACTCTGCCAAAGTACTCCTGAAAGCACAAGGCTTCTTTCCAACTTAGGAAACGTGCGCGTGTCCTACCAAATGTATGGCAACAACACAGGGGCGGGCATTGTTTGTGTGGTCTGCTGCTGCCACTTTGTAAAACAGCTCGATGGTGTATAGGTTATTTGGAAGGCAATTCTTTCTGTCCCTTCCGTGGGATTGTCTTCCACATCATGTGTCCGTCATGCATTTCGTCCAGCCTGCACTGAGAAATACCTTACCTGCTGCCACTTAACATATCAGGATGGATCTGGTGGCTTGCCACACTTAAATAAAAGGGATTTACTTCCAAGTAAACTGTTTAGGGTTGGGTGGTGTCACTCTGTTTTTAGTATTGCCATCTTATTTCCCTCTAGCCTTCTGCCTTCCCGATAAACAAAACCGTGCTTTAAATCCCCAGCAGGTGCAAATCCGTTTAACAAGCCCATGAATTTTGCCTCTGTGTGTATCAGCTAGCAGTTATTAAATATGGTGTTAGTTTTAATTCGGCCTTTGAATTGAAATTCCTTAGCGTCATGCTATGTAATGTATCAATGAAACTTGAGAGGAAGGTATTCTCTCCCTAACCCGATCCTACTGATTTCACTCGGCCTTGCTTCCCAGTAAGCGTGCACAGGATTGCAGAAAGCACACAACAGCTCCATTCCCCAAAGCAAGCTCCTATACGTTGCAAGCTCCTTGTTGGCTCCTACATGGCTGGCTCAAATAACGTTCAACGCAAACCTAGCACGTCTGCTCATAACTACTGTACATCCTGTTGACCAACAGGAGTTACTCCCAGTTAAGTATAGTTATATCCTCCTATAGTATATCCTATAACAATAGGTTAAAAGTATCCCAGTTATCTTATAGGATTGCAGCCTTAGATTATTTTACATCCACTATACACTCAAAGGGAACCAGCGTGTCTTTTGATCCTAAACGCTTTTCTTTGGAAACCGAAACCACCTGATTTCAACTCGACCGAAGTTCCAAGCTGGTGACAGACCAAATCGGCTTCGGCGAAAGCACCATGTCGGTTTCACAGTAATACAGTAGTATGATCATGATGAAGTATTTCAATGGTCAATTTCAAATCAGCGGAGTCTTGTTTCTCTTCTTGAGTGGGGCCGCCCAGGGCCCGGCCCATCATGGCTCTCTTTACTGCACCAGGGGAATAGTTAGCGGAACTTTGACCAAACGGAACAAGTCGCTCTCTGCTACAATATTAAGAAGAACCCTGCCTGCTGGATCAGGCCAAAGGCCCATCTAGTCCAGCTTCCTGTATCACACAGTGGCCCCACCAGATGCCTCAGGGAGCACACAGCCAACAAGATAACCTATTTCCTGCTGCCACTCCCCTGCACCTGGCACAGAGAAAACCTACTTCTCAAGCCAGGAGGTTGCTTATGGCTTGTAACCTGTGATGGACTTTTCCTCCATAAATCTGTTCAATTCCCTTTTAAAGGCATTCAGGTCAGGTGCCATCACCACATCCTGTGGCAAGGAGTTCCACAGATGAATTATACGCTGGGTAAAGAGATATTTTCTCTTGTCTGTTCTAACTCTCCCTCCACTCAATTTTAGTGCATGTCCCCTGGTTCTGGTGTTGTGCGAGGGGGAGAAGAATATTGCACGCAGGTAGATGTAAACTCCACCGATGTCATTCATGCATATTTTATTGATGCCTGCGGGGAAGAGTTTCCAATCCTTGCAAGTTTCGGAAAATCGCACGCTTCTTCCCCCGCACGCACCTCTTGGAGCACTGCACCCTCCTTGCCCATCCCGGACCGCAAGGGGAGGAGCAGAGACCCTGTTGAGGTAGTGGAGGCCTCCACGCCGCAGGCGCTCCTTCCGCCCGCCCCCTCCTGAGCTCAACACGCCGGTCCGGACCGCACAGCCAGCACAGACGGACGCTTCCCACCTGCTGTGGCGGCTGCGCAGGTCAGGCTGGTGGGCGTGAGCGCAGCTTCCGCGTGCGGGGCTTTTGCATTCCTGCCCCCCTCCTTGCCCCAGGCAGATGGTTTGCCCCGCTCCCCTCCTGGCATATATAGCCTTGCTGTCACGCGACGGTCCCCTCAAAGTTCTTGGGTAGCCAGGAGAGCCAGAGACTTGTGGGGCGGACTCATCCTGCTCGCCGCTTCCCCCCTCGGCCTCTGGGGGTGGGTCATGTCTACGGGCTCCCTGAGTGACGCCGAGGAGCTGCCGGAGATGGACCTGAGAGGGCTGCAGCTGGACTATGCGGGGTCGCCTCGCTCCAGGCGGCGTCCCCGAGGAGAGCCCTGCCCCTCGTTGGATAATTCCTCGGCTGCGGAGGAGGACGAGGAAGACGACGAGGAAGAAGACGAGGACGCGCCGGAGAACTACGGCGGCAGCAGCAGCAGCAAGAAGAAGCGGGCCAAAGGGACACCTGCGCCTGGCCAAGGGAAGCGGCAGGCGCTGGCGGGCCGGAGCGCGGCCGCGGAATGCAAGCAGACGCAGCGCAACGCGGCCAACGCGCGCGAGCGAGCCCGCATGCGCGTGCTGAGCAAAGCTTTCTCGCGCTTGAAGACTAGCCTGCCCTGGGTGCCGCCCGACACCAAGCTCTCCAAGCTGGACACGCTGCGCCTCGCCTCTAGCTACATCGCCCACCTCCGGCAGCTGCTGCAAGAAGACCGCTACGAGAAGGGCTACGTGCACCCCGTCAATCTGGTAGGCAAGCCTCCTCTATGCCGGACCCCGGCTTCAGCTCTAGGGTGTGTTCAGCCCAGAAACGGGACGAGAGTGTTTCTGAACACGTGCAGAGGATTTTTCTTATCCTTGCAACATAATAGCCTACAGTAATAACTAATAACAGAATGTTTCAGATTCGGTGGAGGGTTTTCCAGGGCAGGTAGTGGCGTGCAGGTTAGCACCTTGTACCTATTGAATTTGAAGTACTGGAAAGAAGAATGGCCTCCTTGGAAATAGCCTAAGCACCGTGTGTCTGTTTTTCTTTTTAGGAACATCTGTATGCGAACTTGACATTTTTTAAATGGAGATTAACATGGGTTGGAAAGGTGTGTGTGTGTGTGGGAGGGAGGGAGGGAGGGAGGGAGGGAGACACCTAATTGTGACTAGTTTAAAAGTGTGAGGTAGTGAGAACATCTGGAATAGAACATCTAGTGAGAACTCCTTCAACAAATGCCACTGATATCTGTGAAATGGGTTATACATAATAACATGAATATTTTTAATGTAGGGTAGAAAGAATAATAATTTTTGACCAACTTGGTTGTTGAATTTGCCTTACAGATATGGGACATTGTAGAAGATGGAAATACTCCTTTATCAACTGCTGACTATTTGAGTTGCAGATACCAAAATGCGATTCAAGTGGTCATATACTCAGCTGAGATAGTTTTGGAAAAAATCTTCATTGGTTGATGTAAATTGTCTTTTAATCATTTTCGGTATGCTTTTTTGAAGGAGTCTTTCAGTGGTGTCCATAGAACCTTTGTCTCTGGGGTCTCACTTGAGGGTCCTCCCTGGGTCTTTAACAGTTCCCTACCATGGTGTTGTTACATAGTTACAACCTCCATCTTCTGTCAGTGGAATGATAAAAGTTGTGTGTCATGTACTTGCTTGTAGTGCAATATTCTAAGGCCCTGAAATATCCTCCCATCTCTCCTTTCTAGATGAGATTTTTTTTAAAAGTACATCTAGTTTGGCATTCTGTTTCCAACAGTGGCCCAGTAAATGATCCTGATCACAGATGAAGCAGGAAGGTGATGGTACTGCACTGCATATCTGCAGCACATGTTTTTGACAACTGTCCTATCTAGTGGCAACCAGTTCTATAAGCCATCCGTGCATTGGGTGATGTATTTGCTTCTGCCTGTCCAAGCTCTCCTGCCTGTTCGGTTGATCCTGAGTTGTAGTGTTTATGAAAGAGAGAAATGTCTTGCTGTTTCCTCTTCTCTATACCATTCATAAATTGTAAAGTCTAGAGCATGTTTCTTCTTTGTCCTTAGCTTCTGAACTAAAACAAAATTTAGCCTCCTTGGCTTTTTTCTTGAAGTGAAGTTGTCCTAGCCCCCTGGTCATTATCATTGCACTCCTCTATATTATCATTTGTTTATCTAGTGCCACCAGTGGTTATGGCACTGTACATGGAGTAAAAAAAGACTGGCCCCTGCAAAGGTGCTTGCAATCTAGAAATTGGCACAAGGGAGACAACAGAGGGGAAGGAAGGGAGCGAAGGCAGGAGGAAGCAGGGAAACCGTATGTGATTCTTAACTCTTTCAGTTTTACGTACTACTTGAGCTTAGTTGCAGTAGGGCTGAGGAGGACTAAGGCATGTTGCCAAAAGCTTCTCAGAAAAAAGTTTTCAGACAGGATATGAAGACTTCTATATTTTTGTTAGCTTTGTAGCACCATTTTTGAGATGGGGTGCAACTAGAAGTGTCTATTGTGCAGCCTGTGCTGCAGCCACCGGTTCATATCATATTATGATGTTTACTGTCTTACAAACCCCTTTCCTAATCACTGTTGTCCCTAGAGGCAGAGTGCGGAGATCCAGACTCCACTCTCCGCCTCCTTACCTTGAGCCCTGAAAACTACTGTTTTCACTATCACCACAATAGTCCTCTTGACAATCTGCAGGCCCCCATTACCCCAGAGCGATTAAATACCATACAGCCCTCTAAAATTGGCCACTTTGGTATTCATACTCTGGTTACTGGCCTTGTGAATCATCGTGGAATGCATTCATTGATCAGGTCTTCTCACGCTAAAAAGATTGCTTGTTTACTTAATATGGATCTGTTGTTGGTTGAATGCTATGAGATTGCTAATCCATGTAGGCCCCAACCCAGCTGTAGTCATGGGCAAGTACATAGTGGTGGCCGGCCCCAAATGGCGTACTCATTTGCATGAAAACAAATTTGGTGAGGCTCACATCGGCATCGTGATGGAATGTGCATCTGGATGCACATGCATGAGGAGTGCATGAAGGCGGCAGTTTATCTGTGTGGCTCTTTCTTGCTGGATTGAGTGTGTCAATTGGAGACACAGTGATAATAGAGTTGTAGTTAAAATATTTATATACCCTATTAATATAGTAGAAATGGGGGGGGCACCTTTACTGAAAAGGTGACCTTAATTAACTAGGCAACACATTCATTTCCCCCCCCAAAATACATATTAAAACACAACAATAGATAGCAGTCACTATCTTGGAAGAGGCTTTGCCCTCGTTCTTTTCACACAAGGAAATGCCTCTTCTAAGACTGTGCCTGCTGTGAAACATACAGGAATAATTCAGGAACAAAGTGTGTGTATTTCTTCAAAATGATTGTTCTGTTTATATGTAGTGTTTACTAATGAAAAGCACCTATGACTAATGATTTCCTATAACTTTAAAATATAGGTGTCCCATCCTGTGTAAAACTGTATGTGTTCAAGTTTCTTGACACTGGGGAGGCTTGCATGAGCGTAACGTTTTGCAGAACTGCAATAACTGTGGCTGCTGCAGAGAAATCCATTACATTCATATTCTGTAAGGAGCATTCTAGCTTCACAACCATCTATGAACTAGATCAGGCTGCAAATGGCCACCCAGTGAGCTTCAGAGCCAAGGGGTGACCTGAGCTTGAGCTTCCCACATGCTAACCCAGCACTTGCGTCATTTTACCACACTAGGAATGACCATTGTATTGCCCTCAGTTGCATTGAACCACCTTCCTGACACACATGGGGACTAGAAAACAAGCTGTAGTAGAAGCTTTGATGTGTGTGTGTATTGTTATCTTCCTCCTAACATGGAATACTACTTTAATTTACAGACCTGGCCATTTGTGGTTTCAGGAAGACCAGAATCAGATGCCAAAGAAGTTTCAACAACCAACAGACTATGTGGAACTACAGCTTAGTTAAAGTAAGCGATACTCTTGCTGGATGTGCCTGCGAATGATCCTGACTTTATGGACCAAAACAAACTGGTGCAGAAGAAAGCAACTTTTAAACTTGCTCCTCCGTGTCCAGTTGGAAGGAAAAATGCACTTAAGTGCAGAATGAAGAAGGGAAGAGATCTTGCTGACCTCGGCTGAAGTGGTCAGTTTGGAAAGGTGCTCCTCCTGCATTGTTAACTATATTGTTGTTAACGGTACCCGAGGGACTGTTGTTCTGAAGCTCTTTGAATAACTTTGAGTCTAAGAGGATAACATTACAGTAATAGAATTAACAGCGTGGACCAAAATATAGATTGTACAAGCTAATCCTAAACAGTGTTGTTTGTATGCCAAAGGAAAGGGATATTCTAGACTTGTGTGTAAAACTCAAATTTATAATATATTGATCTTTTGTTCTTGGCAGCTATGCAATATTAAGACTACTCCTAGCATCTTAGCCACATTGTCATATATACTAGTAGCATGCTTAGTGACTGAGTTCCTATCGGTTTGGAAGCAAAACAGGGCTGCCCCCAAATAGGTAGAGATGTCTATATACACGGAGGACTTCCTAGGCATGTAGAAGCAAATATGTTTGTAGATTAAGACAAAGATAGCACCCTCCTGATGAGGGCTGAGCACAGGCCCACCTGCCCCCAATTTCCTCCCTTCCCCTATTTATCTCTGGGTCATGGCACACAAAACACACCAAGGGCATCCAGGCAAATTTCCCATTTGGGGGCCACCAAATGTGGCTCTGGTGACAGTGCTGGGCTTCTGCTCCCCATCCCTTACTGGTGTTGGTGGCGGCTGTGCTTCTGGGACCCCCTGGCCAGCCATTCCAGCCATGTTTATGCTGGGCAGCGCTCAAGCTGGAGACCAGACAAAGGAAACATGGAGGCAGCCACTTCTCGGATGCTTGGCAGCTTCAACAGTGGAAGGTTCTGTTCTCCTGTGCCATCCCCCCCACTCCCCAGTGTGCTGCTGTGAATCCCCAGGACTCCTCAGAAGCCTAGCCCTGACTGAGCATGCTCTGTGTGCATGCGCCAAGAGCCATGAAATGTTTGGCAGTGTCTTGAAGAAAAAACAACAATGGAACACTAACAGGGAAAGGGAATTGGCCTGCTAATAGCTTATAGCAGTGGTTCCCAAACTGGGAGGTGCGGCTCCCAGGGGAGCGGTGGAGTGTCATGGAATCCTCTTGGAAAACAATGCAATGCCAATTGTCAGGCAACATATGTAATGGGGAGCCATCGCCAATGGTCAAGGGAGCTGCAGGTCAAAAATGTTTGGGAAACACTGGCTTATAGTATCTTGAAGGTGGGCATAAAGAATTGGGCAATTCAACATTAAATCAAATTACTTGAATTTAGGCCAAACATACATTCCCACTTATTTCTATGGGGGCTAAATTTGTTTGGATGAGTAGCAGGCTCTAAGTGGGTATATGGATCAACCTGTAGATAAATTCTTATTGGAATGAATCCTATTTCTGTACTTGAGATGTCCTACAAAATCCATTCATGGGGGACGCTCTGCAAACATGAATGAAGTTGCCTTTACTTGAGTCTGGAGAACATATGCTATAAAAGGAGATGTTTTTTTGATAATAATTTGAGAGGTTAGAAACCTTTTTGTCAAACCTTATGGTCCTAGAAAATGTTAACCTTTCCAGTGTTCTTTTGCAAATGGTATAGTAATCAGTATTTCAAATGTAAATAGCTATATTTTTTATACTTTATTAAAAGCTTTGTTGCAAGGATACTATGAGTTTCATGGAAAAATCTAGTAGCTGAACAAATCTACCAGCATTCCTGGAACTGAACTTAAAGGTTGCAATCTTAAATGGAGCAAGTCTCATTTTTACATTCTCTGGAATATTATATTGGAGAGTCCTAGATGTGTCATCTTAACTTGTCTATAATGGGAAGAGCTATGTGTGAGTGAAAATATGTGTTAATGGTATTAATAACAAGTGGTGATGTTGTATAAATTCTTGTAGTGGGGGGGAATGGTGGAAGTCATTCGTGCCTTGCCACTGTCTGGCGTTCTGTTTTGCAGCTTGTAGTCTACATTGCTTTTGTGCTTTACTTGGTAGAAGCAGATTCTTTGTGCTGCTGAATTCTTCAAGAGTAACAATCCTGAGACGCTTTGTTGCCAAACTGTTTTCTTGGGCTTTCCTTACCATGATAGCGGGAAGGAGAATTGGAGGATAACTAAGTTTCACTGAAAAAGAAAAGGAAGATGTGTCATCCTTAAGCAGAGAATTAGCATTTCCTGAATGCTTCCCTGTGCTGACCCAAGATCCAGAATAGTGTGAGGCATCCAATCCAAGGCTTAGACCCAGAAAAGGCTGTGTGTGTACTCAAAACATGGGGGGGGGGGAGAGAGACGGACACTCAATTTGCCACTTGGAGCGATACCCCACATGAAGGCTCCTGGCCTTCAGACAGACTTTTCAGGAGATTGCCAATAAAAACTGAAGAGTTCCCATTCATGTGGGGTGTTGCTCAAGGTGGCAAAGTTACCGGTAATTGTGTGTCTGTCTCTCTCTCTCTCCCCCCCCTCCCCGTGTTTTGAGTACAAACACAGCCTTTTCTGGGTCCAAGCCTTGGATTCTGGATTCTTTTTTTTAAGGGTTCTCTGTGATCTAAATAAATCTAATAAAATTTCCTTTCTAATAAGCTAAGAAATTGCTTTTAGCAATTGCCAAACAAGAGGCAGCTAGGCTCAATGCATTACCCATTTAATTGTATAGATTTACCGTAGATTTGCTGGACTTAATTGTCAGGGGTCACCTTTACCTTTTTTTAATGACAAAATGGTGATTTCAGCTATATCTGGATAAATTATGTTTAAGGACGTGGAATTGGTATGAGATTTATTAGTTCACATAATGCTTGTCTACCTTTTGCTTTTGCAGGAAAAAAAAAAGAAATAGCCAAACATGGTTAAGCCCTTTTCTTTTTAAGATAATGGAATTCTAGCATTTTTACAACTCTAGCTAGAAAGAAGATTGTTCAACAACTTCACATAGGTACTATGTGATAAGCCTATTTGGGGGCCTTAGCTGTTTTCTGGACCTGAGCCCAGCTGTAATTGGTTAATGACCCCTAGAGATTGGAAAAACAAAGAAAAATGGAACAGTTTAAATAGTCAAAGTCTACAATGGAAGGAGTGGGGAATATTTTGAAGCACTTAAATTGAGCTCGGGGAGAGGGGAAGAAAATAACTATGGAAATCAATTATACAAATTTTCTCTTAAAAGCAATGTTGCTCTCCATTATTATTATTATTACATTATTATTACCTTGTGTTTTAAAATTACTTTTTGTATTGCAAGCATTAAGTACTTGGGTTTTTTTTCAGAATTCTCTGTGTGAGAAGTAAGGTCTTGTGTCTCTTTATAAAAAAAAGTTAACAGCCCAATCCTTTGCATGTCTACTTAGAAGTAAGTCCCATTGTGTTCAGTGTGGCTTATTCCCAGGAAATTGTGTACAGTAGGGCCTCTGTATCATTGGGGATAGGTTCCTGGCTCCCCCCTACAGATAGCAAGAACCCGCAGATAGGGGAGAACACTATCCCCTGCGGTGGCCTCATGCCTATTACTTTATGCTGGTATCCCTGGTGCCAAGCAAGCACGGGTCTTCCTTAAACGAAACGCTATAAGCAGCAACATGCATCTGAATGCTTATAGCAAGCAGCCTCAGTGCTAGAGAGGCTCTGAACATTAACAGGAACTTCTGTTAGGTAAATGACACATAAATAAGGAAATTGGTGCAGATTCTGGATCCGCGGACTCCCCCCTGTATAGGATTGCAGCCTTACTAACCAGCTGTACGTGAGTACATTAAGATTGTGAAATCTGTGGAAACATTAGGATGGATTTGCATACTCCCCATGCCATTCCAAATCTGCTGTTCCTCAACTAGGCAAAGTTCATGGCCAAGGGAAGAGATTGGGAAGGCATACAAATCCTATACTGCTGTACCTACCACCATAAAGCAGCTGCACTTCCTGTTGTGCTAGCTTTCTGTAACATGCATAAAGGTACTATTCCTTCACACGGTATCCTGTATATCTCATAGGGAATAATATGCTTAGAAGTGACTAGAACATTTACAGGATAATCTTATGCATTTTTACTTAAAGTAGGTCCTGTATATCTCATAGGGAATAATATGCTTAGAAGTGACTAGAACATTTACAGGATAATCTTATGCATTTTTACTTAAAGTAGGTCCCACTGTATTCAGCTGAGGCTTTCTTCCAGGTAAGTGTATAGAATTACAGTCTCAAACCTAGTAATGGTAAGAACATGAATGTCTTCATTCAGACAAGGCATAGTCTTGACTATTTGCTAATATAAGGGGGGGGGAATGTCATAATTCCATTAGTTCAAGGAACTCTTCATCGTTTTCAAAAGAAATAACCAGTGTGGCCTGTGCTTTTTGTGAACTTACTCTTTTTTCTTTTTTTGGAAACTCCATATTGTGTAAAGCTTGCAGCAGGTACATGAACATAAACCACAGGGTCTGAAAAGCAGAGCAACATATGACTCCACATATTGGTGAAATCATCCCATAGACACACAGCATTGTCTCTATACATCTGACACATAGCTGCTGGTCCCAAATTGCTCAGTGAGTCAGCGCTGGACTGGGAATATGAATTTATCTCTCAGCCTTGGTTTCCCATATGTAAAATGAAGATTGCCTGACAGGCTTGTGAGGACCAAAAAAACTTGGAACATGTTACATCTTTAAACCCCACACTTCAGTACAAAATGACTATGGTGACACATGAAACCTATTTTGAAGGGGTTGAATGTAGGGGGTGGGGCAGGGGGAGTAGTTTAGATAGCAAATTGGTGATCCAGGCTACCATGACACTCCAAGCCCTGATGCCTTTCCCTAAGTATCACAATGTCAGCATGTGAAAAGGAAGAGCTGGGAAGGGTACTTGTAATTTTTTTTCCCTAACAGGACAAACGGAAGTTTCAAGAAAAGGGGTTAGACCCCCTTCCCCAGCTCTGCAGTCCAGATCTGAACCACACCTCCCACCACTTTTTTTTAAATAAAGAGATGAAATATGTCACCATAGATATCTAGCGTCTCCTCTACTTTTACCCTTGCTTGTTTTGATTTGGATAAGGGGAGTTCATGTGAAGTCAAAGGGTTATACGAGAGCTGGACTTTCCAGACGGTCCAGCTACTGAATATTTAATGAAAAAGTTGCCCAAGCACATTGGGCAATGATCTTGGCTGACTGTGGCAATATCCATTTGAAAAAGATCTCAAGCTGGTTCTCCTTCGGTACTCCAGATCACTCACTGTATGCACTTCATAGGCTTCTGTTGGCTGCAAGATTGGCTGGGTGTGTAAATGGAGTAGCCAACCATACCAACCATCTTGGAGGTAAGGTATGTTTTACCAGGTAAGGATCATGCATAAATGAACTTTGACCTCTTTCAGCTATGTTTATCTAGACTAGAACCATTCCTTACTAGAGTACTTGGCTTTTGTTCCTTGGTTAAACTGAGATGCTGGGGAAAAAAGAGAATACATACTTTGAAATATCACTATATAGCCCTTCATTGACACTTGCGTAAACATCTGCTTTTTTTTTTTTTTGGTATTAGACCAGGGGTTCTTGACCCCTTCCTGGCCGAGTACCACCTCCGGTGCCACTCTCCTGCGACATGCCACCAGAATGTCCAGGTTTTCAGAGGCTAGAAAATGCAGGGTGGAGACTCTGAGCGTGTGGGAGGGCCCTCCTCAGTGTTCCTGAGAGGCTCATTCAAAGGCAGGAACCCCTTCGGAGTGAAAATGCGCCACCAAAAACACTGCGTCAGAGCAGAGTTCCAGTGGTCCAGCAGTCTGAGTACCACCAGCAGATGCCCGAAGTACCACTGGTGGTACTAAGTACCACTGGTGGAGAACCCCTGCATTAGACATTTTCATGCTTTTATGTGTCTCTTTTTAATCCACCTTTATACAGTATACAATTTGCCTTGTTCTGTAATGTTGTGCTTTGTTCTAATGTTTTTCTTGTATAGAAAAAACCCTGTCTCAAATTAAACTTCTTAAAAATCTCCCTCCCAGTTTACAGGTCTCGGGTTCATAACTTACTTTCCATCAGCTGACCCTGTCCACTTTAAACTAAAAAGACCACCTGTATTGTGCTTTCCCTTACTCCCAACCATTGCCAGCACTTTCTCAGCCTCTGCTCCAAGCCCATTCCACTATTAAAACCATCATAATTAGTCATTCCCCAAACATCTGGGATTGGCAAAATTTCAGCAGGGTACGTGTAGCTTCTAGGCAAGAGTAGCCCAAGCCAATCTGGTTCCTGTGGCAGTGCCAAATTTTGTTGCCTATCTTTCCCCTGCCAGTACCCCCAAATTTCCTGTGCACCCACTCCCATGAATACCAGCATCTCAGCTTCTTCCTCATACCCCTCCCAGCACCTCCCCCCCACACACACCCTAATGGTTGTCGTCCCCATTTCCCAATTTGAAGAGCCTGGGAAGCAGATAGAAAAGAAAGGTGTATGGAGACATTCTAGGCCTGCTTCTCCAATCCCTTGCTGCAGAAGCAGGAGGAGAAAGCAGTTTCTGCTGGGCCAAGGTACAGATGAGAGGCAGACATGCCCACACTAGCAGTATAAAGGTACAGATGTGACTAAGAGTGAGCGAGAAGAGGATCAAACCACTGGAGGAGGTGGGTGGGTGGGCATTCCCTCCAATTGACCCTCTCCAAGCCTGTTGCTTTGGTTGGTCTATGTTGTCATGTTAGGAAATCTGAGTTGTGTATCTACATGATCTTGCCTTCCAAATTGCAAGGATAAAAGGCCTGTAAATATTACACACATGCCAAGTTAGCATGTCCATCTTGGATTTACACAAGTTGAATAAGATTTCTAGTGCCTAGACTGCATGGTAGATACTACTTCTGTTCTGAATATTCTTCACTGGTTATGTATTAAATAAAATCTAAGGCCAAATGCAACTCTGCATTGGCTCACATTTTAATGCTTTTTGTTTATATATTGATATCATCTTGGCGCCACCTTGTGGTTAATGGAATTTGCTATGGATGTGGATCAATTGACCACAGAGTAATTACAAGCAATGAACAAAAACCTATTTTTTTTATTACAACAGTACATTTAATTTGAAATGCATCCACAATTGCACTCTTGATAGACTTTCAGCATGTATCCATTCCATTTCTTCTTCAGCTCTTTCTTTATGGAAACATCTTATTGCCCTATTAGATGATGCTAGACGAATGCTAAAAAGATGGATGTTCTTTGTGGCTATGGTAAATGGGGCAAAAATGATTATGAACTTAAATACAGAAGAAACTGGTTTTTACCCAGGATATAGATGGGGTGTGTGTTCTCATAATGGCTACACAGAATCAAATTTAGATTTGGTGAATTCAAAAGTTCAAGAATGGAAAAAACACATCATTTTAATTTTTCTGATAAATTTTATTTCAGGACTTGTCTAGAATTTTTGTGCAACATGTTCAAAGTGTAGCCCCACAGAACAATCTTATAGAAAACCAATGGCTTTTAACAAATGTAAATATAGGTGACCCACTGGGGCTGTTTGTTTTAATTGTTTTTTTTAATTATTTTTAATGTATATATGTATTTTTATGTTTTATTTGTAAGCCACCTTGATTGCCCTTGTTGGGAGGAAGGTGGGGTAGAAATTATTTAAATAAATAAATAGATAAATAATATTTAAATAATAAATAAAGTCTAAGTCAGAGTTAGTTCTAGTCCCTGACCACAAGTCCCGTAGCAGTTTTGAGGTGGACGACTTCTCTCTTCAGATCCTGTTAGGGCATACCTAAAGGAAGGGTAACTTTTGGGTAGACATCTGGCAACCTGGGCATAAGACTTATAAAAAGGTATCCCCTGACAATTAAGTCCAGTCGTGGCCGACTCTAGGGTGTGGTGCTCATCCCCATTTCAAAGCCGAAGAGTCAGCGTTGTCCGAAGACGCCTCCGTGGTCATGTGGCCGGCATGACTCTCCTTGCCGCAGCGCGTAGCATGCAGCTGGAACACGGAGCGCTGTTTACCTTCCCGCAAGCGGTGCCTATTTATCTACTCACATTGACAAGCTTTGGAACTGCTAGGTTGGCAGGAGCTGGCCAAGCAACGAGCGCTCACCCCGTCGCGGGAATCGAACTGCCGACCTTTCGATCGACAGCTTATGGTTCAGCATTTAACCCACTGCGCCACCCACTGGCCTATAAGACTTATAGGATGCCATTTAGTTTTTGTACTTGCAAAAGCTGTCATGCAAGACGATGCTGATGCCGCAAAAACTTTGTTTCAGGTACAGAAACAAAGTTTTTGTGGCATCATTTTGTATGACAGCTTTTGCAAGTACAAAAACTAAATGGTGTCATATAAAACTTGTGCCCGGGTTGCTAGATGTCTACCCAAAAGTTTACCCTTCCTTTAACAGCCCTAACAGGATCTGAAGAGAGAACTCGTCCACCTCAAAATTCCTATGGGACTTATGGTCGGGGCCTGAACGAAGATACGAAAATATCTTCTACAAGAGAAGCAAATGCCTTTTTATCAGAGCAAGTGTTGGTAGCCACCGTGGAGAAAGAGGCTTTTTTAATGGACACATCCTGTCTATGATTTTAAGTGTGATGTAAATTGTTCATTACTTGCTGAAACGTGTTGGGCATAATGTTGCTTCTGCAGAACAGTAGGGGCATGACACAATCCCAAGAGCTTGCTTTGGAAGTGTGTGAGACTATTGCCAGGCTTATAGTCAGACATGTGGGCAACATCTATGCACTTTTGATTTATGAGAGAACACTAACTTGAAAATATGCTGCTGTTTTCATGTAACTTGGAACCTTATTTGTAGTATACCTGAAGCAATTGCATAATGGCTGCCATTAGGTTTGAGCCATACTTCAACTTCTACATATCAGCCTTCTTCAATTGGAGACTGTGCATATGGATCTCTGGATTTTAAACTCTACAGTTCAATCCCATCCCTGCCTCTTGACTCACTGCCTTGACTCACCTTGTGCTGAAGGGCTGGCTGCTATTATAGGGCACCCACTCCCTATATTTCAAATTTCAAGGTAAAAAGGGGGAATGGTTTAGATTTTTTTTCTTGACAGTGTGTTGGATTGAGTGTGTATCAGGCTGCAGTGTAAACAGACCTTAACACCCTCATGAGTGAGATCTAAGCATATTGGCAAGACTCTTCAAAACTGCTGATGAACTGTTCTTCAAAAGTTCAGATCATGACAACCTCCTCTCAAGAGCAAAGAGTAGGTACAGTACACACATTGGCACTGTGGATCAAGACTGCCCTCTGCAGGGTAAAAGTCTTAATGCTGATAGCAGATATTGCAATGTGTGGAAACTGATATTTGCAGCCATCAGCTCGTACAATTGTAATAACTTGCATCAATTAATAAGTCATTAATTAATGACCGTGCAGTTATATGCATGTTTACTCAGAAGTAAGTCCAGCTGTGTTCAGTGGCTGTGTTCAGTGGGACTTACTTACCAGGATTGCATTATAAATGCCATTAGTTCAAAGCAGCTGCACTAAGCTGCATTTGATAATTAAGTCTATTCAAATACCTTTCAGTCTAGCTTCTAAAAAAAACATGTATTGCTTGCAAAAAAACATGTATTGCTTGCAAAATATTCAGAAGAGCAGATACTGCTAGTGTGGGCATGTCTTAGCCAGATAATACTTCCCACCTCCTTCTATGTGACCCGCTGTAGCCAATTGATATCAATGGAATTAAGCCAGTTTAAATCAGTTGTGGTCACAGCCAGAGAGTGGAAATGAAGCCTCTTATAACTGTAAGCACTGTTATAAGAGGCTTCATTTCCACTCTCTGGCTGAAATGATTCCGTTCTTGAAATGATTCCACTGCTTATAAACGTTCTTGAAATGATTCCACTATCTAAACTTATGCTACCTTCTGGAGGCCTCCAGGCCTATCATCAGTCATCTATTCCACAAGTTAATGTGCAGAGATCCTGGGGCACAGTCATGTCCATACAGTCTGCTGCTCTGTGCAAGAATTAGTGGATTCATCCTGTACAAAGAGTAGAGCAGGATGCCGTTGATACACTCGTGAAGTTATGCACAGGGAAACATGAAGACAAAGCTCTAGTTGAGCTCCCTTCCTCCCAGGATCAAGTCTCTGACTCCAAGTCCTCGAGTCAAGTCCCAGGTCTTTGGGTCTAAGTTGCGAGTCCCTATCTATTTAATGGGAAAAACTGGGTTTAAATCTAAATAAAATTCAACTTGTCGTAAAAGGCTCCAAGTCTCGAGTCAAGTCCGAGTCACGTCATTGATGCAACTTGCATCCAACTCGAGTCAGAGTCAATAGACTCAAGTCTACATCACTGTTTCCTCCCCAAATCACATTGGAAGATGGGGCTGTAAGACCGTCGCCTCCACCAATTCAATGTGGATTTGCAATTGCAGACGCCCCTACATTCCATCCTTGGAATCTCCAGGAAGAACTGGGAAAAACTCAATCTGAAATCCTGGACAGCTACTTTTAGTTAGAGTAGACCAGTGGTTCCCAACCAGAGGTCCACGGACAACAGGTGGTCTGCAAGAACCTGAAAAGTGGTCTGCAAGGTCTCACCAAAACACACACACATACAACCCCCCTGCCTTTGGTAATTTTAATAAGTGCTTCTGAACTGAGGTCCTTGGGGGGGGGGGCGTGACACCCAATATTAATAATGTAATAATTATGTATAACTGTAAGTACGAGACCTAATAAATCTTCCCTAATTATTACAAATTTAATTGTATTTTTGGTGTGCAGGGGAGGGTGGAAGGTTGGATGTGGTTCATGCCGATTCCAATTTTTGGCTCAGTGGTCCGCTGTCTCCTAAAGGTTGGGGAGCGCTGGTGTAGACAGCACTGAGCAAGAGGAACTAACATTCTGACGGTATAGTCAGCTCCCTGTGCTCATATATGTTGTGAGGGCCCACAGCCAGGAGGCGTTCAATCTAGTCTAACTAGGTCTTGACGGGGGGGGGGGGGGAGACACTAACTGCTTCCAGTTCCTAACCTTTCTTACAACCTCATATCCCCTGCTCGGGGGCCCAGTCTGCTGTGTGGGGCAGCATGGTCTTCTGAACTTCTTGTTTTGAGCAAAAGGGGTAAACTTAATGTTGGTTGCTCCTGACACACACATGCTGCTGACTAAATATTTTCAAGGTGAAACTTGACATTATTTCCTTAGTTGCCAAATTTTGACAGATTTAATCGCTAAGCCACAACAAACGGTTTCCAAATTCAGTCCCAGAAGCGCTGAGCCAAGGTTAACTTTCTCTGGAGCAGGGAGATGGGTTGACGTTAATCGTTAAAATGCATCTTCCCAAAAGGTCTGTGTGCGCATAGAACCGAGATGCTAAGATCTTGAAACCAGCACAAAAGTGGCATTGCACTAGTGGTTACTGCTGCCTCCCCTCCCCCACAATACGTCAGGGGCAGGCAAAGATATTCCTGTAGCACTGCAAGAGACCAGGCAGGGTTTTTTTCTAGTCCCTGTAAAAAGGTGCCTTGAGGCATTTGGGATATAACAGAGTAATGGAGAGTGGTGAGACTTGGGGCTGGCTGATGTAGTGCTTTTCCGAAAGCATCCTAGAAACCGTGGGTGGGTGTGATTCACAGTGCAATCCTACCCAGCTCCTCCACTGGTGCAGCAATGGTGGAGGGCCAAACGGGAGGCTTTGGAAGGGAAAGGGGCTTTAAATCCCCTTTACATCCCCCTTTAAAGGGGCTTTAAATCCCCTTTCCCTCCCAAAGCCTTCTATTCTCCCTCCACCACTGCTGCACCAGTGGAAGAGCTGGGTAGGATTGCGCTGTGTGATTGCTGAAAAAGGGGTGGGGTGGGGTGGAGATGCACAGATTTCCTAAGTTTGGATAAATAAATGAACATCCCCCTGAGTAGACCTCTGGGCTGATCACAATTGGCCTGGAATGCAGATAGGATCCGGCGGGTGGTGGCCCTGGGTGTGGATTGCGCTGTGAGCCTCTTCTCACACTTGCCTACCTTACAGGGCTCCCTCTATACTGCCACTTCGTCCTCCACTTCCTTCAGTGTGGGAAGGTGCTTGGAAGGGGTGGGGTGAAAGCTTCATTATACAGCACATTTGGGTAACTTGTAGCCAGTGTTCCCTGTAAGAATTCCCACTGCTGGGCAGTGATGTGGAAAAGTCTTTGGCTCTAAGTCTCAAGTCCAGTCCCAAGTCTTTGCCCAAAAGGCTCGAGTCTGAGACTCCTAAGTCTTCTGTCAAGTTCCAAGTCTAGTCAAATACAATGTCAAATCCCATTTCAAGTTCCACTTCAATTCCCTCTCTTATTTATGGGGAAAAAGTGAGGATGGTAGTGGGGTGGGTGGGTGGGTGGGAGGGTTGTAAGCACCCCCTGATGTTCCCATCTGCACTTTTTGGAAAGGATTTTATATGTGCAGCTCTGGTTACCGGGTTGGGAAGAAGAAATGTGCTTGCAGCACCTGTTTGTGCATGCAGTTCATCATCTGGCTAGGGTTATGTGAACGGAAGCACCTACTGTAGCTGGACCAAGGCAAATAAATTAACGTCTGCCCAGAATGTTTTGACACAGCTTTTTGCCTTTTTCCAAGTCACGTTTGCTACTTGTAGGAAATGCATCTCTTTTTCTTAGTTGCAACCTGTACAAAAAACTGGGTCGCAGAAGGTTTCACTTGTACCTCTTACTAAAGCAGATAATGATTATTTACCATGTAGTTTTTGGCAAGCAGATTCAGGGCAACCACTCAAGTTAAACAAGTAATTTCCTGCTGTACTTGGACAAATCATAAACACGTTGGCCCTGATCTCTTCTAGTCAAACAGTTCAGCTTCTCAAATGCCTGGCATGACGAGAAACGGTGGATTACCTCAAGCTGTCCCGCTGAAGTGGACTCTTGGCTGTAGAGCAGTGTTTCTCAAAGTGTGCTCCTAGGAGCCCTGGGCCCCCCTGAGACCCCCTCAGGGGCTCCACAAGCACACCATCAGTAGCCACCATCTGCCCCTGCCCGGTTTGCTCATCCGTCCCTCCCACCTCCCCTGTTCGTGGCTCTCCTTCCCCTCTTGTTCTGGCTCTTCGCCGGTATTCAGTGTCGTGATTGGTGCTGCACCATTCTGTATATGTGCTGGCACTCTGGGGCTCCCTGAGATTCTGCATATGCGCCAGTAGGGCTCCCTGAGACTTTTTTTAGGAGCATAAAGGGCTCCAAAAACTGAAATGCTTGAGAATTGCTGACAGAGTCAATCAGCTGATCAGTGATGTTGGTAGGATAATTGGGGATCAACAAACACTGCTAAAGACTCGTAACTTGACTGTCTTACTTTATTAACAATGTCATCGTTTTGTGCAGTCTACAATCTTCTTCACAGATTTTCTTTTAGTCCCTGTGTTGTGATGCTCTGTTCAGCGCCAGGCTTTGCCCCAAAGTCCCTACCAACCTGATACCAGCACTGTAAATATCCTACTGTATATCAACAGTTCAAAATTAACCTCCAGGTTAGCCTCCAGCGGGTGGCGCAGTGGGTTAAACCGCTGAACCATGAGCTGTTGATTGAAAGGTCGGCAGTTCGAATCTGTGACGGGGTGAGCTCTCGTTGCTTGGCCAGCTCCTGCCAACCTAGCAGTTCCAAAGCGAGTAGATAAATAAGTACCGCTTGTGGGAAGGTAAACAGCGCTCCATGTTCCAGCTGCATGCTACGCGCTGCGGCAAGGAGAGTCATGTCGGCCACATGACCACGGAGGCGTCTTCGGACAATGCTGGCTCTTCGGCTTTGAAATGGGGATGAGCACCACACCCTAGAGTCGGACACGACTGGACTTAATTGTCAAGGCTCACCTTTACCTTTACCTTACAGTTTGTGAAATGGCAAGCAGCACACCACATGGTACCTTACTATTCATATTTGCAATTGTAACAGAGTCAAGATGCCTCTAGATGCATCTTGTGCTCAGAGATTAACTTCTAGAGACCCTGGAAAGGGTGCTAAAACCAACTCGCACTAATGCACTTTTTAAAGGCATTCCTGACATCTCCTCAAAATACAAAATGGGGACAAAAACAGGGACAGTGATTTAATCGGGAAAGGAACCAGAAAATAGGTACTGTGATGAACAGACACCATTGGGGCATATCATGACAGCATGCATGAGTGTTATTTCTGGCTATCTAATTGCGGAAGATGCAGCCAAGGTTACGCAGGCCATGTGACACAAGTGGGAAAAAAATGTGTGTTTATGTCCACATTCTCAGTCATGTTCTTTGACATTGCTTGGACGGTTCTAAGATTCTAGTTAATCTTCCACATTAGAATTGCTTGCAGGACCCATATTCTCAGAGCACAATAGAATAGGTTACAATCAGACTCTGTCCAAACATCAGAGGCTGATATTTGCTTAGAATATACTTTGAATGCTGTACCAAAACAGCACATCTCAGGATAAAGCTGGCAGTATGTGGAGTTGTGATCTGGTGCTTAGTTTTAAGAAAAGCGCCTCTTTCTCTTGTGAATAATTTTGAGGTGGTTGTTTTTTTTAATTAAGTTTATTCGAATATAAGAGGGAAATTTTCAGTATTGGCAACTTTTTCATTAGTGCTTCCTTGTTCATCTCTGCAATCATCATCAAATGCTTGGCTGAATGATATTGCCACAGGTTTAATGAGGTCTAAAATTCAAATGCCGCATTTGGGTGCAGTTCTTCTTGTGTGCAAAAGAGGGTAGTCTTAACCTGCTAATGTGTACTTGGAAATGCAGCTGTTACATTGTATTGTTTTACCTGACTGTAAAAATTATTTCATAAATTGAAAACAGACCTTTGTTACTCATTTTATGAGAGAAGAGAGAATACTCTGCAGCTTCTAATGTCTGAAGGAAAGTTTAAAAAAAATTAGAATGTCATTAATGCACAGTTTACCCCATGCAATAGAAATGTGTGTGGTGCGTGTTAAACAGAAAAATTACTTTGCAACTTGGTGTAAGCAAAATGTCTTACATGGAGCCTTTTGTCCATGTACATCTTTTATGATTTGATCGCTAAATGGAGGCCTTTGACAGAACTTCGTTTATAAATCCAAACATCTTTTTCTAATCTATAGGATACGAGAGGTCTACATAGTCAGAATTACAAAGTGGAGGGAGGAAAATAAAAAAAGATCAATCCTTTTCTGCCTTCCCCATTTCCACTTCTCATAGCAAATTGCAAATTGTATCCAAGGGGGAAGAGAGCTACAGCAGAGGGGTAGCATCTTTCTAAGAAAGTACTGTACAGTGTGGAAAGAATGGCATGGATGCCAACTGACAGAGGTATTATGGGCAAACTTCACTTAATGTTGCTAATTAAAGGCAGATTCTCACAGCCCACTTTTGTACTTAAAAAAAGAAGGTATGATTGGCATTGGGAAAGCCAGCTGCCTGAATTCCTTGCCCACTGCTGCCTCTGGGTGTGTGTGCTTGCATGTGCCCACCCCTCCCATGGAGGACAGGCAGGCGAGCAAGCGGGTGCATCTCCACCCCTCCCTTTACTTACAAAGACCGCGCAATGCAGCCTCCACGATCCACGCCTCTTCTGTTTGAAATGAACAGTTTGAAATAGTTTCAAAGTTCTGTTTGAAATGAATTGCTTGTGCTCGTTGCAAAAAGAAAGAGACTGCACAGTGCAGTCATTGCAAAAAGAAGAGACTGCACAGTGCAGTCTTAGTAAGTAGAGGGCAGGAGGGAGGGCAGGCTCCAAATAGCTCCGTAAGCACCAAGTAGGTGAGGAGAAATGATTTGGAGCTGCAGCAGCTTGCTCCTCCCTCCCCTTGGCTGCCGCTACTGTGATCCTTTTCCAGACTGGAAAAGAGAAGACTGGAGCAGTCAGTAGAGTGGCAGGCTGGAGAGGGTGGTGGTGGGCTTGTCTGTTCACGGCCCCTCCCAGGGTGCTGCTGCTCCATGTGACCATTTCAAGTTGCTGCCTCATGGGTGGACTGCCCCTGTTTGAGATGTCTGTCCAAGCTGAGCTTGTGCATGTTGAAACAGTTGTGTGAGCGCTCGACTGTGTGCCTCGGTTCGAGGATGCTTGAGGTGAGAGCAAGGCACCTGTTCGAGATTTGCCCACCGCCTATTTGCTCATTCAAATGGAGGAGGGAAAACTGTCACCACTTCTGTGCAGCAAATGTACTTGAGACCACTGGGAGACCTTCTTGCTTAATAAGAAGCTCTTGTTAGACCTGGAGGCTCTTTGGAATGATTGGTAATGATAATGATTATAAATAACATTATTTTAACAAATATTAACTTCAGCTATTAACATAAAACAACTTATTAACTAACTTCTTTTTTATTATCTTTCTTGCTTTTCTTCTGCAAAGGCTTTTAGAATTTTGTCCAAGTTTAAACTCCTGCTAACTTGAGATTCAATTGACATAATTGTCAAACTGTTCAAATGTTCTTGCTGCATTGATGATCTCAAGTAAGATTTGATCCGTTTCAGCGGGACACGTGTGCTGCCTTTTGCGTTGCAAGCGCTCGCTGGCAGGTAGTGTCTCCTCCACCGGCTTGGCACGCAGGCGCGGCATTGCCTGGAGCGGGAAAGTGATCTCTTGGCAGGCAAGTGTGGGGCCCTTGAGGTGCGGGGCCCAATTTGACCACATTGGTCACATTGCCCATGATGGCCTAAGGCTGGCCCTGCCTGACAGGGTTGTTGCAAAAACTGCATCAAGAGGATAATGCTGAGTGCACAAAGCTCTTCACACGTATCATGATCACTAATAATTTGGGAACCTCAAGGGTCGAATATTGCAACGTGATACTGGTCTGCCAATGAAACCTGGAAGCTGTGGCAAATGCAAAATGGCACAGTTATAGTGTGGGTATCTTGTTGTCCTGTGTACTCCCTGAGGCATCTGGTGGGGCCACTGTGTGATACAGGAAGCTGGACTAGATGGGCCTTTGGCCTGATCCAGCAGGGCTCTTCTTATGTTCTTATGTTCTTATGTGGGTGTGTCATCAAAGATTCACAGCACAATCCTGACTAAGGATCTAGCCAGCGGCCCAGGGCCGCCCGCCAGATCCTGAGCACCGGCTGCTTCTCTGCCGCCGGGCTAGAGGTCTACTCGGGGAAGGGGATGCTCGTCCCCTTCCCCGGGTGTAAACCAGGGCCGGCCCTATCGGCCTCCTTGGATTTCTGCCAGCTAAATAGCTGGCGGAAGTAAAGGAGGCCGTGTAACAGCATAGCCTCCCCCGCAGGGACGGGAATATGGCCAACGCCATCCCCCTCCCGGGCCAGCTAGGCCAATGGCCCCCTCCCTCCCGGGTCGGACCGCCCACGCTGCCGGCGGCAGAAGACACACCTTCTGCTGCCAGCCACATCCTTGGAGTTGCACTGGCCTCCCTTACCCCAGAGTCATTGCAAACATGCTTTACGGCATGTTTGTGACATCTTCCTTTGACGGAAGGCTCGTTCCGTCACCGGGCCTTTTTCCAGGATTACGCTCATAGAAGCCTATATTCCGTCTTACCTGTTTGCTTCCAGGCACCTCATGAGGTGCAGATGATTACCTATACAACCCCACTCAGCTTGGGCCAAGCATACCTGAAGCTTTTCTCTTTCCATATGAACCTCTTTCCATGTGAACCCCTTCCCCTGTTAAGAGAATCATTGAGGATTGAGGTGCATGTGTCTTTTAATGTCTACATGTGAGGGTTCTTTAGGATGAAAATTAATGCAGGAATATATGGGCAGAGAGTATAATTTGCTCATGTGCACATTCATTCCTTAATATTGATTCTAGCTGAATTTTTCAACTGTATATTTTAGAAATCTATTAAGAACAAATATAATTGGTGATGGGTCTATCCCTTCTCCTGTTAACAAGGGCCACCTTTAATCAACCTCACAGTTAGAGGAGGAGGAGAAAACGGAAAGCCAGCAAGGCTGGGACATCCATAGCCATGACCACCTGCTGTGCTTTTAAAACCAAATGCTTTCCCCCAAGTCTGCTTCACATCTTTCACAGTCGGTTTGGCTCTTTTCATCTCTTACCTGAGGACACCCATAGACTTGGGTGAAACGTTGTATTTGTAACTTAGTGTTTTTTTTTAAACAGTATGCTTTGTTTTTAGCTGGTTGTTGTTAACCTTTTATCTTGTTTTTAAAACATTAACAATTTCCTTTTTGCAGACACATGGCTTTTAATCCCATTTATAAATCTTTGAATATAACTTTTCTGATTCTATTTTTTAAGTTATTGAAGTAATTGTAAAGTAGCGCTTAAGTTACAAAAGTGCTTAAGGATCCAATCCTAGCCAGAGGCGTCGCTCCGGTAGGGGCGGGGCTGTAAGTATCGCTGCGGTCATAGTCTCTTTACCGAGCGAGGAGGAGGCAGCCCCGCCCCCTCACTGTCCGAGCCAGTCCCCTACGGAGAAAGCAGCAGGCAGGGTCTCTTCCCTGCCGGTTTCTCCGTAGGGGACTGGCTCGGACAGTGAGGGGGCGGGGCTGCCTCCTCCTCGCTCGGTAAAGAGACTATGACCGCAGCGATACTTACAGCCCCGCCCCTACCGGAGCGACGCTTCTGATCCTAGCCAACTTTCCAGCGGTGATGCAGCCGCAATGCAGCCCCGAGGTAAGGGAACATTTGTTCCCCTACTTTGAAGAGTCCTTCGTGACTGCCTCTCACCACCACAGGATGCACATGCCCCACTGGTACAGCTGCATCAGGGCTGGAAAGTTGGATAGGATTGGGCCCTTAGTGCAATTTAAAAAACCACAAGATTTAAAACTAACTACACAATGACATGCTCAAGGGAATGGTCCTTTTCCCCACCTGTATGGCTAGTTCATGCCCAGCAATGTGGATGAAACATAGCACGCACACAAAATGCTAGCCCCCCTAAAGTGGTGACAGCCAGTTGCAACAGAACAAGTGGCTTAAAGAAGGGGGAAAAAAAGACTTAGAAGTGCCAGGCCTGGAGCTGCCAGCCTGGAAGGCACATACAAAAAAATTAACAAAATGTGCTGGAAAAAATTTCAGGGGTATGAAATAGTTTATTTAGTTCAATGATTTCTATCTCGCCTTTCTTTCCACAATGGGGCACCCAAGGGCGGCTTATAATCAAATCATAGTAAAATACAATAAGTAATTCTAATCCAAACATTTGTTTATAGTCAGACTCTCCCCAGCTGGAGCCTAGTTGTGGGCTCCTTCTATCGCTCTCTGATGGCACCACTTGCCTCTTCAGCATTTCCTCCTCGAAAAAGATTAAGTGAGCACTGTGTAAATATGTTTACATTTTTTACACAAAGTTTTGTATCTTAAGGGACTGAAATTTGGCTTTCTCTGCTGGCACATACAATTAGAAAAATGTTTGCTTGCTCATGTAATAAGGAAATGTGTCCTATACTGTATACATTTTCTGCATAGGATATTGGCATCCTGGGCACTTTCAAATAAGTCCAGGGCAGTATTTCGATTTATGGTGTCTCAAGAGCACCTAAATTATGGCATTCTGCTCTGGATGCTCTGCTAAAATAAGCATGGGATGCTTTTGTGGAAAGCAAAGTTTTTTTTGTGTGTGTGCATTTGTTTCAAACCCACAAAATTAATTGGGTTCAAAAACCGACCTGCACACACATTCTCACATTCCTTGTATTTTACAGACAAGGGGTAATGATCCTAACAGTGAACGCCCTGCAGCTTCAGTGAAGTGAAAAATTGAAGAGCTGTTTTCTCAAGTAATTTGACTCTGCACAGCTGGATCAATAGTCAATATTTCCAGGATTTGCTGCAAGACAAACATTGCTTTCCCTTCATTTTAATCACTAAACATTTCACTGAGATTTTAGGCAAATAAATTTGTGGGATATAAATATAGCAAAAGTGCTTAAATGCAACTGGTTCTTCTTCATGGAAGCTGTGGAAAAGGCAATCTTTAACTGAATTGTATGAGACAGTTATCTTATCAAAGTGACAGAAGGCAAGGACAATGGCTAAAGGAATGTAGGGCCTGATTCCCTACCAAATCAGTGCAATGACGGTCTTATTTCATGCCTTGGATTGTCAATGCTTGGGATAGCTGGGGTGAGAGTCACTGGTGTACTGGTTCACACATGCATGTTCATCACGATGACTGCAAAACCGAGTGATGATTTGCATGTGGGAATGAGCCATTACAGCTCTAATATGAGAAATAAATTTCATATTGCTTCTCATTTTTTCAAATGCAATGATAATATAGAGTCGGTTCATATATTCAAGGGCCAGTCATCAAGGGTACAAAAAAATCAGAGACAGAGACATAGATGCATCCCAGCAATATCTGGGGAGTTAATTTCTTCAAATATTGTTTTCCTAAAGTAGGGAAGTTTATTAAAATATGGTTACAGAGGCTTTTTTGCTATTAATGGGCACACTTAATATGGGATATATGGTGTGTGAAATATGTAATACTATAGAATGCTTAAATATCTTTATATATTTTTAAAATAGCTTTTTAAAAGGCCAACAAAAGTGGTCACCTCAAGTAGCAGATTGGTGGGCGATGCGATGCCCATCTCACTCTGTCCACCTACTGGCCTCCACTGCCTCTCCTCCTTCCACTCCCTGGATTGGAAAACAGAGAGGAAGAGGAAATGTGGAGGGGAGGGGAGTGCTGAGCTGGAACACTGGAGAGTAGGAAGAGCAGAGGCTGGCACAACATTGGGCAATTTGGCATACTGCCACAAGAGGTCTTGGACCTGCCCTGACTTGGAGTGCCATTTTTACTCTGGTAGGGCAGTTGACTGTGTATACGGAGCTTCTCCATTCCTTCGCCCCAAACTTGCACATTTGTTAAGTGTACAGAGAGATGTCACAAGAGATTGATCAGGCGCTGGACTATTTTCTTAAAGCATTTAATAAATGAGACATTATTTATTTAATAAATAATAATCATAGACTACAGAAGCTCTTTGAATTAGCTCTGAGAGTTCTAAATTCTCCCCACAAAAGAGAGACAAACGTCCAGAGCTTAGCTTCTGAGCCAGAACTTAAGACTCTGTTATGCCTCACCTAGCTTCTACCCCCCTGCAACGCACACTGCACCTACCTTAGCAGTGTGGGGGGGAGGGAGTGCACCTTTCTTCCCCCTATCCTGCTGTGGAGGCAGCATGGCAACTTTAAAGTATGCTACGTGAGGTTTTTCTTTTCTCCAAATGGGAAGGAAGCAAAGACTTGGAGTTGTAGTCTTTGTGATGGCAGCTTCAGTTGCAGTAGTCCTCACAAAGACCTCAATCCCAATCTTTCTTGTCTGGTGAAAAGCGGAGGGAAAACCCACCGATGCAGCACAGCTTAAAAACTCACCATACTGCATCTAGAGCACTGGTTCCCAACTTTTTTAGCACCAGGACCCCCTTTTGTAGAATGACAATCTGTCAGGACCCCCCCCCCCCAAGACTTAGGGCCAGAAGTTGGAAATGCAACAATTTGGAAGGTTCTTTTTTCCATATGTGGTGGACATGTGAAAAAGCAAGAAAATTTTGGAGGATGGTCCATGCGGCATTGGAAGGGATATTACGACATACGCTGTTGTTCGTAAATTTCTTTTGAATATAATGACATCAGTAGTATTTCAAAAAGATAAATATATTATTATACATATAGTTACTGCTGCCAGGTTGTTATATGCTCAGCAGTGGAAAGTTGAGACGATACCAGATATTGATGAGTTAATAATTAAGATTTATGACTTGATAGAATTAGATATTTTAACGGAAAGATTAAGAGAAGGAGATGTTAAAAAGAAATTAGATTGGTGGCAACCATTTTATGATTGGTTGAAAAGATAAAATAAAATATTAGATTATTAGTAGAGGTAAGGAGGTAAAAGATAGTAGGGTTGGAATATGTATGAAGCTAATTTTATTTAGCATAACTGAAGAGTGTGAATAGTCATTTTAATGTAGTTCGACGTCCGTTAGTTATTTTTTCCATTTGTTTCATGTTGGTTACCCTTGTTCCCATATGATTTCCCTTACCCTATTATCCCTCTAGTTTCTGTGTTAATAAATAAAAAAATTATCAAAAAAAAAAAGACTTAGGGCCAGAAGTGATGTCAGTAAGCAGGAGGTGATGTCAAAACAAATTACACTGTTTAATACATCACACTTTTTAAAATAAATCACATTTTTAAATTTGTACTCATAAGCAGCCCGGGGGTGGGGTGGGTGAGCTAATATTAACAGAGATGCTAAAAGGCAAGCAGAAAGTAACACAAGGTGAGCAAGCAAGCAAGCCCCAAGAGCGCACCAGACACTTTTTTCTCTGCGGGGAGGGGGAAAGGAGTGAGCTGCTATCTTGGATGTGGCCATCCAGCCAACATCCCGCGACCCCCCACAAACCGCTTCATGACCTCCTTGGAGGTCCCAACCCCCTGGTTGGGAACCACTGATCTAGAGTGATGAAGGGAAAGTAGGAAGAAGAAGCCCTCTCCTGCACTAGCGTCGACGGGGGGTGGCGGGGGGTGGCGGGCCGCCGGGGGGCGTCGCGCGTATGGGGGTGACGCGCGATGCCCCTTACTCACATTTTTGCAGTGACGGTGGGCCCACCCGCCCTCCCCTGGGTCCGTTTGGCTCTAAAATGAGCCAAAAACGGAGCGGGGAGGGCGCTCCGCTCCTGCGCGTGACGTCACGCGCGGGGGCGGAGCCTCCCCCTTAAGGGTGACGCGCGTCCCCGCTCAGGGGTGTCGCGCGTCGTCGCGACGCCCCTGCTCTCCTGTGATAAGCAAAGGGCTGTTGATAGGGTGGATGGCTGGTCAGGAGGGTGTTTAACTAAGGGATTAGAGAGCTGGCAAAGGTGTTTACTGAGCCTTGCTCAGGGTCTGATTATTTTTGGAGAAAAGATGGGGTCATTTTTGAGTCATTTAGAGGAGAACCTCAGAAAGCTCATCTTGCTCATCTCTTCTCAGGACCAGGACCTTCTGTAAAAACCCACCCATCTTCGATAATCCACTGAGGAGCTGCTCTGGGTGCTTCATCTTTAGTGGGTGACTATTGATGGCAGGGCCTTTTTGATCCTGACACCTTGACTGTGGAATGCCATCCCTAGGCATATTTGCCTGGCACAAACATTTCTATCTTTTTGGTGCCAGGTGAAGTCTGCTGCATTCTCTTCTGCTTGTAGTAAAAATATCTGCTTAAGTTTTTTTTAATGATTAGACTTCTGTTGCTGCTGGTCTTTTTGTTTTAATTCTATAATGGTTTTGATTGTCAATTATGGGTTACCTACTCTGTTTTAAGTTTTGTAAACCCCTGCTAACTGGGCAAGAGGCACTTTTTCAATTGGTGCTCCACTTATATTTAGCAGGGGGAGAGTAACTCTCCCCGGCCCTTTCACCTCAGCACAGTGTCTTTTCGGGTGGCTGTTTGCTGGTGTACTTCTGCATCTTTTTTAGATTGTGAGCCCTTTGGGGACAGGGAGCCATTTAATCATTTGATTTTGTCTGTAAACCGCTTTTTGAACTTTTTTTGTTGAAATGCGGTATATAAATACTGTTAATAATAATAAATAAACAAACAAACAAACAAACAAACAAACCACCTTGGGGCCTGTGGGATGATAGGAGCAAACCATGGGGAAGCTTCTCATTAGATTCTACAAGAGTGCAGAGCATGAAAGTGTCCTCAAGAAACTCATATTGCCCCAGTCATTGCTGTCTTGATACAGCACAGGCATTTTAATGGTAGCTAAAGCTTAAGAAATTAGGAGAGAAATGAAGGCTCCTACTAGCCTATCACATAATTTTGCAAAGCCTGTTTAAACCAAGCTTCTACTCGAAATCTGCTTACTTCAGTGAAAATGTGGCACAGTATTGGCAATGCTACCAAATATAAAGTTTCTGTGTGTGCTTTTGACTTTCCCTCATAGGTTCCCATTCCAAGAGACCATAAGCATAGAAAATCCAGCTAGTGAATACGGAGGATAAATTAGCTGTGGTACACACACCCAGCTGTGCAGTTCTGCCAACATATATCCCAAATGGAATTTACCTTGAGTTGTCACAGGTGAAACACATTAGTTCCCTCTGCTCAAGGATTGCTTGGAACAGAGCACTTGTTAATTCATCTCACTTGAAGGGTTTACCTGTAATGTCTGTCAAGGGGGGATTCATTCATAATTACCCGGACTAAAGTCCTGCAGCAATGATAGTTTGCCAACCATTTTCACTTAGATTTTCAATCGTAAATATGTTCTCGACATAACATTGTTCTCAACATAACTCCATCGCAAAATATGTGCAGTGAGTGATTGGCTAGTGTGCTGGGCATTATCCTTGGAGATATGTGTGCAAATATCTGCTCAGTCATGACTCACTCAGTGCCCAGTAGGAAAGTAATCTCAGACATCTCTTATCATGTGGGACTGGTCAGATGGGTACACTGTACCCAACCTGTGGTACTGGCTGGGGGTACGGGATATGCTTTTTCACATATCCCCTAAAGGCTGATTCACACTAGCCTTTTCCGGCACGCATGCCCTGCTCTAGCGTCTGTATGTGCGTCTAGCAGTTCTCTGAACGTTCGCCCGCCTTCTTGAAGAAAGCGCAGCTGTGATTTGGTGAAGAGAAATGCGCTTCTCTGATTGGTGGGCTGCCTAGCACCGCGAGCATAAACGCTAGCTTAAACGCGAGCGCATCAAAAATATAAACCGAAACCATCTCTCCTGACTGCGTCGTAAGCTCATGCTGCGTCAGACGCAAGCATGAAAAACGCACGAAAAGACCAAACGTTAAGCCAAAACGCGCACGGAAAGGGCTAGTGTGAATCAGCCTTAAGTGTGCACGTACCAGGTGAGAAGCTCTTTTTTCAGCCATGCGGCAGCGCCGCACCCCGAAATTGTCCCCGGTAGCTCTCCCGGCCATGCGGCGCTTCCGATCGGGTCCTCCAGCTCGCGCTCTGCCCCATCTGCAGCACCGCATGGACGGGAGAGCTCTCCCGGCCATGCGGCGCCCTTACCTTAGCTTGCAGCTGCCGCCATGTTGGATCGCCGCCAAGTCTCGCGAGATTCAAGATCGTGGCGTGAGATTTGGGAGCCACGATCTTGGATCTCACAAGACTTGGTGGTGATCCAACATGGCGGTGCCTGCAAACTAAGGTAAGGGAGAGTTACCGGGACGATTTCGAGTTGCGCCGCTGCCGATCGGGTCCTTCGGCTCACACTGCAAGCCGGAGGGAGACCCTCCAGACCCTCCAGCTTGCAGCGCGAGCCGGAGGACCCGATTGGCAGCGCTACATGGCTGGGAAAAAGGTAAGGGACAGCAACGGGGGACGATTCTAGCCATGCGGGGTTTCCGAGCAGGCTCGGAAGCGCCACATGGCCGGAAAAAAGCACCTTTTTCCACTTTCGGGGGGTGCAGTTTTGGGGAGGGGGTACGTGGGGGTACGGGGGCTTGGGGGGAATTGGGGGTGCTTGGGGGGCTGGGGGAGGGGGTACGCGGTTCGGAAAAGGTTGAGGGATGCTGGGGTACAGTATCATCCCAACTGGCCCAGTATGGAACTGGGGGTTTGGGCATCTCTAGTAAATAATATTTATTTATAACATTAATCATCTTATAATATATTGGTTTGTGTTTGAACATTTCCTCCTCCCTAGGAAGGAAAGCTTAGGACACAACCCATTAAAAATAATAGTCTCTTTTAGAACACTCAAAACACTTCATGGATATTATTTCAAGGATATTTACAACATCCCTTGCAAGATAGGCCAGCCTTATTATTTCCAAAAGGGGGGGGGAGAAAAAAGATTGAGGCTGATGAGAGTGCTGCCTGATGTTTAAAGCCACTCACTGAGTGAATGACTGAGTGAGCTGAAACATATGCTAGGAGCTTGCCGCTCTTGGCTACACTACTTGGCCCCCTCCACCTTCACACATTGTGAAGCAAACGGTAGGGCAGTCCTGCACGTGGTGTAGCTGCCTCTGTTCCCCATGTGTAGAACGGGAATGTTAACAGTGAGGACAAACAAGGCCGAGCGCAGGACAGCTGAATGCAAATTGTTAACAATGATCAACATTGATAGTATCACTTTTTGCCTTCGGAGACAATTCTGCCTCTTTTCTTCTGATTGAAAACTGCTGGAGCCTGCATGCAACAGGTGTTCCTAAAACTCTGAAGCATTTTGATTTAATTATACAACCAGGCAGTGCAGGACTCATAAAGTTTTCATGTTTGTGCCTCTGCCATGACACTTGCATGTAAGAGCTGCAGCTGTTAGAAGCTTTAAGAAAATCTTTTTCACCTTGTAAAAGCTGGAAATAGCGAAATCGTACACACAAATCTAATCAGGGTCATTCCATGTCAAATCAACCAATAAAAAATACATTTTGGAACTTGATGTCACGGATTTTGCTCATTTTCGGTACACTTGTACCTTACCATGAGATGTTTAAAAATTATTTTTTTCAGGTTTTTTTGTCCATCCGTTTTTGAGATATTGAAATTGCCCCAAAAGGCCAAAATCCACTTGTCACCATACATTCAAACGCCAGTTACAGGATAACGATGAATGCTACAGACATGGGACAGGTGTCGTTTTAAAGCGTATGAATAGGGCTTTCATTTGATATACAACATGACACAATTGTAAATTTTCAAGAAATTCAAAAATATTCAAATAATATTAATTTTGAAATTTTGGAAAATCGAACTTTTTTAAAATTTTCAAAAAAATCACACTTAAAGGTATATGCCTTGTAGTCAATCAGTCAAAATTTCAAGATGGTATCTCAATGGTATCATACAAAAATTAAATTTTCTTGTTGGCAGCGACCAGGAATTGAACCCCTCAAGTCCATTTTTCTACAGTTTACATTGATAAAATTATGTGGTAAACTGAAATGAATCCAAAAATTTATAACAGGACTTATAGAGATAGATTTATAGAGAATGAATTCACTTTCTATTCTTTTACAGGATCCGCTTTTTGGTAAAACTATCAAAATCATGAGCTTTTTACTTCTGTTCGTAGTTTTAAAATTTTCCTTTCGTTGCTGAATAATTTCTGAATCAGCACAGTGACATTTTTCATCTAAATCATCTTTAGAAGTAAAAAAAATAATTCTTTGTAGGTCCTTTTCATCTTCCCCATCTTTTCTTTGCACTTCCTTCTTGCACAGCGGAGACTCACCAAGGAAGGTCAAAGAGGCATTTAAGTGGGTTTGGACAGTGTGTTTTTAGTGAAGCTTTCTAGGACATTTTTGTTAAGCTGCTTTATTAGTCTTTATTAAGTTTAATTCATTAACTGTTTGATAATTACATGATTTGAAATATGGAGGAGAATAAATGGTCAAAAAACTGTTGCAGCCCTTTTAAAAAAAGGGGGGCACCGGGTTAGTAAAGACTTGAGGAATGTAACTGATTGGATGGTTTCACTAAATAGTGAAATCAAACCACACATGAATAGAAGCCTTGTCAGATGTAAAACAATATACTTGAAAAAGAAAATTCCTCCTGAGAATTATGAGATTCCTGGTCTTAGTCATATAAAGGAGGCTGAGTATTTTTGGACCCTAATACAGCTTTAAGCCACTAAAATGCCTCTTTGACCTCCCTTGGTGAGTCAAGAAGAAAGTATCTAAAGTGCAAAGAAAAGATGGGGAAGATTAAAAGGACCTACAAAGAATTATTTTTTTACTTCTGAAGATGATTTAGATGAGGAAAAATGTCACTGTGCTGATTCAGAAATAATTCAGCAACTAAAGGAAAATTTTAAAACTACGAACAGAAGTAAAAAGCTCATGATTTTGATAGTTTTACCAAAAAGCGGATCCTGTAAAAGAATAGAAAGCATTTCTATTGCGTCGACGGCATTGCGTCGACGGCCCCCCCACGTGGGGGCGTAGTTCCGTCTCTGCTTTTAGGGATGGCAAGCCCATGCTCATCACAAAGAGTCTTAATGGCATGGGAATTGCGGCAGCATATGTGCTGTTATGGTGACATTGGGAATTCTAGGTCATGTGGCAGGGGCCTGCTGTGCAACTTCTTTCCAGGCAAGCATTACACCTGCTTGTTGAAGGGGTTGCGGGAAGGATCAGTTTTGCTAGCTCCTCACACATCTTGAACTTCTGATGTTACCAGAACAGAGTCATATGACAGGAACACATCCTGCTTCCATACTGCTGAAGTATTGGAGGAAGTCCATGTGTACACACATCAGGGAACCATGGACTATCCTGGCCTGCTTGTGAATGTAACTGTATAATACACATGTTTGCAAACATGTCGATCATCAAGAATAGATGATCATGTACTTCTTAAAATTTGACATGCGAAGCAGCCCTGATTGAAGCTGGATGAAACCCATGGGTCCAATTTCTGCCACACATTCAGATTTTTCAATTGGAAAAATATAAAATGCACTTTTCCTTACCCATGACTAGTACTTCTAATCTATTGGAAAGAAAATTGGGTAAATCTATTTGAAACCCATGCTCAAGAGTTGGCTTGGTTTTTGTTTGTTTGATCTGGCAGGAAGAAATAAACCTTCATGTGTGAAGTATTACTGTTTCAGGTCTCTCTACACAATTATTATTTTTTCTCAGACATTGGCTTTCATCCAACATGTTCAAAAAAGGATATTCTTTAAGTGTCATTCTTCATTCTTTTGCTGAATTTCAGACTGAGAGATCTCTGGGTGGGTTTAAAATTTTTTTTATTACAAAATGCAGACCTTTGAGAAATGCAAGCAAGGCAGAAAGAGTTATCTCTAGCTCTTTTTGTTGCTAGATGGGTAGGTATTTGTCTCATCTTGTTGTTTCTCTCTACTAGGTTGTAACAAATGAATTCATGTTCAATAATTTGCTTTTCAGATACTTTCTGTTTGACACACAACTATGCTGTCTACATCACAACATTTGAATGATGCTAGTATTTAGAATATCACTCTGGTTTTAGTACACTACTTAAAGAGTTGGAACTTTGATTACTGATTCCTGACTTACCTGAGATCTTACTTTATCTACACAATCCAACATCTGGCTTTGCTTTGAAATGTTACAAATGGTGCTTGTGTGCTTGCCCAGAGCATAATGCCACAGCACATGACAGACAAGGAAACCCAAGAAAGTGTTTTTGCTAAATTTATACAAGGCCAAGATGAAGCCTTTAGTGGCGTCTCTATAATGCTAGCCTCTTTCATATTGGCAAAGGGAAAAAAGAACACATTTTATGCCAGTATCAATTTGCCACAGGATTTTGTATCTATATCAATCTCTGAAATTACTTACTCTGGAGCAAACTGAATGAGGTTACTCAGAAGCAAGGCAGGCAGTGATGGAGAACATCCTTTGCAAGCCAGGCTTCCATATGGGTTGTGAAAGACTTTGATATTTTACATTTTGCTTTCATGTGGTGGTTACAGTTACCAGGGAAACCTACTCTCATATGCAGCGTTAGCCCCTCTGACTCACGTACCTGGCCCTTAGAATAATATCATGTCATTGTATGGTTTGAAGGGGAGAAAAATACCATGGAAAGTAAATAGTATAGGATATGCATGACCACTTCTAAGCAGAATAAGCAAAAAGGCTAACATTCAGAAAGATATTCATTTATGGCAACTTAATTTTGTCAGTAGCCCTAGACCCTGTGTGCATTTGGAATATATTTGTGATTGGAATCTTAAAAACTCATGGCTTCTTGTGGACACACCACAACATCAAATAACATTTCATGGCAAGGGAACTAGCAGCATTTAAGATGTGTTTGAATATTGAAGGAGCCGCCATGGGGAATAATGGCATTGCAGTATGATTTCAGAATAATTTTAAAAGGTTGTAATTGTATGCACTTATTTCCATCTCTGACCCTCCGTAAGCTAATTTTAAAGTAGCACATAAACCATGTTTAAATAAAAGTACCCTATAAATACCTGAGATGGTAAAATATCAGACCATGGAAAGCTTAAGGTCAAGGTTTTACATGATTCCTTAATGCGATTAATATTTGTTTTGACTCAAAAAAAGATCTTGCGTATCTCCAATTATAGGCTTTGGCATGTCTGCAGGAAAAGGAAGTACCACAGCTTGCAGTATCCACCCAGGATGCCAGTTTGTATATCTTTCCACACCTGATACATCACAGAACCATCAAGATGACATTCTTGACTTATCTGAGAAGGTAGGTGATGCTCTGATGGTTTGCAATAACTTGGGTGCCATTGCTACCCATAAGGCTGTATGTTGAGGTATCTTCATCACTGGTCACTGTGTTGTAGTGGTCTGGACTACACCGCTACTGTGACCTAAATGTGGAACTTCTCTCCAGTTTGGGAGTTTTTCTGGAACATTAAGGGTGTCAAGACTCTGACTTGGTTCAAATATTTATATGCTGCTTCATAGTCCCAAGGGATGTTCACAATAAAATCACAATAAAGTCCCCAGCCAGCCACCATCTGGTGTCACTGTTTGGCCACAGCCTTCCAGGTTCCTGAAGAGGACCTGTGAGGCTGAGCAGCTGCAACTCATTATGCCTCCATATTGCCTTGATGGAGGGAAGTCTTCCTCGATGTTGATCTGACTTTCAGACAACCTGAAATTAGGCTTCTTTACCTCTCACCACTCTTTTAATAAGGGACGGGGAACAAGTCTTGCTTCTTTGATTATACTTGGCCTGTCTGTGCTTTCAGTCCACTCACATCAGAAGCTGACCCCTGGTTACATATCGATCTTATAAAAATTCCTGTAACTTTCTAATGCAATTCAGATAAAAATAACTGTTCACGAAGTCATACCGCCTATATTTGTTATTATTATGATACAGTATTGATAAACAGTTATGGAATTTGTTGCCATGGAGGCCATAAACTTAAAGTGCTTTAAAAATAATTTTACAAATTCATGGAGAAGAGGTATGTCATTGGCTGTTAGTCATCATAATGACTAGGTGGGCCCTCCAGGCTCAGGTGTATCTCTGCATACCATATGAGGGGGGGGGGAGCAACAGCAGAGGAAGGCTATTGCATTTATGGCCTGCTAATGGGCTTCTCAGAGGTATCCAGATTCAACCTCTAGAATGCTGAATCTATCTGATAGACCTTTGGACTGCTCTTAAGTACACAGTGTTGCACAACATGCTGCACAACTTTTCTAGGCCAAGTGGTGGTGGTGGTGGTGGTATGGGGTTACAATGGTACAACAATAAGGAAGCAAATATACTGTATTTTTGAATTTGCTCATTTATATTTCTTAATTGGCTCATTTTTTTCTTCAAATACAGTGAACGTACTAAAGGCCATTATTAGGATATGCTCTCATCTTGATATTTAAAGTTCTGGCTGACCTAGTTGAACAGCAAGGACACACACAGTCCATCCAGATGATTTCCTCATTACTCAGTTGCCTTTTTCTTGCAATATGTGGTTATCTTATTCTGGCTAGGACTGCCATATTTTCCCCACCCCCAACCGGGACCCCCCCCCCCAGTTAATCAATTAATTAAAAATTAAATTAAAATAATGTTAATATTGCCGCGCGAAGCGCGCCCGGATTTTTAATTATTTAATTAATTTCCCTATTAAAAAAATAAATAAATCAACTTACCCCATCCGTCGTGCTGGTCGCCCTCTCGCTGCTCCTCGTCCTCGCGCTGCTCCACAGGCAAGCAGGCTTTGCGGCCCGGTCTCCCACCGGCACCGCACGAAGCCAGTGGGAGACCAGGTGAAACACAGCCTGCTTGCTCGTGCCACGCACGCCTGCCGGAGGCTCGCGCGGCACGGGCAAGCAGGCTGGCCTGGTCTCCCACCGGCACCGCATGGAGCCGGTGGGAGACTGGGCGAACAACAGCCTGCTGCCCGTGCCGCACGCGCCTGCTGGAGGTGCGCGTGGCACGGGCAGCAGGCTGTCGTTCGCCTGTTCCCTCGCTGGCTCCGTGCCGGTGAGAGAGCGGTCGGACAACACCTGCTCACCGCCGCCATCTTCTTCGTTTTGAAGAACCCGGGCGCCGGCATCATGGATCACGAAATCTCGCGTGATCCAAGATGTTGGCGCCCAAATCTCGTCAGGGCATCATGCCCTCACGAGATTTGGGTGCCGACATCTTGGATCTCACGAGATTTCGTGATCCATGATGCCAGCGCCCTGGTAAGTTCTTCAAAAATGAAGATGGCAGTGGCGGAGGCTCTGCCATTCACACCAGAAAACCAGCCCAGGACTTTCCCGGGAATGGAGGGCCGATTTCCGGGACTGTCCCGGTTTTTCCGGTACGGATTGCAGCCCTAATTCTGGCAAAGTGTAGATTTGTCATTTGTCTATGGCAGCAATCCTATACACATTTACCTGGGAATAGGTCTCACCGAACTTGATGGGGCTTACTTCTGAATAGGCATGTTTAGGCCTGTACTATTAATTTAATAAACTGTAAAGTTTATCAATTACTGAATCTTAATTCACTAGACCTCAAAAACTGAACTGCTTTTATAAGCAATAGAGGAATTGTTTGTCCAGGGGATAAATTCTGTATAGGACATCTTTGGATAAGTATATATAAATAATGGAATGAAATTATATTGAGGGCATACACCAGCATATCCTATTATAAAAAGAGGAGTTATAGTGTATTCCTATGCACATTTCCTCAGAAGTAAGCCCAATTGTGTTCCATGGCCCATGGGACTTGCTCCCCAGTAAGTATGTATAGGACCGCAGGCTTAGTGAGTAAAGTTTGAGTGTTGATGTAGATGTCAATATGTATCTTCTTGATACAATGACAAAATGTTGATTTTATTTTTTTTTATTTCTCATCTATAAAACAAAGAATACAAGAGCCCTCCTGGATTGGATTAAATGGCCCATCGAATAGAGAATTTTATTTCCCACAATAGCCAATCAGATGCACACAGAAAGCCCAAAAGCAGGACACGAAGGCAATGGCGCTCACCTGCTGTTGCTCTACAGTGGTGTTTCCCAAACCGTTTTGACCGTGACCCTCTCAATATAGTATTTCTCTCAGTCTGGTGACCAATGGAGTTGGTATATGTTCAAAATAATAATTAATAATAAATAAAAGATTCTGGAGCGCTCAGCAATGATGTCTGAGTTATTGTAGAGCGCCGAGAGGGAAGCAGAGTGGGACTTCAATTCCAGCTGCACAGTTGCATGGGACCATGCAGCTTAGAGGGAGCGCTGCTTCCCAATTCCCTCAGGAACACCCACGTGACCCTCATTTGGGTCGCAACTACTGTTCTACAGCAACTGGTGCTCATTCTATACTGTCCTTGAACATGGAGGTTTCACACACTTGTTATAATAGTCCGGGGGTGGCCAAACGTGCTTAATGCTTAATGTAAGTTAATAAACTTCAGATGTTTGAGAGCCACAATATTTGAGAAGCAATTAAATTCTTAAATATATTTACTCACCATGAACAGTAAACTTATGCTTTAATCCAGTGGACTATCTCAGTTTATACCTGGTAAATAATTATAAAGTTTGAAAATTTCTTATTTACCTTTTACAGGTGGGCCCCCATATCCACTGATTCGCTATCCACGGTTTCAGTTATCCACGGATCGTGGGGACCCCCCCCCCCAGGCTTTTACTTTTTTCCCAGTAAGCTTGGTTTCTTCCTTAAAGAAACAGGAGAAGCAGCCTCTGGCTGCTTATTACAGGCAAATAGAATGAGACTAAGTACTAGAGAGACTCTGCAAGGTTAAGAGAAACCTTGCAGAGCCTCTCTAGGACTTAGTCTCGTTCTACTTGCCTGCAATGGAGGCTGCTTCACTGTTTGTTTTAAGGAAGAAACAAAGCTTGCTGAAAGAAAAATAAGAGCTGGGGGGGGCAAGCATGCCTGCCTGCAGGGGAGGCAGGGTGGGGGGCCCCTCAGGAAACCATAGAGGGGGTGTTCGCTCTTATCCACGGTTTCAAGTATCCACGGAGGGGCCTGGAACATATCCCCAGCGGATATGGGGGCCCACCTGTATATTAATTGTGTTGCAAAAAAGCTGCTCAGCCAACATATTTCCGAGAGTCGCACAGTGTGTTTTTAAAGCCATCTGAGCGAATGGCTCTCGCCTCCATGGTGATGAATTCCATACATTCATCGTGCGTTGAGTGAAGAAATGCTTTCTCTTGTGCATTCTGCGTTAAAGCCATTCAAGTTTGTTGGAGGACAGTAGTCAATGGTAGACTAAACTAAACAATTAAAAATTATTGTGATTGAAAGATAGGAGAGACAGTTCCTGGGTTGCACCACCGAAATGGAACTCAAATTCAAACCACATCACTGAAAAGCTGTGCCAACAGGATTGGTTCAGTTCCCAGCTCCCACGGGCTTCCATTAACTTCTATGGAAATTTCCAGAAATGGAAATGCTGGAAATGGACTGCAGCCTCATATTGGGAAAAGTCTGCTCCCTTCTACCGATAGTGTTGCCAAGGGTTGCTGAAATATATATCCAGATACACCCACCTGCCCATCACAATGATAAGCATTTCACTAGTTAGTACATGATGAGCAGTAGTGGACCAGTCATAGCCATGTGTCTAATTGGGCTGAAAGAGTATTCTGTGTGCTCTTTGCTGCTAAGCAAAGCATTTCTGTAACTTAGGAACATTTTCTCATGTCAGGATTATGAGAAAACAGAATCCATGCTTGTTCTGCTTCCTCTATCGGAAATACTGATCAACCACCAGCATACAAAGGCTACTCAGTCTGTCAAGAAGAGCAAATCCTTACTTTCAAGACTGGCCTCGGCATGTCTTGGAGTAGGAAATAATCTGTAGTTTTTAAGTGACAATATTTGATCTGCTCCTCAAGGTCAATATGAAAATGCTGCTGTGTTTTGATCAGGTGAGTTTTAAAGACTTCCTGACATGCTTCTGAATGTGACAGAGACATCATTCATGAAGATGATACAGTTACCTGCTCAGAGGTGCAGTGGCAAAGCTGACAGCCTGGCCTTTGTTACAGCTGACGTTCGAAGAAGGTCAGGCTGAGGGGCCGCAGACAGACACGTCAACTTGCAGCCTGGGATGGTGCCGAAGGTGCTTCCTTTCATTCAGGTTGGAATCCAGCAGCTTGGAAATGCCTCAGATATTTTGTCTCCTGCTACTGGCTTTTTGCTGTGTGATTGGTCTTTAATAGTGTGTTCTTGGCAAGAGATTTGCTTTCATTTGAACAGGGGACAGAGGGAGAAATGGAGAAATGCTACAGAGGTTGTTTAGATGCAGCTGGAGGGTGCATGTTTACATGTTGGCACTCTGCAGGTCGGTTCAATCCGAGTCCCAACTTTTGACATGAAGCAGCTCACAAAAAGAAGTGGAGGATTATGCAGGATAGCAGTTTTTGCAACATACAGTGGAATAACTGCACAACCTTCAAAAAGATGCTTAGCTGGGCATTTCATGATATGCCTACTATCATGCATAGGCAATGGATTTTCAGGATCTTGGGGGGGGGGGAAGTGGTGTCAATAGAGATCAGGTCTACTTGGTGTATTACCTTGTATATTAGGACAGGATACCTCCCTTTGACCCTGAATACTTTATATTAGGGGCTGAACGGCTACAATTAAAAGCCAGCTGCCAACAATGAAAGCAAAGAAACAGACACCATCAATATAGCTACCCTTTCTCCATCCTTTCCATCCATCACCATCCTTTGTGCCACCTGGAACTTTTTTGTTGTTCTGTTTTTGGTTTTCACAGAGCGGGTGCCTCAGGACTTGGCTCCTAGGCAAAACTCCTTTTGCTCTCAAGGGAAAAGAGCCAGAACCATACCGATGGCAGCGTGACAGCGTTGGGATTTCTGATTCAAGAATGGAGGTGTGGCTGTGTTTCCTTTTCTCTAGAAGCACAGACACATTTCCAGAGTCATTTCACTGAAATTCTTGTTATCAACTTACCGGTAGTTCTCAAAACAGAAACATTTGATTTCAAGTACTGATTTTTCAAAAATGTATAATGGTTCTGAAACATTGTGGAATAGGAACTCCACTTTTTAAAAAGGAGTGTGTGTGTGGGGGGGGGAGGAATGGGCTGGTGGAGCTACATAGGTCATGTCCATGAACTAAGTTGTCACAGTTGATAGATTTGGACTTTCATGGGGTATTTGTTGTCTTTGTCATTAAGCACACACCAAGAAACACCCTGTGTGTTTCATTGTAGGGTTATGATGTCATCTTGAAGGCTGTAGCTCAGGGGTAGCATGCTGAAGGCCCAGGCCCCACCTCTGGCACCTCCAGGTCAAGGCTGAGAAAGAAAGAGTCCTCTCTGAAACCCTGGGCAGACGCTGCCAGTCGGTGCTGACAATACTGAGCCAGGTGGACCAATGGTCTGATTCAGTAAAAGGCAACTTCCTATGCTCCTATTTGATTATTTGTGTCAGATACGATACCAGCATTTCCCCCAATTATGTACCTTCCTTTGTCCAGTTTGGTCTGTTCTTGATCATGCCTTTCCTGGGGCTTTGGTAACGCTGCCACTCACTCCAGTATCCTCTTGAACCCTGCAACTTCATGCATATTTATAGGAAGTAAAGTGGTTTTCAGAGCTGTGAACCTGATAGCACAAAAGACTTCATGTACAGAATTCCTCTTTTGCAGGGCCAAACGACACATTTCGCTGGGCGAACTACTACCCCTCAGGGCCACCAATGTGGCTTCAGTCAGGGGCAGCACCCTAAGGATCCTCCTGCAGCTGCATTTGGTAATATCAGGAGATCAAACACTGAAGGTGTAGTTTGGCCAGCAGAGAAACTGGAAAGCCTGCCTCTGTTTCTCTGAGAGTGATACTTGAAACTAAAGAGTATTTTGTCTCATTTTCTACGGTTCTGTATCCAGGCTCGGTCCAAGCTGAAGTGATGCCCTAATTTTCTGTCTCCCTTTTTTGTATTGCATGAGGCATATGGATTAGTAAAAAAGGAGAGAGTGCCTCAGTGCATGTACAAACTGTAGTTTCTTAGTCTACAAGAACCACACTGAAACCCCAAATATTTGGGATTAGCAGATAAGGCTTCCAACTCAGAGAAGGCGTAGTCCTCATGGCCCAATACAATCCTTTCTCTCCTCCCCCGCTGGTGTAGCTGCACCCAAAAGGCGCGTGCAGTATCCAGCGCGGGGGGAGAACCATAGGCTTTGGAGGGGAAATGGGATTTAAACCCCTTGCCCCTCTGTAAGCCTCCCACTCCTCAATGGGTCTCCTTGAACCTGCGCCAGGAAAGAAAGGAGATGAGGAGGCTGCTGCCAGAGGGGATAGGATCCGGTGCACACCATCGCTGCCGGATCCACCCTGCCCCTGCCATCCCCCACCTGACATACCTGCCCCAGTGAGTGGCCAGAGGTCTGGTGACATCCGTGGGAAGACTCTGGCCTTCCTGCCAGCGCTCTGACAGCGTACTACTCAGCGCACTGTCAGAGCGCACTTTCCAACTGCATTTCAGCAGCCAGCAGTGCTGGTAGAAGCCAATCGGATCGGGCTGCCCGGCAGGTTTGAATCACAGGTTCTCTGCTGGTCGTGAAAACAGCAGCTGTCTCCTTCCCAGCAGGTCAGCTCTCATCTCAGATGACCCTCCGTTTTCGGTTGACACAATAGCGAGATCCAGTCTCGTGAGTTTCTTCCCCCAGGTCCCTGAACTTCTTCTCTTTTTAATCTGCTGAACTACCAGCTGTCCACCAGATGTCTGCAGCGGAGGGATCCCAGTAGCAGTTATTCTCCATTAGTCTTGCCAAACTATGCAAGTGTATACCTGTCAGTGTGTCCACATACCTAGAATGCAGCAGGACTATTTGTGTCCTGGTTCTCCTATTTTTGAGGCTGATCTCGGCAGAGTGGTGTGAAGAAGCACGGACAGAGGAAGCCCCAGTCCCCTGTTCAGAACTCTCATCATGGGTCTTCTGATGGAGTCAGGTGGTCGAATGTCAACATAGTCCCCTAACCAATATAACTGTGTCTCTCCTTTGCAGATGTGGTCCACCAATGAGGTCACAAGGCAGACTCTTGTCAGCAGGCTGCCTCTTGTGTTTTCCTATGAAAACAAACTACCGGTAGATAATATTTCTTTTTTCCATAGTTTATTCCTCTGCTGGACATTGGGTCAATGCAAATTGTATGGCTTAACAAATGGTAAGTTGAGTGGGGCCAAGACAGTATGACCCCCAAAACAGATACACCATGTTGCTGCACCCAAACTTGCCTATGCTACGTTTGGGTGGGAGAATGTTTTTTGCATGTGACCGACACAAAATATACGGAAAACTCCTGGTGTTGTCTACTACTACACCACCAACTCTGCCACTTATTAGTCTGGGTTTTTTAGTATCTCATTGAAAAGGTACTCATTTTTTCCAATGTCTTTCATGTCTTTCGCTGCTTCCTCCTGAGTCGTCGCAACGGCGGAGCTGGGATTCCATAGGATTGCGCCGTTAATCTCTGGAAAAGTTAATATTTAAGTAAATAAGTAACATAAAATGAATCGTCTGTATAAAGTTCCACCTCTCAGCACTTATTTTGATAAATATCTCCCATTTATCACTTCTTATAATTTTGGCTGTTACAAGAAGTCCACTTAAAATTATTTATTCGCTCTTCATGAAAAGGCTGATTAAGCTTCCCTGAAGCAATACTACGGAGGTTAGCAAAATATTTCCTCTCTGCACACTGCCAGTGTCAATCAAAGCTGTGATGAAGATGTGCCCAGAAGTGTTGCTCAAGCTGTCAGCTGTCAAGCAGTCCGGTGGGATGATGAGTAGGTAATAGCAGCAATATTGTTTCCACTGGCCCTAATAAATCAGGGAGCCTGATTTGGACTGCGGTCGGTGTGAACCTTCTTGATCTGAAACACCTGCAGACACCAGACGCAGGAGGAAAGGAGCCTTTGAGTGCTCGGATTGTGCTAATGACTACCAATAGATCATTTAGCATCGCAGGGCAATGCACTCTAGTTTCCCTTGACGTTGATGGTTACTTTTCAGAAGAAATGACAGCCATTCATAGAGGAGAATGCCTCTTCTCTGTCGCATACAAGGCATTACAAAACTTCTCATGCACTAAATAATACAGTGCTTTCTACAGTGCTTTTCTATCGTATGAAAGTGACAACTGTGGTTGTGTGAAAAATGCACTTTATCGCACCCAACAGACACACAAACAGGATGAGCCATCATTTGCTTGAGACACCTTAGCAGCCAGTGTGGCGGGAGTGGAAGAAGTCACCGTTTGCACACAGCCACAGCGTTATTAGTTGTAAATTTCTGGCATTTACATAGTGCTCTTCTTCCAAAAGCTCTCAGTACAGTATACATGGCTGTTCCCCCCCCCTTTTTATCCTCACAACAACCTTGTGAGGTAGGGCTGACCCAAGACCTCCCAGTGCTTGAGCCAGCATAACCCTGTGCCACCTCAATCCCCCCCCCAATGCTGCCTCTGTGTGTGCACACAGGTGTGGGCATGCACCCCCCTCATGGATTGGGGGGAGGCGGGCAGGCAAATGGACAGGCATGACCCCATCCCCCATTCCCTTTATTTACCAGGAGCATGGCTTGCAGCCCCCCCCCCCCCCCCGCTGCACACCACTTTGGTTTGATATGACTGGAAGTGGCGCAGTCTCTGGGAGTCTGCAGACTGGAAATGGTACAGAACACGCCAGCCTCGTTGGCTTCTGTTCATACCAAACATGCTGCACTTCCGGAAAGCAAGCTACAGGGAGAGAGGTGGGCTCCTGTCCCTGCCCAACTGGTGCTTCATAAGTTTTCAGGGAGTAGGCAGGGAGAGGCGATCTGGAGCACAACAGTCCTCTCCCCCCCTCTTTTTTTCTTTCTTCTTCTATGATTTGTAGCGAAACAGGAATCACGGGTATAGAAGCCATGTCAACAAACTTCAAAGTCCAGCCAAGTTAAAACGACAGACGAACCTGTCAGCGATCTCCGGATTTCTCCAGCAAGGCAAACAGGCAGAAATCATTTAAAATCCAAAGCTGGGACAAAGTGTAGCCCGACGTTTCGTTTCTCTTGCAGGATCAGCTGTAGCGCTGATTGAAGACTTCCGCGTCAGTTCCATTTCTAATCGCTTTGTTCCCGCGCTTTTGTATTACAAAATAACGAACTGTTGCGTTGGCTCCAGCTACCATCTACCAGTCTTTGGACTGTCCTATGAGTATGTTTCTGGATGTGAGAAACGAAACGTCGGGCTACACTTTGTCCCAGCTTTGGATTTTAAATGATTTCTGCCTGTTTGCCTTGCTGGAGAAATCCGGAGATCGCTGACAGGTTCGTCTGTCGTTTTAACTTGGCTGGACTTTGAAGTTTGTTGACATGGCTTCTATACCCGTGATTCCTGTTTCGCTACAAGTCGTTGCTGGCCATGAGAGCTTCTGTTCTTCTTCTATGTTGGAAAAAAATGCATGTACATTTTTAAATCTTTGAATAGCATGTATAGTACTATAAATAGTATACCGTAAATCTCTGAATAGCATGTACATCTGTTTACAACACCATCATAGGTAAAAAATTCCATGAGTACCTGTTTTGTCCCAACTGGATGCTGCTTTTGGATGCCACTACGGCACAGTATGTGCTTCTTCCACCTGAGCTTTATTTTGCGACTTGGCTATCTTGTGCTCTATAGAGATTAAACAATAGTGGGGTTACTGGTGTTATTTTTAAACATCATCCCTAAAAGAACCTCCTTGCTTGCAGCCTGCAGTTGTCTCATTGAAAAGAAATTGGCTGCAAACAAGCATCTGCTAGATTGTCCTGTAAGGTCCAGGAGTCGGCTCTAGAAAAGTGTGTATCATGTTATCCCCCCATTTGATAGACAATCAGTATACCTGAGAGCTGGCCTTTTCTGACAAGGCTATTTCATCTGATAGAGTATCAAATGGCTTGTTGATTATTCAGACTTCAAAGGCCACTGGCGCTGATATCTTCAAGGTGGTCCGTAATGCTCCGAGTGATGAGGCCACCTGTCAATGTGGCTGCAAAATTAAAGAGAATCTGTTGGGAAATGAAGGGTAAACTTCCTCTCTTTCAGATTAGCTTGATTAGTCTTGAACAATTTAACTTCTACAATTCAGGTTGGATACTATGGGGGGAAAAATAGCCCCTACAATCTTGCCTTTTTTTTTTAATGGTGCACAGACCATACAACACATTTCATTTTTAAAATGTAAAGGAAAATCCTCCTTTCTGTTCCCCATTCTTGGATGGAAATTTCCTAACATATTGAGCCTTTCACATTTTAAACAATGCATGGAATTATCATATGCTTTGGGGGGGGAAGTACAATTCTACTATTTTTCTTTACCAAAAGTAGTCATGGGGTCCTCATTCTGGATTGGAACTGTGGTACAGTGGGTGGTGGTGGTGGTGGTGGTGGTGGTGGAGGTGGTGAATCCTGATTTTTTTTTGCACCATTTTTCTACTAAAAACCACCATTCTGGATGTGAGATTTGCTGAAAGTAGCAACTTCTGGAAAAATTTTCAGCAGAAAACTGACCTGGGGAGGAAGAGTCCACCGCCTTGCCTCATTGTATCCAGACTAGCAGCTATATCCTAACCAACTTTGTAGCGCCTATGCAGCGGCAATGCAGCCTCAAGGTATGGGAACAAACATTCACTTACCTAGAAGAGGCCTCCAGGACTGCCCACCGAATACAGGATGCAGCGTATGTATGCCCCGCTGATATGGCTACATCAGTGCTGGAAAGTTAGTTAGGATTGTGGTGTGGGACTCCCATTGTTGTTTGCTGTAAAGAAAAAGATATGGGCAATCCCAAGATGCTGATTCAAACACCCCATGAAAATCATACCTAGTTTGGCCTTCAGTGTGAGAAGGTGCTGGTGATAGGTTGAAGCAGATACACAAGACTGGGGGGGGGGGGATGGCAGAGCTCCTCAAATGTGGAACTTCCTGCTATGGGTGGTCCAGGAGGCCCCATCTCATCTTGCCTTTAAGCAGGCATTGGAAACCCATCTTTCCCCCCAGACATTTGAGCAATAGGGGAATAATGGCCACTGTTTATGATTGCCTTGTGGTCTCTGTTATTATGGTCTTTGGATTGGTGTTTCATGTTATTGAATTGTGTTGATTTTGCAGGTTTTGTTGTTAGCCACCTTGGGATCCATTGAGATGAGATGTGGAATACGAATGTATATAATATTAAAGATGGTTAATCGATGACTAATTAGATGCTGCTGCTGCTGCTATCTGCTTAATTTTTGTTTTTTTAGCTTATTGTTTGTTTTAATCTTTGTGCAGAAAGTTACTGTATATTGATCTGTCTGATGCACCTTGGAACATTGGGAGAATCTTTAGGGGTAAGGGACACGATTCTATTACCATCTATTTATTTGGGCAGCACAAGAAATATGTTATAGCTCTATCAAGATGTATGTTGTAAATTTGGAAAGTCTGATCTTTTTTTTTTAATCTTTTTAACATGTAATCCAAAACAGCAGGAAATCACAGAAAAGATTTCTTAAACCAGTATCCTGAACATAGATCAGACAAAGAGGTGCAAGTTTTTCATGTGAAAAGAAAGGAAATGCTTTGTCTCATAGGGACTGTAAAATATTTGGAGAGGTTACAAATTATTTTTATGCCATAGATTTTCAAGAAAAAGAAAATTGTCTCATGTATACACATTCTTTTCTCCCAGAAGATTTGTTTGATTTACGTGGGAAGCCCAATCTTGTATAGCAGGGCACGGAAGCGCAAATAAGTCACCCGCCGCATCCTGTGCAGGATGGGGCCTGCACCAGCAGTGACTGACTCAAGACTTGCCTGTCCAAAACCCAGTGAGTGCACTTCCACAGTGGCCCCTGACTGAAGTGATGTGCATCTGTACACACCCCTATCTCTAGAGACTCAGAAAACTGGTGCCATACAGGTGCAGTTTTAGAGCACTGAATAGGTAAATGCAGGCCAAGAAATGCTTTGTAAAAATGATGGCAGAGAGATAAAATATTCAAGATGAACAATCTTTGCAAAATGAATTTCACCTTGGTTTTGGCCTGGCTCTGAAAGCCCTGGAGAAAATGATGGGGTGGTGGTGGTTTTTTGTTTGACATTCATGAACAGCCCCACAGAAATAGGCAGGTTTGGGTGGATGGGGGGGGGGCTTAGCAGAGGTGGCAGCGCACTTTTTTACCTTAAAACTTCAAACACTGACACTTCCGCGAGCAGCAGTGGCAATGGTGAGCGCACTCTGTTAGGTGCCATTTTCTAGCCTGGAGTGCGCCAGGACATCACATGGCTGGCTGATATACCATTGATGTTATATTGACTATCTAGATTATGTTCAAAGCATTTGGCATATATTAGTGATCCTTAGAACCAATGTTTAAGTTGGGAGGAGGTGAGGCAGAGAGAGTCTGGGTTCCTAAATAAACATAAAAAGGGTACTGCAAAACTGGGCAAGGAGGCACCTTTTTAGTGGTGGCATTATTCCTCTCTGTAGCAGGAGAGCATAGTGAGAAGGCTCATTGGCTGTTCTCTGGTGTCTCCCAAGGAGAGATGTTGAGCCCCTTCTGGACAGGGAATCCTCTTCTCATTCCCTTAGACATGTAAGCTGTTTTGAGAACTTTTTTAAATTGAAATGTATATACTGTACAAGTAGTCTTAATAATAATAATTATGTCTTTTCTGCACAACTAGTCCCATTTCAAAGAGCCACAACCCAATCCTATCCCCCACCATTGATAATGATGCAGCCGTGCTGACGGAGCAATGTGCACACTGCATGCAATGATGTTGGGGGGGCCAGAAGGGCAACCAGAGGTAAGTAAAAAACATTGGTACTTTCTGTTGAGTAGGGCTCCTGGTGGCCTACAGGTCTCCTTGGACCCATGCCAGCTAAGTAGCTGGGGGTACGTCCAAGGAGAGAAAGGGGATAGGGAGGGTTGAAACGGATCCTGGTGCAGGTCACCACCACTGGGATTCACCCCCACCAACCGTTCCCCATCCCCTGCTCTCTCCGAAACTCTCCCTGCCACCCCCTCCCTGCCCATGGCACATCCTTGAAACCAGCATACTGGCACCGGCGAGGCCTTCTGAAGCCACTGGTGCATGTGCTGCACCTCTGGCCATTGGCAGCAGTGGCCCAGAAGTGCATGGCAGTGGCCCACCTTTTGTGCCACCGCAAAGGGCCTTGCATTGCCAGATCGTGTGTTCTGGCAGCGCAAGGCCCAGATAGTATTGGGCTGTTGTTTTGTTATGGGCAGCCCAATCCTAACTAACTATCCCCGTTCATGGCCGCTCTGGAGCTACAGTATTTAGCTGGCGGAAGTAAAAGGAGGCAGTGTAATGCCCGAGCTGGCCCAGAGGGAAATGGAGATATGGCGGCCGCCATCCCCACCCCACCCCCTGGGCCAACTTGGCCAATGGCCCCCCTCCCTCACCGCCTGGACCACCCCTGCCAGAGCTGGACTTACATCCTCTGGCAGCCGCAGGGGAGATCCGGCGCTGGAATGAGGTTGGCCGGCCTCTGTGCCAGCCACCCTTACTCCTGAGTCATCACAAACGCGCTTTACAGCACATTCACGACGGCTTTGGGTGGCAGAGCACTTGTTCCGCTGCCCGATAGTTCCGTTGGATTGCGCCGTTAATGTGGATTTAGTTCAGTTTAGTTATTAGTGTTACTGTTGGGTACAGAGCAGTTTGGAGAGAAAATGTATATGCATTAGGCCAAAGTATTGAGTGAATAAAATAACTCTATTGTTCTGTAAAGCAATAAATATTTGGCATAGGAAAATGTAGAGTATTTCTCAAAGTACATGGACCCATTAATTCGTATTAAATCCAGACATTATTTTTTCCTGCCTTTGTCCTTCCAACATTTGAGTTTTTAGTGAATGAAAAGGGCCATTTGAAGTGAGGAGGAACACAGAGAGAGGGGGGTCTCTGACCCCTAGACAGACCACAGAGATCAAAGACAGTCCCCATATGTGTGAGATAGTATCTTTTTGAAGCAAGTGGCCATGATGTTTTGTGATGCAGCAGTGTGGAAACACACAAATAACCAGGTTAGTGAGTGCTGAGAGAAGAATGATTGACATTGTGTGACTCAAAAGATGCAAGGAGTAGGACAGGAGAAAAGATTTGGTTTTCATTTACAGGGGAGTCCTCTACTCTCTTGGGTGCTCAGCCAAAGATTAAAAAAAATTAGCAGGATCAAGTAAATATTATGAGTGCAATCTAGAGAAAGTTAGGCATGCTCTTTTTACTGGGTTGGGCCCTGTGTACAAAATAATTTGTCATGATGACAATTGTTCATATGTTTAAAAATCAACACTGACTAAAGATACATGCTCCATACCCTAAACTAGGCAAAATTAAGACAACGGATTACAAGTCAGTTATTTTGTGGCAGACTGCAGGCTCTTTCCCATTAAACTACATGTTTGTGGGTGGACTGTGGTTACTCATTAGGGGCAGAAAGCATTCTGCATATGGTCAGAGGGGCGATTCTTATTACTTCATATGTCCCAGGCACTTAAAACATTTTAGAGATGTGTTCTAGCTCAAAGGTTGGCGGGGAGGGGAGGCATAGCCTTGATTTCAGTAGATATTTTTGTGTATATATTGAAGAGAGTCAGAGATTACACTGTACAAAAGAGTCCTGCATCTGTCACTCTAGGACAGAACTGTAGTAATACCCTCCCTAGCAGGGCATCTGAGGGGGGGGGGTTTACAGGGGTACAATCGTACTCAGGCCCAGGGCCAAAAATGGGTCAAAAGGGGGGCCCAGGAGCAAAAAAGGGGGCCCAGGAGCCAAATTCACATGAAGGGAAGGGACCCAAAATAAACCTTGTACCCTCAATAAAATTCCTCTGAGTGGCCCTGCTCCCCACCCTCTGCTGCAGTTTATGCGAATCAAGTCTCTGAGCAGGGACTGAGAGCAAGGCCTCCCAACTCCATTCCTTCTTGTCTAGCAGCATAAGTAGATGGAAAATGTGTGTCCGAAAAACTGGAGGATGTAAGAGGTAATGTCTTTGAACCTGGATTTACCTAGATGTACAAAGCCTGTAATATGATCCACACTGACTATGACGTAAGCATCCCATCATTTTCAAACACTGTATGAAAAATGGGGAAGCTGTGGTGGGCAGTAGGTCTTTCAAACTCAAGGGGCACCCCATGGTGGAATCCCCTCTTTAGAAAGGCTCCTGCCTCCATTGCTGGCTTACCTGCTCCAGCGGACGTCCAGCGCGGTCCGGTGACGTGGGTGGAAAGGCTCGGCCTTTGCAACGGTGCTCCAGAACGTGCTAATACTCAGCACACTGCTGAAGCGCACTTTACAGCTGGTTTTCTGTAACCAGTGCTGGTGGAATGTGCTATACTCCAGCAGTGCTATACTCCAGCATGGCAGCCCCATAGGACTGGGCTGTTAGGCACAAGAAACCAAGCCACAATGGTTGCCATGGCATGATTTTTGGAAAACAGTTGTTCATAAAGAACAGGAGAGCCATTTCTGTTCCAAGCAAGAGGCCCATCAATTCCTGCATATTACAGTGACCAAGCAGATCCTCTAAGCCCACATGAAGGACATGGACCTTCCTATGCTCACCAGCAAAGGAACTTCAGCGGCAAGCATACTGCCTTTTTGAACCTGGAAAGTCTATGCAATCATCATGCATAAAAGCCCTTGAAAGACTTCTATCAACCACAGCACCTGGGGGCAAAATGTTAACGCTCCCTCCACCTCACTGCTGCAGTTCCAATTGCACTTGTGTGCCCCCCCCCCATGTGTGCTATTTGCCAAACATAAAGGAAAATAGCAGGGCCAAAGTACATGTTAGAAATGTGACCCTAAGTGAGTGGTTATCACTACATTTTGTGGCAGCAAACTCCATAGATTAATTATGTGCTGCATGAAAAAGAGTGCTCTCTTTTGTCTGTCCTGAATCTCCTGCCCTGCAGTTTCATTAGACTGCAAGTTCTAATGTTATGAAAGAGGGAGAAAAATGGAAAAATAATAGGAAGAAAGACTGAAGATATTCCTAAGAATGATTCAGTCAGTGAAAAGGTATCACATGCAGTTATTCTGATAAGAAAAAAACCCACAGTTCTACAAAATAAAATACTGCCTGCTGAATGTTTTTCTTACTTTGCTCTCCATACATACGTCACCTCCCTTATGTTTTGCTATAATCCCTGAGATTGACTGATGATGATCTCATGCATTTTACCATCCACATATCAAATCCCATTAGAAATACCTAGTGAGGGAGACTGCAACCTTGCAATGTGGAACTCCCTTCCACTGGAGACTTGCCAAATAAGTTTTTGGAAGCACTTAACTTTTGTGCCAGTTTTAACCAGCGGCGCAGCGAGAACGGGAATTCCAAAAGAGGAATTCAAAGGGGATTTGAATCTCTTTTCCGTTCTGGGGCCTCCCGTTCTCGCTGCGCCGCTGGTTAAAACCGGCACAAAAGTTAAGTCGGATTGCGCTGTAACACTTTCTGATGGCATTAAACTAGCTCAGATTAACTCCGTGTATTGCAGCGGGTAGCTAATCCAACATCTGAAAAGCAGCCTTAGGCAAAATGAGGCTCATCTAGGATCTGTTAATGCAATTTTAAAACTTATGGCTATACTAGTCTTTGCGTCATTTTTTTTCTAGAGGAAATGATAGTGACTTTATATGATCCTAGGGGGAAACATCACCATGAAAAATCAATGAACAGCTACAGGATGGACAGCCCAATCCTTTCCGGTGCTGGTGCAGCAGGGATTGCTGTATCCAGTGCTGGGATTGAGCAAGCTGGAGGTCTCCTCAGGGTAAGAGGACATTTGTCCTCTTATCCCGCATTGAGTCCCAGCCTGCTCAATGGGACTACTCAGATCTGCGCCAGCTAAATCACTGCTGCAGGCCCGAGAAGCCTTGCGTAAGGCTTCCGGGCCTGGGACGGAGGATAGGATATGGCGGAGGCCTTCTCTACCAGTCCCGCTCCCCTCCCGGGCCCGATCCACCCACCCCATCCTGTTATGCCTCCTCCTCGCTCTCCCCCTCCCTGCCCCGTTCCGCTCCCCCCATGCCGCTTGGCACCTGGCACCAGTCCCCCCATGCACCTTGGCACCATTACTTGGCCACCAGTACCTGGCCACCAGGCCTCTGCGCTGGGCTCTGGAGCAGCAGCACAGGACGCCCAGTATCGTAGGAAGCGATGGGGCGGTGGGGCGATCTGCAGGAAGTGGGGGGCAACCAGCAGGGGCATTAATCGCACTGTGGTGCCACGCGGTGGATTAGCCCACCTGCCTGGACTTCGCTATCTAAAATAGCGAAAAACGCCGAGGGTGTGTGTTTCACCGTGACATGGCGGGGATGGGGACGGAACCAGCAGGGGAGGGGCTTCTGCCCTACCACACAGGGGGGCAACAGAGAGGCTAACTACGCCTCTGAGGCCACCACACCAGTGGAGCCTACACCCAGGGTGCCGCAAAAGTGCTTAATGGCACATTTGCGACACCCAGTGCTCTGCTGGCACTGTGGAAGAATAGGATTGCGCCATACAGTAGTTGTCCCTCATTATATACTGTTGTTTCCTATGCTGTCTAAAGTCCTATTCATATAAGTTCCCTGTTTATTTGACCGTAGTTCCTGGTTCTAAAATTAAGCGATCACATCTTGAAATTAAGATGCAACCAGATGAAATATGAACCCTAAAATTAATATTGTTAGAACCAGGATCAGATAGTGGCTAGAAATGCTGGACAATGGATTGGGGAGACTTGGATTCTTACTGGGTAATCTTGGACCAATAACTATCTCTCAGCTTGACTTACCTCACAAGGTTGTTGTGATGATAAAATAGGAAGAAATGGCGTTGCTCCCGTCAAGTGACGGGAGCGGGCCGCTACGGGGTGACGCGCGCAAAGGGGTGACGCGCGCACCCCTGCACGCGTCACCTCCGTGATGCGCGTCACCCTCCGGACGCTCCGAGGCTGGCCCGGGAGCCGGCCTCGGAGCGTCCGGCCCGGCCAGCGCTCATAAGAAGGCCCAATGCGTCAATACAGGAACTTTTACTGTTTTCGCGCATGCGCAGACCATTTTGAGGGCAAGAGGGCAGGCCTTTGCCCTCATAAACGGTCTCTGCGCATGCGCGAAAACAGTAAAAGTTTGCGTATTGTATTGACGCATTGGGCCTTCTTTCAGAAGCCTTGGGGTGACGCGCATCCTAGTGATGCCTCTGAAGAAACCCGTGTAGTCTGTTCTGAGTAACTGGGGAAAAGAGTCGTATACATAGATAAGTATTGTATTTGAACTATATGAGTAGCTTGGTGGTAGAGCACATGCTTGACCAGGTTCAATCTTTGGCATCTTCAGGGAGGGCTGGAAAAGACCCTGTCTGACATTGTGCTGAGCCACTGCCAGGCAGAGTTGAAAATGCTGAGATAGATGGACTCGGACAGTGGGCTGACTCAGTCTCTTCCTGTGTTCTGTGGCTGAGTTTCACCTCTTTGTGTCTTGGCTTTGCCACGTGGTAGTGCTGCATTCTGAACCTATAACCATGAAAGAATAAGTGGGGAAAAGCTAGCCATTTTCTGAATAATTCTATGACTACTTAGCATTTGTATAGTACTTTCTGAGTGCACAAAATGCATCACATATTGTCCTTATAACAACCTTGTTACATCTTGGGCAATTATATCTTAAGGCGATTTTCTGCCTAAGCAGCAGAATGTTTTCTTTAAAGTTCTCGAGCTTTTCCCAAGAACGTGTGGTGCCATTTGCCACGTCAGTATAATTAATGAATGAACAACTGGAGATTAGCCCAAACACCCTTTTCCAGATACCGCCTTTGTCACACAGTGTGAAACAACCCTCTTCTCTTTCCTGCATGCCATAATTCACAAAGCCAAGAGAGTTCAGACAGGTAGGTCTCAAGGGAAAAGAGCCGAAGAGATGCATTTTCTTTGAATGTCCAAGGTGACATGGCGATATTAACTATACTAGAAAAGCTGTCTGCATTTTAAGAAAAACTACAACCCAGAGATTCATTGCAGATGAACAGAAATGAGAAGAAAATATTGCTAAGTCAAAAGTTCATGATTTTCAATTTTTATGTTCAATGAAGAAGAACCGTTTGTGGAACACTAAGCAAATCGAATGAAATTTGAAAGAATTTATTTGCTTTTCATCCAAGGCCTGGACACTAATCACAGGTCAGATATAAGGGGGGGGGGGAGCAGAGGAGCAGAGACAGGAGAGTGATGGCAGCAGCTGGAGTAGGAATTGGGCACCCTGGTGAGTGACAACCACCCCCCCCCCCGGCACACTGGTTAACAACATTTACAGCGCGATCCTGTGTAAAGATGCACGGCCAGCCTAAAGGGCTGGCAGCTGTATCCTGAGCCCATTCCGGGCTGCCCCAGCATTGCTAGGCTACACCTCAGAAGAAAGGGATGTTCGTCCCCTTCCCATGGTGTAGGCAAGCCCGGGGCTTATGGTGTACATCTGTAGAGCTGGCGTACATCTGGAGAGGCGGTGTAAGGATAGCATGGGCTGGGAAGGGGCTTAGGATATCGCTGCTGATATCCCTGCCCCCTCCCAGCCTAGGCTGTCCTATGACCCCCCCCTCACTGCCCTTGCCTGCCCTCCCGCCGACCGGTGCGGGACTTACCTGTGGCGGCCAGTGTCAAGTGAGTTCTGCAGTGCTGGCCTCTGCACCAACGCCGCTTACACACGAGGAGTCGGAAAAGTGCCTTATGGCACTTTTGCGCCGCCTAACGCTGGTGGAGTGCCCACTCTGCCGGCATTTACTTACGCAGGATTGGGCTGCCCAACATTGTGGCCACTTTCAGATTAGGAGGGATTTCCCAGGGGGTGACCTGCTGCCTGATAGGATAGTGTCGGTGTCTTCTCAACACAGGTTGAACACAGACTCTTGCACAGGGCAGCTGGTGCATATGATTGGTTCATTTCAGGTTCAGAGTATTACACAAGACGTTGGTGAGTGTCTTCCTTCTCCATGGCCACCATGCACCTGGCTGGTGGCTCCATGAATCAGGGGCGTGCGGTGCGGGGGCGGCAGGTGAGGCAGAACCGCCCCATTGTTATCCATGGAAAAGAGTTGCAGCCTAACCCTGAGATTGCACATGCGCCACATGCTTTCACCAGAGAAAACCCATTTTCTCACGCGTACGCAATCTCAGGGTTAGGCTGCGGCTCTTTTCCGTGGACAACAACAGGGAAGATCTGCCTCACCTGCCGCCCCCGCACCACACCTCCCTGCAATGAATAAGTCTTAAGAAGTCCCTCAAAGGCCCTTAGCAGTCAAGCTGTTTTCCTGTATTTGAAGGTTACTCACTATCAGAAACCTTTCACAAATAAGTTCTCAATCACATTCAAAGGTAGATATTATCAACATTGGGCTCCTCGAGAATGATTGGCAGGACTGAACTGGCATGAAACTGTTTGTTGATAGGGTAGCAAACCATCTGTTACTGCAAAAATGAGTACAGTATATGATTAGATTATGCAGAATAAGGGGCAAAACTCTGACATTCTGGCAAACGTTTGAAAAGAAAATAGAGGGTGGGGCACAGTGAATGTCAATATGAAAACAAAATGATGTTTTCAATATGATTCTGAAACGGAAAACAAAATATTAAGTGAAGGCAATTTGTGATACCGAGTCAAGTCAATTTTATATTGTAGAGAAGTACAAGTCACGGGTATAAAAGCCATGTAAAAAACTTTAAAATCCAGCCGAATAGAAATAGCAATCAATCGGTCCTGTCAGCAGTCTCCGGGTTTCCCCAGCACTGTAGTCAGACAAAAAATCGTTAAAATCCGAAGCTAAGACAAAGTATAACCTGACGTTTCATTTCTTGCATCTAGAAACATTTTCGAAGGGCAGTCAAAAGACTGGTAGATGGTATCTGGTATTTTTGTCTATCAGGTCCTTACTGAATATAAGAAATTAATATCTGTTTTAATATTATCATTCATAGACCTTTAAATAGCCCGAACAAAGAACCGGGTCATTTCAGGACATGTCAGGGTAATGTAAGGAAAATGGTAACGGTTTATTTATAAAGGAATACACCAGCTTAGATAAATATATCTTTATTTTGAGGACAACAAGATAGTACAACGTTGTATTATTTGCAGGATCAGCTGTAGAGCTGATTGAAGACTTCCGCGTCTGTTCCGCTTGAGATCGCTCCGTTTCCCGCGCTTTCACCATTCAAAATGACGAGCTGATGCGCTGACTCCAGATACCATGTACCAGTCTTTTGACTGCCCTTCGAAAATGTTTCTAGATGCAAGAAACGAAACATCAGGTTATACTTTGTCTTAGCTTCGGATTTTAACGATTTTTTGTCTGACTACAGTGCTGGGGAAACCCGGAGACTGCTGACAGGACCGATTGATTGCTATTTCTATTCGGCTGGATTTTAAAGTTTTTTACATGGCTTTTATACCAGTGACTTGTACTTCTCTACAAATTGTTGCTGGCCATGAGAGCTTCCATTCAAGAATTTTATATTGAAAAACTTTCACATCATGGGGAACTTGTAAGAACATTTCAGAGCAACTGATAGCCGAACTATAATTTTACTGTTACTGTGAAAGGTTGTAATAGCTTCTGATCTGCATTTAATTTGTGAGTTTCATCTAATCGTCTTGTTGTACATTTGAATAATATACAATGAGCTATCTATCTGGTTAATTGCCTTGAGTGTTTCATTCAAAATGGAAATGTAGAATTTAAATATTTACAATAAATATATATTAATTTATAATACAATACAATAAAATAAATAATTGTAACACACTATTACACTCTTACAACAGCGTTTTGAACTGCAAGAATTCTACTGCAAGAATCCTTTCAGAGATGTTGTATTTGTCATTCACTACATCAAAGCATGGCAATAAATGTGTAGATGAAACAAATACATAAAGAAAGCCCAAAACTCTTCATTTCTGAGCTTTTATTGATCTATTAACTACACCGCATATCCCTTTGTTTCCCACTGGAATGCCAACAGATGGGCCTGTTGCATATCTTCACATAACAAGACCCTGGCACTTGAATTTTTAACAGACTTCCTCAGTTAATCTCTTTAGGTCCAGGCTTTCAACAGTTGCCCCAAGCTACTAAAATGTGATTTATCATTGTCAAGAAAAAAAAAACCCTGCAACGACGGACATTGTGACGCAGTTTGGCAAAAGCAGTTTGTTTTCAGTTGTTTTTGGCATTCGTTCCAAGCAGTGGACAAAGTTCATGCCTGTGTGTCTCAGGTCCCAATTCTAAACATATGTTCCAGGTATGTACCAGTCAGTCAGTCAGTCGAGATCAATGAGCAGGCTGCTGCCTGCCCTGGAAGTCCTCAGGGCTTTTCAAGTGTTCCAAGTAAACCCATGAAAAAGTTTTCCCCCTCTGCTGCCTTCCCCAGAGCAAAACACCTTACCTTGAGGATAAGAGATGACCCCCCTACACACAGTATCATGGAACACCTGTTTCCTGCTAGCATTCTTGGGACTCAACTATGAGGAGCCCCAACATTTCCAGAAGAAATGACACTCTACACACCTGTGGAAAATGAAGTTTTGCCACTGCCTCCTCTACCTCTGTTGCTTCCACTCCCACCTTCCCCAAGCTAAGTTTAATATAGGGGAAGGCGGAGCTTCAGGAATGCGAGTAGAACAGTGACATGTTGCTGGGGCCTTGGAGCAAAGCACTAGTATTGGGCCCTCCATGAAGCCCCTTATGATCACCTTGTGATGATCATAAGGTACTATCATAAGGTAACTTGGGTACTATCAGTGCCATTGCTACTGACCAAATGGGTCAGCTGATGGGCATGGGCCCTCAGCCAATTCCCAACTTGGCCAAACCATAACAATACCCATGGGCAGCACAATCCTGTGTAAGATACGGTGGCTGGCCTAAAGGGCCGGCTGCGACGGGAGCCCCAATGACAAACCAATGCTTGCTTGAATTCAAACAGGAGCATTATCACCATCAAGCACCCCTGCATCTAGTTTTTGCTCCACCCCTATTGACTTTATTGGCCAGACACTTTAAATAAATAATCAATTGAATAATCACTGTGTATAAATCATCATACACTGAGAAATGTGACTATATAGGACATGTGCAAATTTAGAGCCTGGTCCCATGGTCCTGTTGTCCATGCTGGACATAGATAGTACCGACACCACCAGCATAAGTCTTCCATTTTACTGCTCAGAATTACCACCCCTCCTTTAATGTTGGGCATCTTTTGTTTCACGTGCAAATCACATCTGAGATAGAGCATGCCAAGGTATTTCAAATGGACTTGATTGCTGTAACCACAGAGGTGATTTTTCTTTTGGAAGACACTTGTGCATAAGATGTATTTGGCCCAGGACAGAGGCTTGCCAAGGCAGCATCTGTTTTGTGGCTCCAGAAGAAAATTGGAAGAGGCAAGGAAAACATGATAGAGATAATTGAATTGTAGCCAAACAACTAAAGTAATGCAGTAGAATTGGAAACAAGCCACCTTGACAACAATGATCATATCAAGTTAAGAACAGTGCAAGCAGCAAACACGAAGGACAAAAAGACAGCAAGTTAATATGTGCAGACAATGCGGGCTGTCGAGCAGCCGAAGACCATACAGATTTCTTTTCCAGGAAAAGTCCATTTCTCCTTTCCAATTCATCAATCTACCGGTAACTGATTTGGCAAAAACTTCATTGCACAGCATAATTTGGGGATCTCTTAAAGCCTAATCGAGCTGAGCATGTAAATAAAATTCCCCAGCACTCTAAAAAGAACTTCAGCACTGTACCCAACTGAGGGCCCAATCCTATCCTACTTTCCAGTGCCAATGCAACCGTAACGCAGCCCCGAGGTATGGGAACAGATGTTTCCTTACCTTGAGGAGGCCTCCATGACTGCCCCTCCCATCGCAGGATGCAGCGCACACCCCATTGGCATGGCTGCATCAGTGCTGGAAAATTGGATCGGATCGGATTCTGAATGATGTTATTCAATAGGATCCTATTGGAGAATATCACTATAATACCATTATTTTAATCTATTGGAAATCATTCATTTACTGTGACTTGCTAGGTCACTTGACAACTATTATTTTTCAGTCCCATCCAATAGCAGTTTATCAAGCACCCGAAGGCTGCCGTATTAGTCAGTGGGATGCATTCAACTTGGGTCACAAGTTGTGCAGGCTTGATCTAGCAATGTGACCAATATTCCCAACAATCTGTATATGTTTTGGATTTATAGTGTGTCTAATCCTGGAGGCACTCAGAGGGTTACAATTAATGTAAACAGGTGCAGCAAAAAAACAACACCCACACATTAAAATTGGAACGAAAAAAATATAAAGTTGTGTAATATTATAGCATAAACCTCCCCACTTTATCTCCTATTCTGTTTTTCTCATCTGCAGGGTGGTCGAGCTGCCTCCCCTAATGGGCTGCCATGGACCTGGAGCTGCCCTCCTCACCCTTCTGGCTCCCTGCCTACCACTCTTTGAAAAGGCAAGAGAGGGTGCGGGGAAGGAGAAAGTGGGGGAAAGCACCTCTCTAGGCTATCAGTCTTGGCTCTTCTCCAACTTCCTTTCTCAGTTTCCCAGCACTTCCCAGTTAACCTCTCTAAAGCACTAGTAAAACACTCACACTCACACACACACACACACACACACACACACACACACACACACACACACACCCTCAAACTGTCCCATACGCTCTGCATTTCTTGCTTCTAATGCTAGAGAGTTCCCTCCACTGCATTTATCTCCCCAGAGGGAGGGGAAGCATGAAAAACCTTCAGCCCATTTCTTCTCATTCTCTCTCTGACATATTGGTATGTGTCATGCCTGGAGCTTTAAAAGAGACTGCAACAGTCCACTTTCTGTTCCCACCTAAATCTCTCTCTGTTTTCTATTCTACCAATATCAGACATGCTATGATCTAGTCCGTGGTATTATAAACAATAAAGCTAGTTCTCTCCAATGTGTCCTTGCCTACCAGTTTGATTTCAGGCTGTGAAAAGAATTTGCAAGGAAGGAAGGTCAATCACAACTTGTCTGATAGTGTCCTGACTTTAAGGCAGCGATCAAGAATATTATTCCTCCTACACTGGTTTTTCCCAACCCAGTAGGCAATGTTAATAACTTCCCCTTCCCGGTCCCAAACAGCATACAGAAAGTGGCTGAGCACTGCTGCGACCCTTTCCAAGCAACTGCCAAACATCTGGAACTGTCTTTCAGCAGGCATCTGAGGGCACCTACTGGCTCAAACAGGCCTTTGTGTAGTACTGGGGAAGGAGCTATGCTAGCTAGATGTGACTTGTTCATTGATTGGTTCTTCAGGAACTCATTGATGAAAACTTTCCAGCCTGAGTCACCCTCCTCTCTCCCTCTCCCCCTCTCCCTCCCTCCCTCTCCCTCTCTCCAATTGGTATTTCCACCACCCTTGGAAAGGAGCACTTTTGGGAGGTATTTGACAAAATATCAGCCTGATTGTTCTGGCCTACATGCCAGACTGGAATGCCTACAGGTCAGACTCAACCTACTAAGGCTTTGTTCTTCCACGCCCGACCTGCTTTGTAGTAGAATGACTGACGTGTGGCAATTTGTCATCCAAAAGCACAAGACTGTATAAACCATGGAAAACCATGGGGGCAGAATGAGCTACCCCACAGGCTTTTACCCATCTTTGGTTTTGCCAATGTTTCAGCCAGTTTAAGCCTATAGACCAGTAACAACTGTTAGGGGCTAAAAACTGCAGACACCTGGCAAGTCTATTCAGGACAGTTTGACTCAGGCTCCATTGTGAATTCCCATGAACTCTAACATTGATTACTGTGTGCATCAGCTTCCATTACACCCCCCCCAATAAAGTATTCCATAATTTTACTATATAGCAAAGAAAGGAAATACCAGCCTACATTTTTAGTGCTTTTCTGCTTATACAGCATGTCTTGGCTTTCCTGTTTAATACTTAATGCTGATGTCCTGAAAGAATTGGCTGATTTCCTTCTTTTTTGGCTACCAATCTGTTTTCTTTAGGATAATAAAGTTCATGAGCAGCTTCCTGTTTGAAAGACATTCCCGGGGTTATTAGTGACATTGACCACAGGCATAGTAAAATGAGGTTTCTTGCTGAAGGAGCTTGTTACCCAATTATTATTAGTAGCACCAATATTTAATGCATTCATTAAGACAGACAAAATGTGTGTGCGTGATGCTGCAGCAATAGTAGCTGCTCTGTTCTGCATCTTAGGCTGGAACTAGCTAATTTCTGTGATAGCGCTGGCCTAAGACCTGACACCTGAGGCTCATGCTAAATGCTGCCCCCCCTTACCCAATGATGTGCCAGCCTGTGCTCCTCCTACTCTCCAATGTTCTAGCTCAGCACATGTGACAACCTGCGGGGTCCTGGAGCCTGATCCTGGGTTGTGGGTTTGAGCTATCCCTGGCCTTTCACAGGCAAAACCAGGGAAGCCCAGAAAGCAATTCTGTGTTTCTTATGCAACACTGGCGATTAGGAAGTTCAACATGCCAAAGAGTCAGGGCTACAGTTCTTAGCCAAATAGACCAAATTAGAGTACATGGATAGGGTAGGGAATGTTCCCTTATCCGGTAGGCTACCACCACCTGGGGCTACGCCATCAGCCCCCCTCCCCCCCGGGCGTTGGGGTCCTGGTCTTCCTCAACTGGAGGAAACCAGGCCACAAAGTTTTAATCCAGTTCAGACTGCAGTAGCAAGGTCAAAGCGGCTAGGCCGGATTTAGGCGACTCAAGTTCCCAGTACTCAATGATGAAATATTGCTGAAATATAATTGGTTTATTTTAAATATATATTAAGACTATGTGTACATAGATTTAAGAAGGCACTTAAAGACTTGACACAGATAAGAACAAACATATAGGAATAAAACAAGAAAGTCTATCCCCTAAAAGCGAATGCATTCCTAATGCTCACCAATAGCCTCCAGACTTCTGAGCCCAGCTAAAAGACAAGCTGGTAGGCTTACCCACTCATTGCTGAGAAAGGCAAGTGTCCATGCTGGAAGTTCATCCCAAAGTAAAGCGTGGTAAGTAAACAAGATCCAAGGAGAGAGGAAACACCCCTTAAGCTCTTGGATTCTTTGGGGGGATGCTTTGATTGACAGCTCTGTCACCCTATCAGAAGGTGGATCCAAAAGAGCCTTCTAGAAGGGTTAGGGAACTGTGCTCTACCCCTCCCAACTGGGGATTCACAGGTGGATTGAGTTGTTAATTAAAGTGTCCTTGAGCCTCTGGGTGCCTCTGGGTGCAAGGCTTTCTTATCTGGGCAGATCTCTGGGCAGATCTCATGAGCTCAGCATGCTTTGGCATGACCCTCGCCATTTCACGATAAGAAGTTCTCACGTCCACCAGCTAGGCCTCTGGGAGTCAGTACAGCAAAGCAGATAACATGCTGAGACAGACAGGATGTTAAAGATGGAGTCTGAAAATCAAAATGGATTCTCTCTCGACTTCACACAGCACTCTCCTCCCCTCCACATTTCCCTCTTCCTTTCTTTCATCCTCTTCCTTTTCCAGTCCTGGCAGGAGGAGCAGTGGAGCAAGTAGGCAGAAAGAGATGGGTGCCCCCACTGATCTGTTGCCTGAGGCGACCGCTTTAGCTGGCCTCATGGATGGGCTGGCCCTGACTGCCAGCAAGAAGTAGCAAAGATGATTTATGCAAGATCAGGTGGTGACAGGAGGTGAATAAATTGGGCATTCCTTGACCTTGATCGATATGCTACCAAGAAAGAACTCTTTATGGAGTCATTTGCATTAAGTTATACTTGCAGAGCATGGAATGTAGCAGTGACTCATCCTTCTCTTCCCTCTGAGGGCGAGAGGGAGGAGCTGCCGCCACCAAAGGTTTCCCCCATTCACCTCTGCTGTCACTACCTGAACTGCCACCAATGGCAGGCTCGGCCCCAAGGTCTCCAGTAACCTGGCACTGGCCCTAGGTATCATGGTTTGCCAGTCCCCATTTTTGCCATAAAAACGCACCATACCAAACTCTCCTCATATGAAGCACATGTCCACTCTTGAAACTGAAGGGCATGATAGAGCAGAGAGTGCAAAATGTTACCATCTGAATGTGCCTAATGTGGGTTGGTAAGGTATGACATCGTTGCATCGATGCAGTGCATTAAAAGTGATTTAAGTACCTCTTTGTGAAAACAAGCTATCACACTCATCACCCCATAAACTAGACACAGGAAAATGAATTGAATTACCACCTTGGAAAAGAAGAGTTTATTTTTAGGGTGTCACAGCTGTAGAACCTTTGCATCTACAGTATTTTGTTCAAATTATAAAAAAACAGACACAGTTTTAGAGTTAATATGCCATTTTTAAGAGTTCCAATTCTTTTGGTAAGGTCTTTAGAGGCGAGGAGCCAAAATCTACAGACAAAAAGGCTCTGGATTATAAAGCATGTATTCATTTGGGATACCAGATGCACCTAAACAGGACCACGTGTGTAAAGTTCCTAAGCAAAAAAGAAGAGGATTTATAACTATTCCTTTATTTAGAGGTATTCCTGGACCACAGGGAATTGTCCCAGAATTTGGGGATATATTTTTTAGAATTTTAATTCTAGGCTGCTTTTAGTTCAGTTTGAATGTTGTACATTTCCTTTCATTAGCTATCTATGTTTCACTCATTTGAAGGAAATGTATAACTCTATCCACCGAACAATACCTGGATTATTCATCTCATCCACTATGGTTTAAGAAAACATGAACACACATACCCCAGGATAATAGGAAGCTCAATTTAGTAACTCACTACCTTAATGTAATGACCCTTTTCCTCTGAGAGCTGCTTTTGAATCCAACCCAAACTAAGGCAAAGGAAACTCATTTTGACTGTAATGGCTACAGGCATAATGAGATTAGGCTGACAGAATCCTGTTCCATTTTTTTGTACTGCCTAATATGTCCAGTTCAAACACTCATCCTCTACTTTGAAAGGAAAATAGTGATGTCATCTTGTACCTCATAAGTTTATATTGTCTTATTTTTCCCATATGAAAACTGGTTTTTCTAAGGAAAGGTATTGCACAGTTTGGGAATATCAATCCTGATTATAAATATTCAGGCAAAGTTATTTCCTAGCTTCGTAAGACTAAATAAGCACTTTAGCAAACCACACATACTAAAGTGCTCTTGTGGAGCCCATTTACCAGAGACCATCATCCTCTTCATTTCCTGACCTTGACATATGCGTAGTTAATTCATCCATTTTGTGTACATTTCACACATTATAAGTAGCCAGGGGAGGCTGGCAGGTGGCAGACCTTTCAGCTGGTAAAAGTGCCAAGCATTCAAAGGAGCAATGCTGGCCTTTAGACCAGCATTTTAGAGTAGCTTTAAGTTATTTGCCTTTACCATTGCAACATTCATACACTTGGCAGTGCTGAATAGTACGTAGCTGTGTATTTACAAAAGAAACCCTGCTTTTGCTAATGGTGCAAGTGACCATGGTAGTTTATCATTTCCTGTTTCAGTGTGTATGCAAAATGCCATTATGAACACCAGACGTCTCTCTAGAATGAGGCCTGGTTCGCACACACATGTTGATTCCTTGATAACTGTGACAGCAAGTGCTGATTGTCATGTGTGAGTGGGCCATCACAGATCTGAACCATCACCCAAAAAAGAACATTCATATTGTTCTTCCTTTTTTTTTTTTTTTTGGATATAGCAGCAAACCATAGCTTGTCATTGCAAGAATGAGCCTGCACAAGTGTCAGACTTTTTCACATCCCACTCTTCCCCCCAATCTGGGCATGAGAAACAGAGATCAAATGTTCTACATTTGAATGCATAGTATTGCACTATAAGTGAAATCAGATGGTGTATATTTGCATGCACTGGCGTCACTAGACGCGCGTCACCCTGGTGCGGGGACGCGCGTCACCCCCCCTAGGGGCGCGACGTTATAGGCGCGGGGGGAGGGGGCCACCCGGCTCCCCCCCCCCGCATCGCGTCGCCCCCCTCCGGACGCTCCGAGGCCGGCCCGGGAGCCGGCCTCGGAGCGTCCGACCCCGTCGGCGCTCCAGGGCCTTCTGAAAGAAGGCCCAAGCAGCGCGTCAATCTGGGTATTTTCCGGATTTTCGCGCATGCGCAGACCCTTTTTGAGGGCTTTTTGCCCTCAAAACGGGTCTGGGCATGCGCGAAAATCCGGGAAATACCCGGATTGACGCGCTGCCTGGGCCTTCGTTCAGAAGGCCCTGGAGCGCCGACGGGGTCGGACGCTCCGAGGCCGGCTCCCGGGCCGGCCTCGGGGCGTCCGGAGGGCGACGCGCGTCACGGAGGTGACGCGCGAGGGGGGGCGCGTGTCACCCCATGACGCGCGTCACCCCCTGGCGGCCCGCCCCCCCGCCACGCCCCAGTGACGCCCGTGTTTGCATGTCAGAACCAAGCCTCATGTTAATTTCTTCTGCTTATAAAGCAGGAATGTGGAGAGCAGCTACTATGGAGGCAATATTTGATAGTGACCTACCCAGAAAATGCTCTTGAGATCATGATAGATAGTCCAATGAAACTGTGAATTCAGTGTGAGATGGTGATGTTCAGTATGACTATTTGATGGTGACAAATAGGACAAAATCCATGCAAGGGATTATCACAGTAGGAAAGGGATTGAAAATAAAACTGCCAATGTTGTAATGTCTACATTGTTGTTGTTCAGTTGCACAGTCGGGTCCGACTCTTCACAACCTCATGGACCACATCATGCCAGGTGCTCTATCTTCCACCGTCCTCCGAAGTGTGCTCAATTTCATGTTCGTTGCCTCCATAACACTATCTAACCATCTCATCCTTTGCCGTCTCCTTCTTCTTTTACCTTCAATCTTTCCCAGCATCAGGGTCTTCTCCAGTGAGTGCTCCCTTCTCATTTGGTGGCCAAAATATTTGAGCTTCAGCCTCAGTATCTGACCTTCCAGAGAACAGGCAGGGATGATTTCCTTTAGGATTGCCTGATTTGGGCTGCAATCCTTTGCAGACTTTCCTGGGAGTAAGCCTCATTGAATTCAACAGGACTTACTTCTGAGTAGACATGCATAGGATTGTACCGCCTATCTCCTTGCAGTCCAAGGGACTCTCAGGATTCTTCTCAGGAGTCTATATTACAACTTAAATATATTGTCTTAAATATATCTATTCCGGAGCCTTTTGCTCCGGCCAGTCTTTTGCTATAGATTGCGGCATCTATTGCTACATTTTGTTAATACATCAAAATTGGGATGGAGGGCTACATTATTTGAGTACGCATCATGTGTACTTTGGCCCCTATAACTTCCACTTATTTTTCCCCAAAAAGAGTTCTTAGAGGGTCTGATATCAGCCTGTTTCAAGTTAAACACCTGTTGTTTCATAGCTGATGAAAACTTAGTCAAAAGACATTAGATCCCTTTATTGGCTCAGGATGTCTCTTTCAGGAGGATAGAAAAGTTGGCCACCCAATGCCTGCTCCTGCAGTAATTTCTTGGGATTGGATCCCTAGTCCATTATCCTGGTCTAACTTCTTTATGGGGTGAAAGTTGTGGAGCAAGCTGCATGCTATTGAGTTTCTGGATTCCTGTTGGCACATCAGTTCATTTGTGGCTTTGCTTTTATAATCTTGTGATCTAGGGGAAATAATACATTATTGACCATAATATTATCTATCTATCTATCATCAGCAAGGTGAGACTTGCCTGTCAGATTCCATGAAATTTACCATGGAAATTTCACAACACTTCACTCTGTTCTACCTTCTGTTGATTGAATCTATTGTACTTTTACTTTGGCTTGCTTGTTTCAGTACTGATACACAGTATCTAAGTGTAGTCCTAAGCACAAATTACTTGGCAACAAGTTGAAATCAATGGGACATAATTCGGTACAATGACATTTATTAAAAGGGCACTTATGTAAGGAACGCATTTCATGAGCAAACAACTTGGCATCTTAAAAGAATGAGAATAAGCCATTTTAAAAGTTCTTATTCACTCACCCTTCTTCATCCCTCTGTTAAGCACAGAACAATTCACTCTGATTTATGGGGGTTCATCATAAATCAACACTCTTCACCCCAACTGGACATTGAAACATCCTTTGATGTCAGGTAGATGTTGTTTACTTTGCCTCTCCTTTGAGTTAACTACTGATAAACAGGTCTCCAAACTTCTCCAGATGTTTCAAAAAATTATATATTTTTCCCATTTTTGTTACTGCTGGGCTTGTAATGGCATATTTGAAAATATAATCCACACTCTGAATAAAGTTAATTCACCCAGTGGGCAATATGTAAGACTAACAGCCCAATCCTATGTGGGTCCCATTGAGTTCGATGGGATCTACTCCAAGGTAAATGTGTATGAGATTGCACCCTAATAATAAGTAGATGCACAGGGCAGTTATCTCAAAATAGTAACAACAAGCACCAGATCTCCCCCTTCCATTATCAGACCACTTTAGAAATGCTGCCACTGCTACTTCCCAAATTGTAGTCCATGAGGACTAGAAACATCCTTTTTTTAAAAAAAAAAGTAACACCAGGATGTTTCGTGTTCTAGCCATCACCATCAAACATGGCTATTGCTGTAGGAAATACCTTGTTTGTAGTGACTTGTATTTGCGTTTATATTAGTTATGTTCTTTCTCAGTGAACGATAAAACAAACAACTGTTAAGTATTGACTTCAGAGAAACAGAGACGGCATTTCTAAAGACTGAAATCTTGTTTCATGTCTTTGCAGGAAGTACCTGAAGTAATTATTTGTCCAGCCTGTTGATCCATGAAACAAATGGAAGGAGTTGCTCCATCTAGAAGAGCCTGCAGGAAAACGACATAAAACGTATTATTCGCAGGTTCAGTGTGAACATGTCATGAATCTCCTACACTTCCTTCCATTCTCCTTTCTGATCATCTGTGATCAGTGCTGCATATTAACATGGCCTGCGGTGCACCACAGACACCCTCAACAATGCTGTTAAATCATTCACTGGGTGGCACCCAAGAGCCGGCTGAAAAATGTATTGAATTGCAGACACTCTCTAATACACACATTTAAACAATTTCCTCCGTCTTCAGTGAAATTATGCTAATATTTTAGTTAGGTTTCCTTAAGTCTGGAACTCAAATTAAGTCTGTCTGTTTCGTTTTTATGATAGCGCTTGAAATCACTTGCAGACAAGGGGCTGTTCGATCATGAGATTTATGGTAGCGATGCCACAAAGGTGAAACACATCCTGAGGAAGAGGAAAGCAATATGTAGGGCCAGTGTTTTTACTGCAGTAAACTTTATGGCAGTATTAAGGGAATAGTTACAAATCAGTTTGATGGTGTTGATTTCATTGAGAATGAGTATATTTACACTTGCAAGCTTTCTCTTAATAATATCCAGCGTGTTTTGTACAATGGGGTTAGTGAAGGTGGATTTGAAGCATATTTCAAGGGTGACAAAAGCTGTTATTTTTTCCCCTTGCCCATCCTTCTATTTTACTTTCCTAAAACTAAAAGCGGTTTGAAATAGCTCCTGAGAGCCCAAGTCAAGGCTCAGTTATTTTACCAAAGCTTTCTGAAGATGCTGCAGAATCTGTTTATGTTCAGAACCTGAGGGACTTGTACTAACTGTATAACACAAGCACACATATAACACCCTCAGTAAAGCTGACATCCACAGCGAATCCCCTAGGAAGTCTGTGCTTTGCTGTGAAGGTTCAAATCATAAAGTGCCGTCCAAAAGTGGAGTGGTGTGAGAAACAGTAAAAGCTGTAACAGACTGCATGTGCCTCACTGCGTTGTGTCCCGGAGTCAATTCTGATTGGCCTAACGCGTTGCTCTGCATCCCGCCCCCACAACACCGAACGCGGCTTCTCATTGGCAAAAGGTCGTTCTGGTGCGTTCCAACTTGAATAAATCGAGCTTCGGACAATGAGAGGCCGTGTTCGGTGTTGTGGGGGCGGGACGCAAAGCAATGCGTTGGGCCAATCAGAATCGATACATCGGCTACTCCGGGACATGATGCGTACAGTGTAAGGGCGGCTTAATACGTGGCTTTCAGAGGACTATCATAGCCCAATCCTGTGCTCCCTTACCTGGAGGAGACCTCTGGGACTCCCCCCCCCCCGGCAGGATGCAGTATGCTCTCCGGTGGCGTGGCTGCATTGGTGTGGAGTGTGTGTGTTTATATAGGATTGGGCTGTTAGACATGAACAGGCTGACTTTTCTGCTCAGCCATGAAGCCCAGTGATATAATTCACTATATCAGGTTTGTTAGCTTGCAGGATTGTTGTGGACTAAAATAGGATAAATTGTTGTGAGGTTAGCAACCCAAACCTAACAAACTCCCCACATGGCAATGCAGTGGCACCAACATCCTGCCTGCGGCATCCTGCGGGGGAATTTCAACCTCCAGAGGCCTCCTCAGGGTAAGGGAATATTTGTTTCTATGCCCCAGGGTAAGCCCATGCTGGGCTGCTGGGTCTACTGGGACCTGCACCAATATATTGCTGGTGCAAATCAGCATGGACCCAGGTTAGGAGTTCAAGGCCGGGAAGGGGGTTAGGATTCAGCAGACGCCACTGCCACTGAACCCGCCCCCATCCTGGTCCCAATCCGCCCTCCTCCCCACTCCTGTCGCCACCCTGTTCTGCCCACCCCTGCTTCCCTCCCGCCTCCTGTGCACACTCACCTGTGCCAGTGAGCATCTAGTGGCTGTAGGTACGCAGAGCCGGCCGCTCACCACTTGCAGTGGCTGCCTGGCCGTGTGTTCCAGCATGTTGCATTTTGCAGAAAAAGGGTAGTTCTTCCATGCAAAGGACCAGGCAAGGTGTGATGTGCGAGTTCTACAGCAATGAGGGGGAAGGTAACTGAACTCTTTTCCTTTTTCAAAAAGCTGCTGCAGTGGTAGTGGTGGTGGGGGGATCATTTGCATCAGGACTGTACGGTATGGGAGAGGTTCTTTTAACCGTTTGTGCTAAGCTGGCTAAAATCACTCCCCTGAAGCTATTAATACATTTTGTGACCATAAGTAATAGCAGCTGGGGAGGCGGGATTTGTATTCAGGCCACAGCACAGACAAAAAGGATTAGACCCTCACCTCCCTGCTCCGTGGCCATGATCCATCAACTCCCCCACAACTGCTTTTTGAAAAAGAAAAGGACGTTGGGGGTTCCAATCACAAAAGTTCTCATTACTTCTAGTTTGACCCTACGAGTTGGCAGAAAAGAGCACCCTGGTTAGGTGCCCTAGACCAGGGATTTTTTTTTATTTTTTATTTTGCAAGCAGCACGTTTTGTGAGAAGCACTGTGTGAAGCACTTTTTTGTGAAGAGCTGCTATGTGTGGGCATGGGCAGCTTGCCCCACAGTCATTTCCACTGGTTTCTCATCTACGCTCATTCTTTGGATATTGTCGCTTGTGATACACATGATATGCTTGTGACATGAAAAGCGTATATAAATATTCTTAATCGTGATAATCATGTGCCATAGTTTTATTCATATAATGCTCTCTCCAATCCTTCATACTCATCTCTATCCCATACTGTTTGGGGTGTGGTGGACAGTTATTTTCCAAAAGATGAGTAACACAAATCACATTTCAGAACCATTGACTGGAAGGCTTTGTTCAATATGTGTGCTGTATATTTTAACAGTCGACACGTAGCTGGACAGGCACATTCAAAAAGGAGCATTGGCAATAAAAATAAATATTATAAATATATACTTAAGCTAGAGTACCATATATCAGAGACTGTGTATAAGCTATTAAGTCAAGGGCTAAAGAAGTGAATTGAATTTTAAGAGCACGCACAAGGCAAGACACATCAGTGAATATTAATCAACTTCCTGAATTTTTCTATAAGTAGTGCCTAAAAACACAACTAAGCTTTCTGTTACTAGGAGAGAAGGAAGGAATGATCTGGGGTGTTGAAAAATTACACTGGAAACTCTTCAGGCTGAAAATAATATTCTGCATTAAAATTTTCAGTCCTTGGACAAAATCTGCATTGAAGGCTTTATTTGGCCTCCTCAATTTCTCCTCTTCATAAAGAGACATTAAACTCTTCATTGTTCATTATGAAAAATAAACTATATTTTCACACTAGCCCTTAAATTTAAGGGGGGGGGTTCTTTCCACAACCACCCTGAACTTTATGTTAAACTTTATGGATTCTTATGTCAGTGAACTTCAAGAAGAGCTACAAAAATGAAAGCAGAATAAGATCACTGGGATTTTTATAGAACCACAACAGTTTTTATACAGCTACAACCTACGACTATCCATGCATAGAAAGCAAACAAAACCAACCAAGCATGTGGTTGAATGAAATGATTAGTATAGTAAGTGTGACGAATAATCCAGAAGTGACAAGAGAGGTACAGTGGGACATCCTTATAAGCGAGGTTTTGGTTCCAGAAACCCTCATGGGTAACAAATTCTGCAGATGCTCAAGTCCAGCATCCACAATGCTGTCGCACCACAATGCCTTACCAGAGGCCACTTCTGGTGGCTGCTTCTGGATCGTGCCGGGCCTCTGATGCACTCCATTGGCCTCCGCGGGATCCAAGATGCCTTGGAAAAGCGACTAGAAGTCACGGATGCAAAAACAGAAGTTACGGACGCAAAACCAGAAGTCACTTCCAGTTGCTTTCACATGGCAATGGTTAAATCCATGAATATGGGATGATGCGGAGGGTCCACTGTACTCTCTTAATGTAGGAGGAGACTGATGTATTACATTCATCAACATGTGAATATATTTTAACGTTAATACATTCAATGAAATATTGCTTAGAATTGGAAGAAGGTGCTAGAGGCTAGCCTGGGTGACACTTTACTTCCTGAACTGGCCCATGTGATCACGGATGTCCACTCTTGCAGTGCACACACATCCTGGACACAGGACTGCCCCAAGGCCCCCGCACGCCTGAGGCAGCATGCCAGATGCTGCCCTCCTTACCAGATGATGGGCCAGCCCCTACCCACTCTCTGATGTTCTAGCTCGGTACTCACCTCCCTTCTACATTTCATCTTCATGTCTCCTTCTTTCTTTTCCAATCCAGGGAATGGAAGGAGCAGTAAAGGCAAGTAAGTGCACATATAGGAGCCTCCCACATATAGGAGCCTCCCACCAATCTGCTGCCTGAGGTGACTGCTTCAGTTGGCCTCATGGATGGGCCGGCCCTGTATGGACGATCCCCTTGCTTCTGGGATATATCCCCCAATTGTATGGGAAGGTGGTTTGGATAAACCAACCCTCTTCATACATTGCTAAATCTTCTTTAGAAGTAAGTTTAGCAGTGTGTGCTGAGGGGTGGTTCAGACGAACACTCCCCCCCCCCACAATTTCGGAAATTAACCAGGAAGTGAGGGGCGGGGACAGAAGATCCCTGCACCATGAACATGCACCGCTGTTATCATGTGGGGCTGGCTCAGGGAGTAAAGTCTTGTCTAAACTGATCCTTTATGTAAAAGAAGCACATGATTGCGGTTCAATGGGAATGAACAGGTGAATCAGTGAACAAACATTGGATTTTTTTGACACTATGAATGTGATTTTTATGAACTCACAGAGACACAAAAATGGTCTTTAGGCAGGAAACCATAGATATGCAATGAATGCGCACGGCATTACTGAACTGAATGAGATGAGTTATGCACATAGCACTTTAGCATTCATCCTGAAACGAACAGCGCTACAGCGCTCAGCCTCTGACAAAACGTCACACTGCCTCATGTTTAGCAACACTTCAAAGACCTCTTCTGTTGAGACCTATATGATTAGTCAATATAGTTGGGTGAAGAAGAAGGTGGAGAGTTTAGGAATGAAAAAGTGGACTGAATTTTCAACAATCTCCCCTCTTTTAGATCTTATGGGGAATGCACTGAAGTGAACTTCCCACATCATGCTTTCCTGAAGGAAGGCCAGTCACTGAAATCTCCCACAATCCCTGCTGGAGCCAAATTACATGTGACACTAAATGCATCATTGCGTAGTTACGGGCTTAGGTTGACTCATGTGTAGAGCTGTGCAGAGCTGCAGTTTGGATCAGGACCACAGCAGATGGAGAACATTTAACTTTTTACCCCATGATGCTACTTCCTCTCTGGAAACCGCCACCACAAAGCAGCAGTTTACCCTTAAAAATGCCATTTGTTACACAGCATGGTAATGACACTGTGACAAACAGCCCAAGCACATACAACACACAACATGCATGCACGCCATTCCAAATGTATCACTTCCATTCCTTCGCATTCCATTTTTTGTGAAGCAAAGCCTTGTCTCAAATTCTGTCTATCACTCTTCCATAACTTCATTCCGACGACAGCAAATCCTGTGCCATAGGGCTGGAGTTCTATTTACTGTTGTGGGACCACTTTGGGACAGAATTTCTTGAGGACTACCGCCATGCAAATCTGTTGCATTTATTACATTGCAGGTAGAGATAAATGACTTTCAGAGCTGTGGTTATTTTCTTGGGTGTTGCAACAAAGAGGTTGGGTGGAAAGCTGGAATTGTTGCAGCAATACCATTAAAAATATTATCCACTTTAGGCCTACTTAAACCTGTCATATTCAGTAAACAGAGGAGAGAAAGAACAGCTAGGAAATGTAAACAGCTCCGCAGTACATTTACATTAGTCCAAACAGCTCTTCTGGATGAAGTCAATTATCAGCAGTTTCCATTTAAAAGTCACCCAGACTTAACAGCAGATACTAGCAGAGTATTGGGATAATCTTCCAAACAGGATAAAACATGCTTGGCAGTCACATTAAACAAATACTAGATTGTCAGCTAATCCTATTTATTGCAAACTGGGGGGGGGGGGGAGATGCTAAATTCCTTCTATTTTATACTTTATTTGATATCAGTGGTTTCTTTAAAAAGTCAAGTAGCACTGAAATGTACACTGTACAGTCGTGTTGCTGTACTTATCTTGGCTTTGTATCTGTGTCAATTTTTAAGTAGGAAATATAGCAGTACTTCAGTTTCATTGTGAATTGTGGGTGGTCAAACAAACATCTTGAGGGCATTAATGTGTTTGAGATTAAATAGTGAATAACTATTAGGGAATCTACATTCTGGGCCTCATTTTGCATCAGTTCCATGAATTTTTATGCATTTATTCAGCATTATTACCAGTGCCAATGAGTAGATAATGGCTTATAATGTAACATAAATGAAGACGACTTCTCTTTTCTTTGATTTCTGTCGCTTTAATTATCTCCATTTCTAAATAATATTCCTACATGGTGACTACTCAGATCTTACAATGAAACTGTGACACTTATACAAATCCCATGTGTTTAATTACCATGGTACTCTGTCTTCACTATAACTATGTGCACAAGACTCAGATAATAAGGCAGTCAAAAATTGATATGACACACCTTTTAATTGAACCAGCACAGATTGGAAGAACTCAGAAACAACTCCAAACTTTGTACAGTGGACCCTTTCCATCAGCGGATTTTGGAGCCGTGGATTTGTTACACGGTGGGTCTCGGATTCACGGGGGTCCGCTAAAAATAGCTTTAAAGAGGAAAAAAAGTTTAAAACCGTGGGTTTGTTTTTTTTACCTTTTAGCAGCATACTGCACTGTTTCCAAGCCTTTGCAGGGCTTATCTAAGCTTAACAACCCATTTCTGGGTCATGACAAGGCTCCTCATCCCTCCCAGCCTTATTCCAGGAAGAGCCCTCGCACGACCCGGAAGTGGGTCATTAAGCTTAGAGAAGCCCTGCAGAGGCTTGGAAATGGAGCAGTTTGCTGCTAAAAGGTACGAAACCCACATTTTAAAAACGTTTTTCTTTTTAAAGCTATTTTTAAAGGACTCCGGCATCCGCAGATCGTCGCTATCCGTGGAGGGTCCAGAACGGAACACACACACACACACCATGGATAGCGAGGTCTGACTGTATACTCTCTCTCTCTCTCTCTCTCTCTCTCTCTGTGTGTGTGTGTGTGTGTGTGTGTGTGTGTGTGTGTGTGTGTGTGTGTGTGTGTGTGTAAAAGTTCTTCTAGAAGAAGATTTAATATTTGCATAGCATTTTATGAACGTACAGAGCACTCCATATGTATCTTGATGTAGTCCTTCCAACAACTATTTAAGGTCAATATTATCCCCATATCTCAGCCGAGATCAAGATGGAGAGACTTGGCTAAGGCTGCCTACTGACTTGGGTTTCAAACCACAAAAGGCCTGATTTGTAGCTCAGTCACTTAAGCCATGATGCTACACCAGCTCTCCGAGTACTATTGAACATCAAGGTAGAACTATGATGAGGATGAGCAGCATGGATAAAAATCTCTTGAAATCTAAAAGATCTTCAGTCAGAACTTTAAGAGAGTACTTCTGTCATTTTTCAAAAGCACGTGAAAGTTGTCTTTGCAATCCTATGGTTGTCTACTCAGAAGTAAGTCTCATTGTCTTCAGTGGGACTTACTCCCATGTAAGTGGTACAGGATTGCAGTCTTAGATTAGGCTGCCCTACTGACATGATGCATATTGCGCCAGCTCTGGCTGCTGAAAAGCAGCCGTAAAGTGTGCTCTGGCAGTGTGCCAAGTAACATACTGCCAGTGCGCAGGTGCAAAGGCCGGAGCCTTCCCTTGTGGAGCAGCTAAGCCAGAGGGCGGAACTGGGCAGGGAGGGGGAGGAATGGGGCAGGGAGGTTGCGGGAGGGGTGGATTTGGCAGTGATGGTGCATGCTGGATCCTATCCCCTCCAGCAGCAGCCTCCCCGCTCCCTTTCTTTCCTTGGACAGATTTGCACCAGTGAAATTGCTGGCGCAGGTCTGAAGAGGGGGGGGGGGGTTTAAATCCCCTTTCCCCTCTGAAGTCTCCCACTTTGCCCTCCCTGCTGGATACAGCACACGCCTTTTTGGCGTAGCTGCACCAGTGGGGGGGTGGGGGGGGGAAGGATAGGATTGGGCTGTTAGTGATTTTGTAGAAATGGAAAATTCCAGAAAGCATTTAGTCTGATTGAGACAGCCTCTCATAATAAAATAAACCCATTTTGGATTTTTGCTTTTCCAGAAACCCCCTTCAGGAATTTCATGGGCGTTATAATGGAGCATGACTTAAATCTAGCTATAAAGTCAAAATTTAAAATAATATTTAAAAACAGTATTCTAAATATATCGGAAGTTCGTTAAGAATGATTTGTGTTATAATGTGAAAACGTTGAAATTGTAAACTAACTCCTTCAAAGGGTTATTTCGTATAAATACTTGTTTTGTATGTTAAAAAAAGTTTATTTTTTAAAATATTTTTTCCTTGCTGGCATCCAATTGAACTAATCCACACTTTGGCAGGTTGCATTACAATTATCAGTGTATTTTACTGCAGTGACTCCTGGTCCATTAGTCACTGAAAAGGAACTTTTAGAAGCTTCCAAGAAACATGATGAGCATCAAAAAATCTCACTTGTCAGTTAGTGGTGTCACTTTTGCTGTTGAATCTGCCCCAGAAAAGTTTCCATCCACAAGTCGCAAGCACTACAAGCTGGGCAGTGTTTACTGGCATCTAGCAAAACCCACAAAATTCTGTAACATTCCATGCTTAAGAGAGCTGCTCACACCCCAGCAGTACAATCACTTGAATTTGTGTAATTTATTCACAAGGAAGTAAATGTTCCCTGCTGGAAGGGTAATGATCTGTATAGTGTTATGCAGCAAATCTGCAAAAAGATATACAACTTCATGGTTGGGGAGGGGGGCGGCAAAGGACGAAGAGATGTGTTTGGGATGCTTCATTTCATTACACATTTGGTTTGTAGAGAAGACTTCATCGAAAGTCCCATCAACAACCAAGGCAGTAAGAACAGCAGCGCCTGGATCAGTTGGGTCCTTCTCACAGTTTTTGCCTTGAGACTTAGAATGTCCTGCCTAGAAAGGGGTGTAACAGCATAATCCTAGGCATTCCAACTCAGAAGCTCCATTGAGTTCAATGTGGCTTACTCCCAGGAAAGTATTGCATACCTTAGGATTGCAGCCTCGGCTCACTTTCTAGAGATAATCTGAGACCCATTTGTTCCAAGAGGCTTTCAAAGGAAGGATGGAGTTTTTCTTGCTGCTGCTGTTTAATTATCAGTTTACCCTGATCTTGCTAAGGAAATCCATGCATGGAAGTAACCATGGACGACATCACCACCAGCTGTCAGGGACCAGAAGGCTCTTGAGAGCAACGGGTGAGCTGCTTCTGTGGGCTGGCATCTCTAATAGCCAGCCCCTCAAGCCATCCGCAGCTCCTTTTCCCCCCCTTTCTATCTAGAGGGAGGAATCTGGAACCCTGGAATCTATCACCAGCTGCCAGAGACCAGCAGGCTCAGAAGAGCCACAGAGGAGCAGCTTCTGTGGGCTGGCATGAGTGGCATCTTTGGCACCAGCCTGCTCCGGAGTACATCTGCAGCTCGGCTCCCATTTTCATTGACTAGACTGTACCTTTTAATTGCTGTTGAAATTGTAAATTGCTTTGGGAGCCTATCCAGCCTGGAAAGCATGATATAAATATTGGAAATAAACCTGGGCTGGATCAGGAAATATATATATTACACACACACACACACACACACACACACACACACACACACACACACACACACACACACACACACACACACACACAGGACTGCTATTGCTGAGTTTCACTATTCAGTTTTATTGAGGGTGATCTCTCTTTTTTAGTGTTTTTAAAATTTGGTTCAATTATATTTTGAGCAGTTTCATTCTGTTTTAAGTGTCTAACTGCCCAATCCTATCCCTCACCATTGGCGCTGCATCCAATGGTGGGGGAGGCGCTCAGAAAGCCAGCAGGAGGTAAGTAAAAATATTTTACTATTTGTCTCCTATGGGTCTCCTCAGACCTACACCGGCCATTTTGCTGGTATACGGTAAGTCCAAGGAGAGAAAAGGGGTGGGACAGCCTGGGAAAGAGGGGAAAGGATCTGGTGCACGCAGGTGCCGCCAAGATGTGACATGGTACATTGGAACCCCATTGCCTAAATGGAGCCCCACTTTGAACTGAATCAAATGCACTGGATGCCAGTCAACAGGCAATCACCTCTTCTTTCCAGCCCACACGGCTCTGTAGTTTGCCATCGCTCCCAGAGATCGATTCAGCAAAACGTACACTGACTACTCTCTCTTGTAAACTATCCTATGTGGACCCACAACAGAGTCCAGATGTTAATACTGCAGACAAACCACAGCATGTTGTTGACTGTTAAATCTATTTACTTAATTCTTATTCTACTATTGAAAAGCTCCATTTCTTTCTTTTTTATATAGGAGATATTTGTCTGGGAAAAGACCCGTCTATGGTTCCTCGTTTTTGTAACTTCGCTCTGGCAAAGATATCTGCTGTCAGTTGAAATGAAAACTGACTAAACGTTGCATCAGTTTAAAATGAAGTCATGCCGCAGTTAAGATTTACTGTGTAGCAGCTGTTTTACTTTTAGGTTTGGGTTTCTTAGGCTAATGTGGATTATGGGATGTATCTGAGAAACAACACTGTCTGATTGCTACAGAGTTCGATCACTGCCTTTCTGTCATTGGATCTTTTGTTGGTTTCTGTTAAGGAGCGACATGTTTAGAAATCAGAGAACAGTTGTTTCTGTAAAATGGCTCACTTTCAAGGCTTGGGTAGGCTTTGTGTATCTTGCAGATTACCCTCTCTCTTATGTCTTATTCATGGGCAACTATAAGAATGCCTCTCAGCAAGATGATCCATCAAGCTTTGGTAAAAAGGGGGCACAGAGAAGCATTCTTGACCCCATCAACACAGTTCCATAGCTTGTGGTGACTGCATCTTATCCTACATGTAATAGCTCGTGTTGTCAGGCCCTAACAGACCTTATGAATCTGCAGAAACCACACATTTTCTTCTTTTTATTTTTACAGAGATGTTGATAGAAAAATCTGAAATGCTTAAAATAAAAACCATAAATTGTACATGGTGTTGAGTTTGTGTTACTTCTTCAAATGTTCAGCTGTTACAAAAGATCCCAACAAACTTCCCATATATTGGTTGCTGTTAGTTGTGGGTTGGTTGCTGATATTAGTTGTGGTAAGAAAATGACCTAACTGCCACGGGCCAAACTTCACAATATGTTAAACCTGCACTCACAGGTATATTTTCCACTGGAATGGGCCGATCCTATCCCCTGGTTGCACAGGCATACTGCCAGGTATGCCTGGGTCCCACCATCACAGCAGCCTCTCTGTCAGCAGCTGCTGCATGGCCACCAGTGCAGCAGCCAGAATACTGCATGCCTCTGGCGTGGGGTGCAGACCAGCTACCAGTGGGGTTCTTCCAGTGAAGGGGCAGATCAGGGTGAGGATTGGGGCAGGGGTGGTGGCTGTGTCCCCTGTATCCCGAACCCCTGTCTTGGGACCATGCGGTTTACTTACCAGGAAGATAAGTCAAGTTTTTCATTTCTTCCCTCTGCCGACTGGCCTGGTTCTCGATCGGCATGCTGGACGTAGCAGACACTCCGCCTGTGGCACTACATCCAGTGCACTAGCCTGGGATAAGATTGGGCTATAAATGTCTCTTTCTTGATATCTGGCAGCATGTGTGTGTGGGGGAAGGGGTTAACAATTTCCTCCTACAGCAAGTTTGCATCAAAAATGGTGCCCTTGTAGCAACCATTACATCTGAATACAAATGGACAGGACTGCATTTTAAGAAAAAGGACTCTGCTTGCCAGGTAGAAGCACTACCGAACACTGTTTCAGACACAAAAAGTCACATTGCCACAGACATATATGTGTGTCCACTGCTATATGATGTTGGGTGAAAGCAACAGAGAAGTCTTTTAAAAGGATAGTTGAGAAAAACCTTCAGTACGCATTCTGGAGTAACTTGGCCTGATGGTACTCTTAAAGAGAAGAAATGTAAACAGTAGTCCACAAACCCCTTAGTTTGGAATAACTGCATTTCAAAAACAGGAATAAACTTGTAGAATGTGGTTTGCAGATTGCAACCTTACACATAACAGTAAGCAGACTTTAGCTATTAAGAAAAGATGCTGGATATTGAGCCAGATGTAACTGCACTTTCATTGCTAAACTCTGCTTGTCATTTTGCAATCCTGTTCTAAAAGGCTGTCATCAATAAGTAGATGCATAGGATGACCCAAATGTACCTTTGGGTTGCTAGAATGTCCTTCACAGTCCAATCCTATGATATCCTTTAAGTCTGTTGCAAAATGCTACATGCCTTTTGGAGCAGCCGGCAAGAGGCAAAAGCGGCAAGAGGCAGCGACTGCTCACCAGTGGAGTCTCCATGTCTGCCAGCACCTGTAAGTCGGGGGGGGGGGGGCAGGAGGGAGGCAGGTAGAGGGCGGAATGGGGTGGAGATGGGGAAGAACAAGGAGGAGTTGGGTGGAATGGGGCGGATCATGGCCTGGAAGGGGTCGGTATCGGCACTAGCAGCGCCACCGATATCCTATCCCCCTTCCAGGTCTCGATCCACCTTCCTGGGTCCACTCAGACATGCACCAGTGAAATCGGGTAAGGGAACAAATGCAGCATGCACTCCAGTGACATGGCTGTATCGGTGAGGGAGGGAAAGAATAGGATTGGGGCCTCAGATTTCATTTAATTGTTAAATTGACAGGAAAACCATTTTACTTTTTTCTTTCTTTCTAGAAATGACATTACAATTTTCCGTAGTAGGAGGATAGCTCATTTTAGAGTAGTCCTGCTTGGAAAAAAGTGATTTACTAACTAGCCTGTATTTAAACATATTTTCTTTTAATTCATACCAACTATCTCTGACGTTTCTCTTAATACAACAGTTGTTGGAAAGATATTGTTTGTGCCAAATGCATTAGGGTTTAATCTGGTCTGTTGGAATATGGATGTTTATATTGTGAAAAATAGAGTTTGCATAATGACTTTTATCCTGCCTATAAAAGTGCTTTCCATTCTGAGGCATATGCAAAGGCTACACACTGGTGAAGGCACTTCAAGAGCCTACTCTTCATTCAGTAAAACTCAGGTGACATCCTGTGTCTCTTCAAAACCATTTGAACCTTCCCGCTACTAGATATCTTATAAGAACATAAAAAGAGCCTTGCTGGATCAGGCCAAGGGCCCATCTAGTCCAGCTTCCCGTATCTCACAATGGCCAACCAGATGCCTCAGGAGCATTCAAGACAACAAGATACCCATATCCTGTTGCCACTCCTTTGCATCTGGCATTCAGGGATAGGCTTCCTCTAAAAACCGGAGGTAGCAGCATATAGTCATTGTGGCGTGTAACCTGTGAAGGGGTTTCCTCCATAAATCTGTCCAATCCCCATAAATCTGTCCAATCCCCTAAATTTCTCATCTTGCAAGTGAGTATCTATGGGTACTCCCTGTTTTTGTTTTTGTTTTTTAAAAAATGTCTGTTCTAACTCTCCCACCACTCAATTTTAGTGGAGGTCCCCTGGTTCTGGTGTTGTGCGAGAGGGAAAAGAACTTCCCTCTATCTATCTCTATCTATCTCATGCATAATTTTATACGTCTCAATCATGTCCTTTTTTCTAGGCTGATGTGGACCTCTTGGTCACCACTTGCAAGGAGAATCCATCAGATTGTTTCTATGTGTATAATTTCCAGGAATAATGCTGCATAATTTTCATGAATAATCAGAATCTTACAGCTGCATTTGGTGAGGTTTATCTTAGATGTTAACGTAATTATATTCAAAGGAGACAGAATACCTGATAATTGGGGTTATTTAATCCAGAAGACACAAAACTATGATCTAACAGTTGGAAGTTAGAAATATTTGCCCTGGGAAATAAGACAATTTTAAATGAGGCAGCTAATTGTTGGAATATCTTACCCAAGGGTTGTGGCAAACTCTTGGTCACTCCACGTAAAATTTAGGGTTGATGATTATGGCCCTTTAGCCACAAGTCACATTTGATAATGTTCACTTTCCTAGAGGACAATTCAGAATCCACGGAGGCCAATCGGCATTTGTTTCCTCTAAATTTGCCAAATTTGAAACAATTATGTACTAAGAAAGTATAATTGCCCTCAGTTACAGGAATGGATAAAATGCTATGGTTTGGTCATCTATCACTAAGAGAACATGATAACAGTGCTGTCACTGATATTTGCCTCTCGGTGAACCTCTTTCTTATTTTGCCTTATTTAGTCATCTTGAATAAAGGTTGACCACTCTTCCCTTTAGCATTCAAAACTTTCATAGACTCTTTGTTTATAAACTTGTTTTTCTTCTGATGGCTACCATTGTTTTCACTTTCATATTTGTCTGCTTTAATTACACAAGCCTCTTGGCCCAGAAACCTAATTTTTTTCCAGTTGCTGAGAATTAGTTGACTCACACCGCAATCCGACTTAACTTTTGTGCCGGTGTGACCAGTGGCGCAGCGAGAACGGGAGGCCCCAGAACGGAAAAGGGATTCAAATCCCCTCCAAAAGAGGAATTCAAAGGGGATTTGAATCCCTTTTCTGTTCTGGGGCCCAGGGGCGTCAGCTGGTGGGGGCCGGGGGGCGGTGGGCCCCAGGGCGTCAGGGCGGAAGGCTGTCCAGGGGGGCGGGAGGCTCCGGAAAAAAGCGGGAAAAATTTGAATTTTTCCCGCTTTTTTTCGCCGATTTTAAAGGATTTTTACTAAGTGTGTATGCTTTTACCTGCACTTTAGTGAAATTGGACGGCTCCCACGACGATTTCAAGCCTTCTCCCGGGGGCGCAGCGTCTCCGTTCAGCCGCTCACTTGGTGCGGCACTTGGTGCGCCCCCAGAAGCAATCTCCGTAGTTTGCGCATGCGCAAAACCACGGAGTCTCCAGGGACGTTCTGGGCATGCGCAAACTACTTCCTGGAGCGTCCCTGGAGACTCCGTGGTTTTGCGCATGCGCAAACTACGGAGATTGCTTCTGGGGGCGCACCAAGTGCCGCACCAAGTGAGCGGCTGAACGGAGACGCTGCGCCCCCGGGAGAAGGCTTGAAATCGTCGTGGGAGCCGTCCAATTTCACTAAAGTGCAGGTAAAAGCATACACACCTAGTAAAAATCCTTTAAAAAACCCATTTCTAGCCTTAAAATCGCCGAAAATCGGCGAAAAAAGCGGGTAAAACTAATTAGCATAAATTATGCTAATTAGTTTTGGGGGCGTCGAGGATGCCTCCCCCCCTGCCAGATCGGCTGGCTCCGCCACTGCTGGGGCCTCCCGTTTTTGCTGCCCCACTGGATACACCGACACAAAAGTTAAGTCGGATTGCCCTGTCAACTTCTCAGTATTCCCCCCCCCAACTATGATCTGATCAGCAAATGCTTTCTTAAAATGGTTAGTTTTGCCTACCCCAAATCTTGCTGGTTCAGAAATGTGTTATGAAACTACATCTCGCGCTGTAGGACAAAGCAATGCCTGCTAGGTAGCATTAAATTACATACATAACTTCATGTCATTGTTATGACATCATACATGCCATGTACAGCAATAAAAAAATAGCAAATCAACAGTACTGTTCTTTTTTAAAATAAATCCTAAAATGTATAATTAAATCAAATCCTAGCAACATAAAAATGTTTTCATTGCCCATCTAAGAGGTCCAAAGATGATTCAGGCAGTTTGTCTTGAAAGGAAATTCAACAAAACAGGAATGATCACCAGGAAGGCAGAACTTCTTCTAGAAGGCAATCTTACCTGTCTCAGTGGACATGAATGTCCAAACCATCTTCAAGGACAGCCTCATAAAAAGCACTTTGCAGTAATCAAATAAGAACAATTTCTTGGGCATACAAAGCATTAGCAAGGTTTTAATCATCCAGAATGGGGCACAGCTGGTGCACCAACTGAACCTGGTGAACTACACTTGTAGCTACAGCCATCACCTGAAAACCCAACAGCAAAGGTACATCTAGAAATATTCCAAAAGTAAAAAGCTTACCTTTCAGGGTAGCGCATAGCACATACATCTACAACTTCCTAGTTTCTCAGCCCCACACCACAAACAAGTTTAGCCCTATTCAGGTGTTCAGTCTCCCACTGAGAGAAAATGTATCAGTTTTGCCCCACCTCCACTTGATGGCATACCTGCTTTGTGCCACTCGTGTTCTCAATGCGTTCACATGTTTGTCTGCAGTGACGTGCAGTGATTGTAACCCTGGAACCCATACAATTAAGGGGGAAACCCTGGTACAATGGGAAGTGAGAGGAGTATGCATAGCACAAACATTTACCCAGTAAGTATCATCTGAACCATCAACCCCCTGTCTTTTTCCCAGAAAAAGTTGCTACCAAGGAAACTATTCTTCCCCACCTCCCGCCGATGCAGCAGCACCAAAATGACTACTGCTGCATCCTGGGGGGGGGGGGGAGTAGCATCCTGGGGGGGGGGGGTAGCAAATGTGGAGGTCTCCTCTGGGTAAGGGAACAATTGTTCCCTTACCCAGGCGTAAGCCTCCATGGTGCGGGGAGGTCTATTCAGACCTGTGCTAGATAAATAACTGGTGCAATTCTGCATGGTCCCACACAATGGGATTCGGTCCTGGAAGGGGATTAGGATTCAGCCACTGATGCTGCTGCTGCAAAACCCACCCCATTCCTGGACCTGATCCACCCATCCTTTGCCCCTTTCCCTGCCCATTTTCACCATGCCTGCCCCCTTCTGCCCTGCCCCCCTTCTGCTGACTTACCTGCTCCGGTGGGAGGCAGGAGAGCCAATGACGTGGGTGGGAAGGCTCAGGCCTTCTCACCAGCGTCCTTGGCAGCAAACTACTGAGCATGCTGCCAAAGTACCTTTTATGATGGTGCTGACTGCTTTTACAGCAGTCAGTGCCAGTGAAAGAGGCACTAGAACGTCAGCCGGAGCAGGTAGGATTGGGCCATAAAAACCCAATCGTCCCCTCCAGTCCATAGCATGCAGCTGCACTAATGGAGCATGTGCTGCATCTTATGGTAGATGGGCGATCAGATGGCCAGCAAGAGGTAAGGAAAAAGCTGTTTAATTACCTCCCAGTATGCCACCTGGTCGCCTATGGATCTCCTCAGACCTATGCCAGCTATTTTGCTGGTGTGTGTTCGAGGAGAGGAAAGGGGAGGGTCTGGGCTGGGAAAGGGGGATAGGAACCAGCACGTATGGCTACTGCCAAGATCCTCCCCCTCCTGCCCCCAAACATTCCTGGTTCCTCCCCCAAACTGCCCACAGCCAGCCACTACCACCACCCTACTTGCTTTGGTGCAGCCTGAGTGGGCTGGTAGCGGGCTATGGAGACACCAACCATTTGTGCCAGCAGCTCTAGAGCGCCTGATGGCGGCACGTCTTCTGCAGTTCCATAAATGGGTCATGACATCCGCTGCTGTACATGGGGGTATAATTGGGCCTCAGGGTTCCCAAATCCTAGATGGATGTTTAATTGGAATTAATAATTAACTAATAATTCACAATGAAGTACAATTAATTATTTTAAGTGATACATTGAAGTAACAGGAGCTATGAACCCTTTGGAGACAGGGAATCATTTATTTATTTATTTATTTATTTATTTATTTATTTATTTCTCTATCTCTCTGTAAAACACATTGTGAATGTTTTTGTTGAAAAGAAATATATAAATGTTCTTAGCAGCAGCAGCAACAACAACAGCAGCAATAATAACAACAACTCTACTTGCAAGCTGAAGTTGCAGGATATCTCATACATACCACTCCAGAGTGTTCTATGGTGCCTGCATGCCCTTCCCTTCTGGAGCCCCAGAAAACCCCAGATATATTTGTGAGAAAGCCCACACGCGGTGCAACGACCATTAGCACTTCTTGCCTGTCTTTTCTGGCCAGGTTTTCTGACTGCTGATCAACAAATACTTCAATAAATCTGGATTTTTAAGAAATCCTTGCTTAATGCCTCAGCACTAATGTGGCATTTAAGATTTATATTAAATACCAAGTGCCTTTTGTTACCGTTTTAAGCAATTATACATTTATGGCATCCTGGCAGATAAATTCATGAAAAACTCCCACCACATACATTTTACTACATGTTGACCATATTTGTTGATATCTTGCCAGTATGTTTAAATGTAAAACACACACACACACCAGGAAAAATAACATTGCCCAAGCAGGCAATAATAAAGACATATGTTGCGGGGATATTGACATCACTAATAGCTGTTTGACAACCGACATTTGGATCAGAATATATGTTGATCATACGTTTATTATCCATACAGCATTGTTATTTCTAGAGATCGCATGGAAAATGTTGTGCATAAGTGGAACAACACTTTATAACATTTTATTGCATTTTCAAATTACATGTTAGCAGCATGCTGGGAGTTCCCCTATGTTTTTTTCTTTTTTAGTTTATTATGTACATTCTATCTAATATGAAAAAAAAATGGCTATTTTGTTCCAAAATGTTATCCTGGTTGTAATTCTGCACTGGAGTCAGTAAAAATTATTCTGTAGATTTGCAGACATATAGAAACTTGCATTTTGTTATATTTTAGCTTTTTCTATTTTATATGTTGTTTAATAGAGGAAGTAAATTTTGTGGCTCTTAATTGTTACCCAGAAAGAAACAGTGGTCTCAGGGTGCCCCGATACATATCTTTGGTCAATGGTCAATGCTGGAACTACATTAGGTCCAAGCCAGTTAGGCAGCCCAATCCTGTGTAGGCTGCAGTGGCTGGCCTAAAGAGCCAACCGCCGCATCCTATTGAGTTCCCAGGCTGCCCTGGGGCAGCCCAGGAACAACTCGGGAGAAGGGGACGATCGTCCCCTTCCCCCCATGTAAGTGGCGGGAGGCCCGGGCCTCCTCAAATGTATGCGAGGTCCAGAGCTCGCATACATTTGCGCTGCCCGTGCCGGCGTACCTGGGGCCTGGAGGGAGCTCAGGATACCTGGGATCTCCCTGGGCGGCCAATGGCTGCCCTCCCTTGCCGCCCGGTCCGCCCTCCCTCCGCCCCTGCTCCGACCGGCGTAGGACTTACCTAGTACGGCAGCTGCAGGGCCAGGGAGACGGCTGGGCAAGCAGCGCTGGCCACAGTGCTGGCACTGCTTGCTCTCCAGGTGTCGTGCAAGTGCTTTAAGCCTCGGGGCTCGACATACACAAGATTGCGCTGTAAAAAGGACACCTTTTTCTTTTGCACTTTCCACCCACCCACCCCGCCCTTCTTTGCTTGGAGAAAACGTGTGGAAATTTCCTGCAGTGACTGCACTTGCAGAACTGAGGCATGCAGAGCATGGCAAGACCATTGAGATATCCTACCAATGAGGAAAAACAGGCCAACATAAAAGGGGGTTGTGCTGGTTTTAAACCTTCAGACTTAAGAAGTAGTGTGGCTAACACATCGGGTTCACCGTTATATTTTCATTTACCTGCCGTATTTGGTAAGATGTCATCTTATCTGTACCTGCTGCATAATCCACAGTTAAGAAGAGCTTTTCTGCTGGCAAGGTGTAATGCTCTCCCTCTGGCTCTTCTTTGGGGCCGATTTAAGGGAATGCAAGCGTCAGCAAGGATTTGTGCTTGCAGCATGAATTGTGTTCCAAAACACATTTTCTTGTGTCCTGAACACATGTTCTTGTTCTGCCCCTTGCATTACCTTGTTTCTTTTGAGGCTGCAGGGTTGGGCGGAGACTGGTGTCCTGCAAGCTCTCTTGTCAGCAGAAGAGGGTGGGAATTTAGAGAATATCGCCTCCTTTATTGATTATTTCTATAGTGGTGAGTTTAGGGAAATGGGACCGAAGCACTGAGGTATAACTAGCTAATGTTGGGGGGGATCCTGATTAATAGGTCAATGTGACTGATATACAATACAATACAGGGGTGTGTGAAGTGGTGGTTGGTTTGTGTATTTAGTTTTGTTTATGTGTTGTGTATGTTGAGGCCAATAAAGGTTTCTGAATTCTAGTAGTACCAAGTTCAGACTCTTCAACCAAACTTTTGCAAGATCTGCTGCTGCCATCCACGCTTGACAGAATTGGGCTGTAAGCTCAGGATTCAACCATCTGACTGGAAGCAGCTCTTCAGGTCTCAGGACGTGAAATAATTCAGATCAGTAGTTAAAAGGCTAAGCTACACATTGTGACGAATTGAAAACAGCTTCCCCAGCTCACAATAGCCCTAAGAGTGTGTGGCTGGGGAAGTAGCAAGAGGGAAGCTGCAAGGTCCACCTCTGTTCGGTGGTTCTTCTCTGAAGCCTCACCCTCCACCCCACCATGCATATAGTCCCACTCCCCCTGCCCGCACCATGAGTACAAATGCTATACTTGGGGAGAGATCCTCTCCATGATTAGAGACACAGAGTGCCTAGCATTCTTATTCATCACACAATATCCTCTCTCTCTCTCTCTCTCTCTCTCTCTCTCTCTCTCTCTCTCTCTCTCTCTCTCTGAATATACTGTTTGTAGCTGCAGACAAACACTGCACTCCTGATGGTGGGCTGGGTGGTTAAGGAGTGTGCCTGTGTGGGGCTTGCCAACACACTTTTGCTCCCCCCCCCATGCTTTCCACATCCTGATTGTGGAAGTCTGCAAAGGGCTATTGTCATGAGTTAAAGTTTTAAAAAAATCACTTGGATATATGCAGCATTTGTTTAGGACATAGGTGGCCAACCCATGACACGGGTGCCACTTAGCGTCACGCACTGCCGTTCCTGCTCGAGCTGAGCGCTGAAGTCCCTCTCTCTTTCGCGACCCCAGCACACCTTTCCAAGCCTGTGACACTAGAGGAGGTCTCTGCACGCCAATGCGCCTTATTCTTCTTGCGCTGTCACTATGCTTTAAATATTTTCATTACCTTAGATTTATTTATGTATTTAAGTGGCACGCTCAAGATTATCTACATAAGATGTGGTACATGGTGTGCTATGGGTTGGCCACCACTGGTTTAGGATATGGTCAAAGAAGTTTGTTATCCAGTGTATGATTAGTTATCCCCTGCTCTGAGCTGACTTTAATGTTTTAGTACCATCAGTGATGGATAGTATTTTTTTCCCCTGAATCTTTTTCTCTCACTTTGCAATTTAAAGGGAAAGGGGGGGGGGTTCAACCACTCCGTACAAAGGTTATGACCAGTTAAAACCTCTGGTTAATTATTTATGAGACAGCAAGTTGACCAATGGGACTTTCTCTTGCCCCGCTGGAGAAATTATGAGACCATTAGAGTCAATTTAACACCGTGATAAACAATATCCACAGGTGACCTTTCAGGATCTTTGCCAAGTTGGATTTATAGGTATCAGAAGCTCTTCTTCTCAAGTAGAAAATATCAAAGATGTGCTCAGCCTTAAAAAGACTCACTAGGCACAGTATCCAAAGGTCTGGAGAGAATCATAAATAAAATCCCTTTCTTAAAAGTGAATCAATGTCTCTCCCATTTTATCTAGTGAGTCGCTTTCATTTCTGCTTTGTGATATGATTGAGACATAATGGATCTTGTTAAGGGTCTCCAACTTTATTGGAAACAGAGTTAAACTTTCTTTCATTTTATTGCAGTCTTTATACAAGCTCGTTTCACTGAAATATATTTCAAAAGTTTAAAAAGAAATCTTTTAGAACCATGCTGTTATTAGGTGTTTTGCACATATGAAAAAAAAAATCAACTATTTCCATCCAGAGAATGAGAGCAAAGATACATTGTGCTTCAAAAATTTCATGGCTAAAAAAGAATTTATGTTTACTTCCTTCCATTAGCTATTTCTAGATTTGAAGATGATCAGAAAAACCAGAAATTTCTATTGTCTATAGGAGTTCAGTAGTTTCCTGGACCAAAAAGGATTTTCAGTCAGCGGACTGTCCACAGTTGGACAGAATTGATGTATACATGTGTGAACATAGATTACAGTAGATCACTCTGTTGAAATGAAAAGATATGTCCATGCAAGTATAAGGTCAAGTATGTATCAGGAGGATACACATGGAATTCTGGACCAGCACAAAAAAGATGTCATTTGAGTTGCCACCACATTTTTGCCTCAAGGATGGTCCTGCCCAGGTAAAACATCCAGAGGAATTTGAAAGAGTTACAAGAATTGCAATAACAACATTAATAATAATTTCCAGGGGGGAGAAACATGTTTCCGAAGTACAGTATCTAAAAGCTGCTAGAATAAAATAGAAGACAAACCCTTACCTTAATGCAGGAATACCATACACATTTCTCAGGGGCTGACAGTTCCCAACAGAACCTCTAAAATCCTAAGAAACTCTGCAGAGGGAGCTCAGATTTTAAATTGGAGTTATAAGGATTTCAATAAAATTAGCAACGTCTCTCAAGGAGGTGTCACACATTAGTAGCAAAAGCAAAGTGAAAAGCGTTGGGTAGCACTGATAAGCATGGGGATCAATCCAGAGCACATTAGGCATTTGGTGCAGCTTAGTGGCTAAGGGATTGACCTATGAATTGGGACTTCCCTTGTTCAAATCTCACCTCCGTTACCAATGACCGGACTTTCCAAATATGCCCAGTCTCTGAACCTGAAGCCGTGCAGCCCAGCCTCACTTCACAGAGGGCCATCATACCCTAGTCTACCCAGCAGGCTATGGTTAGGTAATTTCTCTGTCCTTCTAAACCTCATAACAACTCTTTCAACCTTCTGAAACCCTCCATTCCCAGGTGCCTGTTTTAAACCTCCCACTAATCCTCTCTCTTGGGTCAACTCTGGGGGTGAAAACTCAGGCCAGCTGGCAGTCTCACTCTCACCCCCTCTTTCACTTTAACCCATGCCTGTTCAAATGGAGCATCCTTTCACCCATAACCTCCTAGTGGCATAGCTAAGGGGGAACGGGGGGTGCTGTGCCCCTGGGTGACATTCATGGTTTCCTCATGAAGAGGAGCTTCAGAGGGATTTTTGTGGTCTGTGGCTGCTTTTCGCAGCCGGAGGACTGCGTTTGCAGCCACAGAGCATGCTTTTGGGGGGCCCTTCCCCCAGGCCCTGGAATGCTTGAAATGAAGCCTTCCAGGAGTGCAGGAGACAGGGCGATGACGTGAAATGCATCATCGCCTTCCCCCTCGGGACAAGCTAGCTACGCAACTGCAACCTCCTAAAATTCTACACAATTGGTGTTACACGCAATCATTGCCTTTTCCCTATTTTCTGTAGCTCGAATACAACCGATATTCTTTGGGGAAACTCTGTCTTGTGGCTACTGTTAGCCTAATTAGAGGCACTTTGAAGTTGTTTGCTCTGCTATCCCGTCAATGGCACCAAAACAGCCTCTTACTGCATTTTGGCCTCTCTACGTATACTTCCCCCCCCCCAAAAAAAATTAGCTTAATTCTGGGCTGGGCAAATCTGGCCCCAAGGATGTGAACCCTCCAATCCTATGCATGACTATTCAGAAGTGAGTCCCATTATAATCAATAGAGCTTACTCCCTGCTAAGTGTGGATAAGATTGCAGTCTCTGTGTTTGCTTGTGTATTGGAAGACGTGCGTGTGTATGGGAGCAGTGTTGGCAACACCTTTGCCACAAACTCACCTGGTGACCCTAGTCAAGCCACTTCCTCTCAGTCCCTGTTCCAGCCGGGGGCATAATAATACTTACCTTACAGTGCACTTGTAAGTGCTACATCAAAATAATATATATGAAGTGCCATATAAAGGTTACATATTTTAACCTCACTACTGAAATAGATTTGTCCAATTTAAAATATAAATGCTATGAAGATACTTTCAAAAATATCCACGTGCTGGTAGCAAAAAAAGGGATTGTCCTTTCCTGCGGAGGAGTCCTGGCTACAAAAAGGAATCTCATTGTGTCAGATGTGGCCTGTGGGAAATGTAAACTTTCTGCTGGAGGGAGCAGAACAGGAAAACCTTGTTCTTTGTTACATATAGATATCAAGTAAGCCATGTCTCTTCAGCGCCAGAGTTGAAAAGCCAGCTGTTCAGATCCAGCTGCCACTGTTCTGGCTAGACCCTGTCACCTGGGTTGTCAGCAAAACGTAGATTTATTTACCATTCATGCTTCATTTTGTGTCCACCTGTTGCCAGTTATCATCCTTAGTTGTTTTTGCTCGTGGCATTTGCACTTTTAATGATATATATTTCCTATATCTATCCACCTACGTATGTTATCCCAGAACTTAGAAGCTTCCCCTCCACCCTTCTCTTTCCTTACTAATACTTGCTTTCCAAAAGCTAGTTTTTAGAGAACAGTATTTAATAAAGAAAATCCCAAATGATGTTCTTGTGTACTAATACAGCTGCAGTACTAAGCTGTAATTCTGAGGCATGACTTACAGCCCACACAGCTTCAAGCCCCACCACCCTTTCTAAATGACACCCTCCTGTCATTTTTAGCTGGAACGAGTCTAAAGTTCTGTTCAGTCAATGAAACTATGAAAAACGAACACCTGGAGGAAAATCATACCCACTCTCACAGCTCCGGATAGCCACACAGCTCAATTTCTTCACAGAGGCTAGGTGTGTGCAATATGTATGCACACGGACTTTGATCACTGAATCTACAGTTTTGTAGACCCTGGGCAGTGGGCAGAAGCTCAGATGGGAGATCAGGCATGATCCAAACCCTCTACATGACCCTCTAATGATGATTTCATTGTCACAGCTGGTCCAAGATCTCCCAGGGCCGGAGGTGGCATGCCTAATGCTGCCTCGCCCGTACCTGGGGTCCCACTTGCCACTTCTCCTCTTCCCACTCCCAGAGTTAAGGAAGTGTTGAGGAGAGTGGTGGGCTAGAGAGTCTGTGATGCTCTAGCCCACCACTCTTCCCTCCTCCCCACTTCCTCTTACACTCTATTCCCCTTTTCGGTTTCAAATTCAAAGAGTGGAACAGTGGAGGCAGATGGAGAGAGGCAGGTACCTCTTGCCAGTCCACTGCCTGAGTTGACCATCAGGAGACCCTATGGATGGGCCAGTCCCAGCCATGATCCACAGAATTTGAACAATTGAACAGGGCTAAAATTCATTGATGAGTGAAGGTAAAATCATTTGTTGATACCTGATTTCATGAAAACCGGAAGTGGTTGTAAATTGCTGCAGAGTGGCAATCTGAAGCTTGGGGGGGGGGCTGCGGAGGCCTCCCCGAACCCTCTAGGACATTTGGTAAGTCCAGAAATTGCATTAAAAACCTTTTCGCCGTGGTAGCAGCGATTCCCAGGATCGCGGCCACCACCATGCTGTCCCCTTAGGGGGCAGCTTTTGGTTCCAATGGTGGGTAGCAACCCACCACTTTGAGAACCAGTGACATATAATATAAAACAAAAACAAAGCATTCCTTTTACAATACATTGCAATTATATAGTTTATTATACCAATATAAAAAGAGAAATTCTTATGAATTTAATTATTAACATTGTATACATTAAATTAATAACAGTCAGTCTTTTCCTCAACCCAAGGTAAGAGAATCTTATTACAAAACTATGTCTATGACTCCCAATGCCCAAAAGACTCCAATTCTGAATGAATCAACCCTCAGCATTGTCTCCCTTCTCTTCCTCCCATCAGATCTGTCACTTTGGCCAGTCATTCCTGCTTTCTCTTACTACAAATCTGCATGTGCACAGTAATGTTAATAATGGGGGCTAAAACTGGAGGGCAGCTGCCTGTAAGCAGAGGCAGATGTGAGGAGTAAGGCTGGGGAGCAAGTCTACATTTTTGTCTTCTCCTACTCTTATAAGTGTTGATAGTGATGCATCAGACTTATCTTATACTGATTTCTCAATCTCTCCTGCAACTGACAGGTAAAAAAGAAAAATAATTCAAATCCCCAAGGCTCCCAGCATGACTCTAATGTGTGCTCTTATTGAGAAGTCACAATGGTAACATTTCTGAAGAGGAGGAGATCTATCTCTCTCTCTCTCTCTCTCTCTCTCTCTCTCTCTCTCTCTCTCTCTCTCTCTCTCTCTCGCACCTAGGCAGTGGGGTCCCTAGCCCCAGAACAGGGTGGGGTGGGTCCACCCCAACCCCTCGACTCCCCCAAAGTAATTAGCATAATTACTAATTAACATAATTATGCTAATTACTTTCGTGGTTTTTTTTGTTTTTTTCCGGGGTTTTTTTGGCTTTTTTAAAAGGTTTTTTAGGGTAACGGGGCTTCTAGGTGTATATGTTTGCTTTGCTTTACTTATCTGGTGTTTATAGGGCCTCCAGCGGGTTTTTTAGGGGTAACGGGGCTTCTAGGTCTATGTGTTTGCTTTGCTGTACTTATCTGGTGTTTATAGGGCCTCCCGAGTTCACGCATGCGTGATGGCTGTTTGCTATGCGCATGCGTGAACTCTGTAACGCTTAGGCTTACAGAGTTCGCGCTAGCAGAGCGGCAGCAGAGGAGCGAGATCGTCGCTGGAGAGATCGTCGGGAGGCCCTATAAACACCAGATAAGTACAGCAAAGCAAACACATAGACCTAGAAGCCCCATTACCCCTAAAAAAACCTTTTAAAAAAGCGAAAAAAACCCGGAAAAAATCAAAAACAAAAACGAAACCTAGGATGTCTCCCGCCCCCCCAGAGGCCCTCCGCCCCTTGCGCCCTGGGGCCCACCGCCCCAGGGCACCACATCAGGGGACGCCTATGCACCTAGGGCTTATCCAAATGATCAATGTGAGTGCATGTCCCAATCACATTGCAGAACAGCCCTATACATCCCCAAAGACAAGCATGTATGTAATGGAGTGGGAAGGGTACACTTGTTGCAAGAGATACAGATCCTGGTATTTGATGCCCTTTTACAACAGCAGAGTACAGGCAGCTCTTGATTTGCGGGTGTTTGTGTGTGTGTATGTTTACATTCTTGGAAATTGGTGCATATATTGAAAACGTGTATATTGAAACTACTTTTCCCACAGGAAACAATGTAATTGGTATGGGTTAGGGGAAAAGTCACTGAGCACTCACATTGATGACTAGCAATTATGGCTGGAGGCTACTGGGAGTGGTACAGCAATGTCGATGACCGGGATAATTCATTGTTAGGGAAAAGTCATTTAATACACAGACTAGTGGTGACTCCTGCTTTCCCAAGATGGTGTAGGGGGAGGGTTGAGGTGGGAGGCTGCTGGGAGTGGGAGTGGCTACTGATGTTGATGGCGGAGAAAGCAATGAGGAAAACAAAGAAGCCGCCAGTAAGGAAACGGAGAAAGCAGCAAGTGACAGCTCTGTGAATGCATTTTCTTTGTCTCTTTTTATCTTCTGGCTTTAGAGGAGACCCCCACACACACACACACACAAGAAGCTGCCAGCTCGATAGCAACTAATTAGCAGCTAATTGACCACATTGTTATAAAAAAAAATGCCAGTGTCAATTATGCTTCTGGTAAAATCACGCTATTTTGAAAATGTACACATTAATACCACATTAATAATCAAGAGCTGCCTATAGCTATCAGTTCCATTTCTGTATGCTCTGTCTCTCTCCAGGCTTCAAATTGCTAAATAAAATGTATCAGATTGTTCACAGTCTGGTGGAGCATTGCTGCAAAGAATTGGCCAAAGCTAGAAATGGAAAGGTTTCTCAGAGTGAACACTAGTCACAGGGGCCTGATCCAAGTCAGGAGGACCACAGAAAGGACTAAGGGATAAAATCCTTACTCACCCAATGCAGCTCTGTCTTGCATCATCCATCCCCATGCAGGCCAGTTACAGTAGAAAAATTAAGCCTGCAGGCCCCAATCATGTCATAGGTGTGCCATCGAGTTTGACATTGGTACGTTTACTGAATCCATGGATGGAGGTGACTCAGCATCACATCTGCTGTCCTTGCTTCAAACCTGCAGCTAATCTGGCACAGGTGAGTACAACCTCACTTTCCCTGCCCATGTATTCAGTGGGTGCAGATATCCCATCTGACAGGATCCAGAGGCTATGACAACAGAACAATTGTGTGAGGTCGCCTGTTTCCTTCAATTCCCTTCAAAACCCACCTTTTCCATTGAGACTTGGCATAAAGCCTTAGATCTTTTTCGTACTGTAGCTATGTTTCGTACTGTAGAACCGAGACAATGGAATATTCTTCTCCTTCTCATCCTTGCTTCAATTTCCCTCCCTTTCCTCTGTTGTTTTCTATGTGCCTAGATTGTAAGCCCCTTCGGGCATGGCCATGCCCTATCATCCTGGGCAAGGCACCACGTCTGTTGATGGTAGCGTCATCATCATCGTAATTTTTTGAAAGCTGGCATGGGGCATGGGTTAGGATGTTAAAATAGGACTAAGGAGACCCAGGTTTCAATCCCTGTTCAGCCACTAGGATAACCAGTCTCTCTCAATCTAACCTACCTCACAGGGTTGTTGTGGGAATTAAGTGAAGATGGGAAGAACCATCTATAGTGCCCTGAGTTCCTTGGAGATATGGTGTGTGTGTAATGTTTGCAATATATAATATATTGTATTAGTGTGTCCATATATGGACAAAATAAAGGTAAAAGCCTTAAGATTAAACCATAAAGATCCCCCAAAGCCTTCTACTGTCTCTCTGTACATTCTGAAGGAAGGATTTGGGTTGGGATTGGGTGGGGTTGGTTTGTTGTTGTTGTTGTTGTTGTTGTTGTTGTTGTTGTTGTTGTTGTTGTTTGCTGACTATAGCAACTGCCTTGTATTTTTGTTATTCCTGTCATCATTTAGGGGCCCAAGCATCTACAGTACTCTATGAGAAAGTTTCATCCAGTTAAGTTGGGAGCAGTTCAGTCTTCCCAAACCACATGTTTACAATAAGACAGTAAGAGCTTTGAACAAGCCAGAGCCCAGTTAATCCCAAAATGAAACTAGAAAGCTTGAGTAATGTCTCTGCTCATACAAATGTTTTTCCTGCCAATTCAGGAAAACTTTCTCCTTAAGAAGCTGCCTTTTCCTGCGTCAGGCCATTGATCCATCCAGCTCAATATTGTCTTTGCTCCCTGGGGTTTGAGAGCGGCCTGGACCTTCCCTCCCTGTCTGGAGACTGAACCTGGGACCTTCTGCTGCATGCAGAGCTGGTGCGCCACTACGGAGCTATGACCCATCCCCAAGCCTGAACTTTATTTATAACTCCTTAACTATCATGTTGTCAATGCTGGGGGAAAGTGCTCTGGTAAATTAGGACAGTTGCCTCTGGTTTACATTACTCTTCTTGAAAGCCAAATCAGGACTCTTATATTTGCTCTTTTTGCTATACAAAATGGAAAATCCCAGCAATTGATGAAAGTGTGTGACACAGATAAACTGCAGTAATATACACAACTGACATTTTCCATCTGTTCACTTGTACTTTTGCTTTCTTTCTCAAGTTTATTCACCCCTCTAAATGTAGATTGGCACAGTGCTGGTTTTTAAACAGCATTTTAAAATTCTGTTGAAACACTTGCCAGTGATCACATTTAGATTTGCATATTAGATTTCACCTACTCCTGTTGAAAAGCGGCACATAAATATTATTATTATTATTATTATTATTATTATTATTATTATTATTAATAATAATAATAATAATAATAATAATAATAATATTTAACCGATTCATATGGAAATGAGCAGAGGTGTTTTCCTCTGAAGGAAGGTGCAACAACCAAATCATAGCATAATATTGCATTTTATGGTATCCCCTGTAGTCCATGAAATACCTCATTGGTACTCCAGTTCTAAACAGCAATTACCTGGAAATAAATTCCACAGATTTCAGTGGCATGTATTTCAAATATGAGTGCTGAGGATCACAGGGGAAACAATATACATAGGCTCATGCACACGCACACACACGGGCAGCCCAATCCTACGCAAGTTGCAGCAGCCAGCCTAAATGGCCGGGGCTCACTTTGTGGAAAGGGGACGTTCATCCCCTTCCCCCGGTGTAAGCCCCGGAGGCCCCATGGGTCTCGTCGGATGCGCACCAGCTCTGGAGCTGGCACACAACTTGGGAGGCCATGTAAGGCTAGCTGGCCCAGGAAGGGGCTTGAGATAACAGCGCAGCCTGACACCAATATCCCCACCCCCTCCCAGGTTGGGCCGGCCAATGGCCCCCTCCCCTGCCACCTCACCCCCCCCCATGCCCTCCTGCCAACCAGTGCAGCACCTACCTGTGTCCGGTGGCACGGGAAGAGGAGGAGGATGGAGTGAGCAGTGCTGGCCTCTGCGCCAGTGCCGCTTACTCCAGAGGTGCCCCATAAGTGCCTTACGGCACTTTTGAGACACCTTAGGCCAGCGGAGTACACGCTCCACCGGCCTAATGTTAGGCAGGATCGCGCCGATAGTTTGCCAACAGTTCTCAAAGTACATCATGATAGCATTTGACATTGTGCCTTCTCATAAAAGAAGAATTAAAACAATTAAAATGTTGGTTGTCCTTAACACTAAAAAAATGCAACACTTGCATCCAAGGATAATCTCCAGTTACCAGAAGTGGTAGAGAAATGTCTTTCTTCTTTCCTTGTATTAGCCAGAAAGCAAAATAACTTTAGGAAACATAATTACTTGTAATGAATAACCGTAAGATAAAACTGGGACTTTAATTCCTGGAGCTTTGGCCTGTGCTTTTCATTCCGGCCACTTGAGGGAATCAGACTGTAGCTAAGGTCCAAGATTTGTGTCTTTTTACTACAGAAATAAGAGGGGGAAAGTTATTTCTTGAAGAAAGTTTTCCAGCTTTGCTTGGGCATTAGTAATAGGCACTGCCTCAGAAATAAATTACCTTCTATATACTAAATATCCAGGAAGGAGAAAAAAATTGTTGATAAATGGGAGTCCAGGGATTTGCTAAGTGAGGTCCACACACACAATTTATGATCATGCACTCTTGGACTTCAAAATGATTAATACAACTAATTCTCAGAAGAATAAGAGCTGTTTTAGCCCAGGAGGGAACTGTATGCTATTGTTGATAGAAGGAGATAACATCAAAGTGGTCCACTGCTTGTGTTAAGCAAATACAGAATTCTGGGTCAGTGCAAATTAATCCTAAAGGAGTATGAAAATGTTCTTAATGACCGTTAGATCTCTGGCTTTATCACTTTTCATCCAACCTTTTAAAAAAAAGTAGAAATGTTAATGAGAATTACAAATGGCCCTATTTGCGGGCGTATGCTTACCAGCTGTGTCAAGGTATGCACTTCTAAAGAAGCCCCAAGACCTATATACTTGAAAAGCATATGAGAGTTGCCTGATTTGGAGCCGTCATGGATGATTCCGCGGGCTTATTTCAAATTCACAACAAGAGAAAGTGCTCAGGAACGTCATGAACAATTCCATTGTTTTCTCAGGTAAGCAAGATTGCAAGCTGTGACCTCCCCCCCCTGCAAAAATTGATCGAAATACCATGTGACTAAGCTGTGTAAAGTATAGCATCATTCAGTTCTGAAAAAGAAACTCTTGGTTGGGGCAATGGGTTCATCTCTGGAAAGAAGTCATTGCAATATCACTCCTCTTCCTAGCTATGCTCTTTGTGGTGTCCTTCCTTGATGCTCCTGATGAACTGCTGTGTTGTTCCTTCTCATATTATATACTTCAAGGATGGCATCAGAAAATGTAGGTGTCACCTCTGAAAACAGAAGCCTCCATTGAACTGTAGGACCAAAATAAAGTAGAACCATTTGGATATACAATTCCTATTTTGGAGGGCTAAATATATCACTCAAGACACTCATATATAATAAACATTAAACGGAGGAGTAATACATTACATGTTCTACTTTGAGAGATGTATGGGTTTGCATTCAGTCATACAGCATTTTTTGCAGTAGGAGAAATAGTTGTTGGATAATGGTGCATCTGGTCTTCAAATTTGTTTTAAGGCTTCAATGCATGCTATTGCTATTGATTTATACTCATGAGATGCTTATGAAATGCTGTAGCAATTACTAGAATTAATTTATGTGGTTCTGCAGAGTTCCTCTTTCATTGTTGATGTGCTCTTGCCTGACACTGGGAGAACTCTAAACTTTAGAGTCTAAAGCATTATAATTTTGAGTCCTAATTTCTGCACACACACACCCAAATCAAGTAGAGGTTCCTCAGCCTTTAGAGGTTCCTCAGCTCTTCACATCTGCTTGTTGGAATTTATGGGGTTCAAGTAAGCAGAGTCTTATCATGATTGATGGAAGATCCTTTTTCCAGTTGCTCCCTACCAACCCATGCTACTTTTCTGCTAATAATACAACTGGAACAAAAGCAGTAAGCAGCCTTTTTTTGAGAAAATATCTTCTATTTGGATCAATTTCCTTCATTTGTTCCTAGCGAACATTTTATGTGGCTGTTATTTCATCAAAATGGAAGCCCCTCTTGTATGTTTTGGAAGGGGGAGCTGTTGAGTTTGATTTCCCAGGGGGCAACAGAATAGAGCAGCACATGCACATGGCACCCTCAGTGTGCATGCGCCGACATTACAAGCCAGGGACTTTGAAAACAGATGTTTGTTTTTCCCCCTGAATGCTTGTTGAGAAAGCTCGTAATGACTGACTTTATTCGTAATCAAGCTGAGGGGAGTCAGACGCATCACTCGTTACTTCAGGGTTAATGTATGTGAGCATAATTGGGTTGCCAGCAACTCCATACGCATTAAGACGGTAAGTGACAGATTTTGCACCCATTTAAAAGGCACCTGGAATTTAATTACCAAAAGCAACAGATGGGAGAGTGGTGGGAAAAGGAGAGCGAGAAGTCTTTGAAAGATGAATACGGTTCTTGTCTGATGCACAATGCACAGGTGGAGTCTGCGGTAAGCTGTTGGGTAAGCAGCTTTTCAAAACATATGCTCTAAATTTCTTCAGAACCCATTTCTTGGCCTTTTCTTGCTTTTACCTAGGTAAGCAAGGTCTCACTCTAGGGCTAGGCCTTAGACCCAATAGGATCCCCTCCCTTTTCTGTTATCTTGTGATTTTTCTTCTCCTGTTCCCTTTCTAGTAGCCCTGCATCCAAGAAAACCTCTCTCTTCTGGGTTCTTGTCCTGCCCCTGGGTCAGCTGACCTCCTCCAAGCCATCTGGCCTCAATCAGCCTCAGCTGGGAGGTATAAACACTCTGGAATGAGAAGGAGTTCAGACTGTTAACACCTTGAGGGCCAGTTGCTCTATTAAGGCCCAGCAAATGTTTAGAAGAGGAACCGTTCCTTGGGGCATTCAGGCATTTGAAAGTAACGGAGCAACAGAGGAAAATCTCCTGGTGGAGAACTTACTGCAACAGTGCCTCCTGCACTGCTTTTTAGCACCAAATAATGAAACATAGCCAACAAAGTTCCTGGATGAATCAGGTTTAATCATCTAAAAATACATTTTGACTGCTTTTAATAAACCTTACATGCACACGGGGATAAAGAGAAATACTTGTGCTTAAGAGGGCTTGTTAAAAATAAAATATCAATCAATATAACAGTTTTAAACGTAGTACAGTATTTAACATTTATATTTCACGTTAACGTGTTGGATTACTTCATCTGGTTTGTCTTCTCAGAAAGCCGATGAAGTTATATTAATCTAGTTACTAGCGTCCCTATTGTTCATAGTCCTGAAAACCGTGACACTCGTTTCAATGTCAGTGTAGTGTCACGCAGTGGCGTCGCTGCACACGTGCCGCCCGATGGCAGGGGCGCGCGCGCCGCCCCCCGTGCCCCCCCAAATTCCCCCCCTCCAGATAAGCCGGAAAAAGAGGACTTACCCCCGCTCCAAGAGTCCTCCTTCTCCGGCGGTCCAGGGCCTTCTGACGAGGCCCAATGCGTTAAAATGTAAACTTTTAGCTTTTTCACGCATGCGCAGACCGTTTCTGAGGGCAAGGGCTGCCCTTTTGCCCTTAGAAATGGTCTGCACATGTGCGAAAAAGCTAAAAGGTAACATATTAACGCACTGGGCCTCGTCAGAAGGCCCTGGACCGGCAGCCAGGGCGGACGCTCCGGAGGATGACGCACGGGGGTGCGCGCATCACCCTTTGCACGCATCACCCTGCAGCGGCCCATCCCCCCGCCACGGCCCAGCGATGCGCGTGGTATCACGGGTAGAGTATGGTGTCACGGGTAGAGTATGACCTGGGTGGACTATGAGCAGGAAGGCATGGATTCAATTTTTTCAGGGATGAAGCTTACTAGATGACCTTGGACTTGTCACACTTTTGCAACCTAACCTACCTCACAGGGTTGTTGCAAAGATAAAAAGGAGGAGAGAAACCATGGTGCTGCTTACAGCTCATTGGAGGAGGAAAGGTAGCATACAAACCTAATGAATACTAGCTGCTGCAACGTTTCTCTGAACAGCAACCCCTACATTGTTGGGCTGCTTGCTGTTGAAATAGAATAAAAGCAAAAATCAAAAGTATCACTAGAGATGTGCAAGCACCTGGCCAAATTTAAGCAGAGTGTTTAGAATAGAGATATACGAGGAAGCAGAATTTAAAATTAATATTGTGGAAACATTTCCTCAGTTAAACAAATCAGAGCCTTCACATTGGCATTGAAGGGTGGTATCTTTTGTAGAAGCTGTGGAGCTGAAATTTGCTTTGAATTAATTCAAACAAACAAACAACTTACGGAATGCTTTGCAGTGGGGCATCCAGATTAGCAGTTCTGCTATATTGCCTGATGATTAGTCCATCAGGATTCGTTCTATGAAACGTCGTCTTTGTTCTTGACAGGTTATAAATTGCTAACATTCTGGGCCTCCCACACAGATGGTCGATCATTCAAATCCCACACATGTGCCCAATAATACTTTCACATTGAATATCATAACATTGATCATGTAAGTCTATGAGGTGTAGTGTATAGAGCTGGACAGCAAAGGCCTGGGTTCAAATCCCTAGTCAGACAAGTAGCTCCCTGGGTGGCCATGGGCATGTTGCTATCCCAGTCTAATGTAAGCCACAGGACTGTTGCAAAGATATCGTGGGACACCCCTACTCTAGTCTGCTCTGAGTTCCTTTAAAAAAAAAAAGACAGCTTACATATGTGATTTACATATAAAGCTCATATCTGGGAACCAAGGCACTACAAATGGAGTACGCAATGGAGTACGCAATCATTTCCCCCACTTCCAGTAGCAGCCCCTTCACTTGAGTTTCCTCAAGGGAGGACAGGGTGGAAAGAAGTGCTGGGACTTCTCCTACAACAGGAGCAATGACATCGTCAACAGGATTAGTCAGGTGCTGCCTTGAAACTATTTTTGAAGGACCTTGGCTAAGAAGAAACAGAAAAGAAGAAAAGAAGGCAAACTGAGATACTTGCCTAGGGGCATATGCTAATGTAAAGGTCATTGTCTTTCCCAAAGGCTACTTGAGAGACAGTATGTTGTTCATCAAGGCTACAATCCTATGCAATTTTTCCCCAAGTCCCATTGAACACAATTGGACTTACTTCTGAGTAGACATGCTTAGGATTGTGCTGTAATATTTATCTGGGATATTTTTAATTTATTTTTTTCAATTTGCATACATTTGTTTCAAACTATTGCAACGAAGAATGTGGGATGAAATGAGCTAGCTAGATCTTTAAAAGAAGTATATGGGCAGCCCAATCCTAACTGGCACCAATGCAGTGGAGCCAGCGCAGCCATGCTGCACCCTATGTGCAGAGTAAGCAGGCTGGAGGTCTCCTCCTGGAGGTCACCTCCTGCAGTAAAGCCCCAGTCTGCTCAATGGGGCAACTCGGATCTGCACCTGCTAAATAGCTAGCGCAAGTCCGAGCTGCCTCTTGTCAGGTTTTCAGGCCCAGGAAGGGGGATAGGATTCAACGTGCGCCAGCGCTGTCGATCCCACCCCCTCCTGGGCCCAATCCGCCCCTGTCTCCACCCTCTCCCACCCCATTGCACCCCCTTCCCACCCTGCCCCCGTGCCTTTTAGTTTCCAAGTCATCCTATTTAGGCTGAACACTGGTGGAAAGTTCATTCTAAAGTGACAAATCACCAACTTTGTGTGTTCAGAATTCAATGCAATCAGCCTTTACAGTTCAGTGGAGACTGCCACTGAAAAGCTGTGTCCTTTTGCTAATTCATGAAGAAATGCTATAAACTGTGGATGTGAACATCTGGGTTAATTGGATGTTGCTGTGCCTGTGCAAGAGTGAATCTTTGAAATTCTGGTACTGATTAAAAACATGGTTTGACTAAAACGTTCCCAGAACATTTCAATATGTCGTCTGAATCGGCTGCATTCATGCTGGTCATTCTTCATTCATCTGGTCACTTCCCCATTTTGGAAGTTTATGGCAACTGTAAATCTATTAAGCCTCAAATTTGCACATAATAAAATGAAACAGCAAGCAGTTAAATGACAGCACAGTTCTAAGCTATAGAACATTTTCCAGGAAAAGTCATTGAGACTGCTGCCTTCGCTACTGATGCCGCCCTTTGAGAAATTCAATCAGGCTGATTGAGGAAACCTGGAGCGAGCTGGCTGTTCCTTCCTCCAGCTCATAATTGCCCTGTAGACCATTTAATCATCCATAGATGAAACAAAGCCCTTGCTGTGGAGCACCGGAAGTGAAGGCATGCGCTTATCAAATGTTTCCTACCCACGAAGCATAACCAGGGACCCATCTTTGTGTTTTGAGCAGCCCTGCTGTCAAACTAGGGAGCTGAAAGCAGACTCGCTCTTCCTGCTGTATCTACGGTGGCCTTCCTGAATGCTTTTATTTTATGACAGTCAAGAATAGGCAGCCAATTTTGTTAGCAGCAACGGTCAGGGCAGAAAAGGGAAGCCTTTCCAAAAGAGAGAGACACCCATGAAGTCCAGACCTATTTGGTGCTGCCTGATCAAGAAGACTGATATGAGCATTGCATTCAGTCAAATAAGACTAAACACCGATTTCTTGCATTTTAATCCTGCCCTTCTTCCAAGGAGCGCAGAGCTGTGTGTACATGCTGAGAATTCATCCAATGCTTGTGGTTGAGGGCAGAAGTGGTCTGAGCAGATCTGCTGCTGAATTAGGGCAAATCTGAACAATTTCAATTGTTTCAATTTGAAACCCCCCCCCTTAAAAAAAAAACCCCAATGAATGTGCAAGCCCCACCACCACTGTTCCTAGCTCCTTCTCCTCATCTGCCTAGCTGCTTAGAGAAACAGCTGGGTGGGCAAGGAGAGGGGGCGGGGTGGACTGCAGCACAGTGAGCTGGAGGCCCCCATGCCTCCTCCTTTTTTTGAGATCTATGCTGCCTCCTCCTGCTTGCTCCATCCAGCCTTGTTGAAACAAATAGGATTAGTGGAGCAGGCTGTGAGTGCTCCCACCAGGCTTCGCCTATCCCGGTTGTTTCAACAGGGCCAGTGGGAGCAAGCAGTAACAGCTGCCCTCCTTCTCCTTCTTATCTGCCTGGCCGTCTTGCTGGGCAAGCATGGCCAACTCAACCATGAAACCATATGATGCAGCTTGCATCAATGTGGTTGGTAGAAGAGGCAGTGGATTTGGGGTGCCCTTCACCCTAAGTCTGCTACCACCACCCTCCAGCCCACTGCAGATGCAAGCCATATTGAGTCATTCCCCGCTTGCTAAATGCAAGTGGGAATTGGATCATCCCCTTCCTTTCCCCACAATCCTCACATGGAGTTTAAAGGGAACGCAACCTTTTAAATTTTAAATGCCATGTAAGGAAGGAGCACTTTCCCTTCACTCCATACTCGCACAGCATTTACAGTTTAAAGGGGTGCATTCCCTTTAAAAGTTAAACTCCACACAAGGATAGAGAGTAGTGAGGAGGTAAAGAAGGCAAAGAAGGCACTGCTGGAAGAAGAAGAGGGAAAAAGAAGACTGCTGTGCTCTGGATCATCTCTCCTCACCTACTTGGTGCTTATGAAGCACGAAGTAGGTAGGGGGTTTGGAGCCCACCCCCTTCCCTTTAGTTTACTTACCAGGAGTGCAACCTGCAGCCTGCCTGGTCGGCGCCACTTCTGTCCAGAAGCGGTGCATGCAACCTGCACTGCTTCCATTTCAAACAGAAGTGGCTAGGACTGGGCAGGCTGCAGGTCATGCTCCTGGTAAGTAAAGGGATGGGGGGGGTGCACATGCGCACGTGTGGTGGCGCTGATGGGATTGAGGTGGTGCAGGGGCATTCTGCTTCAGATGCCGGGAGCTCTTGGGCCAGCCTTGTGGGCAGGTGAGAAGGCTAAGAAGGTGGAGCCAAGCAAGCCTGTTCTGATGGCTCATGAAAGCAAGCGATCAAAACAGGACGACTGTGTTGCTACTTGTTGCAGCAGTGGCACTGGAGGAAGAGGGGGCTGCCATCACCGTAATCCTCACCCCACTGAGCAAAAAGAAGATCAGAGAACCAACTGAAATGGCTCGGCAGGTGGTGGGCTGGGGAGGGGGGGATGTAGGTGGCGGGGTCCCCTTCTCAGTTCATTGCTTTCCTCCCAATGTACTGCAAAGTGGCTGCCTCAGACAGCCTCATAGCTGGGCCAACCCTCATTGAGTGGTATTGGAACCCATAACCCCCCTTGCCAAGTCTACTACTCTATCCGCTACTCTATCCACACTACATTAGTCCCCTGTACGTCTTTGCGGGGGCGGGACAATGTCCCCCCACCCCAAAAATGCTTCTAAGGATCGCCCCCACCCCAAAAATGCTTCTAAAACATACACGGTTGTCCTGCCAGCTCCCCAAAGGGGTCCGGGAGGGCGCTGCCACCTCTGCAGGCCTCTGCAAGGCTCTAAGCAGCGGTGATCGTGTCAAAAAGCCCACTTCTAGTTTTTGGACAGCCAGGTATGTTTAAAATAGCATTTTTGGGTCGGACTGGCGCGATTCTGGAGCGCCGCCTCCAACGTTCTTGCTGGCCACCCCCCCTTAAGGGGATATCGGCCACTTCCGGAAAAAGTGGTGGGTCACAACCCACCACTTTGAGAACCCCTGCACTACACCACATTGAGTTTTCATTCTCTTCTTCTTCTGCATCCTCATCTTGTTTCAGGTGATCTTGTCTCATACCATGATTTGGGTTCAAACAATATGCCCAGTTTCATTAACCATGCGGTGAGGGGGGGGGGGAGGAAAAGACAGCCAGTAACTAGGGTTAGTGAGAGCTAGAACTATCCATCACACTAACGATCCATCACACTAATTGGTTTGGAATATTAGCCTTCAGCTGAGATTTGAAATCCATTTCCTCCTGAATATAGGCAATTTGCCTTTTAGCCCTTTTATCATTGCATGTGATATATGACATGTTGCTCTCCTAGCCATGCTCATATTTTCATACCCTGTTTCCCCTGAAATAAGACCTCCCCTGAAAGTAAGACCTACCATCATTTTTGCATGATTTTTGCTGGCACTCATAAATATAAGACCTCCCCGAAAATAAGACCTAGCGCGGCTCATGTCCCTGCAGTTTTGCTCTTGCAAACATAGCTCATTAACAAGCTGTTCTCCCCCTTCCCCCTCCCCCTCATGTCCCTGCCTCTTGCAAAGTCTGATCTGCAGAACCGGAGCCATGTTCTGCAGAGTAAAAGTCTTTGCAAGAGGCAGGGACATGAGGGGGAGGGGGAAGGGTATTTGCCTCGGCATAGGAAAAGGCGGGGTATAAATTTCTTAAATACATAAGGGTGACAACAGCTTGTTAATAAGCTATGTTTGCAAGAGCAAAATGGCAGGGACATGAGGGGGGAACCAGTTAGTTAATGAGCTCTGCAGACACACACAGATCTCTTGCAGAACACAATGTACAGTACTCGTATTGCAAGACCTTGCTCATTTATCAAGTCAAACTTTATAAAACAACTGTCCTTCAAAGCACTCGCAATCCAAGGTTTTACTGTACTGAGCCTCAGAAACGTCACTGCGTCCAACTGCCTTTTCACAGAGCCCTGTGAGTTCAACTTTTTTCCTTGCAGATCATCGCCAAAGGATGGCTTTCTGGCTTTCTTACTACAAGGGAGGTGGGGAGATGGGCAGGTGGCCCGAGGCTGCAGCAAGCCCCCAGGTTCCCATTTTAGCTGTTGTGAAATCATCCTCTGATCTGAAGGTTGTACATAAACATTTTTGCGTGATTTTTGCTGGCACTCATAAGACCTCCCTGAAAATAAGACCTACTGCATTTTTTGGAGTCAAAATTAATATAAGACCCTGTCTTATTTTCGGGGAAACAGGGTATAGTTTGTATAGTTTGACATCATCATCTCTATTTGCAAAGAATGCAGCAGGAAGAATAGCTATTCTTGTTTGGGGATTTTTCTTCTTTCTTTTTTAAAAAAGCCATTTGTCAGGAAATTTTTGAAGGGATTTTAATTCACAAAAACACTTACTGCTGAGTAATGTGTGCCAATTAAGTTCAATTCACTGAATCAACAGTTTCCTGTTACCTGTTCCTTCAGGTAGAACAGTGACTGATACCCCTGCCCTTTCCCAGGCTTCTGTGCAGGGACCTTACCTGCCTGAAAACAGTAGGGACACCTGTTTTTGGAGCATGGAAGGCTAGCACCTGAAATCTTAGGAATGGGACTGCTATTGAAAACAGGGTGCCCGATAAGGCAGCCACTGTGATAGGCAGCGGAAATTTGATAATGAAAGGAGATGCCTAATAGATTAATCTGATGTGATTTGCCAAAACACAGGGTTTTCTGGAAGATTATCCACACTCGCAATAGGAAGCCCTTTGTTTCCGAAAAGTCCCCACTTATCATTGTATTCTTTATCTCAATAAGAAACATAATGGTTTACTTGTTTACATGCATGGCAGCTATATTCAGTGCTGGGCTAAAGAACTGTGAACTCTCTTTCATTTGAAATGTTTCCAGCATGCGGGTTATTAAGCTGAGGGGGAACAAGCCGTTGGACACACACACAATTTAAATCGGTCTTGCTTAGATTGGCAAAAACGAATGTTATTTCATCCACTGGGAAAATGTTTTACTTCCTGCTCAAATACTTTTTGGATGGAAATCACAAGCTCATTTGCAGCCATCATACAGGCATGTATATAATTTTTTTAAAGGTTAAGTGGTATGTCTACAGAACTTTATTTGTTACTGTATACCAGTTTTTCCTCCTCCACTAATATTAATTATTTTATTAGCTTGTCTTTACCTCTTTGGTTTTACTTTGCTAACTCTAAAAGATGACTACTGGCTTTGCATTATTTATACCGCATGTGGGGCTGGAGCGATGCCCTAATGTGCCTTGTATAGAACGACTTCTGGTTTCTGGAATTGATTTTTAAATACCTTACACATCCGGGACTGCAGCACGACCCTAGTGCTGTCTTCCCGCACTCAGAAAATAAACAAAAATTACCATGTTAAAAAAACAGCTTTATCAGGGCCCTGTTTTGCAATCTCCCATGAAAAAGCATTTTTCAGAGCAGGCAGTGTTTAGACATGCCGTTCCAGTGTGGCAATGAGAACACACACACAGCCTGGGGAACCTGAAGCCAAAACGCCTGCTTGCTCACTTGTGAGCAGTTGCGTTGCTTTTTCTGTGTGGACAGAGGGGCATCCTGGAAAGCTGCTGCAAGAGCAATTCACTTCTAGCTGAGCAAACAAAGCGTAGGGTCACTTGCAAGAAGGACAAATGAGAGAGCTCGGCTAAACTAACTCCTGTCACCACGACTGCTGACTGAATTAGTGATGTCGGTCTGCCTCCATGGCTAAAGCCATCACATCATCAGTGCAAGAAAAACTAGAGATTATAGGGGGAGGGAGGGAATGGAAATCTGATAAAGCCATCAGAAAGAACAGATCTCAAAAGAATTGTCTGTCTAGACCAAAGGATGGCTGCAGAGAAAAGAAGTCTGTGGTTTATGCAGTTGAAAATGGATACAATGTAATGAAAAATGACCACCAGGTAGGATTTGGCACTATAAGAAGGATTTAATTCTCCTTATAGAGCACAGTTGAAAGGTTTACAAATACAATGGAAATCCACTTTCTTCTTTTCATCTTGCGTGTTTATAGTTTACCTTATATACTTTACAGTGTGTTCAAACACTTGCTGTATGGGATGGCTCCCCCTCAATTTCTTTTCTCCCCCACCAGACCTTAATAAAACTCCTTAAGCAGCACCTGAAGTCTGATGAAGCCATTTTTCATGCAGGTTTCTTTGAGTAAAGATTTCAGCATGTGGATTTTTTATTTCCACCATAACAGATGGAAAATATTAATGCCCCAAACTAAAGGATGTCCTGGATTGTCCTCAGGTATTTTGCCATCCGATATTTTGCCAAACTACTCTATAGTTTGAGAGGTGCAATCCATCCCAGTTCCTTGCAGTATTGCAGAGGATGCTGGGATACTACTGTCATAGGCTTACCATCCATCCCGGAAAAACTGGGACAGTCCCGGTTTCTGGGTTCCGTCCCGGCCACCATCCCGGCCGGGCCCAGTACGCAAGACTGTCCCGGTTTTCCCACTTGCTCCCGGGTGGCCCCGGTCTTTCCAGTGCTGCTGCATCGATGCACGGAGGTTTAGGTAGGATTGGGCTGTAAGTCTATATTGTGGATATGTGTTATCAAATAAGGAATGAAAAAAGTAAGCCAGATACATGGAAACTCCCCTGCACGAACGGACTGCCCTACTGGAAGTCAGTGTACACAGATGAGGTCCACTAGGGCCCCTGGATTGGGCCCCTGAGCTATAACAACACACTTCCTTGGGAAGAAATATTTTTGTAATACATTTATTGAAACGATTTCAAGTGATTTTCACATCATCGGATTTATACTAATGATTAAAAACATACCTACAGTTTGTTGAGGTAGTAATTAAACCTTGTGGCCATTTGATTTTGTTACAGAGCTCATTTCTGATAGGAGCACATTTGGACCATTACATAGTTTTAATTACCATTCACTGCTTTATATTAAATATGTTGTTTTTTAAGGAGCCTGTCTGCCACTAATGGTTGTGAGTTTATCACCTGGATCATAGAGCATTTGTATTGTCACATAAGCTTCTGCATGCACTGTCATATACATCTTTATATATTAATGAGGTGGTAACACATTGCTGGAGAGAAGTTCTTGGAGTTTTAAAATGACTACCATTTTCTTTATCCTTGGGCCATTTTGGATAACATCTCACCAGCTGCCCTAATCATGTGGGAGAAGAGGCACAGCCATGACATGATTCTGAAAAGACAGATGACACAGGGAGAATTTCAAAGGCCTGCCTCACTGGGCTCAAGCACATTGCTGAAGTAGGCTTCTCTTTGCTTTCCCTGCATTGGTTCAGGAGACTGTTGTGGTACGTACGTATGTACGTACGTACATCGTACATACGTACATACATACGTACATGCATGCATACATGCATGCCTGTCTGCACTGGTGCCCGTGTGATGCACACATGGAGAGGAGAGGTTGTATGATCAACTTTCATGGGTTTTCTTTTATGTGCTGTATCGATCATGCTTACCCCTCTTTGCCTGGGCAACAGTTTGGCCTTGCTTGTTGATCCCTTTTTTCCAGCATCTGCCTGCATCTCTGTCTGCTTTCCTTCTCACTTCAACCATAGCATCATAGAGTTGGGAGGTACCCACAAGATCATCTAGTCCAATCCCCGTGGCAGGAAATCCTCCTAGAGCAGGATTTTTCAAAGTCTGGGTGGGTCATGACCCACTTGGTGGGTCATGGAGGCCACATGGGGTGAGATGGGTACTCCCACCCTCCCTTGCTCTGGTTCAGCTCCAAATTGGAGCCATTCCAAAGCTGAATGACTTACCGGGAGTGTGAGAAGACCTATTCTGGGTCACGCCAGGCCGATGGCCCTCAGAAAGCCACAAAGCACGTTTTTGACACCCGGCAAGTAAGCGGCAGCAACGAAAAGGCTGGCACCGCTCACTCTTCCTAGGGTTGCAACCACCACTGGTAGACACAGGTAGGTCCTGTGCTGGGTGGTGGGCAGGCATGGGGAGGGTGGACCAGGGTGGAAAGGGAGGGGCGATTGTCCAGGACAGGGACGGGGGAGGGATCTTCAGCATCGCACTCTGCCAAATCCGAACCTGGCAGGCTTTACACAGGCTCCTCAGATTTGCGCCAGCCATTTTGCTGGCGTATATCCGAGGAGGCCCATTGGGCCTGCTGGGGCCCTTTCCCCCGAGGAGTGCTCCAGCTCCACCGGCATGGGCCCATTCTTGCCTAGGATGCAGCATCCGCCTTAGGTGTGCCGCCACAGCATTCTAGACAGGATAGAGCTGTTAATCCCATTGTTTCCTTTTGCCCAAGAAGTTGGTCAACAGGTAAAGCTGTTCAGGAAGTTAGGAGATGGGAAGATACCCAGAAAGGGATAGATACTTTGGAGGGGTGATTGGCTGCTGAGCCAATAGGGACCCACTTACCCCATGTCCACAAATACTATAATTGCTGGTTTGAATACCTCATTTTTAAGTTCTTGCTTCACTCCATACTTGGGTGTATGTACGATTCCTACTGTGCAGCATTAATGCATCTTCAATCACCCAACCTCTTCCATAACTGTGTCAAACAGGGGGAGATATTTTGCATATCTCTACTATCTTACTCCTTCTCAGGCTGATCCATGCATTTTTAACATCCTCCCTATCAAAGGACGACTGTCTGTATTTTACCTGTGAACAATGTAAGTTGGATTTCTCTGACATCCTTCTTGCTGCTCCTTACATACTATCCCTCTTGCCCCCTTAGTACCTGCCTGCCCCTATTATAGAAGTAACAACAGAGGTAACAGAAGAGAACGAATCTCTCTCTCTCTCTCTCTCTCTCTCTCTCTCTCTCTCTCTCTCTCTCTCTCTCTCTCTCTCTCTCTCTCATGTCCTCTCTAGTCAGTTGCAAAACGCAGGGATTTCTATATAGACTCTGCTTGTTTAATAGAAAATATATTACATTCTGTTGCCTCCATTTGATTTTCTTGCTTTCCCCCCACATTTCAGTTTCCCCACATAATCCCTCATTTCAGTTACGCTTGACTGTGGCCTCTACATCTAACCCTTTAAGTGCCGATACACAGTATGGCTGCACCACAAGCCAACAGCACAAGTTGTTACATGTTACTACATGTGTCCTAAGGCTTATGTGGTAATACAGTGATAGTTGACCAGAAACCACTTGGCTGCCACTGCAGTTCCTCATACAAGCTCTGCTACTCCCCCTGGCCAGGCTGGAGACAGACTGAACATCAGGCTTGGTGGCTGGCCATGGCTTGGCCAGGCAGCCACCTCTGCAAAATCCACACCTGGTAAAAGGCCATTTATTCAGCAAAGCACCTACAGATCTATTTTGGATTGGAACCCACCAGGGACAGCATGAGGATGAGGCAACTGTTGTGGATCACACTGAGCAGCGAGCTGCAGGGAGTGACAAAAAGACTTGCACTGCTTTTTGCTCCAAGTCTGCTGCTGCCTCCCTCCAGCCCGCTGCAGATGGAGCTGCTCCAATCTGCTTCCTGATCACTTTTATTGATCATGGGGCAGGTGATAAGATAATGGAGTAGGAAGCAGGCTCAATGCTTTTTGTGCAGTGGGTGGCGAAGGGACCCAGGGTAGATCACCTTCTACTGTCCTGGAACCCACATACACGGGCAGCCAATTCCTGCCTAAGATCTGCCACAGCATGCAAAGATCTGCCACAGCACGTGCTGCAGTGGATCCTAAGCAGGATCAGGGTTGTGCCGGCGGAGCTGGGGCACACCTAGGGGAAAGGGACATTTGTCCCTTTCCCCCAGTGTCAGCCCCAATGGGCCTCCTCGGATGTGCGCTGGCAAAATGGTCAGCGCAAATCCAGGGAAGCCATGTAAGACCGCCCTGGCCTGGGAAGGAGCTTTGGATATCAGCGGAGCACACCGCCAATATCCCCGCCCATCTCCTGGCGGCCCAATCACTCCTGCCACCCTGGCCCGGCCTCCTCACGCTCTCATGCCGCCCGGTGCAGATCATACCTGTGTCTGGTGACAGAGTGAGCTGTGCCGGCCTCTGCACTGGTGCCGCTTACTCTGCAGGTGTCACGAAAGTGCCTTACAGGACTTTTGCGGTGCCCTAGACCAGCGGAGCGCTCACTTGTCCCCTTAGCACCAGCTTCCTGTCTATAGCTGTGCAGGATTGCACTGTTAGATCCTATTGTATAGTTAGATCCACTTTCTTCTGTGGTGTTTCATGGATTCCTCTCTGGCAAATTGGTTGAGATTCGGGATTGAATCTAGAGCTGAGTGGGTCCCACGAGGTGCTGATCATTACTGCATGTCATTACCTCGGGCCTCAGACCCTGCTGAGGCATTCTTCAGAGTCCTTTCATAATTTCTCCTGCACTTACTGAGTTGAGTGGGTGGTATGGAGGTCTCCAGGGCACTCTGCAGCAGAGACTGAGGCCTTGGATGCTAGGAACCATGGGAATCTTACCTTTCACAGTTCCCAGGATTCCTAAGCACTGCAGCACATTCTAACCACAGCATTCAAGAGCCGAGGGACAATGGGAACTGCAGTGAGTCCCTGCCATGACATTCCTGGAGCCCTTCAAGCAATTTACCCTCTATCTTGTAAGTTATAGAAAATTGGGGCCAGATGGCAAAGAGATATTCAAGAAACGCTGCAGCAGAGACTAGGCTCTGGCACACTATCTCCATGTGTAGGCTTACCAGATTTCCCCAGTTGTAAACCGGGACCCCCATGAATAATTAATTAATTAATTAATATTAAATTATTTATTTATTTATAATCAATTAATTATTTTACTTAACTGTCCTGCCTCCGCCGCCATTCTGTCGCCGCCGCCATTGCCGCCATTCTCGTCATCTTCATCGTCATTGTCTTCTTCTTCGGCAGTGGCGGTGGCAGAGGCCACCCCCGTTGCCTCTGGAGCCTGGCCAGAATGCATCCGAGCCAGCCAGGACTCTTGCCCCTGGTGCTGAAGCCTCCGCCACTTTTAAGGCACCTTTTTAAAAAGGCACCTTTTTCCTGTCGGCCATCTTGGATCTCGTGAAATCTCACGAGATCCAAGATGGCGACACCCAAATCTCGTGAAGGCACATGATGTAGTACAGTACGGGACCGACCCAGGACCGGAGCCCAGAAACCGGGGCATTTCCGGGTTTTCTGGGAAGGATGGCAAGCCTATCCATGTGGACGACCCTAGAGGCCTGATCCACTCTGGAACCTAACCTTTAATTAATTCCAGAATAATTTTTCTACTTTTGTTTTTAAGATGTACACTCCACTTTTCTGTCCCCATTACAGAACCTGCAAAGTGGTTTATTGCTATTATATCAAATACAATATCATTCTTTTTAAAAGCTCCAACAAATACAATTTCATAGCAAATGAAGAAAACACAATCCAGAGGTAACGGGCAGCCAAATCCTATCCCAGGCTGGTGCAGTGGGGCCATATGGCTCATGCCGTATCCAGTGGGGGAAGGGGAGGGGCCGGTGGACTCCTTGGGGTAAGGAGATATTTATCCCCTTACCCCAGGTAAAGTGCCAGGCAGCGATACGGGCATCCTCAGATCTGTGCCAGCTATGTAGCTTGTACAAGTCCAGGAGGCCTGTGTAAAGGAAAAAGGCCCAGGACGGGGGTTAGGATTTAGCATGTGTCAGCGCTGCCAATCCCACCCCTCCTGGGCCTGATCCACCCTCCCCATCCCATTAACCCCTCCCCAACCCCAACCCCCACTCCTGCGCTGCTTGGAGCAGCACTTACTGCTTCTGCGTGTGTAGCTCCTGGATCCAGCACCGGCAGGACAGCACAGGCCTTCCTGCCAGCACTGCCTACTCTCAGGGTGTTGTGCAGCACTATAATAATAATAATAATAATAATAATAATAATAATAATAATAATAATAATAATAATCGGTTTACATGGGCAGGCTTTCTAAACCCCAAGGGGTTTCTACAATACAATCATGTTCTAATCTTTTGTAGAACCCTTCATTCTGGATGTTTCTTTCACAGTCTCTCTCTCTCTCTCTCTCTCTCTCTCTCTCTCTCTCTGGCGTTCGCCTTACCACAGCTGACAGGGCAACCTTGACTCTCACTCAAGTGCTGCAGCTGCAGTTCCACTCCCCCACAGAGGCTCTGCAACTTATCAGCTCGGCATGCCGGCAGCTCTCTGACAGACACAGACACTTCCGGCCGTCTTGAACTGCCGTCCTTCAGATCTTCAGGCATATATGAGACGGTCGCTCTACTAACTGAGCCAGACGTCCTGCTTGCCCTTTATGGGCTTTTGCGATACCCTAGACCAGCGCAGCAGTCTCTGTGCCAGTGTTAGGCACAGATAGGTTTTTGCCAAAAGTGGCTTAACTCCCGGACAAAGCAAAGGCCCACCAATACGGAAATGTTTCAGCAGGCAGCAGAACAGCAGGATAGATAGGGTTTGCCTGATCTCACAAGACAGGCACAAGGTTCCATAAGTAGGCACCACTATGGAAAAAGACTGCAAAAGAAATCGATTTGGGCAAATCCACCTAGTAGTATTACAAACAGAATACAGGACTCACAGCACAGACCTAGGCATGTGTACTCAAAAGTAAATCCTATTGAGTTCAATGAGACTTTCTTCTGGGTAAGAGTGCATAGGATTGTAGCCTCAGGAAAGTATTAACATTGTATTCACTTTGCTTGAACACTCTCAAGTAACTTAGATTGCATCATCAAAGCTGTTCTTCAACAAAAACAATTTAAGATCCAACCATGACCTACAGTTTACACTAGGAATACTTTAAGTGGAATGATTTATTCAACCATTTATTCGGGGTCATCAAGAAAAGACCAATACATAGGCATACAAGAATTCATTCCTTGTCACAAATACGTTCAATGAGAAGACTAACATTATTTTTTTACACCATTATAGTTTTATATTTATTGATCAGTGTTGTTGTTTTTAATCAAATTCCAATCTTCTGGTTATAAAATAGGGCTACTTTCACTAAAGTTTTCCCACCAGCTTTGACACTACCTTTTAAAAAGGACAAAACATGTATTTTCTGACTTTATTGTTTTTGTTTTGAAACTTCTAAAAGGGAGAGTGAGAGAAATCTAGGTATTTTGACAGCTGAGAATAGCAATGTTTGAGTTCAAACAAAATTACCGTTTCGCAAAATGGCCCAAAGATTAAAATACTTTGTAAAAATATAGAAAAGCAACATCCTTCATACTTTTTAAATACCTTAACGCCAGAAGAGTGGCAACCTTTCTCTCTCTCCCTTAGTGCAGGGCCTCTTCCCACAGTTTTTCGATCCTCTTTCTCATACCACAAGAGGGCACCTTCCACAACACCTTACACATTCCATATTATCAAGTTCTACTTAGTCGCTTCAGTAACAACACAAAGTGTCTCAGCATGTCTTTTGCACAGGCCGTGTCTCTTCCATAGCATTTTCATCAGGTCCAAGTACTGTTTATACGGATACTTTGAAGTGAGTTCCCACTAAAAGTCATTTTTGGCCTTGCTGCCCTTCTTTCTAGTGTCTTCTGCATGATTTTCACCACAAGAGCAGTAATATTGTCCGTGCACTTTTTTTTTTTTTTTTTGCTTGCAAGTCCTGGAATAGTTGAGGTGGAAACACACAAGTTTTACTAAAACATATGGCTGCACAAAAATGCCTGGAAAAGAACAGCAAGCATAACTTCAACACACAGAAAATATAAGACAATCAATTTAAAGTTTTGACTCTTAAAAAAAATGATCCAAAAAACCCCTTCACATTATTTGTGGTTCTGTCACATAACGTTCCTTGCCATGAATCTTCATGTATGAAAATCCAATGTAGGGAAGTGCAGGAATTGTGTTAGTTTTTGATAGCAGCAAATTGAATTGATAACAGCAAATTGAAAAGAAAGCTCTTTTTGGTTTCATCCCCAGCGCTGTCTTGAGTTACATCAAAGCAAATCAAATGAACGATCTTTATAATTCTTTTACAACTACTGTCATAATTCAGACAGGTTTAGGGCTAAGTCCCGCTCAGCACTGGCTTACAGGCCTTGATTTGAGACTCCAAAAGAATCAATTCTACCCTCTCTCTCTCTCTCTCTCTCTCTCTCTCTCTCTCTCTCTCTCTCTCTCTCTCTCTCTCTCTCTGTGTGTGTGTGTGTGTGTGTGTGTGTGTGTGTGTGTGTGTGTGTTTTAAATTATTTCAAACAGTTTGGCCTGTGCTCACATGCATATTGGAGCTAAGTTTGATTCTCACTTTCTTCTCTCTCTTTTTTATATTCAGGTATGCACGTGCAAGTACAAAATACATATGTGCTCAGTGAAACATGATGGATATGCCTATGTCAATGCATTGCTCTTGCAGAGCATATTAACAATTATATATACCTTCAGAAAAAGGACTGTTATGCTAATATCAAATTTTAAACTTTTGGGTAAAAGTGATATGGCATCAAATTGGTAACTATGATTCACAGCTATAGGATTACAGTCTGAATAACAATATTGTTTTAAAGAGCATTCCCCCCCCCCCCGCAAAAAAATTAACACTCCACACTTTTATTTGGTAGGCATTAAAATCTCATGAGTCAAACAATATCTAATCAGATTTCTTGTAAAGCTCCTAGGTAACAACCATACACTGAACTATTAGCATGTTCCTCTCTGAAGTGTGTGCTGACATGCTGTATAGCCTCATTTGTCAGAAAGTAAATTTCATTGAACTAACAATGTGTGGCTTTCACTGTTTTATGTTAAAGTGTTTATTATCTCAGGAAGAGCCAATCACAGGCTATAGAAAGTTTCTTGGCTTGCCAAAGTTCCTTACCAGTAAGAATGGTGGGCACAGTATCCTGTTAAGTATGTTACTGAATTTGTCTTATGCCAGAATTCACAATGGAGCACGTGGTTCTGGATCCCTTCCACCCCTTATTGGATTGGATTTTCCAAGATACAAATATGTTTATGCATTCAGTATGCTTGCAGAGAAATACATGCACTACTTAGATGCATACTTTGCAATGTATTATCACACCAGCTGTTTGGTGAGTGAACATGAAATACTTTTTTTAAAAGGATTTTTTCATCGATCTGAAATTTCCAATGATTTTTAGCAGAAAAGAAGGAATGAAAATCAAAAGAAACTATGCAAAATTTGGATGAAATGAAAACAGAGAGATCTGTCTATACATAACCCTATTGCACTTTAAAAACTAACAAATACATGGAGGAACCTTAAATGCATTTGTTATGTTTACATTATGTGATGCAGAGCTATAACAAGCATTTTGAATGAAATTGATGTATGATATTTCTACTGAAAATACTATTGGTATGTATAACTGCTGCATGTATTCTGCCCTTAGTTTAAAGCTCTTGGTCAATGCATGGTAGTAGGGGCCAGTCAAGTATGGGTCTCTCCACCCACCCCTTGACTGCTCCTGATGAGATTGGGAAGTTCAGCACATAACCTGTAACTGGGTTGCACAAAGGTAGATTAACACAAGGCAGTGAGGAACATAATGGAACTAGGGAGGGCTCTGTACCTTGGTTTTTCTAGGCCATTGCAAGGATTCAGAGACTTATATTGTCACATGTTTCGAAAAAGCAGATATGTGGTAAAAAGGAAAGCAGGTACATGTTTGTGTTTGAGCATGCCTGATACCCCACAAATGTTCCACCTGGACACAGCTTGAAAGCTTTGTCTTGATCAAATTTTACATATGTTCAGTAGTAGAACATAAGGTAAGCTGCACACAGCACTGTATATCGCAGGATCCTAGAAAGCAAAGAATTCACACAAAAACTGAAATTTATTGGCAGTCATAAAGCCATAGTAGTTGTCAAGTTCAATCAAACATGACTGTAGTCCAGATCCAACTAGCAATAACATAATGGTATAAAACAAAACAAACCACTGAATTGCAAACCAAGGTGCTATTTGTGTAATTTAACAAGGGATTATCCGGCATGGAAATGCAAAAGTGCACTTTTCCCCCAAAACGTTGTTGGCAAGTTCAAGTCATGGGATTTATTCTTTTTTAATAGTCAACTTTATAACGTGAGTAAAACAAAAGTCACATCTAGCTTCCATTCTTCCAACTATACTTTTTACACACACGCACACGCACACACGTTATGTACATGAAAAGTGCCTTGAACGTAGTTGATTGTCTACTTCAATTTTTTAAAGGCTGGACCTCCTTGTTTCTTCCATGAAAGTCGTGCCACAATAACTTCAGCGCAAACTTGCCAGGACATAGACATGATTTCACCTGAACGCAGCTTGTAAATATTTCCTCCTGACGCAAGTGCCATTAGACTTTGCAATGTTTACTTCTGCGTAAATGTGTTTATGATCAGCCTGCAAGTCGGACGGCTGAAGCGTTACTTTTCTCTTTCCATTAGTGCATCGATTCTAGGAGTGCTATCCTTTCCTCTCCATCTTGAAAGTCTGAATGTTCTGATTTCAGATTTCAGAAGGCTTTCCCATGTCAATGACAATCTTAATAGAGTCCAATTAGTTCCACAAGGCACTTTCTGATGCTCAGGCCTCTGGCTTGATTGCGGTGACTGGTGGGTATTTCCTGTGTTTAAGCCCACATATGGCTTGAGTAAAGCAGTGGCAGAGAGACTACTGTTTTTCCTTCACTACGTCTTCATTTCTTTTCTTTTTTTCGCAGGCTAAGCCTCTCTTGTTTTTCCTGGCTCTGTTGTAAAAATACTGACCAGAGTTTTGGCTCGTGGTAGGGGACACTTGGCCAAAACAATCCTCCAAAAACCAGTGTGGCAAAATGTATTTTAATCTAGACATTCACCACTCAACCATGTGAATAACCACACCCACTGACCCATTTCGTGGTTTTAAAACAACATGGGTTTGCCCCCAGAACTGTTTGATTTATTTGACAAAATTTTGCAAGCTGGGTCTATCAACATTGAAAATGTTCTGAGGCTTGGTTGCTGGCAGGGCATGTACAGCTAGCATTAAAACGCACTCTAATCATCCTCTGCCTCTATTAAAGTAGACAAGGTGAATGCATTGTGCCTTCATCGAGACTTCTTTAAATAAACCATCAGTTTCATAAAATAAACAGATGGTACTTTGAAACAGATTTCTGCAAAAAAAATAATAATGCAGAACAGGGACCTTTGACTATTACTTTGCAGTATCCTTGGGTGAGAAAATGCCCCACGTATAACTATTAGCAATATGTAAAATTTAAAAATGGGCCTCTGACTGATGCAGTTTCATCTCAAAGCTATGCATTGCTTCCAAATGTGAAATGAGGTGCCATCCTAGCTCACTAAACCCATATTGCCAGTGCAGCAACATCAACTCACCCACCACATCCTATCCCCATTTCCTGGTGTCTCCTCGATCTACTCAGGGGAAGGGGACGTTCGTCCCCTTCCCCCATGTAACGCGGGGAGGCCCCAATGGGCCTCCTTGGATTTCCGCCAGTTATTTAGCTGGCAGAAGTTGGAGGAGGTTGTGTAAACGCTGTGCCGACCTGGGAAGGGGGATATGGCGGCCGCCATCCCTGCCCCCTGGGCCGGCTTGGCCAATGGCCCCCCTCCCACGCCCCCCAGACTACCCCTGCGCCCGCCGGGGGATCACTTACCTTCTCCGGCAGCCGCGGGGACGATCCGGCGGCGGAGTGAGGGCGACCGACCTCTGTGCCGCTGCCCTTACTCTCCAGTTGTCACGAACGTGCTTTACATTCACGATTCGTGGCAGCTTAGAACGGCGGAGCACTTGCTCCACTGTTCTAATTTTAGTCAGAATTGTGCCCACAGTCACCTCAGGCAGTAGATTGGTGGGAAGCACCACCTCAATTTACCCACTCACCTCCACTGTTCCTCCTCCTCCTCCCACTCCCTGGCTTGGAAAAGAAAGAGGGGGATGAAGTGGTAGAGTGGAACTGGAAAAGGTGCAGAAGAGAGCGACCAAAATAATTAGTGGGCTGGGGCATCTATGAGGAAAGGCTACAGCGTTTGGGGCTCTTCAGTCTAGAAAAAAGGCGGTTGAGGGGGGACATGATTGAGACATAAAATTATGCATGGGATGGAGAGAGTGAATAGAGAGAAATTCTTTTCCCTCTCACACAACACTAGAACTAGGGGACATCCACTCAAATTGAGTGGAGGGAGTATTAAAACAGACAAAAGAAAATATTTCTTTGCCCAGTGTGTAATTGGTTTGTGGAACTCCTTGCCACAGGAGGTGGTGATGGCACCTGGCCTGGATGCCTTTAAAAGGGGATTGGACAGATTTATGGAGGAAAAGTCCATCACCGCTTACAAGCCATGATGGGGATAAGCAACCTCCTGGTTGTAGGAGTAGGTTTTCTTTGTGCCAGGTGCAAGGGAGTGGCAACAGGATACAAGTATCTTGTTGTCTTGTGCTCCCAGACGCATCTGGTGGGGCCACTGTGTGATACAGGAAGCTGGACTAGATGGGCCTTTGGCCTGATCCAGCAGGGCTCTTCTTATGTTCTTATATTCTTAGGAACTGTGGAGGACTGAAGAGAATGGTGGGCTGGAGCACTTCCTTTTTTAACAGCCCAATCCACCGCAACTCCTAGTGTAGCAATTCAGCATCTTCGCTGAATCCCATGGAGGAGTTTCAGCCTTGGGAGGCCTCCTCGGGGTAAGCCCCTATGTGTCCAGTGGGTCAACTTGGATCTGCACCAGCTCTATAGCTGGCACAAGTCTGCATTGACCCAGGAAGGCAGATCAGGCTTGGGAAGGGAGTCAGGATTCGGCATGCACCACTGCCACAGAACCCCCCTGGGCCTGATCTGTCCTCCTCCCCACCCCATCACCACCCCATTCCGCCCTCCCCCACCCTCTTCTGCCCCCTGTTCCACCCTCTGTTCCACCCCCTGGCCTTACCTGCTCTGACAGGTCTTCAGCCATTCGCTGGCATGCAGGAGGCTGCTCCGGACTCTCTGCCAGCGGCCTGGCAGCGCGTGCTGGTGGAGGCTGCATTGTGACTGCCGTAAAGCAGCCTCCGCCAGCACAATGCACGTTACGCCAATGCCCAGCCAGCATACGGTTGGGCTGTGCCTCCGGCACCTGGTTCATTTCTATACAATTTGTCAAGTGAGACTATTTTGTTGTACTTTATTCCTGAAGAGCCATAGGACTGGGTTGTATATAGTGTTATGCCAGGATATAAATGCTTCAAGATGTCACATAATATCCAGCAGTCCATCAAACAACCTGATATCAATATGCAATGTCGCTTCGGTATCATGGATAGTTGGCTCTGGTACAAGTGGAGTGCTAATAAAAATACAATGATTGATGGATGAAGTATATATTTTGTATTGACTTACTACAGTATTCAATTTGATTTTTGTTTGTGCATACACTAAGTCCCCAAGACATGTACTGGTTCTATTCCAGAAGTTTGGCTGGAAGTTGGAACGTTATGTAGGTCTACAGTCGACTTTTGCTGGCCCAGTCTATCACGCCTGCTCAAAACATCGCAACAGGTGGACTGTGCGTGTGCGAAAGCGCTGACGTGGCTGTCTTTAACACAGGCATCCGTAACTTGGAAACCCTGTGTGTACATGCATGTGCGCATGCATGCATTGTAGCTCTTTAGGTAGTAAACATGGAACAAACACAAATGTGTTGCATTGAGTAAGCCACATTGAGGAGTGAGTGAGTCAAAAGGTGGGTGAGAAAAGAAAGATTAGCAAAGGGGCACATTGTGTATTCATGTGGCTTGCTAAGCAGATTCCTGGAGAGGAGCTGGATTCCTGGGAGATGATCAGTTATGAACTGAAACTGCCTGTAAGGAACTCTCAGGGTCAAACTAGAATGTTACTTCCTTCATATGCTATGGAGCTGGATGCTTGTTTTTCCTGGTTATACAGCACATGCAAGGGCTTCAATCTAAATCTGGAACATGGGAAGAGAAGAGATTTAACTAGGCTGACCATATCCAAAATGTGACAGGTTGCCTATACCTTTAACCATTTTAAGAAGAGGAAATTTGGGCAGGTGTAGCTTGTTGCACCCTTCCATGAAGAATTACACCTGCCCAAATTCCAATGGTTAAAGGTATAGACCAGGGCCTCTGAGAGGAATTTTATCAAGGGGGGGTTACAAAGTTTCTTTTGGGCCCCTTCTAAAAGCGGGAGGGGGCTAAACGGGGCAGGGGGATTGCAGCAATGGTCGGAAAAGTCTCCCGAGCCCAGGTCTACCAGGCTTCACGATGTGGCACCCAGGTCTATCTGCCCAGTAGACCTGGCCTCCTGGTTGGCCCAGCCTCCGTCTTTCACTCTCCATGAGGTCAGCTGAGATCCCAGGAAATTTCTGGGACCCCTCCTTTGGCTCCTGGGCCCCCTTTTTGACCCTGGGCCTGGGTACATCTTATCCCCTTTACCCTCATCTCATGGGCACCCTGTCCCTTTTTGGATAAGGTCAGCCTAGATTTAACCCTTTGTCTCTGCCATGAACCCAGTCTAAATCACCGCCTGCAGCTGCTATTTGACTAAAAAAAACTCCCACTGGCACTGGTGCCAGTCTCCCCCTCCCCCCGGGATAAAAGAGTAATTGCAGGGAAGGGCTGATCCAGATCAGAACTAAGGGTGCAATCCTGACCTAAAATAGGGCGGCAGAACGAGCGTTCCGCCGCCCTAAGCGTCGCAAAAGTGCCGTATAGCACTTTCGCAACGACTCGCAAGCAGGAAAGGGCCGGCCTGCCCTGCTTCGCCGCCCGGACCATCTCCCGCCCATCACCCAAACCAAGTGAGGATCCAGCGGAGGGGGTGCAGTCTGGGAGTAAACGGCGGGGGCCGATAGGCCCAGCCAATCGGGGAGGGGGTGGGGATCGACCGAATCCTGACCCCCGCTGATCGGCTGAGCCGTTACATGGCCTCCTCCTTCTTCCGACAACAAAATAGCTGGCGGAAATCCGAGGGGGCCTATCGGTCCCAGCCGTGGTTACACTTGGGGAAGGGGACGAGCGTCCCCTTCCCTGAGTAGACTTTCTGCCGCGGGCTGCCTGCTGCAGGCTGCCCACGGCGGATCTTTAGAGTAGGATTGGGCTGCCCGTCAAGGGGCAAAGGGTTAATGTCACCCAATAGTGTAACTAGGGTGGAGCGCGTGGTTCAGTTGAACCAGGCGCCCACCCTGCGGGGGCGGCGCGCGGGGTGGAGCGCGTGGTTCCGTTGGACCAGGCGCCCACCCTGCGGGAGCGCCGCACACCCGTGCCCGACTCGGACACTCGAGTCTCCGAGTCGGGCCGGCCCCCTCAATTGGGAGAGCCGGCTGGGGACATCCTCCCCGGCCGGGGAGGACGTCCCCGAGCCGGCTCTCCCAATTGAGGGGGCAATTGAGGGGGCGCCTGTCGGGCGCCCGGAGCGGCGACCCAGGTTGCCCCCTCCGGAGCGCGCCGCCCCGCCCTCCAGAGCGCGCCGCCCCGCCCTCCGGAGCGTGGTTCAGTCGAACTTGGTTCAGTCGAACCAGGCGCCCACCCTGCGGGGGCGGAGCGCGGGGTGGAGCGCGTGGTTCTGTTGGACCAGGTGCCCACCCTGCGGGAGCGCCGCACACCCGTGCCCGACTCGGACACTCGAGTCTCCGAGTCGGGCCGGCCATCTCAATTGGGAGAGCCGGCTGGGGACATCCTCCCCGGCCGGGGAGGACGTCCTCGAGCCGGCTCTCCCAATTGAGGGGGCGCCTGTTGGGCGCCCGGAGCGGCGACCCAGGTCGCCCCCTCCGGAGCGCGCTGCCCCGCCCTCCGGAGTGTGCCGCGGCCAATAGGCCGCGGCGCTATTTAATTATAGGGGCGGGGTGGGCGCCCGGGGCGCCCACCCCGCCCCTTGAACCGGGCGCCGAAAGCGGCTGTTACGCTGCTGAATTGTCACCTGACCCCACCATAGTCCTAATCTGGATCACTTCCACATGTGCATAAAACAATACAAAAACATGGACATAGAATATGCTTAATGTAATATGTAGTTTGGCTCTCTGAATATATGCTCAACATGTATACAGTATTTGTAAATAAACAGGTTCTTTCAAACACAGCATAAGTTTCCAGTGTTCTCTCCTCCAAAGGCAACTATGGTGATTCTGAACTTTCCACTACTTGGGGAAGGGGAAACATGAAAGCATAAATATAGACATAGCGTGCAAATCTAGATGCACTATATATTTAGAGCAGATCTGCTACAAATAATTTGAAGTTGATATGATTTTCTTCTACTATTGCATAGGCATATGATTGGGTCCCATAACTGAAATAACATAACCATCTTAAATACTATTTCACACAGCTAAATATCCCTTTGTTCATGTTTTTGTTCCTGCAATCTGTGTTGCACAGCAGTGTGTGTTCCCAAACTCAGTCAAATGTCTTTAATTTAGGCCACATCAACCTTGAATTTTGAACACATATGTATTTTTGTTTGGAGAAAATAACTCTTTCTGTCATAAGCTGCCTCCATTGCAACAAGCATACTGTATTATGTTTGGACCACATTTAAATACTCCACCTGGAATTACCGCCCAGATACACAGCATGAGCTACTATAAAGATTCCAGAAAATACTTTCTGATATTAAATAAAACATAAAGGCTTTAAGCCAATCATTTTTGGCAGTCAGTGCGGCAAGAAACTTTGGAAGAGGAAAAGCCATTTGTAAATATAATATGGATTCTCCTTTCATGGCAGGAACCTCCATTATTGTAAATCTCTTTAACGTAGGAAGTTGCCGTGCTGAGTCAGACCATTGGTCCATCTTGCTCAGAATTAGCTCCTCTGACTTGCAGCAGGAGTCCAGTGCTTCAGACAAGGGTCTTTCCCAGGCTGAAATGGAGATGCCAGGGATTGGCCATCAACTTAGCTGCTCGGATGGAGGATGGTGGAGGTTCAGTGGGCTGCTATTGCCCGTGTGCAACCTTCTGGTGTTTGTGCTGGTGGCCATGGCCTGCTGAGTGGAGGAGCGGCTTTCGCACCATCGGCCCAGGACTTAGGGTGGTGGATCATGAGATCCACCACCATAAGGCCTAGATAGGATTGGGCCATAAGCTTCCTTATTTTAGGACATTTTCACATTTACAATTTTCACTATTTATTTATTTATTTTGCCTGAACCACCGGCCCAAATGCTAATTTGAATTGCAAATGCCACTCTCACTTTCTAGTCTCGTCTCTCTACAGTGACACAAATAATGTGGAGAGAGATTCAGCAGTGATGGAAGACTCTCCCAGTCCCAATCTGGCTAGCAGTGGACATGCATGGAAGCCAGTTTCTGCATCCATATCTCTAGCTAGGTGCTATATATGAAGTTCCGGCCCCTATTTGTCAATACTGAGCATGTGTTAACCTCATGAGATAACAGTGATTAGGAGATAGAGCAGAGGGTTGGACATAGTTCCATTCATTTCTCCTCCCCTCTGATCAGATAATTGAGACCAGGGGCATATCTTGTGTGGAGCCTGAGGAGCAGCCGCTCCGGGCGCAAGCCCAGAGGGAGCGCAACCCTCAGGCCCCACCAACGGAGCCCATGCTGCTGTTTCCCGGACTGTGGCATGGGCAGGAGGATGGACCCGCCTGCCCCACAGCCCGGGAAACAGCAGCACAGGCTTTGTGCGCTTGAACTCTGCTGGATCGGCAGAGTCCAAGCGCAGGGAGCTGTTTCCCGGGCTGCGGAAAGGGCAGGAGGATGAACCCTCCTGCCCACTCCGCAGCCCGGGAAACAGTGGCGCAGGCTCCGTGTGTTTGCAGAGCCTCCACCGCTAACCTGGAAATGATGTCACATGACGTCACTTCCGTGGCGCAGAAAGCTCCCATGGCGCCCTTATTGAAACTAGAGCTGCCAGGTTGGACACATACAAAACCCTGATATTTCTGAGGTGGGATCTGATGAAGTCACAAAGAGGGGTCTGGGGATTTCACAAAACTTCCAACCCTTGAAAATTGCAGGAGGGGGGGGGGAGAGGAGAATATGGTATCAGGGCAGAACCCAGCAAAGGGGTGCAACCCAGTGGTAAAGGGGCAGGTCCAGTGGTGGCCCCATAATGGCCCAAGGTTAACTTTTATTGCCTGTGTACCTGAGGAAAAACAAAACAAAATGCTGGAGGAACGGGGTCATTTTCAGCAAACTGGTAACCCTAATTGGGACTTTTGCTGAACGTCTTGCAGCCCAGGCTGCTGTGCTCCTGTGCATTTGGCTCTCTGATCATGTGTGAAAATACCTTGGGTTGCAGCTCAGAAGGACAAATGCAGCGGAAGGGGAAGCAACTCGAGGTGGGGGCATGTTTCCATTGTTGGGAGAGTTCCACATGACAAGTAAAGTGCCTTGGTGCCTGTCCCCAGCATCTATCTAGTGTTAATCTTTTTAGTATTTATAGCAACAAACATGATACAAAGTAATGGCATCTCTGCTGTTCATGTTTACGATACAGATCGTGGTGGTTGTTTTTTTGTTTTGGTTTCTTAATGCCTTCTTCGGTTAATCATATTTATGAATAGTAGTAGTGGAAAGTAGTTGTAGTAATTGTGTTTCTTAAAACAAGCAAGTCAAATATTAAAACGCCTTTTTGAGAGAGAGAGAGAGAGAGAGAGAGAGAGAGAGAGAGAGAGAGAGAGTGAGTCCGTGTCCACGTACGTGTATATTTAACTCTTTATTACTTCACTTTGCTTGGACAATCAAATCCTCCTTTGGTTGGAAATAAACTCCAGACTTGGTTGTGACTCCACTTCTCTCTTACGGCTTCGTGTTGGCACCAGCAGGTATAAATATATCGGCAGTGTCTATTTCAAAAATGAGTTGCTCTTGCTTCCAAATTCTTTTTGCAATTAGCAAAAATACAACCTTGCGACAAGTGGCACACGGAGCCATGGACTCAGAGCTGGAGAATTTCAAACTTCAACAAAAACATCCGTCCAAGGGAATGGAAACCTATTTATGACAACGTGTGGTGTTCCTATTTGCAATAGTACCTAAATAAAGGACATCACAAACAAGGAGATGCTGTTACAACTGCATTTTTTTTACAATGTGTATAGATCTTCGATCCAAGAAAGAGGGGAGATGGAAAGAGGGGTCCATATAAATGGCTTTGTTTTCTCCTCCAGACAGCATAATTTGTTTTACGACTAGTGATGTGTGTAAGATTTGTCTTGGAAGTGCTGGCTATCAAGTTGCAAAAAGGTTACATTAATTTAATTATGCCATAATGATCCATGAAGGTCTGCAAAGAGGAACACATGCATTATTTTTATTTAGGGAGGGGTGGGGTGATAGCTTTAATTATGAGCTACCACTAATTTATTTATTTGTACTGATGCATGTTTTAATGAATTGCTAAGCAATACGATGGCTCCCTGCTCCCATCATCTCAACTAATAAATACGAAGACGTGAAGCTGCCTTATGCTGAGACAGATCATTGGTTATTCTAATTCAGCATTGTCTTTCCTGACTGGAAGGAGCTTTTCTGCTTTAAACCTGGGACCTTCTGCATGCACGGCATGTGCTCTAGCCCTCCTCCCTGGAAACATCCTGGAAGAAGAGACTTGATGGCCACCAGTGATGTAGACTTGAGTTTATTGACTCAAACTCAAGTCGGACTCAAGTCGCATCAGTGACTTGACTCAGACTTGACTCGGAGATTGTAAAAGACTCGAAAGACTTGACTCTAGACTTGCCTTTTATGACAAGTTGAATTTTATTCAGGTTTAAACCCGGTTTCCCCATTAAATAGATAGGGACTCGCAACTCACAACCAGACTCGGGACTTGGGGACAAAGACTTGGGACTTGACTTGAGACTTGGAGTCAGAAACTTGATCCACATCCCTGATGGCCACAATCCAACACAGCATTAGGCATTCTTAAGTGCACTGAAATCATGGGTTCAGGCGTACCCAACACTTTTGCTGGATTGTGGCCAATTAATGTAACAGAAATGTATCCAGGTCAGATGGCATATGCCAATCTTTGCCCTATTCACATTTTGCTCAGAGGCTATAAATGGGCAGAATTAAATACATCTACTAATAATCTCCAGCATCGTTTGCAAAAATACAGCAGACAAACAAAATTGTTATCCCAGATTGAAAGAAAACTCCATTTATTTCAAAGTGTTTTAGGCGGGTGCACAGCTGGGCATATTTTCTTTCTTACAAGGAAAGAGATTGTAACTGAATCACTTAACATAATCGAGAACATGAAAACATGAAACAAAAGTATTGATCCAAGAATTCACTGAAGAAAAGAATCTAGATACCTACTGGTATGTTTGATTTTTTTTTTTAAGGGTACATGAGTTGTTTACTGGGGAAGGTTGGAGCTTGGCACTTTAGCCTTGGCATGCATGCACTAATTCAAACATACATGGAGGCAAGCATTATTTGTGTTGTTCATTTTACATTATGCCCACTTTAATTGCATCAGCTCCTAAATAGAGCCAGGAATAATGGCATTTAAAAGGAAAATTGCAATCATCTTCAGAAGGCTGCTCCATAATGGAGGACCCTAATTAATTTAACCATGCAGCCTTCCATAATGGTTGCACTTTATCATTTCCACAGACAGAGCTTGAAGGAATTAACAATGTTGTTTTTCCCCCAGTAGACATCTCTGCCTGTGTTTAACCAATGACCATTTGCCTTTTAAAGATGCATTGCTTTGCCAAGTCAAGCATTTGCAATGGTTGCTGGAACTCCCCTGAATTACACGCTTGCAACAGACTCGAAGAAGACGAGGAGGGGAAAGTGCCACATTATCGAGAGAAAGGCATTCTTTGGGCAAAGAGTTAAGCCATGAACTTCCTTGCTTACTCAGTCTTTAGCATGCTTGAAAGTTTAACATTTCAATTCCCTGGATAATTTCTCCAGCTCTTTTGTGAAAAAGCACCACCCACAGGTCAACTTTTAATTTGGCCAGCATTCACTAAATATTTTGTTTCTTACACCATTTTATGGATGGAAAACCTTAACTGATTGTTGAAACATTCCTATACCCCAAACAGTAACTACTGGCTCATTTCAACAATCATTGTATTTCACGAAGCATGTGTATTCCAAGCAGCTATTTCTCAGAGGCGGTATAATGGAGGCACACACGCATGCATACATGCTCACACAGAAAATGTGCATGCATACTGAGTGGAGTTAAAAATAAATCTGCCCTGTGGTCTGGTATTCATTCCGGCAGTTCTCGTGCTGCAGGGATCACCTGCTGTTTTTTGACAATTGCCCAGTTGACAATCTATTACCTTCCATTATGATCATTCATATGAAATGAAGGAAAAGCTAATCGCTGAAAGGGAATAAAACCACACAACTCACACACAAAGCCTACTTGCTGCTAGAGTTAGAATTCTAAATTTTGCATTTCGAGGAATATTTTTAGGCATTTGTACATTATCATTCACATACACATCTTTGACTCTGGCAACTATTAGTGCTGCAAAGTTTAGTTAATTACCCTGTTAGACTAATCAGTCAGCATTTTTTAATGATTAATAAGGTACCCTTGATTAATTGGGCATTGGATTGTTTAAGGTGTTGTTTTTAATACCTGTATTTAGAAGAGCAGCCCAAGTGGGACATACAAGTGCTTTAAGGCCACCTGGTGAGTCAAATATTATCCACCCCTAAAGAAATGTACTCAACTGTAGTGTTGCTAGGTCGGGACCAGGGGGATGCTGTGCCGCTGGGTGCTGCCTGCCGTCTCCTCGTGAGGAGTGGCTGCAGCGGTAGCTTTCACAGCCACAGTGGCTGCAGAGGCAATTCAGGCAGTTTTCAGGGTGAGAGAATGGCCCTCTCGCCCTCCCTCCCTCCTGTAACGCTCCAAATGGAGCCTTTCCGGGAGCAACATCGTGGTGTAGGGGTGAGGCAATGACGCAAAATGCATCATCGACCTGCCTGTGGCCCCCCTCCAACAATGCCACTGATACTCAATACAAGGAAATCTCAACTAAGAGCCAGGGCCTCTGAGAGGGGGGTTAAGGGGGTAATTTGTACCCGGGTCCAGGGTGAAAAATGGGTCTAAAAGGGGGCCTTGGAGCAAAAAAGGGGGGTCCAGGAGCCAAATTCATATGTAGGGAAGGGGCCCAAAAGAAACTTTGTTGTTGTTGTTGTTGTTCAGTCATTAAGTCGTGTCCGACCCTTCGTGATCCCATGAACCACATCCCGCCAAGCCTTCCTGTCCTCCACTATCTTCCTGAGTTTGCTCATTTTCATGTTCGTTGCATCGGTGATGCTGTCTAACCATCTCATCCTTTGCCTTCCCCTTCTCCTTTTGCCTTCAATCTTTCCCAGCATCAGAGTCTTCTCCAGAGAGTCCTCTCTTCGCATTAGGTGGCCAAAATATTTGAGCTTCAGCCTCAGTACCTGTCCTTCCAGGGAACAGTCAGGGTTGATTTCATTTAGGATTGACTGATTTGATCTCCTAGCAGTCCAAGGGACTCTTAGGAGTCTTCTCCAGCACCACAGTTCGAAAGCATCTATTCTTCGGCGCTCAGCCTTCCTTATGGTCCAACTCTCGCAACCATACATTGCTACTGGGAACACCATCGCCCTGACTATGCGAACTTTTGTTGGCATGGTGATATCTCTGCTTTTTATTATGCTATCTAAATTTGCCATAGCGTTCCTTCCAAGGAGTAAGCATCTTTTAATTTCATGGCTGCTGTCTCCATCTGCAGTGATCTTGGAGCTCAAAAAAGTAAAATCTGTTACTGCTTCCATTTCTGCCCCTTCTATTTGCCAAGAATTGATGGGACCAGATGCCATGATCTTAGTTTTATTAATGTTGAGTTTCAAGCCAACTTTTGCACTCTCCTCTTTCACTCTCATCAAGAGGCTCTTTAGTTCTTCTTCACTTTCTGCCAGTAGGGTGGTATCGTCTGCATATCTGAGGTTGTTGATATTTCTCCCGGCAATCTTAATTCCGGTTTGCGATTCATTCAGCCCTGCATTTCTCAGAATGTACTCTGCATATAAGTTAAATAAGCAGGGTGACAGCCTTGCCATACCCCCCTGAGAAAATTCCTCTGAATGGCCCTGCTAAGAGCAATCAAATTTCATTAAAATCGATGTAAGAGTTTTGCCATTTATTTGAGCAGAATGCAAAATGCACCCATTGACTTTTACATAGAATGGGATGGACGCAGTTAGCATTCCCTTTCCTTCTGTTCAGTAATGAACAATCGAGTGGCTTTTCATTGTCAAAAGAGGTCCTCTGACAATAGATTTTTTACTCATGTTCAAGTTTTATTATTCCTTGCATTATATCCTTACAACGATTCCTAATTGATTCATCACCTGACTCGCATCAAACCACACAAAAGACTGCTAATTTATCCAAGAAAATGATGCTCACTGGGTCACAGAATACTGGGTGCAGAAAAATGTCTTTTCTTGACCTTAAGTGCAACTCTGTTCTACAACAAAACATCCAGTCTTGCTGCCAATTTGAGAAGACATAAGGTTCTTCCTGCTTTTACCTTCCTCTGAAAGCATCAAGCCCTTTCTTAAAAGTTTGAAATTATCATGCTGCATTTCCCCGCAATATGTAGCAGCTCTGGCCTTGTAATGAGCTGCGAATCCCCTTCACAGGTACACAGAGCAGTGTGAGAGCCAATTCTCTGTTATGTGAGACCCCAGGTGGCTGCAGCATGTGTTTGTATGAAATCTGCAGTCAAGCCAATCACATGTGCCTTTTACAGCCAATCAGAATTTCCCTCCCCAGCATTGGCCCTACCCAGATGCCCTACCCAGATGCCAATCACTATTTTTTTGTTTGCGATATTTGTACTATTCACATATCACAACCTCTGCCCTTACACAGACTCGTAACAGAGTGGCCAGTTTTCCCTGAATGAGCCGGTTTTTCCAGCTATTTGCTTTTTTCTCAGACGAAAGGGCAGTAATGGTTAATCTCAGGTCTTTTGGGGGATGCTGCAAGTTTTCCCTTCTTTACTTCTAGACACCATCTGGGTTTCAGATTCTTTTCACTCATTTTTCAAGGATTCTCATGTCCCAATCGTATCCTTCTCTTGCGCTGGCGGAACATGAGTCCCACCAGTGCATGCTTTGCAAAAGCACTGTAAAGTGTTTTGCGACAGCGTTAGTAGTAGGAATGCTGGCAGCTGCAAGGATGCCCGCTGGACCAGGTAAACCAGTGCAGGGGCAGAATGGGGCAGGGGGGCATTGAGGGGGCTGAACAGGGCAGGAGAGGGCAGCAACGGGGACAGGGGTAGGTAGATTGGGCCCAGGTGAGGGTGGGATTGGTGGTGCCAGTGCACGCCAGGCAGCGCCATATCCTATCCCTTTTCCTGTGCCTGATCTGCTGACATGGATGAAAATGGATTTGTGCCAGTAAGATCACTGGTGGTGCAGGTTCAAGTTGACCCATTGCGCCTGCTGGGGCTTGCCGTGGGGCAAGGAGACAAATGTCCCCTTATCCTGAGGAGACCTTCAGCATGCTAAATTCTCCTGTGGAATGCAGTGCAGCCCAACTGGCGCAGCTTCATCGCCACGTGGGACTTTAGTTAGGATTGGGCAGTCAGTCTTGTAACATCACCAGGCCCAGGGGCGTCGCTGGAGCGTGGCGGGGTGGGCGGGGCGCCCCGGGTGACGCGCGCCACGAGGTGACGCGCGCACCCTGCGCGCCCCACCTCCGTGACGCGCGACACCCTTCGGACGCTCTGAGGCCGGCCCGGGAGCCGGCCTCGGAGCGTCCGACCCCGTCGGCGCTCCAGGGCCTTCTGAAAGAAGGCCTAGGCAGCGCGTCCATCTGGGTATTTTCCGGATTTTCGCGCACGCGCAGACCCGTTTTGAGGGCATAAAGCTATATAAATTTTGAGGGCATAAAGCCCTCAAAACGGGTCTGCGCATGCACGAAAATCCGAAAAATACCCGGATGGACGCGCTGCCTGGGCCTCAGAACACACCTCTCAGAACACAGAGGGCTTTTTGCCCTCAAAACGGGTCTGCGCATGCACAAAAATCTGGAAAATACCCGGATGGATGCGCTGCCTGGGCCTTCTTTCAGAAGGCCCTGGAGCGCCGACGGGGTCGGATGCTCCGAGGCTGGCTCCCGGGCCGTCCTCGGAGTGTCCGGAGGGCGACGCGGGGGGGGAGCCGGGTCGCCCCCCCGCGCCGCAATATCGTAGCGTCACTAGGGTGACGCGCGTCCTAGTGACGCTACTGACCAGGCCCTGCCTCAGAAATCTCATTTTTGGATGCATCCCAACTGGCAACCTTACTGGGTAGAGGGTCTAAAGCATGGGTGGCCAACCCTCCACCATCAGGGCCTCTGTGTTCTTAAGAGTTGTGTAGAAGACAGAATCTTGGCAGCTGCAATTGCTGATGGTGCTGCTAAAGCAGCTGCACCTGCTGAAATGTCCTCACCTATACAGTAACCATTAGAGGGCCAGGAGAATTCATGTTGAAAGGTTGGCCACCCCTGGTCTAAAGCTACACACACAAGTTTGCACCTTTGTACTCTGGCTTCATTAATAATGATGACCACTTAGATCTAAGCAGCCACTAATGTTGCTTGTGCTAAATCCACATTCCTTGGAATTCTGGAGGCTGCTGGAGGGTATGCAGAGATGATGTCAATATCCATTTAGCGTTTCAAGATGTTATGGCAAGGACTGGGATAACTTGCCTTAGGGAGACGATTTTTGGCATCCCAGTATATAATGGATGTCATTATTTCAGAAAGTTATGATGACTCAAAGACACCCAGAAGACAATCGCAGAACAACACACATGCAGAATGTCACTCACAGAGGATGGTGATGCTACTGCTGGTGTGCAGGAGAGAGTCAAAAGCCGCAGTGACTTGAACAGAGCAAACCAATCATGTCAACCTAA